>JAOTPV010000013.1:0-1200000 GCA_028011355.1 Lentinula aciculospora
AGGTAGTTCCTTAGTTTAAATATCAACCTTGATAGCACTTCGATAGTGATACCAATTAATCACCTATCTGTATCATCGTTTTAACATCCTTGCTGTCAGTACGTTCCTGTTATGATTGTGCACAAAGGGATTGTCAGGAATGATCACGGGGAAATACGAAGTAAATTACTTCGCGAGGTAAAACGATCCTAGACAATGTAGTCAGACCTTGACTCCACTATTAGTAGAGTCCTCGACACTTCGCGTGTCTGCAAGAGAAGAAAGTAAACATGTTCCGTTTGCAATGACTATCATGGAACATACTGACAGTGAGGATGTTAAAACGATGATACAGATAGAGGATTAATTGGTATCACTATCGAAGTGCTATCAAGGTTGATATTTAAACTAAAGAACTACCTATTCGATACTGTAGCTTTAGTCTAAAGGTAAGTCAGGATCGCGAAGTGATGCCATGCCTGAATGGGTTAGCTCGTAAGTCAAGACAAAGGAAGAGATATAAAAGGGATAGTGTAAATCCGATAAGGATGATAAGAGATAACGAGTAATTACTTCATGTCGGAACTCTTCACAAAGTAATTGCATAGTGGTAAAAGGATATAAGTAATATCTAAGTAGCGGAATAGTTCGCGAAGCTTCGTAAAGACTTAGCTTGCATAGATATAACAGTATCCCCCTCTTAGGCTTTCGCCCTCGAAAGCCTATGCGATTGTTAATGATTGACGAATCTAAAATTAGATAGAATGGAAAAGTAAAAAAGAAAAATAAATTTTCAAAGTGCCACGTGAGTTATGATCGAGGTAAATGAAAAATCTAGAGTTGAGCCTGCCCTCAACGACAAACACGTATAAAATGCGAGGAATTTCTTTGTTTTTTCCTAAGTCCTCATCACTATACGATGTTGTTCACAGTTACTGCTACTGAAACCTTGCAAGAACAACGAGCGCGACTTGTTCAAGAACAGGCAGAACGCGCCCGCCTCCGTCAGGTTGAAATTGATGCACAGGAAAAGCTTTTGAGGAGGAGATGATGAGATTGGAGGAGGAGGCTGCTCGTGAAGCTGAGCGCGAGGCGGAAAGGAAGAGACTCGAGGAGGAGAAGAAACTCGAGGAAGAGCAACAAGCCGTGAGGAGGAGAAAAGAAGAAAGGCTTATTGAGGAGAGCATCGCGAAGGCAAAGGCCGACACTTTGAAGAAGCTCGCAGAAGAAGAGTGAGTACGAGGTCAACGCAGAGCACAGGCTCTGCAGGAGTTACAAGAGCGTTGAAATTGTGCAGCTGAAGCTGCATTGCGACATTCAAGTGGGTTAGTATTGCGGGAGCCTTCGGGTTCTAAATCCAAAACATACAAGTCTGCATCTGTCATTTGTGATTCCCCAGAAGTGGGGGTTTTGACTTTGAAAAGAAAATGAGTAGCTTCACAGGTGAGTCTAGAGTTTCTTCGCAATGGAATCGTTGTTTGACGAACTCTAGGTTGGGTCGGCCCCTGACCCAGATGATGGAAATGATGACAACGATGATGACGATGACGAAGACGACGATACCCCTCCCCTGACCTCCTTCGCGTAATCGCGAAGCTTGTCTTCACTGTGTTATGCAAGGTAACACCAACCACTGCATCGCACAACCAGGAAAGCCACGAACCCAAGCCTGCCTCCGCTGTCATCAGCAACAACAATGGTGTAGCTGGTCTGGAGAAAATGCTGCTCGAAGGTCGAGGAAAAAGAAGCCAAGAGTGGATGGAGAGGGGTTGTATGATGGTCCCACAAGGCACATCGCGGAGAGAGGGTTTAGAGGTGTAGAGTTAGAAAGGAAGTTCGATTTGCTTGCGGAGCAAAATGAATTGATCAAAGTGCAGATGGACACACTGATCGGGTTCGCGAGTCGCACCGTGCTCGCGATGGAAGAGCTTGTTCATGTAGTGCAGCCACGACCTGAAGAGGAAGAGAAAGAGGTAGACGGAGACAAAGAAGAAGAAGAAGAAGAGGAAGTAGAAAAAGACGAAGAAGATGACAAAGAAGACAAGGAAGAAAGGAGAAGAAGAAGGATTTGCAAGGGAAAACAATGCGCGACGTGATTTCCATGAAGAGTTACAGTAGTTTTTTGGACTTGTAAATATTTTTTATCTAATTTTGTAATAGTTTCTTTATTGGTTTTTTGTTGTCTTTTGTTTGTTGTTTTTGGTTTTTGTTTGTTTTTGTTTTGTTTAATTTTATGAGTTTTTTGCCTTTTTTTGGTGGTTTTGGATACGTAAAGTTTTGTTTGATGAATAAGTGTAAGGAGTTAAGATTCGTTCCGCGAGGGAAGAATCACGATGGTTTTGGAAGTAAGGAAATGTGAGCAGTAAGGATTCGTTCCGCAAGGAAGAATCGTGATGGTTTTGTAAGGAATAGAATGTGAGAGTTCGAAGTAGCTTGCAAAGAATGGATTGTGGAACTCGTTGGAGTGAAGGTTTGGAATTTAGTAGGTAATTTAGTAGGTAGTATGGAATGTAATGGTGATGAATCGCGAAGGTTTTGTGATGAGTTGTTGAACTAGTAGAATAAAAAATTAGTATTTCCAATGAATGAAGTAGTAAGAATTAAGTGGTCGTTGATCATGATGGTCCAGGTTTGTGAGGGTAACAAAGATGGAAAGCTGGAACCAGCTCGTCCGCGGCGACCCAGGAGAACTCTTCGTCTGTACCTTCATATCCTGCCCACCAGATGTAATACTGTAGTGGACATTTCTTGTATCGACAATCCAATTTCGAATCCAATACCTCCACGACGTTGTATTCCTCTTCGCCTTCGAGGTGGAGGGGTTTGTTCACGATGAGGGATCGAGTTCGGAGTATAGGGTTCGAGTTGGGATACATGGAAGACTGGGTGGATATGACTGAGGTAGGAAGGAAGTTGTAACTTGTATGAAAGAGTTCTACATGCTCAAGAACTTTGAAGGTCCAAGGTACTTCTCGGAGAACTTTGCAGTAGGTCGAGTGGTTTTTATGTGCTTTGCTAGTACAAATACCTGTGAATCAATGGCAAAATCGGGATGAGTAATACGTTTTCTGTCCGCTTGCTCTTTGTATCGAGTTTGCACATTAGTAATTTCTTCGTGGAGGAAGGAATGAATCTCATCTAAATTTGTCACAAAGTCAATCGCGCGATCGGAACGGATGTCGATTTCAGGTTTCACTGTAATGTTAGGGTGATAACTTTATTCGCAAAGAACGGAGTAATACCAGTGGATGCGTTAGGAGCGTTGTTGTACGCAAATTCCGTGATAGGCAGAAGCTTTGCCCAATCGTCCTGTTGATACACACAATACATACGAATGTATTGTTCCAGAGTCTGGTTAACTCGTTCTGTTTGTCCATCCCCCTCAGGATGGTATCCCGAGGTGAAGTGTAGCTTGATTGAGAGAGCTTCCCCTAAAGCACGAAAGAAAGCCGAAACAAATTCCGAGCCTCGATCAGAAGTGACGTGACTAGGAACTCTGTGTTTCGAGAAAACGTGATGAATGAACAATTCCGCGAGCTCTTCAGATGTTATTTTGTTGTGTGTCACAATGAAAATGCCTTGTTTTGAGGCTCGATCCACGATTACTAAAATAGCCGTATGTCCTTTAGAGTCCGGTAGTTGTTCAATGAAGTCCATTGATATAGAATCCCAAGGTCGGATGGGAACGGGAAGTGGTTTGAGTAGACTGTACGGTCTATGTCAATGAGGTTTGTTACATCCGCAAACCATACACGAATTAATATAATCGCAAACCTTTGGCCAAGTATACTGTCGTCGAATGGCTTCCAGAGTCCGACTTTGACCAAAATGACCTGAGAGTGGGTGGTTGTGAAAATAGCGTAAAATTTGAAGTCATAAATTAGAAGTGTTAGGAACGTAAATGCGATCATCAAGTCGTAACAATCCATCAGACCCTAATGTCCAATGAGTGTTCGTACCATCCTTCGTGAACTTCAATCCCGCAATTGATTCCGGATCCAGTTCAATTGAATCGCAAATAGTGGAATGGAGTGCCTCTAAATCCATAACAATGGAGGCACGAAGTGCCGGTCCTTCTAGGAATGTAGCTCAAAGGGAAGTAGTTAGTTGTTCATTAGTGAAAATGGGTCTGAAGTTATGTGGGTTAACTTGCGCATAGCTGATATCCCCCTCTTTTGGATAGATGTCCCAGTGTCTAGTCATTGAATCAGGTTTTTCACCTAACTTACCTGGTCTGAATCGGATCACCATATTAAATTGGTGCAGATACTCCAACCAACGAACTTGTCGTCGTGTAAGGATTTTCATCGTCGAGAAGTATTCGAGATTCTTGTGGTCGGTAACGACGTCGATAGGATCTCCTGATCCCTCAAGGTAATGTTGCCAGTCCTTGAATGCTTCGAAAATCACGAGAAGCTCCTTATCGTGAGTGTTGTAATTGAGTTCCGCAGCTTGAAAAGTCCTCGAGAGGAACGCAATGGGATGAATTTCTCCGTCAGGTAGTAGGATCGAGAGGATTGCGGCTAATGCGTAATCCGAGGCGTCTGTTTCTACGATTAGATGTCGGTTTGGTTCCCAATGTGCCAGAATAGGAGCATGGGTGAAGCTGTATTTGAGCTTCTCGAAGGCTTCCTGGCAGTCGGTATTCCAGTTCCAAGGTGTATCCTTGTTATATCTATGCAAGCTAAGTCATTACAAAGCTTCGCAAAGCATTTTGATACTTAGATATTACTTATAACCTTTCACCACTACGCATTTACTTCGCGAAGGAATTCCGATGCGAAGCATTCACTCTTATCTCTTATCATTCTTATCGGATTTATACTATCCCTTTTATATCCCTTCCTTTGTTCTTTACTTACGAGCTAACCCATTCGGGCATGGCATCGCTTCGCGATCCTGACTTACCTTTAGTATAAAGCTATGGTATCGAATAGGTAGTTCTTTAGTTCAAATATCAACCTTGATAGCACTTCAATAGTGATACCAATTAATCCTCTCTATCTGTATCATCATTTTAAACATCCTCACTGTCAGTACGTTCCACGATAGTCATCACGAATGGAACACGTTTACCTTTCTTCTCTTACAGACATGCAAAGTGTCGAGGGCTCTACTAATAGTGGAGTCAAGGTCCGACTACTTAGTCTAGGATCGTTTTACCTCACGAAGTAATTTACTTCGTATTTCCCCGCAATCATCCCGCGATTATTTCTGACAATCCCTTTGTGCATCATAACAATCCTTTCGCGTAAGTCGCGTCATCGGGACTACAATATCGCTATAATTATAAATAAAATGTCAATAGAAATTAGCAAATCCAAGAAAAGACTGGACGTCTTTGACTTTCCGATGTACCAGCCAGTCAATGATAGCTTTTACTTTGTCTTTTGACATCGTTAAGCCCTCCGGAGAAAGAATATACCCAAGATACTCTACCGTATCAATCTCCCATTCGCATTTCGCGATATTTGCGTAGAGTCGATGTTTACAAAGTCGACGGAGAACCTTGCGATGTAATGTCTCATCGTCGGAGTAGATAAGTATATTGTCGAGGTAGACGATAACATAAACATCTAAAAGATCAGCGAATATGTCATTCATGAATTTTTGGAAAGCTGCTGGAGCATTAGTGAGTCCGAATGGCATAACCTTCCATTTGTAAGAACCCCAATGAGTTCTGAATGTCATCTTCCATTCATTGCCTTCTGCAATTCGAACTAAATGGTACGCATGAGCAAGATCAAGTTTAGTATAAATCTTAGCTTTTTTCGGAGCATCTAGTAAGTCAGAAATAAGAGGCAAAGGATATTGATCCTTTTTCGTGATGTTGTTAAGACCACAAAAATCTATGCAAAGTCGAAGTTTTCCATCCTTTTTCGGTACGAATAATACCGGAGCTCCATGAGGAGAGGACGAAGGTTGAATAGCACCGGATTCAAGGTGCTTATCGATGAAATTGCGTAGAGCCTCTAATTCCTTGGCAGAAAGAGGGTAAAGATGACCAATAGGTGGTTCGGCGCCTTCCTCCAATTCAATCTTGAGGTTGTAAGGTCGGTGCTCAGGCAGCACTTCAGATTCGGCTTCGTCGAAGACATCCGCAAAGTCCACGTAATGCTTCGGTAATGAGGAAGGATTGCTGTTGTTTGCTGAAGTTGTCGAAGCAGCTTGCTCTGTGACTTTGCTGTGAACTGTGCATAAGATTAGCAGTTCACACTTGGCATTCTTGCAAGCAGGGTTGAAGAGTTCCGCATTTACAAGAGCAATGTCAATCTCTGGGTTTTCAAGTCGCGAAGCGGCCAATTGAGCCACTGAAGGATAGGAGTAGATGGGTTCATAGGGGAAAGAGTCCGATAAAGGACGAGGTGAATAGCAAGAATGAGTTTGCGAAGAGGATCGCGAAGGGACCTCTTCGGAACTAATGGTAGGCTGACCCCGCAAAGGGACAGTTTCTTCCAGAACAAGTGTTCGCGGAAGTGAGGACGTCGAGGGAGACTCAACTTGCTTGGTGGAGTGGAATGTAATGTTTCTCAATGCCCAGTCAATCAACAGATTGTAGCGGGTCAAGAAACTGTAACCTAAAACTGCCTCGCAAGAGGAATCTAGTAAAGTGACATAAAATGTCAGTAGTAGTAGCTTGCCAGAGGGAAACCAAACATTAAGAGATGTAGTCTCAGAAATTGGTTTTGGAGATAAAGAACCATCGAAAAGTCGGAGATTGATTGGAGAAATAAAAGAAGTAGGAAGAGAATGTTTATACACAAATATAGAATCAATAAAGCAATCGGTAGAACCGGAATCAAGTAAGGAGACAAAGGAAAGCTTCACGGAGACATCACAAAGTGAAAAATCTATTGTAAGAGGTATAGTAAAAGATCGCTCATGGTAAGAAAGAGTGGATGCATTTAATGTAACTTCCCCAGTAGTACGAACCTGGTCAACGCAACTCCCGCTTCATACTGGGGTACAGGAGTTGCGGACTATTTTTCCAATACTGAAGAGGTACTTGCTGCTACTTCCTGTGTTTCTGCGGCACGTCCATGAGCTTCGCGAGCCTTTTGTTTCTCGCAGTCATCGAACTTATGACTTCCCCCGCAAAATCCGCATAACCCCAACTTCTTTCGACGTTCTGACTCCTTCGCGAGGAGCTTTCCGTCCGAGTCGAGGTTGCTCGCATATGCAGGTTTAGTCACCGCAGAACTTGTTGATGACAAGGCATTTCCACCTCCACTTGACTTACATTTCTTCCCTGAGTTATTCGTCGAGGTCGAGGCTGTGGTGGTGGTGGCTGTAGGAGTTTGTGAAGAACCTGGCATGGTCTTCTTCGATGTGTTCGATGCTTTCCCTCCCGAGGAAGCACCTGTCAATCTAGTGGCTTCTCTTTTCTGCTCTTCTTCTCATCTCCAGTACCTGTTATCTATGCGAAGTACCTCGTAATAGTATTCCGCGAGCGTCTTCGGCTCCGGAAGACGAGCCATCTCATCTTTGATACGGCTTGCCAAGCCGTGTTGATAAGCCCACTTAAGGGCATGCAAGTCCCAGTTGGTAGGGACTGCGAGGGTATTGAAACGGATATTATACTTCTGTATGTTATCGGATTCCTTCATCCTTAACGTGCCAATTTTATCCTCGGCATCCCCCTGTGCATCGTACATACCGAAATTGTCCTGCAGTTCCTTCACCAATGCCACGAAGGAACTCGTCCATGCTGGCATCGCGGAGAGATTCAGATCCAGAATGTCTGGTTCGAACCATTCCTTCACGGAACCACTGAGGTATGACAATGTATAGTCGATCTTCTTTTGATCAGTAAAATACGAGGGATGATCAATAAACACCAAAGACAAGGAAACTAGGAAACCTTTCAGTTTCCACGAGTCAGATCTGTCAAACACTTCAGGATCTTTAACCTTCGATCTTCCGGATTCTGCGGGGCTACTAGTGTTCATGCCTGCCAGGACTGTTCCGAGGGTATCGAGCGAACCCTTAAACACATGAAACACATCTAAGATGCATTGTTCAGTAGGGTCCGGATGGACACTACCTACCTGTTCCACTGGACTCCTAGAATGACTAGGAACGTGAGAACCTCGAGGTGCCCCGGGACCTCCAGGACTATTGGGATCAGATCCCCCTGGGTCTCCAGGATTTCCTGACTCGTCAGGACCTACCTCTTCGTCGATCTCCGCTTCTTCGATGTTCTCCAGAATCTCTATCGTGGTAACTGGTATCCGACCTCACGAAGGGCTGGGAGCATTTGCTAGCTGCTGACACATTCTGTCAGCAAGTGTAAATGTAGTAGGAGATGGTGGGATTTCCATCTCTGTTGTTGGTATTGCCATGTGATTTCTTCACAGCGTTCGAACAGTAACGGGATCACCGTTTTCTGTATAAAGTACTTGGTACTCGAATTCGGAATGGTCAGGTTGACCAAGGGCATGATGACTTGAAACCTGCACACTAGCAGGTTGTCCTGGGGCTGGACCGAAGACATTAGATCTATGTCGAGAGTGTCCGGCTCCTGAGATAGATTCCGCGAAGGGCACGAAGCCTGTTGCATTCTATGCAAAAGGATTAACCATTTCCGGTTCCTCTCTTACCAACTCGTTGGACTCTCCAGTGTTGGTACGGTTTTGTCTGCTCCTTGTATAGACCATTGTTGAAGGAAGTGAAATTGTTGAGTGTAATGGAAAGGGTAATGAGGACAAATGTGCCGAGTGTCAGTTTAAATATACTGTTATGATCATGCACAAAGGAATTGTCAGGAATGATTGCGGGATGATTGCGGGAAAATACAAAGGAAAATACTTCGCGAGGTAAAACAATCCTAGACAATGTAGTCGGACCTTGACTCCACTATTAGTAGAGTCCTCGACACTTCGCGTGTCCACAAGAGAAGAAAGTAAATGTGTTCCATTCACAATGACTATTGCGGAATGTACTGACAGCGAGGATGTTAAAACGATGATACAGATAGGTGATGAATTGGTATCACTATCGAAGTGCTATCAAGGTTGATATTTAAACTAAGGAACTACCTATTCAATACCGTAGCTTTATACTAAAGGTAAGTCAGGATCGCAAAGCGATGCCATGCCCGAATTGGTTAGTGTTATGATTGTGCACCAAGGGATCGTCGGGAATGATCGCGGGATGATCGCGGGAAAATACGAAGTAATATACTTCGCGAGGTAATACAATCCTAAACTAAGTAGTCGGACCTTGACTCCACTATTAGTAGAGTCCTTGACACTTCGTGTGTCCGCCAGAGAAGAAAGGTGAACGTGTTCCATTTGCGATGACTATCGCGGAACATACTGACAGCAAGGATGTTAAAACGATGATACAGATAGAGGATTAATTGGTATCACTATCGAAGTGCTATCAAGGTTGATATTTAAACTAAAGAACTACCTATTCGATACCATAGCTTTATACTAAAGGTAAGTCAGGATCGCAAAGCAATGCCATGCCCGAATGGGTTAGCTTGTAAGTCAAGAACAAAGGAAGAGATATAAAAGGGATAGTGTAAATCCGATAAGGATGAAAAGAGATAATGAATCATTGCTTTGCATCAGAATTCCTTCATGAAGTAATTGCGTAGTGGTAACAGGATATAAGTAATATCTAAGTAGCGGAATGGATCGCGAAGCTTCATAATGACTTAGCTTGCATAGATATAACAGAGCCAAAGTTAGGAGTGCTTTGGGTATATTGTTTCCCTTCCTCATCGGCATGTTCATTCTGTCGGTTGTCAATGTGAATCGCTTCACTGATCAGCGCATTCATCAGATCTGTGTTGGCCTGTGAATTGACCAATCCATCCTTGATTCACTTTGAGAGGTGATCATAGAAGCAATCTCAAAGGTCGGCATCCGAATATCCCATTTTGCTAGTGTACTGCTTGAAGGTTGCAGCATATGTTGCCACATGGTCCTTTCCTTGCCAAAGACTTTTGAGGATATGTTTGGCCTCTACCACTGGGTCCACTGTTTCAAACCATTGCCTAAAGGTGCCAGCAAAATCAGCCCAGGTAGGGTAGAGGAGGGCAGGAGCTGGTAGTCCTGAAGTGACAGCTCGAGCAACCTGACTGATGTTCTCCGTGGTGGGAGTAGCCCAAATGGCTGCATCACCATCCAGGTATGAGATGGCCAATTTTGTTATATATATGCCAAGCTCCACTATGCTTTCCGGACGATTTCCGAGGTCATCGATCACTCTATGAACATTCCAGCATTCTGGCCGATCTTCCAGTCAATTGATCATCCTTCTGATCCATTTTGTGTTTGTTACCAAGTTCAACTCGAATCTCAGTTGATTTCGTACTCCGTTCCTTGGCTCAATAACTTCGGAACAACCTCGGATACATCACATGACACTCAGTCGTCATGACCGATGCATTCCCACGCCTGTTGGCTCTTGGAAAACACCGTTATTGTATTATTTCGAATACTTCTCACTTATTGTCTTTTATTTAACAATTAGGCAGTTTAGTACTTAGGTCAACTCGTTTAGTTTGGTTCCCCAACTTGAAATAAAAGTTACCTTCTATACTCCTTCTCTATTACACTTAATCACGTCCGGATCAATCAATCGGATACTTCCGATGCTCCAGAAATTCATTCTTCTTCGCACTTTGCAGGGACACCCAGATAACATATAGGGAGCATTGCCAAAAGCTTCGCTGAAGTCCCATCACTTCCCAAGGCCCGTGTAACCTTTCCATTACTTTGTTTTGCCGTTACTATAGTTTCCGGACTCCGAAGCTTCGAACAGAGCTCCGGAACCTTGATCTATTTCCTTCTGGTGCACAGCCTTAACAGATTTGATTTTCTCCTGCTCATCACTAAGGGAGCAGATACCCTGGGCCCAGAGTTCGAAGGCCGCAATGAAGCGTTGTGCATCATCACTATGCTTCCCATTGTATGTCTGGGGTTTGCTGACACCTTTATTGGTGCTGATGTTATTAGCAATGCTTGCTACTGCTGTTTGTAGCACCATTTGTTGTGTTGCAAGTTGTTGAATGAGCACAGCAAGGTCTTGGGTAGTAGGAGGATGAGCCATGATAGGAATAGATTCAGGGGATGGGGATACTGGTTCTGGTGTAACTGAGATATTGATGATGATAGGCTCTGGAGATGGTGTGACAGGGTCGGCTTCAGTTTCTAGCTCAGGTTCTAGGATAGTGGTGGGGATAAGCACAGGAGAGTACCTGTCGTGACATGCTATACAGGAGACAATACTTACTTTATTTTTCCTATATTTCCTTCTTCCTTTATCTTGGTCACTATTTGGATCCAGCTACATTCTTCCGTATCCTTCTACATGGTTCTGCATACTTCTATCAACTTCCCGCGCTGTCGATTACTCATCTAGACACTTGTATATATAGTACAGTAAGCTGACACCTAGTTCCCCATCTTGACCTCTTGGTCTTTGGAACTAGGTTAGTACTTGTATCATCATTTACCTTCAATATACTTACTTGGTCTTTGGAACTAGTTTTCCTTGTGCGACCCTAGTGATTGGCCCCTGCGCTATCACTGTTGTCTAAGATCCCCTTTCTTTCAGCCTTCATGTGTGGTGCTAACCCCACCCCTCACTTCAGTTTGTGCTTTGTGCCTGTGCTTCCTCTGTGCTTTCTCCCCTTGTCACCATGGTACCTAGCAGATGGTACAGCACTGGTAGGGTTTGAAAGTCTACCAACCCGGCTTGGAACTCAGCTTGGAATTCTAGGGATGACTATGAATCATCTGTTTTCTGAATTGCTTGGAGCGATGGGAGCAAGGTTACAGTATTGGTTGGGGCAAGGATTTTTGTCACAGTCAAACCAAGTGTCACGTTCTTTGTCTGGATTGTATTTAGAATGAACATCGCACTGATCTTTAGTATTGAATGCCTGCTGAAATCCTGAACAATCAATGTCTGGTGTAAACAAAGGCGTAGTTGCAATGGAAGGTGGGGAACCAGGTAAGTCTGATTTCCACTCCTCGTAGGATCAGTTGGAAAGGCTGATGGTACAAGTAGAGATCTTGACCTAATGTGGTGATGAAGGGGGAAAGCACAGAGGAAGCACAGGCTCAAGCACAAACCAAGGCGAGGGGTGGGGCTAGCACCACACACAAAGGCTGAAAGAAATAGGGATCTTAGACAACAGTGATAGTGCAAGGGCCAATCACTAGGGTCACACAAGGAAAACTAGTTCCAAAGACCAAGTGAGTATATTGACTGTAAATGATGATACAATTACTAACCTAGTTCCAAAGACCAAGAGGTCAAGATGAGGAACTAGGTGTCAACTACTGTACTATATATATAAGTGTCCGGATGAGTAAGTGACAGTGTGTGAAGCCAATAGAAGTATCTGGAATGTGATAGAAGGCTCTGAAGGATGATAAATGGAAATAAAAGGATATGGAAGGATGGAGAAGGGTCCACGCAGTAACAAAGGTAAAGAAAAGAGGAAAGGTAGGAGAGAGTGCAGTAAGTACCATATCTTGTATAGCACATCACGACAGAAGCTGTGTAAAGACTTAGCTTGCATAGATATAACAGATGGTAGGGTTGGACTTTGGGGAGAAGTTAGATCTGCTCGCGGAGCAGAATGAAATTATTAAGAAGCAAATGAAACACTTCTGGGGTTTGCGAGTCAATCAGCCCTCACAATGGAGGAAGTTGTTTGTCTGATCCAGCAGCGACCTGGAAAAAATGTAGAGGAAGAAGAAGAATACAAAGAATAAGATGAAGAGGAAAGGAAGAGGAGAAGGATTTGCAAAGGGAAATGACATGCAATGTAATTCCCACAAAGGATTTTAATAAGTAGTTTTTTTGGACTTGTAAAAAATAATTTTTTGTAATTTAGTGTTGTTGTTTGTTTTGTTTTGTTTAATATTATAAGTATTTTGACTTTTTTTTCTGGTGGGTTTAAAACTCATAAGGTATTTTTGGTGAAGATTTGTTAATGGTGTAATGAGTGAAATTCATTCCATGAGGAAGAGGTCACAATTGATTTTCAAAGGAAGGAAAAATGTGGGAGTTCAAGTTAGTTTCACAAATCATGGATCACAGAACTCTTTCATGTACTAACCTAGTTCCAAAGACCAAGAGGTCAAGATGGGGAACTAGGTGTCAACTACTGTACTATATATATGAGTGTCCAGATGAGTAAGTGACAGCACAGGAAACCAATAGAAGTATCTGGAACATGATAGAAAGCTCTGAAGGATGATAGAAGGAAGTAGAAGGATATGGAAGGATGTAGAAGGATCTGAACAGTACCAAAGATAAAGAAAGGATGAAAAATGAAGTAAGTACCATATCCTGTGTAGCATGTCATGACACTTTGCAGAATGTACTGACAAGAGGGGATGTTAAAATGATAATACAGCTAGTTGATGATTAGATGGTATCACTATCAAAGTGCTATCAAGGTTAATATTTAAACTGAAGAATTACCTATTCAATATTGTAGCTTCATACTGTAGAATACATCAGGATTGTGAAACAATACTAGGCCCAAATGGGTTAGCTCATCAGAGAAAGAACAAAGGAAAGAATATAAAAGGAATAGTCCTCATCTGATAATGATGAGGAAAGATAATGAAGGACTACTTCGTGAAGGAAATACGTAGTGACAAAGAGATGTAAGTAATATATCTGAATTACGGAAACAATCGCGAAGCTTTGTAAGGACTTAGCTTCAGTGTGTTACCCGGCGGGCCGGCTATGTTCAATAGATTGAGGGTCGTGAGTTTGATTGTTTCAAGAATCAAAATTTGGTCCCTGGGTTTTGTGGTTTCTTTTTCGGTTACCGACTTTTGTACCGTTGCCAGTCCAGTGCTCAACGGCGGCTATCAAGGTCAAGGTCGGGTCAGATGGCCATGACCGTCGGGTGACATGACCGTTGGGTAACATGTCACCAAAAGTCGACCTTGACCTGTCAACCCTGACCGTCCAGCACTGGTTTAGTTCAGCCTCCTGAAAAGGCTCAAACCTGGTCAAAAATGCTCAAATTTCCGGTCCAAAATAATCAATCATTCATCCAAAAATCGTAAAAATTTCCGGGTAAATGATCATTGCCAAGTCCCAAAATTTCAAAAATTTTCCGGCGCAAGTTCATAGATGGTTTTGCGGGGTTTTTTCCGCTCCAGACACCATCTTTATTTTCATTTCCTCCTCTCCCATTCTCGTTCTCGCTATTGATAAGCCAACACTTCAATGCTGTCGCCGAAGGTCCCCCGTATTTCGCGTTGGTGCACTCGCAGACAGTTCATCTTCGTCGCCGCCCTCTACCTAATCTATTTATTCGCAAGCTATACTCGGAATATACTTCATGGCGGTCATACAACGAATATCACGGTAAAAACATACCTAGACCCCATCACAGCCATCCGCACAACCACTGCTCGGTTGAAGCAACAAAAAAAGTCTAATCAACAACCAGAGACGCGTTTCATAGATAGACAGAAAAAAGAAAAAGACGAAAAGAACGGTTACAAGAAGTTTAGTTGGGAGGAACAAAGCGCTGTTTTAAAGAAGCACAAGCTCCATACTAACGGCCTGCTCGAGGTCAACCCTAATGGTCAACACCCGATCTACGACTTGATCGAGAAGAGTGAAGCCGCTTGGAAGGCCAAACTGAAGAACGCTAGTCGCAACTTGCACGAAGCTGTCATTGAGTACGAAAGGCGATATGGCCGGAAGCCACCTTTAGGGTTCGACATGTGGTTAGTATTGAGTTTGGATCATCAAAACCATTCTAACATCTAGCATTCTTTAATCGACATAATCGACATCAAGGTGGAAATACGTAGAAGATAACAATGTCCAACTTCCTGACGAGTACGACCAGATCAACCGAGATCTCGAGGCATATTGGGGCATTCGTCCGCAGGATCTCCAAATAGTCGAATTCACGCATGAAATCTTGCCAAACGCCGATACCTACACCTTGGGAAAGCTCAACATGCAGGATCCTATTACTCTTTTGAACTATTCACTACCACACAATACTTCATCAAACTACGACATGGCTGAGGGCGGAAGAATGACTGTAGAGTTGCTTAGAAAAGCAGGCCTCGAGCAGTACATTCCGCCTTTCAGAGCCACGTTCAACCCACACGATAGTCCGGAAATGTTAACGAATTGGAATTTATGGTCTGAAGCTGTGACGTACGCGAAGGAAGGAAAGAGTAAGCTTTCTAACCTCGTTTTGCATATAATTTACGCTGATATTACTTCTTATACTAGCATTCTCTATGCTCAATTCACCTCTTCCCGATGATCCTCACCATGGCTGGCTCACGGCTTGCGATCCAGCATCGCCTGCTTCGACAACGCCCATCGATTTTGGCGCACCCTACCCTGCCCATCTTTGGCCAAACGGAGACCCTATGTCGCCTTCCCATACTCGCACATTTATTCATGATCATCGTGCGGCCATGAATCCTTGCCAGAATCCACATATTTTACGTCAACACGGACAATTTGTTAAATTTGGTAAAGGCGTAGGTCCTCGAACTCGTATACATCCAATATTTAGCTTCAGCCCCTCGACGTTACACCACGATATAATTTTCGCGAACCCTATGAACTGGGTGCGCGATATTCCGCTAGGCGCAGATCCCTCCTGGGAAGACAAATCAGATGAGCGTCTGCACTGGCGCGGGGCAAATACCGGTATCCATTATTCGAAAAGTATCCTCTGGCGTCTCTCTCATCGAGTCAAAATGATGGAATGGGCACATCATAACCTCTATTCAGGTTTGAGAATTCTTGGGCTGGGTGTAAGGAAGGGCGAACGGATCGGTGAGGGCGCAGTGGTAGAAAAGGCGCGATGGGCACCTGCGATGCTAGATATCGCTTTCGCTGGAAACGTCCTCAACTGCGAAAAGGAAGATGGTACCTGCGATGAACTGCGGAACATGTTTGAGTGGAGAAAAAGAATCGGATTCTCAGATGCAGGCAAATACAAGTATATTCTGGACATAGACGGGAACGCTTGGTCTTCTCGTTTCAAACGCCTCATGACTACTTCATCATGTATATTCAAGGCTACCATTTATCCCGAATGGTCCGTATTTTTCAGTCTGCCCTGCCGATCTCATTAAACATTATTAACTCGATTCTACAGGTTTACCGACCGGATCCAGCCCTGGGTTCATTATGTCCCCGTGCAAATCGACCTGTCCGACCTTTGGGACGCTTTCACCTTCTTCAGAGGTGATCTCAATGGTGATTTTGGACATGATGACCTCGCAAAGGAAATTGGCGAAGCTGGAAGAGTATGGAGCCACACCTTCTGGAGACAGGAGGATTTAGTTGCCTACAACTTTCGGTCAGCTCGATGTCAAATAACTGCTGTAATTTCTAATTTATCTTTTAGGTTGTTACTTGAGTACGCCCGCGTCATGAGCACAGATCGGCAAGCAATGTCATTCAATCATTGGGCGTCGAAATTCTAGTTTCTTCATTCCATTTCTCGTTAACTTAAACACATCTGTTTCATTTCCACTCTGGATTGGGTCTCTTGCTGTTACCCTGCTCTTTGCTGGATGTACTTCTGCAACGTGCTACAAATACTCACCGATCGTCCTTTTCCAGTTGCTTTGTCTGTTGTTATTACTTATGACCGTAGAGGTTCCCCGACTTTTCGTGCAAAAGACTTCCACAATTAAACACCTACCCCATAGAGTATGTATATATCGCTTTTAGAAGTACAACAAGTGTATTTTCATAAATATTTATAGATGACAAGCCAATAAATGCATAAGCTCCTCCTTTGACCGTTTCTTCATATTTTCAATCTCATCCCAATCTAGTGTTTCCGTTGCGAGCTTCTTCTTCCTGGAGCTGGTACGACTGAGATTTGGGCTAAATGCAGAACATGCAAAAACTTACTTCCATAATACGTCTTTCAACAGTGTCTGTTGTGACCAGCTTGTACACATTGACAATCCTAGTCTGTCCCATGCGATGGGCACGACCGAAATCTTGCTCCTCAACAGCAGGGTTCCACCACAGGTCAAATAAAATGACATTGTTGCATTCGATGAGATTGAGTCCTACAAGAGATGAGTGTGAATAAATGCTGTTATAATTAAACATACCTGTTCCTCCTGCCATTAATGACACCAATATCACGGTGACATTAGGCTCGGTCTTGATGGCTTGTAATTCCTCCTTGCACTTGTACATGTTCATTGTTCCGTCGACTAGGAGACTCTCGATCAGAAAACGCCTCCTTTTTTTTTCCAGATAAATCGGCCTTACGTCGAGAGAAGTGTATGTTCTGCCCTTTTAGGAAAGGCTCGAGGAGATCCAGCATAGATGTAAATTGAGAGAAGATGATTGTTTTCTCATTTCCAGGTCGAGCTTTAATTTCACGCAAGATATCCAGAGTGATACTGATCTTTGTTGAAGGTCGATCTCTTGAAAATATTTTGCCATTTCAATGTATCTCCCGCATGCTTCCTTGTGCGCTGTCGATTTATTCCTAATCGAAGAAAAAAAATCATCAGGCAAGGTACAGCTTTCATTTGAGTTGAATAAACGTGCCGATTTCTGCAAAGAGGGCATTTATTGTCCGATTCCGATCCTGATACGTCCCCACGTTTCTGTTTTGCTCCGACATCATCATCAGCTTGTTTGACCTTCTGCTCCACCAACAGAGCCGGATATATGCAAGCTTGAAAATCTTCATGAAAATTCACGACCCTGAGACGATATCTTACCTTGCCGTAGGCGCAACAAGAGTACCCAAGCGGTACTGTAAAAGCGAATGTCGCCAGTTTGAAGCTGGCTCAACAGGCTCTCTAAAATCTCTTGCATTCTAGCTTCGAGTGCGTCATAGAATTCACGTTCCGATGGCGAAAGGACGCAATCCCAGATTTTGACTCGAAGCTCTGGAAGGACAAGGATGGGGCGACCGTTGACTTTGTCGGTTTTCAGTCGTCGGAGCATAGTGTTACCGAGTGCGACCAGTCAAAACAAGTTGCTGAAGTCAACACAATTGAAGATTCATAAAAACGAACCTTGAGTAATTTCTGAGCATTCGAGCAATGCATGCCACCTTTCGCGATGGTGATTCAATACTTTTTTTGAACCAGTCATAATTCGAAAACTCTTCAACTCCAAGCAGATGGAATAGCGAAAACAGATCACGAATCTTGTTTTGTCTTCAGGAATGATTAGGGCATTGGGTGTGCGATCTGAGAATTGAAACTCACAGCGGTGTCCCAGTCAAACACCATTTGAACTCTGCCTTCACAGCGAAGGCCGCTTTGACTTTCTTCGTACTGGCATTTCGAATCTCATGTGCCTCGTCTTGACACAAAAGAAGCAATAGCAATAATTAGATTGAGATAGAGTAATGAAAAACGAAACAAGCGTCTACCTAATACTAATCGATGCCAACTCGACATTCTGAATAAACCATGAGTGCTTGTTCCTTTGGGCTACGTTATTTTCAAGATTTGAAGTGACAGAAGAACGAATGACAGCTTACCTTCAGTAGCTTGGTGTTCACTGCTTAGAATCCCATAGGTAGTGAGCACCACATCTGTTTGCTTAAGAACTTCTAGAGCTACAAAAGATCATTTATTAAGTCTTGATACTACCTCGAAAGCAATACACGATACTTGCTGTATTTGGACTCCCGATCGGGACCATGATATATGATACAAGTCAATCTCTTATCGGGATGAAACATGCGTCGAATCTCCTCATCCCACTGTAGGAGGATAGATTTCAGCCCAACAATACTGATCAAAGGGGCAGACGTATTCAGTATCATAAAGCCACTAGATCAATCAGTCAAACTTACAGAGTCGGGCCTACACTTTTCCCTCGCGATTTTATCTTCTTTGATGAGGACAAGGGTTTGTAAAGTCTTTCCAAGACTGCCAAATGATAAGGTACGCCCTTCCAACGAATTGCAGTACAATTTACTTACCCCATCTCGTCCGCCACGATACCCCCTTGGCGACCGCCACTCTCCTGATTTGCCATCCAATGTCGAGCGAAAACCTGATGTAACTTCAGTTCATAATCTGAGTACCCTAATTTTGTGTCAAATTGATGATAATCCTGAGACCGATGCTCATTCAACAGCTTAAAAACACCCTCCTCCGGCTTTGCAGAGCTATCAGGAGTTCCGATCGGAATTCCTTGACCATCATAAAAAGTCGAAGAACTTAAAGGCTCAGATCCTATTTAAGTGACGAGGATGAGTAGTTGTCCAGTGATGATACACAAGAGGCACTTGCCTAGGGTGGTGGACACCAGCACCGGTTCCGAGTGTGGAGGATTTTTCTTTTTCTTGGCGGCAGGAGTACCCAGAGGAGTAGATTCATTCAGGTGTATCGAACTCATTCGATCCGCGAGACTTTCACCTGGCTCTGACTTACGAGGGCCTGAACGGCAGATAGCTTGAGATCCGCTTAGTGAATTGTCTTCATCTGCAACTTCCTCAACCTTGACGCCACGATACTTTGGTTTCGCTTTCGGGATTTCTGAGCCTGACCAGGCAAACTGCTTTGAAGTTTCGATTCGAGGAATGTATCCAAATTGAGGAGATATTTTGCCGAACGCGTTCTCTCCAGGAGGGATAAAGACAGGATGAGGTTTCACATCATCCGAGAATGAGTTTGGAAGTATAGTGGGCCGAAACTTGGAAGGTTTGAAAACTCAGCGTGAAGGAGCTTCAACAAAATGCTGTACCTTGGAAGTCCTCAACCTTCACAGAAGTGATATCTGGATATAAACCTTTGTGGGTATTTCTGGGTGGCACAGGCATATTAGGATTATCTTGCTCGAGTTACAAAGGAGGATCACAGACATACTGTGTTTTCATGTTGAGTACTCAGCGTCGACAGAAGGCTAGAAAGAGGATTGAAAGTGAGTCAGGTGTTATCAAGGTATCTGGAATTCATTCTTTGTTCGGTCGTTCTTTGTTTGAAGAATGTGAACCTGACATCCACGTGTTCGCCGCAATCGCAGAGTTCAAAAGAATATTGGATGTGTACGGGTGTTCTTGTAAACTTACGGGCTATGGCTGAGGCAAAGCGACATGGACCTCGTAAATAGGTACAATGTTGAGTTTGACAGGAATCGAAGTCTGCTGGATCGATGGGACCTCTGCTTTTCGCAACGAGAGCTCGCACTATAGTACATTGAAGTTCAGATGCTAATGTTTAGCGCGCATATAAACTCTACCGCTAATTTTGGCGCCCTGGCCTTCTAACAACTTTCTAACATGAGTAAGTGAGCGTTATCGTTGCCTTTCCACAATATCTTTGAATTCATAATTTACCATACTTTAGTCACAAAATATCCAAAGCTTTGGGAAGACCAGTCAAATCCCTTTTGGCTACCAGATGATGTCGTTCAACTCATGTTGGAATACCTCTTCGCATATCAGCTTGAAAGCTGTACTCTTGTTTGTCGATCGTGGAGACGTCTAGCTCAGCCAATGTTATTTGACCTTGTAACGGTCAACGTCGCTCCTTCCCCCCCAAGATTGCCGAGGTTCATTTTCTTTAGTGTCCGCGCTCCCCGCGACTTCCCCTCCTTCATCCTGGCGAATCCTGGACGTGGTTTACTATTCAAACATCTCAAATACACTACACTCAGAGACGATGCTGCTAGTCTGTATGCAGTGCTGCCCTACTGCTCGCAGCTGCGCTCTTTGATACTCTCATGTACCCTGGCTCCGTCCTTTCTCCAGAATGTGTCTTTGCGACAATTTCCTACGTTGAAGAAGCTAGAATTGAGGGACATACCAACTCTCAGGGCAGCTGTGACATGCTTTCAGCTTATATCCGTAGAGCTTGAATTGGAAGAGCTGTCGTTAACGTTAGACAAAACTTATACGGAAAGGTCCTTCAATGTGCCAGAGAAACCACCTCGTTTACCAGCCATCCGCGCTTTTAACCTTTACAACGACAACGATTCTCCCTTCGCAAGTTTCACTTTGCTATTGGACTACCTCTTCCCAGTACTGCAACATCTTCGTCGGCTTGTAGCTCATACTATCCACTTTCATTCTTCCGATATCGTTAGACTGGTGACGGCCAATGAAACGACAATCCGATACCTAGATTCTTCAGAGATCTTAGATATCTCTGGTGCAGTCCTTATTCCTCAATTATATTGTCAGTTGTGCTAAATCAGGGCAACTATCTAGATCTTTTACCTCGTCTGTTGAACCGTGGAGTTTTATGCGAAATCATACTCTGCCTACCAGTGTTGCCCAGTGCCCTTGGCCGCTACGTTTCTGATCTAGGAACCATGTTTCTCAATCTTAACCTGGACAATTTGTCTATACGACGCATATCCTTTGTCATCAGTTCGACTTATGGATTGCACGATCTCGGACAGCATTGTGACCTGTGGGCCCAGCTTGCAGGGGTCTTAAGCAGAGCTCCATACTTAAAAACGGTCACTCTGCTGTTGGAGGTTCCTTCCTGGGAACATTCTAGCATGTTTGTAAATTTGAACGATATGAAGGTTCATCCGGCATTTGATCCTCTTCGAGAGATCGGACGTTTTCAAGTTTTTCATTGACCTTCACCAGGGGTTCACAAACCTAAGATCATTCTCCCTTCCGAATTCTTTGCTAGCTTGTGGTTAGAGAGAATGCGGAAGGGCTGACAATGCGCAGATCAATGGATCGCGAAACACTCATACAGTTGCATACCTATGAGCAGATTTGTTCAAAAAAAATGTTTATTCAATACATGTCATAAGGCTCCTACGCATACGAGTATCTAACACTGTCTAATAATTGTTAGTGTTGCATTTAAAGAATAAGGTAAGTACGTGTAGGCGTCAAAAAGCGTATAAGCATAATAAGCATACATACGTGCATGCGAAAAGCAGAATTAACTTCATGATCAAGTGAAAGAAATTCGTCAATCGTCCAAGGATGCATCCACGAACAGATGATGCCCATCAGAGTCCGAATTACGTCTGTTCTCAATTACTTTCAATTCCTTGCGTATGACAGCGTCTTCCTTCATCCAGATGGCATTCAGTTCTTCTTCCTTGACATCTCGCGAAGCGTTCGCATTCGACAAACAACTGACACCAAGGCCTCTCAACACTTCGTCCACCCAGATACCCGGTGCAAGTCGTACCTCCTCCGTCAATGTGCCACTATGACGAGGAGAGGCTCCGGTTTTACGGAAGGATACAGACTTTCCGAAACACTGCTTCTTCTTTTTCGGAGACATTTGAGAAGAGCCCAACGCAACTAGGCCGACACCCTCGAGCATGCCTAGCAGATCCGAGAATTCAGTCCGAGACACTGGAGTAGAGATATTCCCTTCTGCACCACGACGGAGGATATGAGAATAGTACGCATGAAGATGTGATCCATCCACAACGATGTTTCTGTCGGCAACAGAAGAACTGGAAGAACTTTGGCGTGACACGTTGGAAGCAGCAGACGAAATACGGCCCGACGAAAAGTCAATAGTCAATCCAGCCTCAATTCGTTTGACTGCTACAAGAATCGAGAGAAGGACCAATCGCGCTTGGAGACCCAGACAAGTAATTTTTTGAACAATACCACTGTTTGAGGTTGTGGGAGCAGAAGCCATGAATGTAGACTGCCCCGACGTTTGGCTCACTCGTGATTGAAAAACTGTCTTCATTGCAGCTAGGATGTGTGCAGGAGTTATTGAGTACACTGGGCTAGGCTTGGCGAAGAAATTTTCGTCATCAATCTTGGCAGTTACAGACGAGGTCACTGCGAGGTCGATTGCTCCGCGTAGAACCTCGAATAAAGTTCTCACATCCCCTGTCAGCGCCGCGATCTTCTTGGTAAGAAGAGTGAGGGCAGGTAGTGGAAGAAATTGGCTTATATTCGCGTCTGTAGCAGACTCAGAGCTCGGCTGAGCTGAAGATGTAAGAGTGCCCAAACGCGACTGCAATATCTGCAGCAGCTGCATAGACGTATAAGGGGAGAAATGTAGAGTCTGGATGTCATCGGGAGTATTTGAAGGGGAGGATGTAAGCGTATGGGTATTGGCAATCCCGATGACACATAACTTGTCGGATCTGGTAAGGTTCAAGAGCGAAGAGATCGATTGAGGATCGGAGGCGATATGATCCATTTCATCGAGGACAAGTATGCTATTGATGACAGCAGTTAGCTTTTTAACATCCAGGACGACGGTCAGTATACGAACCACCGAATCGTCATTCCACGCAGCAGTGACTCTACAGCCTCACGGCCGTTACCCTTCTTCATCCCCGATTTTCGTTTCTTTTGGAAGACACCGTCAAATTCATCAACGAGACGATTCCAAAGCGCATCAACACTTGTCAAAGCCACGCAATTGACATTGATGATTCGTATCCCATCCGACTCTAGATTTTTGAGGATTGTATTCATGAGCGCGGTTTTGCCGCAACCGGGCGATCCAGAGATGTAGAGGCTATGGAACGTATCTCTCACAGAGTGGCTTAAGAAATTGGTTATGAATCTCGTGATGATCTCGCGCTCATTATCGCGAGCAGGCATAGAAAAGTTATTGTCGCTGGTAGCACGAAGCAAAGCCCTGACGCGAACATGTAAAGGTAGTAAGGTAAGGGGCGTAGCAGGCGGTGTAGCAAGTGTAAGATGGGCAAAAGAGGTAGAGAAGGAAGCATTCCTCTTTATAGCTATATGTCAGGAATATATATCAGTTACAGGAGCTGTGTGAGTATTCAAGATACGTACCAGTTCGAGCAGGCGGCGTGACGAAACTTTCTGAAGTAGTGCTTCGACGAAGAGCTCGTACAGCTCTGTTACTCATCGAAGGAGAGGCACTAGCATTGTTGATTGGAGTAAGGCTCAGAGGAGGAATGTTCTCCTTGTTTCCGTCACCGTCGAGGACCGGTGTCGTTACTTTGGCACGTTTCGGGTTTGGCGTTGGCCCTGGTGTCTGTAGTTGCTCAACATTTTGGTCTGGCTGACGAGAGCGCTTGCCGAGAAGAGACGTGTGCGTCGACGATGAGCTTTCCATACTAATCGTCGTCGTCTCAGGCTGTAAGTTGTGTAAGCAAAAGGCCTACACCGGATGACGGTCCGTGCTTCCGGCTTAAATAAACGACTGTCACGCGAGCGCGTTGATACAGACACGCGCACCACGTGTTTACTTCTGATTTAGTGAGTCTGCCTCGGAGGGTCTACAAGGATGTTTTTCACCATCTTGCGGGCCTGATGGGTGTTTTGCTCCATATCTTGCTCTACTTACTTATGTCTTCAATGGCTAGTCAAACTCGACAAGTTCAAACTAGTCTTCGCTGCCCAGAGAAGACAACCAGTCAGGAAGCAGAAAGTCGAACAGCAAAGGACAGGGCTCTTGTACGTATTCTCAAAAGCAATGATTGGAGCTGATGTGCTCCTTATGACCATATCTCAGACCTTTAATAGTTTCCAACTCGATTCTTCGTGAACTCACACCGCTTGATCGTTACCGATATTCTTTAGCGAACAGGGGAGCCTATGATGCTGTATCTTCATTCAATCGACAGGCTTATCGCATACAACACATCCTCTCTCCATACTTCAATGAAGACGAGATCAATATCTTCCGTCTGGTTCAACTCAAAACAGACACTCTCATATCTGGCTCTTCTGCATTGCAATTCTTTGACCTGTTAGTCTTTAGTGACTCAGATCTCGACCTTTATATTGTCAGAGACTGGGACAAGGTCACTTTGCTGGTCGGGTTCTTGACTAGTGCTGCGTACGAATATGCACCTAGAGCGGATCAGTCACAAATATTTCAGCAGGCTTTCGAAGCTGGAAGGTCCTATCATGTCGAACCGGATTTGAGCGACGACTATTCGTCTCGAGATATATGGGACGTATGCAGCTTTATTAGAGGAACAGACGGGAAGAAAATTCAAATCATAACATGCGAGAAGAACATTATACAAGTCATTTTGGGATTTCATTCGAGTGGGTTCAGTAAACTACGAATGAACATATGTATCTCGGCTGATCGATTACTCTTGATCCTTCTAGCTTGCGTTATGAACGTTATAAGCTACACATACGCATATGCCCTCTATCCTTATGCCACTTTTGTCGAGAAGCGTTCCATTGCCATACAGAATCATGGAAGGTCACGCTGCGTGCCTTCGATAAATATAGCGAACGGGGATGGCACATTAGCCTCGTTCCTTCCAAGGCAAGTGCCCTTCGCTCTCGATCTGAATTTCGAGACACTGCACGATCTGTAGGTGATTCCGCTTGCTAGGTGATTCCTTTTGCTCCAGTCCTGCACGCAATCCAAGACTACAATAATCCCCCATCAGCAGTGGATTCTGTTCGCGCAAACTCTTGGTACATTATTCTCACGGATAACACCCAGACTCGTATTAGATTCAGTATAACGGAGATATCCCCGCAAAATGCGCCTGCATATCCGTTCACTTTTGCATCCATACCTCGTGCTCTGAATAATAGAATTAGCTCGACTGCTAATTATCTGGGGGAGGATAAGACTACATTCAGCTTTCGAAAGTCAGTACATCTATCACCTTGCGTGCTCATGTTTCTAATCAGATCATGAAAGATCAATCGAGGACCTTGTGAAGCTTACCTCTAAAACCTTCGACAATAAGCCTAACGTTATCCATGAACATGTTCGAAAGCTTGTTTCTCAAGCCTGTGATACCATGCCCTCGTTCATCAATTGGAAAAGCAAACGATTAGGACCCAGGGCTTATAGTATGGTCACGTTGGTACGACAACTGGACATTATATTCAACTCTTTCCGTGAGGACCCATCTGTGAGTTGCACATTCATATCTCTGTCATTCATCTTAAACCTACCAGTGTTCAATCACCTTGCGCATAGATCCGCACGGTCAAATCTGGACTTGGGTTGACATTACGCTGCCGCCGACCTACCCCAGGCGGTTGATTTCTTCTTTGAGAATGTCAATTGACGATTCCATCATGAAACATCTTATGGGGCATAGGGTGTGGATAAGTTTTCGCAACGGAGTACATGAACTCGATTCGTGGACTTCGACGTTTCCCGCGAACTAGGCAAGAATGATCGTTGGCCCTCTCGATTGAGGTAAACTAGTTGAATGCTCGAACGTTCATTGGTGCCATTATGATCTACACGTTCAATGATTGCGTCTTTTCTTGGAACTCATCGAGAATGGGATAGCCTATCAGCTCCTTGAGCATGGCATGATCTGGTTACTTCTAATTGGACGGCGAATGCTCCAGTTCACGGTCGAATTTTTCTGCCAGGATGTTGTAGATTGCGCTTCATGTTTTGTGTGGACACTGTTAATAATATCACCCATCTAGATGGATTGCAGGCCTAGACCGTTTCAGCACATATCGAAGGTTCCGATCAAAGAGAGGTCAGTTTTTTGTTGCAGGCTGTTGAGACGTTCCGAGGAAAGATATTACCGATACAGTAGTCTGTAAATATATCTATGAATATTGAACTAAAAGAGATTCTAGTATTAGACCATAACGTCAAAGTCATCTTTTACAGCACGATCACGCTGTTGCAGAAGCTCCGCGAACCTTCAAGTTCAATCCGCTTGAATGTCAGGTGGATAGCGTGAGAAGAGTATAGCATGGAACACTGACGTCAAATCATGCTTGACTTTTGCAGCAGTCGATATTTCTTGACTCACGAACTATATATCGGACAAGGAGATATGTCTTTGGGTGCTCACTGGAACCATAATTTAATTTGTTTTTAGGGAACTTTGCGTTATACCCTGCTAGGAGAATGTTAGAATTTGTGCGGAAAACATACTTGTGCAGCTTTTGTAGAAGGGCTTTTCTACATTGTAGAAACTTTCCAGTTGTCTGAACCTTGATAATTTCAACTCTACCAGATACTCTTATCTAATTCATCTGGCTCTCCTTGCTGATTTTGGACTTACCGGATTCCTGTTTTCCTGATGTGCTCATCTCGGATTGTGCTCAAATTATTTGTGGTGGCTATCACGAAATTGACGAGATGTTCAAAGCTTTAATGCACGACCTCCTTAAACCAAGTGTCCAATTGTCGAAACTCGGGAGCAAAGTTTGGTTTGTTTCGTGGGGTCCCTTGGCCTTGGTTTATTTATTTCTGTAGCCTATTTGATTATGTGCCATCTAAATCTCTGACGTATTCACAGGTATCCACACCAAAATCCCTCGCCAATATCATTCATCGGGACCAGTGGGTAATTAAACGACTGTGCCATACACTCCCCTTCGGAGTCTTCCAGTTTCCCTGTCTCTCCTCAACTTGGGTAAATTTTCTATAAACAGTAGTATACAATCACACCCGGGACTAACTTCTGCAATCCCGTTGAAAGATGAAGAAGCCGGTAGGTGTGAGAGAATAATTATCCTCATGAAAGATTCTTTTCATTCTCATATTGGCGTTTATATCCTATGGATTGTGAAACAACAACTTGGAGCGGGGTCGTAGACAGTGTGCATTCTCGGTAAGTTGACGCTTACGCAGTCAAGGAGAGACTTGTGTATGTAAGCAGGATTTCGGGAGACGGGAGAATTATGGTTTGTGTCAGTTTTCGGTTAATTACGGCGAAACCCTAAGAACGAAGTCAGGAAGAAAGTACAAGAGGCAGAACTTCATAAAGGTGTCCTGGTTAAGGCCGTACGTTTCAACAGAAGAATGAAGACGATGCACTAGAGACTGGAGATATGTTTGCGAAACTCGTTCTGCTTACTGGCAATGGTTATCCGATAGTACTGTGCCTGATTAAGAACGTTTCCGACGGCAAGCAAAGCCGTAGATATCTATAAGTAATGCATGCCAGCATGAAATTCTCTCTGTTTGTCCTCACAAATTGCTTCCACGATGTCCCTTCCTTTAGAGAAAGACTCTGCGGAAATTGACGAGAAGACTCTTGAAGCTGGCGTTGACAGTAATGGCAAACAGGCGCCAGAAAGCTCAAGGTGCGAGTTCGGTTCTATCATTTTTCGCTTACATATTGATCAGCAAACCGTTGATTAGATTTCATCGCTTCTTACATCTTTCTTCGAAACCAATACCACCTCCGACAGGCTCTATCGACGACGCTGAACTCATCCCGGAAGCAACAGCTTCAATATTTAGCTTGGTGATTTTTCAATGGATCAATCCCCTTCTTACATTAGGTTTTCATCGTCCACTGGAAGCTTCAGACTTGTACAAGCTTCAGGATGACCGAAAGGCTGCGTATATTGGAGAGAAAATTGCAACCTCTTTCGAGCAACGTCGAAAGGAGGCTAAGGAATACAATGAAGCATTAGCAAAGGGCGCAATATCGGCTGGTTGGAAAACTATTTGGTGGACATTACGAGGCAACAGGGCAGAACGAGAGAAACAATGGCGGGAAAAGGATGGCAAAAAGCGGCCCAGCCTTGTCATGGCTTTGAACGACAGTGTCAAGGTCTTCTTCTGGACTGGAGGATTATTCAAAGTGTTAGGCGATACCGCACAAGTGACTTCGCCTTTATTGGTCAAAGTACGTGTTCACACATATCTCATCTCATTTTAATCTTATTGTGCTTCCTAGGCAATTGTCAACTTTGCTACAGAGTCATATACGAATCATATGGAGGGACAAGAAGTCCCTCCGATAGGAAAGGGCATAGGAATGGCGGTAAGAAGATCATTTCCTTCATGTTTCGAATTGTCTAATCAGACTTCACCTCTTGTGGCTTCAGGTTGGATTGTTCTTCCTTCAGGTCGTTTCCTCGCTCTGTACTCATCAGTTCTTCTATCGATCAGCTGGTAGTGGCGTCCTGCTCCGCGGAGGTTTGATAGCAGCAATATACGCTCGTTCAATGCGCCTCACTTCTCGTTCTCGGTCCCAACTTCCCAATGGCTTGATCATGAATCACATATCGACGGATGTGTCCAGAATAGATTTTTGTGCGGGTTTCTTCCATATGGTGCGCCAATTCCAGATCTCTTATGTACTGAGGTCTCAATGGTGGCTAGTCCTGGGCTGCTCCGATACAAATGACAATTTGTCTCATTCTCCTGATAATCAACCTTGGGCCCAGTGCACTTGCCGGTTTTGCATTCTTCATCCTTGCTACGCCTGTTCAAACCATAGCCATGAAGAAGATGTTTGCTTTTCGACAAAAAAGCATGCGTTGGACGGACAAACGAGCAAAACTTCTTCAAGAACTGCTCGGCGGTATGAAGATCATCAAATATTTTGCTTGGGAGCTTCCTTTCCTCAAACGGATTGCGGAATACCGTTACAGAGAGATGTAGTATGTCTCTATCTCTCTTCATTTGCGATGTAGTTTTACTTATTTCCACTTAGCTACGTCCGTACTCTCCTCATCATCCGTGCCGCCAATAATGCGATTGCCATGTCGCTTCCAACATTAGCGTCCGTACTAGCATTCGTAACTTATTCACTTTCCGGACACAAGCTCAACGCTGCTGATATCTTCGCTTCCTTGACGCTCTTCAACTTACTCAGAATGCCTTTGATGATGCTTCGTATGTTCTGCTTTTCGCCTTCCTGTGTTCAATCCCGATTTTTTTTTTCTTGCAAGCCTTGTCTTTCAGCTCAATCACAGATGCGCACAATGCCATCCAACGTCTTTATGGAGTCTTCGAAGCTGAAACTTTGGAAGAAACCTTAGTTATAGACGAAACTGTTAATGCTGCAATCGAAGTGAAAGGTGCTTCTTTCTCTTGGGATGCTCCCCCACCTGAACAAGAAGAAAAAAAGATGAAGAGGGGCAAGAAGCCTTTCACGCCTGCTCAACCTGCTGCCGCGACTGCTGAATCACAACAGGAACCATTCAAGCTTCGCGACGTCTCGATCACCATACCCAGAGGACAGCTGGTTGCATTGGTTGGACAGGTTGGCAGTGGGAAGACATCGCTGCTTCAGGGAATCATCGGTGAGATGAGAAGAACTGGCGGTAACGTCAAGTTTGGTGGGAGTGTGGGATACTGTCCCCAGAGTGCCTGGATTCAGGTAGGTCTTTCCATGTATGTTACATTCCTATTTATCTCACCGATTTATAGAATGCTACTATCAGAGAAAACATCTGCTTTGGGAGAGCGTTTGACGAAGAGCGATATTGGAATGCAATCAAAGATTCGTGTTTGGAACCAGACCTCGAGATGCTCCCCCATGGCGATATGACCGAAGTTGGCGAAAAGGTAGGTGTCCTGTTTCACTCAGTTGGGCGGGAGTTTGATCATACTCCATGCGTAGGGAATTTCGTTGTCCGGTGGTCAGAAGCAGCGTCTGAACATTTGTAGAGTCATCTACTGCGACACTGACATCCAGATATTCGACGTGAGTCCTAACACATTATGACTTTCGATGATCTGGTTTACACCTATGTAGGACCCTCTTTCTGCGTTAGATGCTCATGTTGGAAAAGCTGTATTCAACAATGTCCTACATAACAATACAGCAGGAAAAACTCGCATCCTCGTCACTCATGCGCTCCACTTCCTGCCCCTGGTTGATTACATTTACGTCGTTCATGAGGGACGTATCGTCGAATTCGGCACATATCACGAGCTTATGGTCAACGGGAACGAATTTTCCAGATTCATCAATGAGTTTGGGAATAATGACCAGGAGGAGTCTAAGGGGGAAACTGAACCTGAAATCGAGATTGTCAAAGCAGAAGAAGAACCTGTGAAAGATAAAAGGAAAAAGGCAACGGCTGGCGCAGGAATTATGCAAGTCGAGGAGAGGAACACAGGAGCGGTCAGTGGGGCTATCTATAAGACATACATCAAATCTGGTAATGGGTTTGTGCTCCTGCCCATCTTCTTCCTGTCCCTTGTGCTCGTACAGGGAGCGACCGTCATGTCCTCTTATTGGTTGGTATATTGGGAGGAACTGTAAGTTGGGTAGTCTCCATTCTCACTTATCAATATTGCTGAAACTTGTATAGGAAATGGAACCAGTCTGAAGGTTTCTATGTGAGTCTACGAATTCCTATGTCAAATAAAATGCTGAACCACGAACCAGATGGGTGTATATGCAGGGCTTGGAGTTGCACAAGCCACGGCCATGTTTTTAATGGGAACAACTTTTGCTTTACTTACTTACTTTGCTTCCCAACGGTTGCATAAGGTGCATACTTTCCTTTTGACCATCTGCCTGTTTTGTCTACTAAGCTGAGTGCTCAGGCTGCGATTGAGCGTGTCATGCGGGCTCCAATGTCCTTCTTTGAGACTACACCTTTAGGCCGGATCATGAATCGATTCGCAAAAGGTAGCACCTCAATTTCGTTAGGTGCAGTAAATATTAACTTTTTGCCCTTTGCAGATATCGACACCATCGATAACCTGTTAGGAGGTTGGTCAGCTTCAGCTCTAATCATAATATACGGTTTCATTGATATTAACGCTAGATGCTCTCCGGATGCTGGCTGGTACCATGTCCAACATCTTAGGTGCTATCATCCTGATCTCGATCGTTCTTCCATGGTTTCTCATCGCTGTGGTGGTTGTTCTATCGGTGTATTGTTATGCTGCATATTTCTACCGAGCTAGTGCTCGTGAACTAAAGGTATGTTTTTCACTGTTAACTCTCTGCTCATCAACAATTGGTTTTGATGTTATTATGTACCTAGCGTTTGGGCAAGTTCGCCTTTCTAGGACTTCGACGTACCGACCGAATCTAATTGTTTTTATAGATGCCATCTTACGATCCTCACTCTATTCCCACTTTTCAGAAAGTCTATCTGGTCTTGCCACTATCCGAGCGTACGGTGAATCAGAACGGTTCCTTCTCGATAATGAACGGAGAATAGATGTAGAAAATAGGTGAAGACACTAATCAATATACCTGATCCTCAGCACTGATAAAATTCAATCCGATTTCAGAGCGTATTGGTTGACCGTCACAAATCAGGTTCGTTCAAACCCATTTCCTACTGGAAAGGAACCAACTGAATATCTCTCAAGCGCTGGCTTGGTATTCGACTCGATTTCCTAGGGACAATTCTCACCTTTGTGGTCGCGTTGTTGACTGTTGGTACACGGTTTACAATCTCACCATCTCAAACCGGTGTCGTACTGTCTTACATACTGAGCATCCAGCAAGCGTGAGTTCATTCACCAGATCTGGAAACATAATAGTGCTGAATACTACAAATTTCATAGTTTTGGGTGGCTTGTTCGTCAAAGTGCAGAAGTTGAAAATGATATGAACTCTGTGGAACGAGTTGTTTACTACGCTGAAGAGATCGAGCAAGAAGCCGCCCACGAATTACCAGACACTAAGCCCCCTTCTCCATGGCCCTCCCAAGGTCACGTCGAGTTCAGAGATGTGGTCTTGAAGTATCGTCCGGAGCTCCCGCCTGTTCTGAAAGGCATTTCAATGAACATAAAAGGAGGTGAGAAGATTGGCATTGTCGGGCGAACCGGAGCCGGGAAAAGTAGTTTGATGTCGGCAATATATCGACTCGTCGAACTTGAATCGGGCTCTATAGGCATAGACGGCGTGGACATAGCGAAAGTCGGGCTTACAAACCTCAGGAGCGGTTTGTCTATAATACCACAAGACGCGGTTTGTTTCCATTCTTTTCAGGCATATAGGATCGATACTAACCTGTCAATCAGTTACTGTTTTCAGGAACTCTTCGAACCAACCTTGATCCATTCAATCTACACGACGATGCGAAGTTGTGGGATGCTCTTAAACGATCGTACCTGGTCGACAGCACAAAGCGTGTTTCTATCATTACCAGTGATTCTGATATGGAAGAAGGGCATGGTAGTGATACGCCAGTAAACAGGTTCACGCTTGATTCTGTGATAGAAGATGAGGGCGGGAATTTGTCGATCGGTCAGCGGTCACTAGTATCGCTAGCCCGTGCGCTGGTGAAGGACACAAAAGTGTTAATCCTGGACGAAGCTACTGGTCAGTCGTCGATGTTCTGATGATCCTGAATGATTCACTCATCCGACATGCAATCTAGCTTCGGTGGATTATGAGACTGATAGAAACATTCAAGACACGATTACTCATGAATTTAAAGACCGAACCATCTTGTGTATAGCCCATCGATTACGGACTATAATTTCTTACGACCGCATATGTGTGCTCGACGCTGGACAGGTTGCCGTATGTCCAGAAATATCCCTTATCTTGAATATCTCTAACGACTATTGATAGGAATTTGACACACCAGTCAATTTGTATGACAACTCGAATGGTATCTTCAGAAGTATGTGTGAGCGTTCATCTATCACATTGGATGACATCCGCTTGGCCGCAAAAGTCCGAGTCGATAATAGTGAAGTGTAAATCAAGTATATATAACGACCAATGCCTTTACAAGTTCTTGCTATAGGAGCGGAGACCAAAACCTGTCTCTCCGGAGTAGGAGGATAAGCAGTGCATGTGCCTCTCCAACTCCTCTCTTAGTTGAGACGAAATGTGACCATCAGTGAGAGTGAAGATTGACTTATACGTCTCCCTATAACGTCAACTTCGTATCAACTATTAATGATTTGGCGAGATTACTCCAAACGGGACCACACCTTATGCAGTATCTAACTATCTATCTGTAAAGCTGAACTTGAACTTCTAAAGGGCTTGCCCCAGGCTCTTCAATCGTCGTCAAAATTAAATAGATTTTGGAGGCCGAGTCCTAAATCATAGATCTAAGTACAGTACCCAAATGATTGAAAGATTATGCCAGCTAAATAATACAAATGAAAGAGAGTGAGCGAAATATGAATGCAGCCATTTGTGCACCAATTAAGACTTGGTACCATGGCAGCAAGGTATGAGGTTTCAGTTGGGACTGCAGTCCGTGTGTGAAGATGAAGTGGATGGGGTAAAATTGGAACAAGGACTATAGAACTACAATGCGAATGACTTCGAAAGCGTGAAAACAACCGGAAAGAAGTAATGGAAAGAGAAAAGGAAGTGACCAGTGTCGATTATAGATCAATAGTTAACGATTGCCTCAAGAGGAGAAAAATTAGGGTAGCCATGCCAATCTATTTTTCGGACGTCTAAGAAAATAATGAGCTGCTTATGGATTGGGGATTTTGGAGGCACTCACCATAAGCAAGTCATGAGATCAACTCTACCATCGACCCCCCTACCCCCGACAGCATAGTGCAGCCCAGAATCCTCGTTTCCGGCCATGACCACCATCTTCGTCCTGTTCTCCGACCCTTGCCATCTGATCATAAACTGCCATACTCCGCACAGGGCCTGGTGAATGCATGTCCCTAGTGCCTGTCCCACCAGTTGTCGTTCCCTCCCGCGAATTTGCGCCCTTGGGCATCTGACCATACAAGAACGATTCCGAACCATTATTCGGTATGCCATTACCGTTTGGCAATCCAGGGGTAGGATTAGGTGAGCTCCGGCCATAAGCAGTTCGATCTGTATTGCTTCGATATCCATTAGGAGATGGAGCAGTTGCGTACGGGTGGGGTGCTGATATACCAACGCTGGCGAGGGCGCTTGTCTCGCGTTGTTGTTGGCTTGCACGCCGACTAGCAGGTGCTAGTGGCTGAACGCTTCCTATATCGCGAGGTGTCGAATTGCCCCGCTCACCAGCTAGTCGCCGACTGCTCTTGATATGAGCGGGCGCAGGGCTGACAACGATACCCAAGGATGTATTAGCAGGGTCTTGGGCTTGTCGAGACCCACGCCGATGAGTACCATGTTCACGCTCGCGATCTCGCCTGTGCTCACGATGCGGTATTGAAGAGCTTGCATGAGACTGGAGACAGACAGACATTAGGCATAACTACACAAAGATGAAGTTTGAATTACATTGGTGGCTTCCCACCCCTTGCCGCCATTGAGAAGCATCCAGTCATATACGCCGTCGTCGGCCTCGTCTAGCGTCTTCAAAACCTTTGTGAAAAGTTCACGAAGGAAGTCGTAGTCTGGAGTTTCATCAAAACCAAGCTTTCGGACATAATTCATATAGATCGCAAACTCCTCTAATCAGTGGTTAGCCTATGCGGTGTGTCATAATATCAAGGTGATAGCACTCACCAGGGAAACCTTCACATAACTCCGAAATGGGTGTGGTCTGCTTCTTTTCACCAATCTTCTCATACTTCAGCTTGTTAGTTGCAGCACGTAAGCCCTGCCATGGTAGACCGCCGCGGAGGAAGTACATGAATACATGACCCAATGACTCCAAATCGTCTCTTCGAGACTGCTCACGACCGAGGTGGGTATTGATAGACATGTATCGAGCAGTACCAGAAAGCGACTTGCGCTCTCTATAGGGTATGTGAATTTTGGTTTTTGGGTCGCGGTAGTGCTTGGCCATGCCAAAATCTAAAAGAAGAGGGGTATACAAAGTTAACATGACGTAAAACGTAGGAAGGCAAAAAAAGAAGCTCAGAGTAAGTAGAGGCATATCCGAGGATTAGTACCAACCGATAATGTGTATTGTATTAGCAGTTTTAGAATTTGGTACACCGATTAAGAAGTTGTCAGGTTTTATGTCGCGATATATCAAAGACTTCTCGTGAACAGCTTGTACTCGAGTAACCTGATTGTATGTGAAAAAAGGACTCGGGTTATACAATAAATATCCACTTCAAGGCGATAAGCAGCTCACCATTTGCTTCGCAGCCATACAAACAGTCTTGACGGAGAACTTGCGACCACACATGTCAAATAGGTCTTCAAGGTTTGGACCAAGTAGATCAATGACCAGGACATTGTGTAACCCTTCTTGGCCAAAATGGTGCACCTGAGGGACACCGGCTGTATGAATTGATTCGAATACGCAAAATGGACAGAAAGACAAAAAAAGACAGACGTGTTCCATTCAACGTCCTGTATGAGCGAAATTCGTCCCTTAGTTGAGGAGCATCAGATTTCCGAGGTTCCTGGAGCGAGTGAGGTCAACACAGTTGAGCCGTTACGGGAGTGGATAGAGCGCACAAATTTGATTGCAACTGGCGTGTTCGATATCATCTTGGTTGCTGTACGTTGTTTGGTTAGCTTGGGACAGAAAAGAAGTTGAAAGGATTCCTTAAACCACCAGTGGTAGAAAGTTTGGGGATTCAAGGAGGAGAAATAGAGACAAATTTTCAACATTCAAAAGAACATTTACCTTCAAACACAACGCCGAATGAACCTTCTCCAATTTTCTTCCCAATTTTGTAGTGGCTACCGACGATTCCGTTGGATGTTGTAGACTGAGAGGGATGCGGTGAAGACGAAGCGATAACATGAGGAGTAGTCATGACGGTGACTTATAAAGAAAACAGTCCAGCTCGAAATAGGATAGAAAAAGGAAAGAACTGGGGTAAGCCAACTTGAGGAGGAGGAGAGGGAAGAAAAGAAACGTTCAGTGTGTCCGAAACTTCAAACGAGATATTTGCTAGCACGTGGCTCAGGCCGGCCGTCGCCGGGCTCAACTCCCGGACGTTCTTGTCCCCCTCCCATTCATCATCTACGGAGTCTAGACTAAATTAATGATAGTTATCACACTTCTCCACAACCAACCATGTAATTTTATGGATACCACTTGTCCGACACAGCCCTACGTAATATTGCGTACCATTCCCATGCACTATTACCGTGTCGCTCAACAAACTTTCTTCGACGTCGGTCTCGATTCATTATTTCGCGACAGCACAGCTTGTACTTCCAGACGCTTCAACTGTGTCCTGACTGGTTAGAAACAGTGAATTGAGCTGCTGAATGCTGTAAGTAAGGTGTGGGAGCATAGCATTTGGTCTCCTAAAAGAATGAACCGCCTCATTTTCGTAGGTATGCGAAGACAACGTTGTATCAAGGATGATAGGAAGCACATAGTGTTCTCCCTTCGTTCGAGGTCCCCTTTACAAAGACCCAATTGAATCACATCAGGTCGAATTCGGAGCCGTAAAGTGCTTGACTCAATTTCTGGTATAAGATCTCACCAGTTGCTAGCGTTTCAGTGGCTAATTTCATGTCTAACAACATAGACAAAGAGCTCCCCAATCCTCCCAATGATTCAATCTCGTCGCTTTCGTTCTCAAAAAAGGCCGATTACCTGGCCGTTGGAAGTTGGGACAATTCGGTACACTCTTTCTCGATTTGCCCTTCTATAGTATATGATCAAGTCATGTAGGTCCGCGTTTACGAGGTTTCGCCCCAAGGCCAATCCCAAGGAAGAGCGATGTATACTCATCAGGCGCCGGTATTATCGGTGTGCTGGAATGAGGCAGGTCTCTAAAATGGTTCGGCCTCATAAATAATCTTCTTCATTTCGTAGGAAGGCAGCCGAATCTTCTCTGGCAGCGTCGACAACACGGGGCTCATGTTCGATGTTGTTACTGGGCAGGCCACTCAAGTAGCGCAGCACGACGGGCCAGTCAAGGTAGTCAAATGGGTCAACATGCCGCATGCAAGAGTGCTGGTTACCGGAAGTTGGGACAAGTCTGTCAAGGTGTGCTTTCGTTTCGCGGCTTCCTTCCTGCTGTTGAACTTCTATCTAGTACTGGGACTTACGCGCACCCTCACCCATTGCAACCGTCAACCTTCCAGAGCGATGTTATACTCTTGACGCAAATTACCCTTCAATGGTTGTAGGCACTGCCGGACGTCATATACTAACATTTGACTTGGCGAAATCTCCCATGCTATTCCAAAACATCGTCTCTCCATTGAGGTTGCAGACTCGTGTCGTTACTTGCTGCCCTGACAAGAGTGGATTTGCCATTGGAAGTGTAGAGGGGAGAGTGTCTTTCTAGTGAGTTATCGGTATTCCTCCTCGTCATCTCTCAATCCCATGTTGTGGACTTTCTTTTTAGTTACATCGAGGAGCACGAAAAACGGTATTTCTGAATACTTACGGAGAATTATAAGAAATGGGAAACTAAGAACTTATACAGCAACAATTACAGCTTCAAATGCCATCGCCAAAATTCAAGTTCAAAGGAGGACCAGTCTCTCATTTATTCCATCAATGACATCAATTTTCATCCTGTCCATGGCAGTTTTTCTACTTGCGGTGCGTATCGTGGCAGAGTGCTAAACAGCTTGCATTGACTCATCTGTTGCTCATTTGTACCCAGGTTCTGATGGAGCTGTTCATTTTTGGGACAGGGACGCGCGTTTGAGATTGAAGAGTACGTCTATGTTTTTCATTATTCTCATTCTTGCATTCATGCATGATGTCTACATATGTCCACCTGCTGCTAATCTTCATACATAGGTTTCAGCCGTGCACCTGGTCCGATTACGTGCAGTGCCTTCAACAACACAGGGTCAATGTTTGCGTATGCTGTATCCTATGATTGGCACAAGGGCTTCTCCGGTATGACCAGCGGGCTGCCAAACAAGGTGATGATCCATGGTGTCAAAGACGAAGAAGTGCGCACGAGAGCGGCAAAAAGATAATAGCAAACGCAATGACTGCCTTGCTTACATAGATATCCTAGTCCAAAAGTTGAATAAAAACAGTTCATAGAAAATTGCGGGACGAGGAATTCACAAACCAATTATGAGGTCCAACTCAAAGAAATCATAGTTTTAGATTTTGGTACCATTAGATCCTGTGATGAATACCCTCATTCCAACTCCGTCGAGATTTCGTAGTGGCTCATAGATCTCAGCATCTACCTTTCGAGGTTGAAATTTGAGAACAACGGATCGTAAACAATCGACACCACACATCACTGCATACTCCGGATCAGGCAACCAGCGTGATTCGACCATTTTCGACAAAAGCCTGATCATCGAATGTGTCACCATCGTATTCTAGACGAAGGCTACGAAGCTTTGGAATAAGACGTATTGCGGACCCGGAGAACTGATTTCGTCCTCCGCATCGTAGATTGGACATTAGACGTACTGTGATGGGGCTCAAATCACACCAATCATCGTCGACTTCGAGGCACAAAAGAGAGGGCATGAATCGAAGAGCAGCGATAAGGTCCATATCTGATATGTTCATCGAATAAATGGTGAAAGTAGTGATGATACAATATGACCTTGAGACAAAGGAATCGAATATGTTTCTAGGCCAGGTCGAATTATATTGTGGCGTGGAGATCCTTCAACGAAGGAAAATCATACGAGGAGAAGATCATACGAGACGCTGACTCGTCCGCGGTTTCAACAATGGTAAGCGAGGTAACGTTGCGCCAAATACTCGGGGGATGGTAGAGGTTAGGCATGGGAAACAAAGGTGAAACCTTCAAAGAGGTAAGGGCAGGGCAATTGCGGAGAACATTTTCTGTATCTTGTGGAGAAACTGTGCAAAACTCTGCGTATACAAGCCGTTGGCACGAAATTCTGGGAGGTGAACAGATGGTCTGCTACAACGACACGAAGCTTGGGGGCGTATTGAAAAAGACTGAGATCGCGACGCGGGATTCCTACATCCTGAGCTTCGAGAACTATCTTCTCAAGGATCGGGAAACGAAGGTCAGCAAGAATATGATAGCGAATCAACGTGCACTCTCCCTCATATTCAAATGTTTTCCAACGTTGAGCATGACGTGTGAGATGGACCAGAGCAAGAGGCTCAGGTCCTCTCCACGGTGATATTAGACCACAGATTGGGCAATGAACGAGCGAGTTGTCTCCATCTTGAGCATACTGTGCTGATTGTCATTGTAGGGAGGTTGATAATGGCAGGAGATAAAATCTTGATGTGTGAATATCCCTCGTCTTCACTTTGTGGATACTCCTGGAGCAAATTGCATTTGCGAGCATACTCGAAGATACGAGCTAACGTTTCTCCGGGAAGCTTCCGGATAGGCGAGAGTAAGGACTGTAAGCTCACTTTGTGATCCTTCAATCGTTCCTGCTGCATCTCGAGGTACGTTATCTGAGAACGGAGACGGATAATTTCTGTTTTATAGTCCTCGATATCCTTGTCAACCAAACCAATTTTATATTCGATTTCCTGCGGGTTGGTTGCGGCAGGTCCAAATTCCGAACGAAGCTTTGTATGAAGCTCGGCGGAGACCAGATTTACGCGCGATGATTTTAATGACTTGCGGTGACATTTTGAATAAGGAAGATCCGACATTTGGCTGGCAGCAAACGAAGATCAGCGTTACGCTCATAGGCGAATTATGAAGAAATCAACTTACAGCAGGGATTTGCGCTAGATAGGAAACCGCAAGGTGGAAAAAAAAGTGTGTATTACATACTCCGAGTGCCAAAAAAAAAGTGTTGTGACTGATGAAGTATGACTCATCCTTTCGTGCTGAGCACTGAGTAGGGTGCGCTATAATGTCTTTACTAGAAGGTGCGTATCAATGCTTCATATTCGCACACTGTACTCACTAATAACTTCTCACAGGAAATTCATGCAGTCCTCCTGACTTGCCGGATTCTGTGCATGCAATCCATGCGCATCTGAATTCTCTACGCGGCAGACAAGCGGTCCTTCTACGCCAACTCGAGCAAATTAATGAGGAGATTCAGGCGGTAGAAACGAAACGGGCCCGGATAGACAATGAAAACGCATCTATTTCAAAGCTTCCCCCAGAACTACTCTCGCGTATTTTCTTGTTGTGCCAGAAAGATTCAGAACACAATGCCTCTCAGTTTACTGCCTCTCGGGTATGCAGTCGCTGGAGAAACCTGTCAAACGGCACAGCTCTGCTGTGGACTAAGATCAGGATAACCCTAGAACACATTTTCCATGTTCCATCACGTCTACACAAATTAGAAACACATCTAACTCGGAGCGGCCCTTCCGGTATCTTCACTGCTCACCTCGATGTTCACACAAATCTCGATTTTTCTCCCTTCCTGAAACTTATTGCGTCTCATATATCGCGATGTTCTCGTCTATCAATCTCCGTGCTGAAGCACCCCAAAGCTTGCCTACTTCTGCGCGAGTATTTGGAGTATTTGCAGGCTTCTCAACTGAATTATCTTTCCATTCATGTTGATTGGGCTGATAGTGGCCCTTACGACCGAGTCATGAGCAATGTTCCTCTTATTTTCAAGGGAGGAGCACCTTTGTTGACTTCTCTGCAGCTCACTGGAATTGCAAGTGCTCTTCGACCACCAATCTCCAGTGACATCACTACTTTACATCTCGATGGTGTATACATGCTGGAATTGACTGTTTACAACTACAGGAATCTTCTGGCCGCTACGCCATCTCTCGTCAATCTTTCTCTTCGAGGGCTGAAGATAGATAAACCGTCCGCGGGGATGGAAGAGGCACTTGAACTTCCCCGACTCCGATCACTGCGTTGTCGCGCAAAAGACACTGATCATCCTTTCACTTCAGCCAATTCTTTATTTACCGCATTGCCGCTTCATCAACTGGAAAGTCTAGTTCTTTGTGACGTGGACAATCTGTGGTTGTTTGACTTTCCGAATGTCAAAGACCTCTCCCTACACGGTTGCGGGTTCGGGGTCAGTCATATCGGGCATTTAATGCTTGCTTTCCCGTCTGTTGTATCTTTGACGCTGGAATCTGCGTCACTATTGTACATGGCACTCAGCATTGAAGGCAGGCCTGTTTGGTGGCCGAATCTACGAGTGCTTTGTGTGCGGGATCTAGCTAAAGATGATGCACCTACTCTCTTGAAAATGGTGCAAGGACGTGCGCAGATGAACCGTCCACTCGAAATTGTATGCTTGAACCGTTCCAGTCGTCGTCGAGCAAGTGGGATTCTTGATGCGCTGGAAAACCTCACAAAGGTTTCTCACCTCGGCAGTCATGCGGAGCCATGGCCCCCTGGAGCAGATGCGGGTTTGCTGGAGGATGATAGCTTTTGGGATGATTATTGATTATTAGAAAACTTTCGGAGGTATGATTTAACTTTCAAGGATGTGTCCGTATATATACCACGCTTTCGTTTCTCACAAATCCAAGTCATACCTTTTGGACCAACGTATGACCTCTGTATGAATATTATCTCCGGCTCACTAATACAGTATATACTTACACACTCCGGGGTCTTGTCCTTCTGTCAATAAACTTACCCCCTTTGTGAGTGTTCATTTACAGTCTTGCCAACGTAGTTCCGACCGATTCACAACTGACTTAGCTTCGAGCAAATCGTTGAATTTTGACGTATACGTAAAATGTTATTGGCTACGGGGAAGGTTACAGATTCAGTAATTTTTTTCGGCCAGTTACGTGAGACTCCCCTTAGTCACATTCCTCTAAGTGTGTAAGCCCTTTCTATGTAGTCAGCGCTGTACTTCTTATTTATAAACCTTCCCAATAGTTGGTATAGATCCCCTTAACCCGTCTACAAAGCATCACACCTCGCTGTCCAAGTGCAGGTTCCAGAATAACTTCTGTACAATTATGTCTGCCTTCAATCGACTAGTCAAGCTCACCGTGATCAGCGATGTAGTATGGCCTGTTTCTCCCCTCTATTTACCTGGCACTTTGTACTGAAAAGTATCCCGTAGATCTGCCCAAATTGCAATATCGGCCAGCATGAATTGATCGGCGCAATCTCCTACTGCCAGGACACTCTTCGCCTCCCATTAACATTCGAAATCGAGTTCTTGCCTTTCAGACTGATCTCTACCCGTATCCTTCCCGACGAAAACACGCCCAAAGTTTCCAAGGACGAATTCTTTACCAGCACTGTAGGCAAAGAACCGTGGGCTGCAATGCAAGCGAGTATACTGAAGTGGTCGCAAGAGAAGAACATACCAATGTCTGCCATTATGCCCTTTATCTCTTTTGAATCTGATTTCATCGATATCCAGAGCCTTCAAAGGTCTTGTTAGTCAGTCAACGAGAGCTCACCGTCTCTCTCGTAAGGCTTACCAAATTGGCGGGCAGAATAAACAGCTGCCATTCCTCTGCGCCGTTTTCCGTGCTTACTTGGAAGAAGGGAGAGATGTCGCCGACCTTGACGTTCTCTCTGATATCTCAGAGCAAACTGGTGTTATGTCAAAGCAAGAGGTTCGGTAGCCATTAGTACCATTTGTCCCCGCCCGTTTTCGCTGACACGTTGAGTAGGCTCTTGATTTCTTAAATTCAGATGAATTGCTAGAAGAAGTCAACACTATGTGCGAAAAGGTCAGGTCGAAGGTTACTGGTGTACCCATGACCATCATCGACGGGAAATGGTGCGTCCAAGGAGGACAGTCTTCAGATGTTTTCATTCAGGTGAGCAATACACTTTTTTTCTGGTTTAAATGTCCTGTCTCTCCTGTTTGATCATCTACTTCGTGCTCAAATGTCCATAGATATTCAAAAAACTTGCCTACGCTGGAGTGAGCGCTGCGCCATCCCCGTTCACTGCTCCTGTCGTAGCCCTTACTGCCTGAATTTACATACATCCTTCAATCACGGACTATCGCTGTTCGGGCTTCCCAAGTTTTACTAATATTCCAACATTTTTATTTTCCCCCCCCTTATCTGTGATGCGTAATCATTTGCTCTTATTTTCCTAGTTTAGTCTTTCTTGTCCTTTTCACGTTGCCGTGACTGTCTTTCAATGCTATCTTTTGTGGAGGAGTTGTAAGTGTCGTGTACTATGCTAGTCCAACCTACTGTCAATGCTATGTCAGCGTAACCTTCTACTATCTAGTACCATGTCTATCGCCGAGCGAAACCCGAAAGCCCCCATTAAAAATTAATGTGTATGCCCGAACTTCTCACCGAATTTTTAAGCTGGAAGAAGACGCCACAGCTTGAGGCAAGGCAAGAACAGATACCCATGTAACACCGAGTATATTCAGCAGTGACAGTGGCATTTTTCCATACCTATAATCCCGCGTTGTTCGTTGTGTTAATTATTCAATTTATTGCTATCGTAGAGTTTTGTTCAGTTGTATATTTTCCAAACCTCTAACACTACGGAGAGCTTATCCATATCCCTGGTGAGAAAGATTAATAAGATAACTGAAAAGATAATCTGTATCAGAAAGTAAATCTTGAGATGAAGAAAAATCTTATCTGGGAGAAAGATGTTTACAAAATGCTCTTTGTATTTTTCTTTTTTCCCTACTAAGAAATTTAAGTCATAAAGTTTTCGAAATCCCTCGACCTTTTCAGTTGGATCATTATATATTAGTAAATATTACTATATGAGATCACTTTTGCGATCTTTTATCGCAGTATTTTTGTTAAATCAGCTGTAATGTTTAAGCATGAGAGCTTAAGGGATGGGAGATCTTGAACCTTGATACTCCCGGGTACTTGACTGTGTGGAGAATTATAGAAAGCCCCCGGAAGCTCCCCTAGAATTCGATCCCGATCCGGAATTGTGCATTTTGGAGGCCAAAATTGGCCATTTCCTTGTTCGATTATAGTGTAGATTGAAGCCGAGGAAAAAGACCCTTGTCCAGTATAGAGCTTCCGATCAGAATTTTTGAGTATGCGCAAGGTATGCGACAATTTTGGCCTTTTGTACAATGGGCAGGAACAGACCTCGTTGAGAGCTTGTGGGGAAAGATATGAATTTTAAATGAGTTGTCTTGGAGTTTGCAGTGATTTCTGCAAGATTATTGAGGTAATCCTTGTCCGTTAGAGCATATTTTGAACCGAAATCATTACGTGGGTTAGCCTGGACAGTGTTCTAAGGGAGCTAGCTTCCGGGGGCCCTGATAGGGATTACGGCTTGTATGAAATGTGGAGGAGCAGGAGCGTCGATAATCCATCTACGCGTCGTTAATCAAGGGCCGAAGATAGTGGATGAATTTTTGGTAGTCGGTAAAAACTTCAGACCCGACATATTCAAGTTCTTAAGCTATCCCGCTTTGTTTTGGATGTTCTGATGACGAATTGCTGGGCACGGCTGGTCTAATTCTCGCAGACATATTTTAGACAGACCAACTATATTAGCACGAGTATAATGAAGCGAACGAAGTTAAAAAGAGTGCGAGTTTACGGTTCTATTGTCATGATTCAAGGCTGAATTATCAAGATATCCAACACAAATAGAGCAAAAACTTATTATCATAATTACAAGCAATTCTAAGAGATCGTGGTACATGAGCAACAGCCTGACTCATCAGCATGTCACGAGATTCGCATGGCAAACCATTCTATTTACCACTCTTGTATTTTCACTGTTCATAGAACCCTTCAACCCCGACCAACATGTCTTTCTTCGGAGCATCGACAGCGACAAATACCTCGGCTACAGCTGAGAAAGACATTGAAATGTCTGATCCTCCGACTGATTCAATATCTTCCATGTCTTTTTCCAGTCAAGCAGACTATATCGCTGTTGGGAGCTGGGATAATAGTGTAAGAAAAATTCTGTGTGTATGTGATGATCTTCTCTTGATATACCGCCGTACCAGGTCCGTATATACGAGGTCTTACCTGGTGGACAAACTGTAGGAAAGGCGATGTATCAACACGAAGGACCAGTTTTATCTGTCTGCTGGAACAAAGTGCGTCTCTATACTTGTTAGGGATATTTTTGCGAACCGACGTTTTATCTACAGGAGGGAAACAAAATTCTATCTGGTGGAGCCGACAATGCGGGTCGAATGTTTGATGTCACAACGGGTACCACAAGCCATGTTGCTCAGCACGACGCGCCTATTAAGAGCGTGAAATGGGTTGATACACAGCCGGGGATTCTTGCGACAGGAAGCTGGGATAAAACTGTCAAGGTATGTGACTTAGACGCGTCTTTTGGCTCTTGGAATTCATGCTGGTCGTTGCAGTATTGGGATCTCCGCACACCTCAACCAGTGGCTACCGTCACTCTCCCTGAACGGTGCTATACCATGGACGTTCAACATCCCCTAATGGTAGTCGGTACCGCTGAACGGCACATTCAAATATTCAACTTGTCCAATCCCACTACTGCTTACAAGACTATGCAATCTCCTTTAAAATGGCAAACACGAGTTGTAACATGCTTTACTGCATCTACGAGTAGTGGCTTTGCAGTCGGAAGCATCGAGGGTAGAGTGGCTATCCAGTAAGTTATCTGTGTTCGCTTATGGTTCTTTTTCGCTAATCTTTATATCCAGGTATGTCGAAGACAAGGACAGCAGGTTAGCAACTTGTATTCCTGGTGTCAACTTATTCTTATCTTTTTTGCAGTAATAACTTCTCGTTCAAATGTCACCGGCGAGATTCTACCCCAACTGCCAAAGATCAATCCATGGTTTATGCAGTGAACGACATATCATTTCATCCCGTCCATGGTACATTCTCCACTGGCGGCAAGTATTAGTGTTACATGTTGTTCCACCCTTCTTTCGCTTGAAGCTGATCTTGAGTTCAGGTTCTGATGGTACCATACACTTCTGGGACAAGGATGCTCGCACTCGTCTCAAGAGTGCGTTTTAATCTCAATGTTCTCTCTTCTTTGCTGAAATGTCCTATAGCTTTCGAAGCTGCTCCCGGACCCATAACTGCTAGCGCTTTCAACCGAACTGGTTCAATCTTTGCATATGCAGTGTCTTACGACTGGTCGAAAGGGCACTCTGGTATGACACCCGGACACCCCAATAAGCTCATGTTGCATGCTTGTAAAGACGACGAGGTCAAGAAACGCCCAAGAAAGTAGGGCTTTCTTGTGTACGTGTACATATATCTTCGGTGTGCTTTCACTTCTTTCTGAATGCTCAATAACGAGTTACTAATGAGTTCCAATCTAATAGATTTTTTTTTCCTGTAAAAATTTGTTTCAAGTCTAACAAAATATTTACATAAATAGGGGCAAGCTTCGAGGGCTTCGAACTCTGGACAGTATTAATACACAGCACGAAAAGGGACAGACAATGATATACAGTAGGTTAGTGCATTCTACAAGTTCGCGTGAGTATGAGATGTAAAACACAATCAACATTTTACAATACCTTTGGGAGATATTAGCATGGCTGGCGGGGAAGCAAATTTACTTCCTAGCCTTCCACGCGTCCTTCAAACCCATTCTAGAAAACTTCTCAACGACGTCACGGTCTATGGGAGGAGGATTCCTGTCGGCAAGGGAACCTTGACCTGGGTGGGTACCCTGGTCATGGGCCAAGCCTTGGCCGCCATGACTGCCTCCCCTCTGACCCATTGAACCAGGCGCGGTGGCATGTCTGATTGCAGAACTTTCACCGACGCCGTCTTCGTTGTGGGGTGCAGCCTGAGTTAGCACCGGGTGAGCAAGTGACGAACTCGTAGAGCTCATCTGGCCTTCCTGATTGGGTGCCTCCGTCGCGGTGAAGTTTACATACGGGAGGCTTGTCTGGATGCACATCAATACAAATGTCGATCAGCTGCAACAGTCACAAGAACAACTCACGGGATAGGCACCAGCAGGAACTTGGTAGTAAGTATTGGCAGGATCGGGTTCAGAGACAACGTAGGTTCTTTGCCCTCCAACTGAGGGAACAGGTTCAGGACTAAAGTCTACCTGTTTCTCGTACACATTGACATTTGAAGCGATTGACGGTGGAGAAGAATGTGTGGTACCGAGAACTGCGAACGGAGAGTGGAATGAACGTTTCGCATGCGAGAGTTTGAACGAGTTGGACCAGACACGAGATGCACGAAACATGTTGGACATGGTAACCAGGAAAGAAGGTACTTACATGAGAGGATTCAAAGCGGGCGTTATAAAGAAAGAAGCCCTGGGAAATTATATAATTCTGAACTTTGGGGTAGATGATTCATTCATTGGATCACAAACGACACCGATTTTCCTTTTCTGAACCAGCGCGGCTCCACTTATTCCTCCAGCTCCGTGATATACTGAATAAATTAAAGAAAGAAAAAGAAACACGGTAGACAATACAGAACACGGGAAGTATGATATTCAATTCGCCCAATGATTTTACAACTCTGTAAACACCTCAAACCTCGGAGATCAGGGTATGTACAGTGGTTCCAGCTGGCAAATCGTACGAGTTTTTTTCTATACCTCTGTATATGGTTAACGGTCGATTTGACATGTAATCCGTCGTGGTTTCAACGCATGCCAGATATCAGTGACTTGCACTCAGTCGTTTGAACCCTACAAACAGAAAAAAATCTGACTTCGCAAAGTTTGCGCGAAGTTGAAACGACGTTACACCTTGAGGGGCGAAAAACGCTCATCCTTTTTTGCATTCTCTACAGCTATTATAATCTAGGCTGTACAATTCTTCGTTCAGATATTAGATATACGTTATAACATACAATACAATTAAGTCGTATAACCTTCCTCGATGGATTTTCTATAGATCGCGAATGATATACCAGGTATAGGTGGGATTCTGAAAGCCTGAGGATACAACTCAAATCAAAGTCAAGTCAAGCTCCTGCTCTAAGCAGATTGCTTGGTCTCCTCTTCTACAAAATATTGCCTCTTAGTCGTCGAATGAGCCATAGGTTGTTTCGCCGCCTTCGGCTTGGGCCTGTGAGTGTCAACGGCATTGATTGGAAGGGTGTACCTGAGGATAACAATGAAACAAGGCGGAGACAGAGGTTCCCTCAATGAGCAAAAGTCACATAGAGTTTTGAGAAAGATGGTACTCACCGTTCTTCGTCACATCCATATGCTTTCGGTGTAAGTTTTATGACAGTGTGAAGAGGTATTTTAATATACGGCAGATCGGCTTGAGGGAGGTGGTGGAAGTATGCGTATCTGTATCTCATGTCAATCGGTAATTAGGGCCAAACGACTGAACAAGGCACGCACAAACAACGCAGAATAGCCTATGAGAGTAGGCACTTGTGTCAAAAAAAAAAAAACAGCTTTTGAGGTTATGATAAGTCAACAAACCTGATGCCCTATGATTAATATATTTTCTTGTCTTTCCAGTTCCATTATAACAGGCTCCAAGCGGACTACGACATCGCGATAAGACTCTCCTCCACGATACCTATAATTGAATTTATCCTCATCACGATTAGCATAATCATCAGGATACGCTTGCTGAACCGATTATTAAGAAACCTAATCAACACGCAAGAAAAAAAGAAAGCCTTACCTCGATTTCCTCATACGTCATGCCATCGCAAACTCCAGCATCAAGCTCGTCCAGCGATTTCCAGGTGAGTTTCGTGTAAGGCAGGTACTGGGCAGTTTGAATGGTTCGCTTTAGCGTGGAAGTCCAGACCTGACAAGAAAACAAGAATTCAACGTGTATCTTAACAGAGTTCCGAGTCGATCGACTCACAGTCAATGGTTTCTCCCCAATATTGTCAGTGATCAGCGCAGGAAGTGCCTTCGCATACTGCATTCCACGAGGTGACAATAATGAATCTCCACCAATCTTGCCTTCTACATTATACTGACTCTCCCCATGCTGAGAAACAACCACTTTATAACTCTTGTCCCAATACCAGTGAAAAAATCAATTTACTCACCCTTGAGAAGAATATATTTCTTGGACGGATATGCAAGTTCATAAGATAGAAAGCAATCCGACTGGAGAGATATCCATTGATGCGGGACATGGTGACTTCCTCGCCAACATTCTTGATGCGCAGATACGATAGGTGTGGTTCAGTTATTGTTTCGTAAACTTTTTCGTACTCGCTTATTCGTCGTAAGAAATCTTTCCGGGCCTCATCGGGGGACATATCTTTGTAGTCAGGATCACCTTGACTGACTTTGAGCTCAACATTCGCAGCAATGGTAGCTGGATCATCGCAAAGAGATTCTAGAAAAATCAGGGACATTCCCTTCTCTCTGGCTAGTCTCGCCTCGATCTTTGCTCTAGACAGTGATGATCAACAAAAAATAAAACGTTGTATGTTGGAGGACAACCAGACCTTCGGCTTTTGGTACTGTTCGTAGCATCTGCGGGGATTAATGACCACGTCGATTGAGTATCGACAATGTGATCAAGCAAGCGTACAGCGTACATACCATGAATTCCAACGTTTCCTCCTTCCTTCAGCCACTGAATGAGCATCTCCAAGCTCTCTTCCGCGAGGTTGTCACGACTCTGTGTTGCTTGAGCATTGCTGTGGCTGAAAAAGTCTGCAGTGTGATTTTCTTTGACACCTAATCTACACACACAGCCTTTCATTTAATATCTGAACACCTAGGTGTATCCAATAAAGCGCTCACTTTTGAGCCTTCTGCCTTGCTTTAGTCCGTCTCAATTGACCAACATTGAATACCTGCGCAGCGTCAGCGTCCTCTTAATCGAGTAGAGATTAAGGATGATTACCTTGACGTCGTATTCGAGCCACTAGTAGATTATCTCTAATCAGCAATTTCCGACTTGGTGGTGGCAGAAGATGACAGACTCGAAGATATATCATGAGCTTGTTGCTGAGATATGACTTGCCTCGAGCAGGTAGCCCGACCTTTTTAATAATCGCTAAGAGGTCTATATTGCATATAATAAGAATCGGACCAAAAACTGACCATCGCCACGACGATCTTCTGTTCCGAGTAATCTGGTTTGGCAACTATACAACAGAGCAAAAAAAATAACGATGGATCAAGATAGAAGAATATTCAACGTGCCTTTCTTCCCTATACCCTTCACTGATGGAGGCGGAGACGGTGCACTAGAGCCTTTTCTGCTTGCTACTGTAGATTCATCAAAACGTTTGAGCCTGGTTGTTCTGAATGGGTTTCTTTACAGGAATTTCGATGCTTGTTGCAACGCACATTGGGCCTCCAGCGCCGAAAAGAGCAGGAGGAACATTTGGTGAAGCAGGAGCAACAGTGACTACGGGTGCCAATTCGCCAGAAGCCTGCATATTTTGTAGGGCGTCGGAAGCTCTTGCTAGATCCTCTGCGATCCCACGAGAGTTGGAGTCAGAGCGAGGAGTCCCAAGGTCGGACATGAGAAAAAGTATTCTTGCAATTGGGTTTATCGGAATAGTGATGAAAGAATAGGATTTAGATTTGGAATCACAACAGTGCACAATCGATAAAAATGTTTACTCAAGAAGATGTCAGAATTGGCGCTTATTGAAGGCTAGGCTCCCCGCTACTAATATAATTAGCGAACTACTCCAGTAATTACGGTAAGAAAGTTTGAGCAGTTTTGTTTCTAAGATGCTAATAAATCGCTAAGTATAAGAAGAAGTAGTCAATAGTAAATTTAAATTTGCTATGTGGAAGAGTAATCCTAAGGCCTTTCACAAATTTCGACTTTCATAACAATAAAACCTGACAACTGAGAGGCACGTCCTAAATTCTCTAAGAATCCCTAGCAGGGTGAATTCATTTGCAATCGTGAAACTCTCAATGCTTTTGCGAAATCGACTCAAGTTCGAATTAAACCAGTTCATTGGCGGATGTGAATGTTCCTTGATTTAATCCACCATAGAGAACACCGTGGTCACGAAAACCTTGGGCGGTTAGTAAGATAGGCAGATCCTACATATAGATAAGACATCAGACAATATTTCTTGGAAGTACGATTAACATCTTGGCTCACCTGCGCTCCATATGTTAAAGGCCGATTCAAGGAAGGAGCAAGGCGAGCAGAAGATCTAAAGGACAAATAACCTGTGTTGATTCGACAACAGGCTAGTACATCACGGAGTAGTATATATATAAGTACAGAGAGGAGTCAAGAGCAGAATATGAGTCGAATGATTGATAATAGACCTAGATATTCTGAGTACATCGGCATAATGAAATCATGGTGAGTAAAACTTAAGAAACAGGGGATCGAGGACGAGACAAAGTAAGTGAAACCGAGACGTATCGTTACACCAAATTGTTATATTTCGTTACCTATGAGTCTTATCCAGACTCATCCAGGGAAGACCAACCCGTGCCATTATCTCAACCAGCCACAGAACCTCCGGCCCAACACTTTTCAACGAACCACAAGCCATAGTGCTTTGCTCTGAGGGTTCCCTGGAACGGTTATAAATGATAAGCCATTCAAAACGACGCGTTTGCGCACATCCTTTCGAAAGCGATACGCTAGGATACACTAGCAAAGTTCTGTTTCGAGACACAAAGTTAAGCACCCTATCATCGCTAACTGAACTCTGGTACGTTCAAAAGGAGGATCCGTCAGTAACGGGTCGAAGTTCCGCAGTAAGAGCAGATGTAGTAAGAGATCCGCGATCCAGGGAATCATGAATTCACCGGAAGGCTCCATTGAAACGCAACTTTTCATCGTCGTCTCTGAGATCAACCTTGGAAGAATTAGATAGGGAGCGCAGAGTGATAATCCCGTTGAATTGAGTGTCGTCATGTGGACTTGGTACTCAGGGAATAGATCATTTGTTGTTAAGATGCAAGCTTGCAGTCTACGCCCAAGTCAGAGTTGATGGATGTAAGTGAACAAAAGATTACTACAAAACTACATGAGGAGCTCCGGGATGAATGGTTAGTATACAATGGTTCATTCGATGCGTAAGGTAACGATAATAGGCAAGTCCATCCTCGGCGTGTAGAACGTCGTAAAAAAAAACTCGTCGTTCCTAATTTCATGCCGTCTGTCTCATACGATAGCGTCCATTGCTATTATTCAAACGATCCGCACTAAGCTCTCCCTTGTGAACACCTTTGCTTTGTCGAAGATCGTAGTAGAACGTGAGCAAGTAGAAGGTAAAACCCATGGCGATGATCCATTCGAATATAGCTAAGAAGAAGAAGAAGAAATAGAATCAGACAACACGTATATATTGTGGAACAATTTATCTTCACCTCCTACGTTCACAACCTTGAATTCCGTTCCAGCGAATGCGATAGCGAGTATGATGAGAACGCCAGCAATAACAGATTTCATCCAATAGCTTCTCTTTAAGAGTGGCGCGTATTGAAAATCTTTGTGGATCCAGCGAAACTATTGTAAAGATAGTGTCCGGGAATTGCTCATGAATGAACATATGCCCCAATTGGTAGATGGGTAAATAAAAGAAAGCGCACCTCTACAACCGTGAATATCGCACTCAAAGCCACTCCGACTATGAATACAAGCAAAAAGGAATCATGAAAAGGTTTGTGTCTCCTCACGTCGAATATGGACAGCAAGATAAGGCCTGCGCCGCCTAGGACGGAGCCAAGGATTGCTAACGAGCTGAAGACACGTTCTCTAGTGCGCATATCAGGCACTAAACTAGAAAAGTTTTCCGGTATTATGATGGGATAGGAATAAGATAAATAATAGGACGTACCGACCAGAATGCCTTAGGTATCGTTCGAAGACGAGGTCAAGAATAAAGGTTACTGCAGTAATACTGCAGGACGTAATGAACAGTGGTTTGAGGATGTCCGCCGCGATATCAGATATGAGGGGAATGTGTTGATTAGAGGTCATCGAGACTGTATAAAATATTAAATTTTAGGTCAACAGATTATGCCATTACAAACCATAGTGTGGTCTGCCCGTCGCTAGCCAAGTTATGAGCATTGCCCACAGCGTACCTATCAAATACATTAGGTCAAATTAAAGCGTAGGAGTATGAAAAACATACCAAACCAAATGAAAGCTCCCACTGGAGATTTCAAAAAAAAAATAGGCGCAATAAGAAAATAATTCATACCTATAGGAATCCAAACATAGGCCCAATGGTGTCGCTGGTGGGAGAAGATGGCCATGAAATTATTCAGCAAGGTGTCGAGCACAAGGAAGTATGAAAATGGAAATATTTTGTTTTTTTTTTTCACTTTTGGCTCCGCGATACTATGATGTCACTATCACAGATTGTGACGTATTCGGTATACAAATTTCCAAAAAAGGATATAATTTCTCTGTCACAAGTCCAATTAATTATATAATAAAAAGAATTCCTACTTTATACATGTTTATAGTTAAAGATTAAGCTCCCTATCCAGTTGCCTTGCTAATTCTGCATCCTTCTCCTCCTGAGTCTTCCGATCAGCCTCTGCTTTCACATACGGCGGAGGCGAATCAGACTTGGGTGGAGCTTCCGACTTTTTCAACTCTCGTTGGCGTTGTCGTTCCCGTTCCTGCACTCGCTCCCTTTCTTCTCGGTCAGCCTCTGCCTGGTCAAGCATCCTAGCCAGCTCTGCATCTTTCTCCTCCTGTTCCCTTCGTCGAGCTGCTTCTTGTTCTGCGTGACGAAGGGCTCTAAGCCGGGATTCATCTACTGGGGTACGAGATCGTAGAGGTTCTGCGGTAGGACTTTGAGGAACGTTGAGATTATGGGATGGAGGACTTGGAGGATGGGTAGGATGCGCCGGGAGAGGAGGAGTAGGGCGGTATGTAGTCGGTTCGGCACTTGCTGAACGACGATGGGTATATGGTGAGGAAGAGGAAGAAACTTGGGTCTCTGGAGGAAGCGGCAGGGGAGTTTGGTACCGTGCAATAAGGTACGGATCAGGCAAATCGCCACTGCCTGAACTCGACGTACGCGCTGGTTGTTGGATGTGAGAAAATGACGCCGTTCGCTGATGTGCGGGAGGTGGAGTGGAGAGATACGGCTGATTGTAAAAGCTATTTCCATAACCATTTGTAGGAGGTTCGGCGGCAACAGATGGAGCGCCAGGGAAATTCGGTACTGGGAAGGAGAAAGAGCCTGTGGATTGAGCGTCGGAGTTCCAACCCAGGATAGAAGGATTGGAAGATTGACGATGAGAATGAGGTTGAGTTACCGGAGCATTCGAAGAGTAGGATAAAGAACTGTTTCGGTCGCGGTGGATATTCGATGGCGGTACAGGAGTTGATGAGGCATAAGGTATAGGACCGCTTGTTGCTGGCACATGTGCCGAAGCATAAAGCGTAGCGCTGTTAGGGTTGTATTTCCCTGACGGAACTGGAGTCGATGAGGTATAAGGTATAGCTCCGTCCTGAAAATAATTCACCGACGGAGCTGAGGTGTAAGGATTAGGCGTATGCGTCGCAGGATATGGTACGGGACCTGCTGTAGTATAGCCTAACTGTGATTGACGAGGAGGAGATGCAGAGGACCGACGATGAGTGGAAACTTGTGGATCGGATTGGGGAATTCCTGGTCTGAGAATGGAGGGCACTCCCGCAGGCGTATTCTGTGGCACACGACCAGGTAACGAAGAAGTAGCTGGCAGCGGCTGTTGCTGTTGCTTGGGACTTACTCGCGTGGGACCTGTTGTATACGTACCCGGCGCTGTCACTGGACCAGGTTTTAAGGCATTAGGTACAACGCCAGCACCCGGTTTGAGTGCGCTGGGTACTGCTGCGGGACCCGGCTTCGCTGCATTCACTGCGGCGGCAGGACCAAGTTTCAATGTGCTAGGTACCGCCGCAGGAGGGTAACTGCCAGGCATTGTTCCTTCCTTTGGATGATGACGAGGCGCTTGTTGTTGTTGCTGAGCCGCAGCATGCAGATTAACAGATGACACTGGGCGGTACAACCTGTCAGCAGGAGACATCTTTGATGGTCTTCTACCCAAGTTGACAGTGGGTGGTGCAAGTAGTGAAGAGGGCGGAGGAGCAGGACCATTACTGTAATATGTAATCTCGAGATAGATATCGCCTCGTTGGACATCGTTCACTTGCAGAGGAACCCATTCTAGAAATAACATAGTTGTAGATCTATATCCGCAGATTCTATCAAAACAACACATACCATCGAATTCACCACTTATCAGTGTTGCGGTCATGTCCACTTTTGCTTCTCCCAAGAGACTGTCATCTTTGTGCTCCTTGGCGAAGCATGATACATCGAGTTCTCTGTACTTTTTCGCAGTGTTCTTCATGACAGGAAATCTAAGCTCTGAATCCCAAAAAGGGTGCTGTCCGCCCTTTACATCGATTCTAGTCTTCTTCGTTGTACCTACACATCGAAGAAGATCAGTAATAGATTACATATAGAAAAACATCGGAATCTCGCCATTGAAGGACACTTGAGCGTAGACATCCTGTTTAAAAAAGTGTTTATCGTTGAGATTTTGAGCTTTGAGGACGACGACTATCAAAGTCCCAATTTCCTCTTCTTCTCCAGACATATTAGTTGTGCTTGTGGATTGTTGTGATGATGGGCAGGTGAGTAGGAAAGGATATCAGAGTTATTTTATAGCTAGTCGCGATGAATTAGTTCATGGCAGTGTTACTAGTCAATAGGGAAGAAATTGAACCAAAAGGAAAAAAGCGATGATAAAATGAATTGATAACGATTTCAAAAGATTGATTGGCTGCGACTTGGCGGTGATTCCAATTTTTCTGCTACTACTTACTTACGGCACTTGTAATTGCTGAAATTACTCCAGAAAACTATGGAGGCAGCGCCAAAGGTTATAAATCTTTTCTTTTTAAAACAAAAGCTCAAAAGTCCTTACAAAGTTATATTCAGGGAAAAACCAAGGCGAAACAACGGTATTTAAAACGGAAAAAAGAGCGCCGAAAGATTAAGAAAAGTGAAAAACAGAGAAGTTCAGTTTTGGTTAAAGAACAAAACGACCATGTAGAGGAATTTGAAGAATCTATCTCAGGAGAAGGAGAAGAAGAAGAAGAAGAAGAGGAGGAGGAGGAGGAGGAGGAGGAGGAAAAAATCCCAGAGAAAAGCGAGAAACGGCCTAGGAAACGGCCTAGGAAACGGCGAAGACTGTCAATTGAACCGGAAGATGTAGAGATGAACGAACCAGTGCCACTGCCTGAACGGTCTTCAACTCCACTTGCTGCGCTTCCCACTTTCCCACTTCCTGCTCTCCCTAACGCACCGTCAAAAGCAGCCCTTGCTCTTCAAGGTCTAGACAAAGCCCTAATCGATGCCGAGATCATTCCTCCTTCGAAAACACTGCCCATACCTCATGATGGCGATGGAGGAATAGGTCTTAGTGATAAGATGCGGAAATGTTTGACGGACTTGGGTATCACTGAGCTTTTTGCGGGTATGTATTTTAAAAAAAGAACAGTTCTATAAACGCTTTCCAAGCTAATATTCATTCAAAATAGTCCAAACGTCTTTATTACCCTTCCTACTTCCTTCTGATCCCGTGCGGAAGGCTTTATACCAGCCCTATAACCCCCCTCGCGATGTTTGTGTTTCGGCGCCAACTGGGAGTGGAAAAACTCTTGCATATGCTGTTCCTATTGTAGAGGTAACAACATTCTGAATCACCATTCAGCTATCCTAATCTAATGCAAGATGTAGATTCTTTCTTCACGTATAGTGACGCGTCTCCGTGCGCTTGTTGTGCTTCCAACGCGAGATTTAGTCGTTCAAGTTCGTGAAACATTCGAAGCTATTAGTAAAGGTCGAGGATTGAAGGTACTTTTTTCTTTCAACTTTAGGACGTTAACCTGAAGTCACCTGAATCGTGGATACCATGTGTAGATTGGGACAGCCACGGGACAGCATTCGTTTTCTCATGAACAAGCACAACTGGTAGCAGACCATTCCACAAGGTGACGATGCTTCTCCGGTAGTCTACATAGATATTGCTCACCTGGTATGAGACAGTCTTCAAGGAGGTTCCAGCAAAGTTGATATATTAATATGTACCCCGGGACGGTTAATTGATCATCTTAAGGAAACAACGAATTTTTCTTTACAACATTTACGATTTCTGGTTAGTTCTGTCCTGATAGTAAAAATATGATCTCGCTAATGTTCTTCGCTTCTTGAAGGTCGTTGATGAAGCTGACCGTCTTTTAGCTCAATCATTTCAAGATTGGCTCGTCCAAGTCTTGTCCGCGACTCGTCCTCCTAAACATCCTCTAAAACACACGTTGAAAGATCTATGGCGTTCAACGTCGAATCCACATACATCTGATCCTGCCCCTCTAACTTCGACTCCGGATGCCCTTGCTCCAGCTTTCTTCCACCTCCTTCCGTATCCCGATATCCCCTCATTCATCACTGAAAAAAAGGAGCCTTCATGTCAAAAGCTTCTTTTCTCCGCCACTCTCACCCGTGATCCAGGCAAGATCACAGCACTAGAGCTACGAAATCCGAAATATTTCATTGTGCAAAAATCCAGTACTGACGAGGAAGGAGGAAGAAATGCGATTCTCGACGTGGTCACGGAAAAGTTCACTATGCCTGCTACGCTCAAGGTAATGTTCTATTTGTCACCTTTTGACCATCGTTCGATAATTAATCCCTTCTCCACAGGAACATATGGTTATATGTTCAGCATACGAGAAACCTCTTGTCTTCTTCCATCTCGTCCATACTCATAACACCCTCAATGCCCTAGTCTTCACTAAATCCGCCGAGTCGACCAATCGACTGGTTCAATGGTTTGAATTTTTCCAGAAAGCCCGTGCTTCTGAAGCGCGAGATCAGGACAATATCGTCGTTCAGGCGTATTCCAGTGACCTTCATATCACTGAGAGAAAAAGTATTCTCGAGAGTTTCAAATCTCAAAAAATTCATATGTATGATTGCCTTATTACTCCCCTCCGCGCAAAACTTATTGTTTGGAATAGATTAGTCTGCTCAGACCTTATCTCTAGAGGTATCGATATCAGCCACGTCTCGCATGTTATCAGCTATGATTCACCTGTCGATATGAGGAAGTATGTACATCGTGTGGGGCGTACTGCCAGAGCTGGAAGGGAAGGTAATGCTTGGACTGTAGTCGAGGAGCAAGAGGTAAGATCCCAGATTTTTCATCTTCTTTGATAATGTCTGCTAACTCGAACTGATTTCAAGGCTCGACATTTCAAACTGATGATGAAGGATGCTAACCATCTCTCCGAAGTGAAGAGATTGAGAATCGGAGAACAAGATCTTGCTCCCCTAATTCCGCATTACGAAGTACGTCAGGATTTGCTTGTCTCAATATTTTTTTTTCATTCTGACACCCCACACTATACAGACGGCCCTGTCGAATCTGAAGGATCTGTACGCTCGGTCATAGGATGGAGAACATGTATCCCCCTTGTATTCCTTGCCAAATTCGGGCTGTGTACGTGAATGCGCATTTATTGAGTTCACCTATTTTCTCTGTAGTAATTTCTCTGTAGTAAGAACATGGCGGTAGTGATCATTGATTCATTTGATTGTCGAACGCGTCCTTGAATTTCGCTAGGAAGGAAGCATCCTGTGATGTGTGATGCAAATTTAAGTCAAAACGAAAAACCACATGCAGTAAAGAATGTCATACTCACGGCAGTCAAGGTGGATGTTGTGATCAACCCTTTCTTGTAACATTCAGCAAATGAATCGCCCATTTCCAGACTCGTCTCGTCATAGCGACTGCAACCCACCGTCAGATGTATGTTCTTGAGTTGAGGGAACTTTGTCAGTGCAGCAAGAACTTTATCCAAGGCCGGCAAATGAGAAGAAATGGAATCTGGTATCCGTCGAGAAGTCCCATCCAGAACAAGGGCAAGGCCAGAAAGAGAGTTGCCAGGCAACATATCAAGGAAGTATAAGGACTCTTCCCCAGCCCAAAGTTGATCATCAGGATACTGACGAATGAGACCGACCAATTCCAGTTGTTGAAGACCAGTGCTATTAGCTAGTGCGTTTAGTTCAGTGAATTTAACTGATCACCATCGATGTTGTTTAGTGAAGTATCAAGCTAGAAAAAAAACCTAGATCCTTACAGACATCATGCGGGGTTATAAATCTAATACGGAAGTCTGTCAAAGTCTGGCCAAGGAGACACAGATAGTTAGACAACGAAGGGAGATCCGACGTAGGAACAGTGTCCAATCGAATCGTTCGGAGAGACGTAAAGGTGATAGCGGAAAGCCAGGTCCAAAAACCGATGGTGGGTAATTGTAGTGGACTGTGTTCTGTAGAAAATGTATGCCATAAAATTGAAGGTGTGTTGGATTGCAAATTAAGGATCTCTTCGTCCAACTCGACATGGGACGGCAGATACTCAAGCTTTTCCAAGGAAGGGAACAGACAAATGCTGTCGAGAATGTGCTGGAACGGTTGCAGTGGTATGTTGCTGAGGTCGAGGATTTTAATCTGAGAGAGGAAACCGGTTGCAGAAATGAATGTGTCCCAAGCATGCGTTCCAATTACATCGTCCCAATCAACTGAATCGACTTCTAGATGTACAACGGACCCAAACTGATACAGGCGCTGGGCCAAGGGCAGTAACCATCCGGTGTCCAAGTCTTCAATAACGTCGTTGCCGAAGGAACAACCACTGATGGCTAGATGACGAACATAATGAGGAAAAGGGTGGAACTTGGACCAGCCATCTTCATCGAACTTGTGTACAGGACTCCAGGTGAATATCTCGTATATGTGGTACCGACAAAAGTCGCCCCAAGCGCGGCATGCGAGAAGACACGACAGGAGGGAACCCTTATCATCGTACAAGTGATCCAAAATAATATTCCAGAGCTCCGCAGGAAGTCCACAGGGCAACCTGGTATATTTCTGGTAGGAGTCGAGTGCTAATAAATACTGGTGTCGGGCATCAAGCGTATGAAGCTATATATATATATGTCAGTGGCAAGCTTCTAACAAATAAGCCTAAAAGACCGTACATCAAGAATTCCGTGAGTAGCCATAGCAAAAGATGTGTGAATTGTGGAGTGCGTTGGACGAGTGTCTAGATTATCCAGGATTGGCCTTAACATGACGCGTGAAGGTACATACAGATGAAAGCTCACGTTCTGTTCGCATCCAAGTAGTCAGATTGAGGAGTATAATATGCCTTCACTGAGGGGTGAGAGAATCCACCTTGGAAGAAGAAAGCGACTTGTAGGCGAAAGGAGGCAGATGAAAACCTCTTTAGCGTTCGTCGTTGTTGAAATATGAAAAGAAAACTTATAATAATACAAGGAAGGCTAACTGATTGGAAACTTAGACAAGATAGAAAAAGACAAGGAGCACAGAGTCAATGTTCCGAAATTGTACGACCGCGCACGGACCATGCTTTTCTTTGCTGGCGCTCATCAATTTAGGCTTCTGTTGGTCTTGGAGATCGTTGATCCTCTGTATACAAGCGAAGCCGCCTCCAGAAGCCTTTGAGTATTTCAAGTATGGTTCAATGTTATTTGAAGGTTATATAAGATTATCTTCGGCCGCAACAGCCGAAATGAAGGTGCCCAGAATGAACTCTATTACTTACCGCCATGCCTTGACTCGAACTTTCATTTCTATCAGCACTAAAAGACATGCATCCTCTACACACCTTTCTGTTCAAATTTTCAAAAATTCTCAATCTGCGGAACACGTACATTCTTCCAATGCCACACAGCTGAAAGCAGCGAATGATCAGATTCAACCCGACATTTTTCCTTGGTTGAAGGGACTTCCAGAGGTAGATCTGATGTTCCTTTCTAAAACAGCTCCTGGCTAAAGACTGCTGCTGTCAGGTTATTGTTACAGGTGCTTACGCTTATGAATACAAGGTCTCCGGTTCATCCAATTCATAAAGGTCGCGCCAATTCGGGTAAATCATCGTTGTTCAACGCCGTTCTAGGGCGCAAGGACTTGATTAAAACTAGCTCTAAAGCAGTATGTGCCGCTAGGTGCTCTGAAATACAAATTATTGATACTTTCATGAAGGGAAAAACACGACGCCTGGATTTCTTTCGCGTCGGTGACACTCCAGGCAAACTCGTCTTAGTCGATTCCCCTGGATATGGCAACCGAGGCCGACCGGAATGGGGCTTGTTGTTTGATTCTTATGTGCAAAATAGGAAGGAGTGCGCTTAGAACTTAATGATATTCTCTTGAATTCTGACTAAATATGCGTGTTGTGCATAGGCTACGACGCATATACATCACCTTCAATGCTAAACATCCGATAAATGATAGAGACGAACAGATGCTTGCTCATCTTACCCGAACTCTTTTTCAATCTTTATCCACTAAGTGGGCTACCTCCTTGGAGAGCGGTCACCCACGCCTGCCTCGCATCACCCAAATCCAACCAGTAATAACCAAAGCGGACTGTCTCCCATCGAACACTTCTGAAGCTCAACTCGTCATCAATCGTTTACAGGCAGACGTTCAGAACGCGATAAAATATTCTTTAGAAGGTTCGGAAACTGGTCGCATTGGAGTCTCTTCGGAGGAATTAGCGAAGCTGATATGTCTTTCGCCATTGGTCACTACCCTGAGATTGAATCCACCATTTGGCATCGAAAATATCAAGAGGAATATCGTAGAAGCTTGTAATCTACTAGGGTAAGTAGTCCGTTTTGTATACTTAGGTGTAATCCCAAGTCCATCAAGATCTCCTTCACTGTCCCGTCAATGCTCCAATACTATCCCAGAATCTGAAATAACGAGACACATTGAGCAAAGATCAGTTATCAGCAAGACTATTGTACTCACTTGCAACGTTCAAGTAAATCGTTTGAAGTAGCATCAGCGTAAATCTCGGTCTGGTTATCGATAGTTTGGTTGAAAACCATCTCCATTCTACCTTTCGAGTAAAGGTCCCATGTAGGAGTAACAGTTTCAGTTATCTTCTTGTTGGGATCCTGCGAGACCACAAACGACATGAAGCCACCTTGGAATGCCGCGAGAAAGTCCGTGTTATTGAATGGAGGGGTTTCTATGCTAAAATACCAGGTTCAGAGGTCACCCATAAGATACAACACTTCTCACCTTGGGAAGTAGTAAAACCCATCAGATCCATGGGTTGCGGGCGGAATGGCTAGACGTAGTGTTTGATTATCATCCAACATTCGAGTTTAATTTGAAAGCCTACGCACCAAATTCTCCCTATGAGATATTAGCGATGAGTCGTCAATGCTCTAGGTTAAACATGCCATAAGCCTTACCTTCCATGCCCTGTTTTCAAACGCACTCAACAGATAATACGAAGGACAAACGAAGATAGCTGTAACGCATCTTAGTCATAAAATCTCCGAAGCACAAAAACTATTCTTACATTCGCCGACGATGAGGTCGTCCTGTTGGAGAGGGCTTCCCAAAGGAGCGTACAGTTGAGCAGTCGCGTTTGCTATACGGGGTCCAAACTTTGGGAAGAGTTCACTTGCGTACAGCGACACGTTGGTGATTGGGTCAGTCTGATTGACGAAGATAGTGCCTTCGTTTGAATTGGTGATAGCAAGAAGTGCTTTCTGTGAATTTTTTTTTCGGATGACAATCAGAGGCCATAGGAGAAAAGGATCTGGCCAGGTAAAACTTACCCCGTTAACTTTGCCTTGTTTCAGAGCTTCTGTAGGCCGCTGAGTGATAAAGCTTCCGTCGACGACTGGCACGAAGACAAAGGTCCCGTAGAAACCTGCGGCATTGATGATGACATTGGCGTCCTCGAGAGCGGTTACGTCTACCGCCCGAAGACACGCTAATGAATCTTCTGCGGAGCTGCAGCTATTAAGGAACCAACTACATTAGATATGTAGCATTTGAATTTGACATAGCGAACAGACTTTGTTTGGGAAACAACCTCAGAGTATAATGCCTGTTCAAAGTGTTATTAAAGAATTCGAGAAAGGAATGATAATATTATAGTCACCTCGGTGATAGTGTCATTGTACCCATATTGAGAAGGTAGGAACGTCGAGCTTGTGATAGCCCCTCGAAATAGCTGAGGGGAAGTTTGACCATCCTGCGCTACAAGGTGTTGTAGCACAGAGCCTGCGCCTGAAGGATACATCATTGTTTACTCTCAAGGCGTAGGTAGACAAGAACAAGTGCATACCAGCAGATTCTCCCCAGATAGTAACTTTCGAAGGATCCCCACCAAATTTCGAGATCTAGTAAATATTTCAACGCCTGCGAGTCGTACTGCACGATCAAAGTCTTACATAAGAATTGACCCAACGGAGCGCGAAGTGTTGATCAACTGAAGGAAAGGTGTCAGTTATACGGGTAATGTTCATGAGCCAAATGTCCCTCACGTAATCCTGCATTCGAAGTCCCATTTGCGTTGACTTCAGATCCTGAGAGGAAACCTAGTGTGCCAAACATGTGTCAGGACGACCAGATGAAGTTGGATCGCAAAAGAACGTTGCAAAGTACACACCGAAGAGGCCTAGTCTATATTGTATGATGACTACCACTATCTCGTTGTTGGCTTCCAGCATAAGGTCAGAACCTGGATATTCGGAAGCACTTCCCGCGACGTAACTGGAGAAAGGGCTCAAAGAAAGATCGAGAAAGATTACTGACTTTGAAACTCACCCTCCACCGTGAATCCACACTAGTGTCGGTAGAGGTTCAGTTGGAACGGAATCTCCGGGGAAATAAACACTTTAGATCATTTAAGCGAGCCCGATGGCAGTGCAGGTTCATGCAGGCCTTACTTCAAAAATAGACAATCCTCTGTAGGATCTCCCGTTATGTTCAGTACGGCTCTTTTGGTGTGCTTCAAAGGATTGGTAGAAGCGGAACCGCCTGTTGACTGAAAGCAAGCGGGAGGTTGCGTATCTGCTTGCTGAACGATACTGTTGTTACTTGGGGGTGACTGGGGAGCCCTCCAACGCAAATTGCCTGATGAGAAACTACATTTTGAGTAATTCAGTATATAGGACAGACGACTGACCAGTAGGTGGAGCCGCATATCGTATGCCCAAATAATTGGTAAGATTATTGACTGAGTCGAAAACACCCTGATATTGCGCATATCCTACATCAATGATTGGAGCATCATTTGCGCTTCGGAGATGAAGGCGCTCGGACAACGACGCTACTGCACATGCCAGCGATAATACGACCGATAATTGAGCTAGGATCATTCTGAAAAGAGACTCGCAGGACGGGGACGGGATGTGTCACCAATGAAGAAAATCATGATAGCTTATATAGTCTTTGTCAATTTACCCGTAATTCAGCATAATTCGCGCTCGAACACGCGACCAGGTCTAATGGTAATTAATGACAATTGATGCGAAGGACGAGAAATCGGTCCCGCGTTTGTATAAGAGGAGGCAAGACAAGAAATCTCAGATCATGAGGCCTCATGAGGCTTTTTCGCACGTTCTACCTATTGACCAGTCAATGCCCCAACACTATTCCAGTAGCTGTAAGAAACATTCAACATGAATGATTACTTTCAGTCAAGCAAGAGGACTACGCTCACTCGCAACGTTCAAGTAACCCACTATCTGTGTTGTTGGCATGAATATCAGGCTGGTAATCGACGGTTCGATTGAAGATCATCTCCGTGTTTCCTTCCGAGTAAAGATCCCAAGAAGGTGTAATAGTCGAAATTATCTTATCGTTCGGATCTTGCGAGACCACAAACGACATGAAGCCCCCTTGAAACGCCGCAAGGAAGTCCGCGTTGGGGAATGGTGGGATTCCTATACTAAGAGAGAGTTCAGCAATTGGTACGCAGCCCAACAATATCCCTACCTCGGGAAATAGTAGACCACGTCAGCGCCGTGTGTTGCAGGCGGGACAGCTATGTGTCGACTTGAGTATGTGAAAATCTGGAGTAATTGCTTCAAATGCCTACTCACTGAATTCGCCCTAGTGAGAAGGGAGTTCGATGGACATCCTCAAATTTGAAGCGCTACCCTAGCACGTACCTTCCATCCATTGTCCGGAAAGGCATTCAATAGATAATATGTAGGGCAAATGAATATGGCTAAGAATTTCTGTGAGCTCGAAGAGTTTAAATACTCGAATAGGTATCCTTACATTCGCCCATTATGAGATCGTCCTGTTGAAGAGCTGTGCCCAAGGTGGCATACAGTTGCGCAACTTCATTGGCCTGCTGCGACCCAAATTTAGGGAAGAGTGTGCTAGCATACAGCGAGACGTTTGTGATTGGGTCCAACTGATTCACAAAAATGTTGCCTTCGTTCGCATTGGTGATCGAAAGTAGTGCTTTCTAAGTGAAGCTCAAAGTTCAGATCGCAATAAAGAAGATCATGACACACTTACTCCATTGACTTTTCCTTGCTTCAAAGCTTCCGAAGGACGTTGGGTGATGAATGATCCATCTACGACTGGTACAAAAAGATATGTACCGTAAAAGCCTCCTGCAATGATGTTATTATTCAAGGTATCAAGAGTGGTGGCATCTACCGCCCTCAGGCATGTTAAAGAATCGTTTGCAGAGGAGCATCTAGAAGGGAGAAGAAGTGAGCATTCATTCACATAGAAAGATCTGCAAACAAACTTAGTTTGGGAAATAATTTCGGAATAAAGTGACTTCGAGATTATCAGTGAACAGAGGAACTCGGAATGAAAATGGCAACACTAACTTCCGGAATGGAATCATTGTACATGTACTGGGAAGGTAAGAAAGTGGAGCTCGTGATGGCTCCGCGGAATAACTGAGGGGCCGTTTGGCCTCCTTGGGCGACAATATGTTGCAATACAGAGCCTGCGCCTGCCAGCGAGGATCAAACATTTGTGAGAATTGAGGCTATGGCAACGTTCAAGAGTAAGATACCTGCGGATTCTCCCCATATGGTGACTTTCGAAGGATCCCCACCGAATTGCGAGATCTATCGAGACGTTGAGCGTCAAAGAATGACGGACGCAATGGCAAAGAGGAAAGGTTACATGATCATGAACCCATCGTAAAGCGAAATTCTGATCAACTAAGAAAACAGAAAAACGTTATCCGAGCCACGAAATCAGGACGGTTGACACTCACGTAGACCGGCATTCAGATCGCCATTATTTTTGACTTCGGAGCCTGCCAGGAATCCTGATATGCGTTATCATCGAACTGGCCCCTTGTAAATATCGATTTTCTCTCACCAAAGAGGCCTAGCCTGTACTGTATGATAACGAGGACAATTTCGTTGTTAGCTTCACGCATGAGGTCTGAACCCGGGTATTCGTCTGCACCACCCATGACATAGCTGTAGAGGTCTCATGAAAGTCAGACGAGGGAATTCGAAGTATACAGTACCATACCCTCCACCATGAATCCAAACTAAAGTCGGCAGAGGCTCAGCGGGAACAGTGTTTCCAGGGAAGTAAACGCTTTATGGTGACACAAGATTAGCAAGTGAATAGGTTGGGAGTGTTTAAAGTGCTGCGTGCATACTTCAAAAACAAACAATCCTCAATGGGATTTCCTAGTGCCGATACTCGTCTGTCGAGCGTTTCCTCAGGATTAGTGGGGGCTAGTCCGACGAGAGCTTGGAAACAGGGCAAAGGTTGAGTATCGGCTAATTGAACAATACTGCTGTTTTTATTTGGGGATTGGGGGGCCCGCCAACGCAGATCGCCTAAACAGAATGTACATTCAATGCTGCTATGATTTAGCAAGAGAAAGTTCACCGACCTGTAGGTGGCGCCGCATATCGTATGCCCAAATAACTGGTAAGATTATGAACCGGATCGAAAACACCTCGATATTGAGCATATCCCAAATCAACGACGGGCACGTCCAGGCTTGCACGGGTAGAGAGCGACACCACCACGGATACAAAAAGCAGAAACATCCATGCGACTTGCTTCATTTTGAGGGGGAAAGACTGGGTCAGATTGGGTCAGGGTCCGACGATGAAAAAAAACAAAAGCTTTATATGTACAATTATTAGGGTTTAACGAGCCTACCGGTAACATTGTCACATCTCATCCATCTTTCGGAGTGTCATCCGCAGCGGAAGCTTGAAGGCTGGAATGAAAGAAAGTTGGAAAGTGGGGAAGTTGAAAGTAGACAGACGTGGATCCAGATGCATCCTCTGTATAAGGTATGCAATATAATGGCTAGTTTCATATGAGTATTTAGTACACAGGCGATATCTTGAGGTGGTGTTATTTCGTGAAAAGGCGCCTTACACTAGTCAGAGAGAAATAACGAAAGTTCACTGGCACTCAAACTCAAGTGCACCGCTTATTAGTAGTCATATCACAAATCTATTGACCAGTCAATGCCCCAATGCTATCCCAAAAACTGAGCATACAGTGAGCACCTGCATGTATATTGAACAAAGAATATTCTGCTCACTTGCAACGTTCAAGTAAATCAGTGCCAATGTTGTCGACATGAATATCAGGCTGAGCATTGACGGTTCGGTTGAATATCATCTCCGTATTGCCTTCCGAGTAAAGTTTCCAAAAAGGAGTGATGGTGGAGGATATCTTATCATTCGGGTCCTGTGAGACCACAAACGACATGAAAGCCCCCTGGAATGCGGCGAGGAACTCTGTATTATTGAATGATGGGACTCCTTGACTAAGAGATTTCATTCAGCTATAGGTAAAAGATATAACACCATTACATACCTCGTAAAATAGTAGACCACGTCAGCTCCGTGTGTTGCAGGCGGGACCGCTGTAGTGATTAGATCTCAGGTTCTCGAATCGTTTGTTCGGTATGCCTACTTACCAAACTCTCCCTAGCATAACGATAAGCTTCGAATCTTCTGTGCTTGTGATGACCTTTGTAGCACGTACCTTCCATCCACTGTCCGGAAAAGCATTCAATAGATAATATGTCGGACAAATAAAGATGGCTAAGAGTTCGTGTGAGTTCGATGAATAAAGATACTCAAATAGGTATTCTTACATTCGCCCATGATGAGATCGTCCTGTTGAAGAGGTGTGCCCAAGGCTGCATACAATTGCGCAGTTTCGTTGGCTTGCTGCGACCCCAACTTTGGGAAGAGTGTGCTGGTGTACAGCTTAACGTTCGTGATCGGGTCAGTTTGATTTACGAAGACCGTGCCTTCGTTTGTGTTTGTGATAGACAGAAGTGCGTTCTGAGTGAAGCCCGAAGTTCTAATAAATCAATAACCGTGTGGACCTCCGAGAATTTAAGAGAGGGAACTTACCCCATTGACTTTCCTTTGCTTCAAAGCTTCCGTAGGGCGTTGTGCGATGAACGTTCCATCTACGACCGGTACAAAAAGAAAAGTACCGAAAAATCCACCTGCATTGATATCATTGTTGACGGTTCCAAGAGTATGGGCATCTGCCGCCCTGAGACATGCCAAAGAATCATCTGCAGAGGAGCAGCTGGGCCGAGAGAAGAATTAAGCACTGCATTTACTCTTAAAGGTACTATGACGGACTTGGTTTGGGAAACAACTTCAGAGTACAGCAGCTTCGCATTGTCAGCAAAGAAAGGAATCAAATATCATCACATGAGCACTGACCTCTGGTACAGAATCATTGTACATGTACTGGGAAGGTAAGAACGTTGAACTCGTGATGGCTCCCCGGAATAACTGCGGGGAAGTTTGGCCATCCCGGGCTACGATATGCTGTAATACAGAACCAGCGCCTAAGTGATCGAAGGTTCATTATTCTGAGGGTTAGTATTATTAAAGATTACAAGCCTGCAGATTCGCCCCAGATGGTAACTTTCGAAGAATCCCCTCCAAATTGCGAGATCTATCCAGAAGATTTGAGGAAAGAAATTCCTAGGTTAACAGACCCAGCTCACATGAGTTTGCACCCATCGTAACGCAAACTCTTGGTCAACTGAGACGAAAAGGGTTAGATATTGACATCGAAAATTTCGGGCGGTAGATATTCACGCAGCCCAGCATTGAGATCGCCGTTCTCCTTGACTTCGGACCCTGCCAGGAAACCTGAATTAAAGTGATCTTAGCTCGAGTTCGTAGTGTATGCTTTTTTTCGCGCACCGAAAAGGCCCAGTCTATATTGTATGATCACCAGTACTATCTCGTTGTTAGCTTCGCGCACGAGGTCGGAACCTGTGAATGTATCTGCGCCACCCATTATATAGCTAGGGAAGAGTATCATAAGTACAATTTGAGGAAAACGCAGAACATTGCCAAGCTCACCCTCCACCATGGATCCATACCAGAGTCGGCAGAGTCTTAGTTGGAATAGTATCTCCAGGGAAGTACACGCTGAATCATAACGATAGATCAGCAAGTAACAAACTGAATGATCGGGGGAATTACTTCAGATATAAACAGTCCTCAGTTGGAGTTCCTGGTGCTGAAGCTCTTTTGCTGAGAGTTTCCAGAGGATTGGTGGAAGCCTCTCCAGTAGGTGCCTGGAAACAAGGTGGGGGTTGCGTACTAGCAGGCTGGACGACGTTGCTATCATTAGCCGGGGATTGGGGGGCCCGCCAACGCAAAGCGCCTGGAAAACGGATGGCATAGGCAATAAAGCTGAGAAGAGAGGATCCACTAACCAGTAGGTGGTTCTGCGTATCGTATGCCGAGATAATTCGTGCCGTTATTGGCCGAGTCAAAAACCCCTTGGTATTTAGCATAACCTATGTCAATGACGGGTGCATTATTGATTGCACGGGGAATGCGAGAATGAACAGTTGCAAATGCTAGCGTAGGGGGTAGCAATACGGACAGACATAGTGTAAGTCTTGTCATGTCTGGGGGATTTGCAGCAAGGCCGGTGGCAACAGCAGTTCTTAAATGATATGAAACAGCTTTTCCGTGCATGATATCCAACAGAGAAGAGGGCTCAGCTGAGCATTGGTGACCGAGCTTTGACAAGGTTCTTGATAATTTGCTACGCGGCCCCATTAGCGGTATCGGGCAGCTGGACTCTCGACGCATGATAATCAATCAGGTGAACAGAACGTCGAACATATGCATGGGTCTTCAGCTAAAATGAAAGGCCCGTTCTTAACCGGGCAGTCGTTAGAATCAGACAGCAACTACGCTAAGAGCCTCGCGATGATCGAATTTCGAAATGTATACATCCCACTTTGGAAAATGAGATTTTATCCTCTTTCAAATCCCCCCTTCGAATCGGCGAAATTGCGACTCTAAGCTCAAATCACCCGTTTTTTGCAGCGAGTTTCAACATGAATACCTTCACAGTTGAGATCGCAGTATGGCAAAGCACATTTTCGACATTTATATCGACCCCAATAGCCGCACACGGAGCATATTAGACGAGGAGGATATTTTGGCGGGGAAGCGGTCGCTGTGAGATAGGAAGGGGCTGATGGCGGAAGGGAAGCGATACCCTTTCAAAGTCGTAAGTCACAAAGAGCGAGGGGAACACGATTAGACGGACAGATTCCTCGATTAACGTAGCCAAATTCTTTCGATAGAGCAAAGCGCCGCGGACGTTCATTGTAGACTTTTTCTTTGTCGCTGCAGGCGAGTTACCCTTTAATTTAAGATTTCGTTTATCGGAAATTAACGTCTGCCTCGCGCGGCCTTTGCTGTATTTCCCGGTCGTAGGGTCATCGTCATCTTCACCTACACTCAGAGGTGCAGATTCGTTGTAATTGGATTTCTACAAGATCAAAAATGAGTCGTTGAAAACATTGAAGACGAACATACTTCAAGCTCGTCCAGATGATATTTGGTTCGTTTCGCCAGCAGTAAGAAAGAGAAAGGTGAAGATCCTGTATCGTTCACCTGTCTAGATACTGTGAATGTGTTTTGTCAGTCTTCAAGTCGTAGCAATGCGAGAAAGAAACTTGCAGTGTTGTCGAGTTCTTTTGGGAGGCATCGATGAGACTAATAACATTAAGGCTAAAGCTTCTTGTTGGAGTCTGATTCACTGCAAAGGCATTGATACATGCTTTCTGAAGGGTGGTAGTAGTACAAAGTAAAGAAAATGTGTTTAAAATACAATGCAGTTACTAACATAACCGTGGGAATATATTCGCTTTAACTGAGTGTTGGAGAGCGAGCCGACAACAACAACAATTTCAAGGCTTCTGTTAAGCCTTACAGCCTACACTCTGGCATTGCATTATCATAGATGAAGGGTTATGCGCTTTCTGTAGCTCCAGAATCAGAGTCGGCGACTTCTGAAGATAATGGCACCCCCAAGAGCAACTTGGACGACATACCAATCGATCCGGCTTTAATGGACTGGGCAGACACGCAGCAGATATTCACTGAGCAGAATGGGATGTACCAGGAGATTGTGAGTAGTATTGCATTTCAAGCGCTCGAATTCCGTCGCGTCGCGTCTAGATTCGCTTATTTAGCATAACCAAAGGACCATTATGACCAGCCTGAAGAACAATCAGCGCAACTCGTGGAAACAGACCATTTCATGCGCGAGTATTCTCAAGGGCCTCAAGGTGATCCCTTTGCTCCTCAACCACAACCAGTATTCTTCCAACCATCACTTGACCAACCGCAGCTCCTGCCATCGCAAAAGTCCATGAAACGGAAAAGAAAGCAGAAAAGAGATTCTCTGTGCGATTCCTGCTCGGGAGATGATGCCGCGAATAAAGATGGAGAGCCAGAGATAATGCTGAGTTGCATTGATTGTGGCCGAAACTGTAAGTTGTGAACTACTTTCACCTACATGTTTCTGACTATTTCAAGGTCACCCGAGTTGCCTGCTTTTGAAACACATGAGCGTTGATGCATTAAGGTCTAAACCTTGGAAATGTGCAGCATGTAAGAGTTGCGAGATATGCGGAAGCAAGGATAATGATGTGTGTTAACTCCATTCAAATTCAGAATGCGTTTCAATCTTACGCCCTTTGCAGCAAGATCTTCTCCTATGTGATGGTTGTGACCGAGGTGAGTGGATGTGACGACTAGTACTTGCGATTTGGTAAATTTACAGTTGAGTCAGGGTGGCACGGCTCTTGTTTTGACCCTCCAGTTGAAACCCCTGAAGGAGATTGGTTTTGTTCAGAATGTTCGCAAAATCCTCATCTGCATCCTGAGACAAATGGACAATACGATCTTTCTAACCACGGCGGGACAATTTTTGACGATTCCACTGAAATTCCACTGCGCGCGGCATCCGTTGCTTCGTCCTCGCGTCCACAGCCCACTCAAGCTACATCGAAGATGGCTTCCTCACGAAGAAAAGGGAAAGCACCCAAAATGATAGCATTACCAGTCGGTATCACAGATGACGAAGAGTTGGACGTCAATGCAGAAATCAGAACTACCCCCTTACGACGCACGAGAACAAAACCAATGCAATCGTTGAAGAAGGGTAAAGGTTCCGCCCTTGATCAATCGGACGACGACCTGGTCACTTCAGCTGCCCGCCACCCAAAACGTATGCGGCTCCCCATACAGTCGCCTGTTGTAAATATGCCCAGGGTTCGCCTACGGCTCACTCAAAAGGGAAAGGGCAAAGCAAAGGCGAGAGAAGAAGAAGAATTGAAAGGATTGTTCGACGAAGTACTGGGAGAAGATGAACGAGATATTTCAAGGACAGTTATCCTACAATCTGATAAGCAACGGTTTGAGCGAAGTCGCGCAGTAGCAGATGTGAGTGTTTCAATTCTATGTGATATAAAAGTCGTTGATTATGCCCATTCCATCATTCAGGAGAAGCTCGCCCCACGACCTCGACGCTTTTCGGAAAATCCGGAAGACGAACCAGTCGCAGGTCCTTCATCCCGCCCGCTGCGTTCGAGTACTCTGAATCAGATATCCTTTTCCGCAACGTCTAACTCTCCAGCACCTTCTACTCCTGGCGGACCTATCGCAGCTAACACCGACCCGCCCACCCTCCGCATCCGCTCAATCCGATTCGGTGCGTTCGAAATCAAAACATGGTACGATGCACCATTCCCAGAGGAGTATGCGAACATACCGGATGGGCGCTTATGGATCTGCGAATTCTGTTTGAAATACATGAAGAGTAAGTTTGGTGCGGTTCGTCATCGGGTGAGTCGGTTTTTTTCCTTTATTGGAATGTCGGCACGTTGCTCACTTGATAATATGTAGATGAAATGCAAAGCAAAACATCCACCAGGGGACGAGATATATAGAGATGGGTCAGTGTCCATATTTGAAGTCGATGGTAGAAAGAACAAGGTATCTGCGACGGTTTCCCCCAAAGCAGCCATACTCATGTATACTGCAGATCTACTGTCAAAATTTATGTCTCCTGTCCAAGATGTATCTTGATCACAAATCTCTGTTCTATGATGTCGAACCTTTCTTGTTCTACGTGATGACTGAAGTCGACGACGTGGGTGCACGCTTTGTTGGTTATTTCAGCAAGGAAAAACGTAGCCCGAAGGATTATAATGTTAGCTGTATTATGACACTACCTGTGCGCCAAAGGCAGGGTTGGGGCAATTTGCTTATTGATTTCAGTGAGTCCTTGTCCTTCACTGTCTCGCGTCTTGATCTATAAACTTTTTAGGTTATTTATTATCAAAGAAGGAGCAACGGACAGGCTCACCTGAAAAGCCACTCTCTGCTTTAGGCGCACTCGGCTATAAAAACTACTGGACATTATCTCTTATGCGTTACCTTGAAACCGCTCCCGAGAACCCACGACTTGGAGGTCCGCTCGTTCGCTCAGTGTCGGGATATCATTTCTTACGTTCCTTTTGTAGACATCAGCGCTGCTACATCCATGACCATTGAAGATATATATAACACTCTCGTGCAACAGAACATGATCTCTTCACGTCCCGTTACCCCACCATCAGTTCGACCATCTCCAGGACAGTCTATCAAATACATCAAAGGTCGAAGAGGCGGCAGTGTCGCACGTCGTAATTTACAACGCACTATAACGAATAACAGCGAACGAAATCAACTCGACGACGACAGAGGCTCAAACGATAATCCTCATTCTGTACTTGAAGGACCATTCATTGCACCAAAAGAATACGAAATCGCGTGGGACCCAGAAGTCGTACAAAATTATTTGCAGAAGTGGGAAGCCAAGGGCTACTTGAAGCTACGAGCGGAAAAGTTGAAGTGGAGTCCGTTCTTATTGATCAGGGCTGGTCCGACAGGGGAGGTCGGGGTCGTGAAGAAGACGGAGGCGAAGGAAGCTGTTGGCACAGGGGCTTCCACCAACACGAACGGACTAACTGCTTTGACGACGATGGAAGTAAATGGAGCAAGTCGAGGGTTCGATACACCGTTATCATTGTTCGATGACGATAATGTCTTGAATGCGGCCGAGATGGAAGTATCTGATCTATCGAAATCCCCAGCACAATCTGTCTTTCTATCCCCCCTCGAATTGCCATCATACGAACAACCTTCATTAAATGATCGAACAGGTCCATCAGATAATCCGACACCATCCAAAGCGGATTCGACCACGGATCGGGAATTATCACCTGCTCTCAGGCATCGAAAAGGACGCTTGAATGGTTCAAATTCTAATAGTGCTACTATTACATGTAGTACTGGAGAGATTATCGCGGACGATGACGGTTTAATCGAGGTTTCGGAACAACATCGTGCCTTGACACACAATTCAGACGCAGGCTCAGAAGCTCTCCATTTCTCCGGTAAAAACTTCAAGACGAATGGAATGAACGATTTGGAGAAGGAAAACCTTACTGATATGGAATTGCTTGTGGGAGGCTCCACCTCTCCGGGAAGAGGAAAGATGGACCAAGATGAAAAACGAATAAAGGATGAGATTGAGCATGAAATCGGGAAGGAAGAAAATAATGGAAGATTAGACGAAGATGTGGAGAGAGAAGACGCGAGAGAAGATGAACATCGAGACCCACAGGAAAATTGCTCTCGTGTGGATCTTGAGACTTTAGAAGTTGAGGAAGACGTATCTGCATCTAACACTCATCGGAGAAGAAACACTAGAAGCTTTCAGCAGGAGTCTACTCTAGTCAAACGAGTGACGAGGCAATCGTCGCAGACTACTTCGGTTGCGTCTCCGCCACCTTTCATATTGGTTGACGACAAGCTCGAACAGCCCGAGGGTGCGTTGCCAAAACTGAAGCCACTCCGGAATCGTGCAGTGGCAGTCGCTTCTGATGATTCTGGTGTCTTCTCGGGTGGTCCTATTCCAGAAGAATTGAAGGTAATTGGTCGAAGATCTAGATCCCCACGAAAACAGGGGCGGGTCGAGAATTCAGCAGACACTGATATTCAGTCCGTGTCTCCTGTCTTTGTTTCCATCCCCTCTGCAACAGATAGCTTGGAAGACGACGACGATAAAGGCGATGCAATTTTGAAGGGCTCTGAATCAGAAGAAGCTACTGCTGCTACGAGCTTGCTGTCTCTACTCCATTCAAAACCTGTCGTCTTTGCTGCATCGAATGGTGGTGCTGGTGCTGACATAGGGCATGGATCGCAGTTGAATGCTCAGACTCAAGATGACTACGATATCAAAGCGGAGGACCTGGATGTGGGAAGTCGGCATAGCATTCCAAGTGATGTTACGGTTTCTGGAAGTGATACACATCCTGCAAGGATAGAGAATAAAGTTGACGAACAGATCGACGTGGAAATGGTTGATGTCCAGGAGGAAGATGGAGATCTTGACGCGGATGGGTCCGTAGATGATGGAGAGTACGATATAGATGACACTGTTGGCGCAGACAGCTAGCTGGTATTTTACCTTATTATACGTATACATATTCTGTAGTGTGCTTTACTTTCTACCCCCTCCTGTACAGAGCTCTCTGTGTTGTAACTAGCCTTTGTAGTTTTTGTTTGCGTAAAAGTACGTAAACATCTAAAGTGAACTGATTATCCCATTTGTTTGGTGTTAACAAATAAGCTCAGCGCTCAAACGAACCGCCTGCGGACCACAGCTTGCGACCCAGACCAGCCCGGGATGCCAGTAGGCCAGGTGCGAAGGTACAACTTCCCTTTTCTGTCCAATTTATGTCGAATAAAATAGTAATGCTTTTCTTTCTCTATGTATCAGTGATACAACAATGCAATATGGACACTTGGGAATGGGAGAACGGCGGGATTCGGGGATGGACAATGGTTCGACAGTAAGTTCGCTTGGTCAATAACTGTATCCTGGTTTGTTTCACTTAACCGTCTCGCGCTGCTCAGACTTTCCAGTCCCACGTCCCTAGTTTAAACCAGGCTTTGGGACATAATCATGGTCACATTGGTTCTGCCTTTTCTCGTGCTCATGCTCAAGACTATCGTGTATCTCCATCTCCCCCCGTGCACTCTCAACAGAATGGTCAGCCGGCTCAGCAACCAAAAGAAAACTATCTGGGTTACAGTGTCCCCTCTGCCAGCCAGGTTAAACGGAAACATCTAACTGACGGAGTACTCAGCCAGACAAATAGTAAACGTCGAAGGGAGGCAGAAGATGCCGTAGATAGTTTTGATGACCCAGGCGGACAAGGTGCCAAGCACTGGACCGATGAAGAGAAATCTAAACTGTTCAAGTGGCTCATGGGCCCCGGTCAAGATGATCATTGGAACTCCTTACGGGCCACCAAGAACTCTTGTCTAAGAGAGGTAATCGAGCTTCCTTCGCATGTTGTTGCCGTCACTAACGTCCCGCAGTGTGCTCACGAGGTTTTCGGTAGTAAAAAAACTTATCAAGCTTTGAAAGGCTGCTACGAGCGCAACTTCAATCTGTTCAAGCAAATTCACACCTTCGAAAATTATGTTGGTGCTACAGGATCGCTAGAACTCAGCCCTAATCTCAGTGAATCAGACTCACTTCGAGAATACGAACGACGATTGGCAAGTGCTCGAAAAGCAGGCTGCGACGTTGGCAATCTCAGCGCTCGCACGATAGATCAATGGCATAGAAATGGCTGGTATGATTTGTTTTTTTCAAGGTTCTCCATACTCCTTTTTCATTCTGAGCTATACTGACTTACCCCTTGCAGATGGAACGGCGATCCCGCGACGACACGGTCTACTAATTCCCGTTTGATACATAACCAGTCCAACGGTACCAGTGGCGCTCCTCATGACGATACAGATGACAACGACGACCATGGGCTCGATTTTTCAGAGCCACTCACTGTGAATAGTGCTTCCGGGATGTCCCATGACCGGTCCTCATCTTTAGCCATGTCTTTTTTGAACCCTTCTAATATGCAACATGCGCCGCCTATCTCACCTCATACTAGTGTTCATATGTCTACTCAACCTTCCCATACATCCCCAGCACTGTCATCCTCTGCGCCTTCTTCTGCTTCCTTAGCGAACAACCTCCTCGGATCGTCGAACTCATTATCCAATTCATCTTCCCTTCTGAATTCTGGACTCAATCCTGCGCTACTCCAGACCGGTTCCCCATCATTTTCTTCTACTTCGATACTTTCCTCCACCAATACGGCATCCTCTACACTCGCATCCTCATCATCGTCAGGTTCCAACCTTTCATTGTCTTCAGTTCCCTCTGCTTCACCATCCTCTTCGGATCAAGCTGTCGTAAATCTAACTGTCACCCAAAGCATGGTCAACTCGTATCTCCAATTCTTGCAGGTTCAAACGCAAACCAGCAAAATGAAGTTGGAATACATGCGAAAACGTGAAGAAAGGGAGGAGAGGGACAGTCAACAACGTAGGGAGCTAGAAAGGCTCAAAATGGACAGAGAGAAGGCAGAGTTTGACCATAAGCAAAGCTCAGCAAATACGAAGCAAAAGGCTGATAGAGCTATCGTAAATTTCTTATCTTTTTGTGTTACCCCTCTATTGACGATGCGTTCAGGAACTTCTTGGGAACGACAAAGTTGACGCTACTGTCAAGCACGCCGCTTCAGAATTTCTCAAGCGACTGTTTGCGTCAGATTGATACTAAATATCAGAACCTTCCGGCGAGGATGTCTGGGCTATGAGCCCGATGATATTCTTTCTTTGTCGTACACTCTGCATATACGTTATCGCGCCCTAATCATTTTCCCCCAGTATATCTTTCTCGTATCTCTGTTTTCCCTTTTGATCGTCGCTTGAAGTTTATCGATCAACACTCGTGTACCTATGTATCGCTTTCTTGCCTTGCTATCGTCGTTCTACATCTTCTAGACACACCATTCCATCGCTTCCCAGACTCTTACTGTATCTGTATTCTCATATGTCGTTGCATGACTGCAATTCTCTTTACTGCTGAGAACACTTATGTATCGGTTTGCAATTATCGTCGATTAAGCACATGCAGAACCGACGCAGATATAACAGATTGCGTTCTCGAAATACATTGGCCTTCCTCAAACGAACTGGTTGGGAGTGGTTGCACATAAAGTAAGTACATAAGCGACTCTCCGTTTGACTCGGGTTTGAGCTTGAGTACCTTGAGTCGCTTTTTTAACTTATTGATCGGTGATCGGACTCTAGGCGCTAATTCTTCGAATTTGGACATACCTCCTTTATAACGCTGGATTTCAAGATCCCCAGTTCTCTATGCGAATGTATTTGATTATTTCACGGCCTTGGGGTTGAAGTAAGTAAACAGAGACTACGCTATTTCAAGAGCTTACTAGTATCTGGGGTGATGTCGTCGTAAGGTGTAAGAACCGTTCGCTGAGTCTAGTGTTCGCTGAGTGTTCGGGCATTGACCCTGCAAATGATATTAGAAAGATGGGCTCACTGAGCACACTCCGGGTCATGTCAATTTCCTAACGATGGTCTAGCTTGATTTTCTCGCGTAAGTATCGTCATGAAACTCCGAGCGTGTAGCTTTTTGGATCTCAAAGCTGGAGACGCATAGTCAAGGATTCCTGCAGCTCAATGACGTTTTTTTGGCTCCAAAAATAAATAACTTTCAGTAGAAGTTGTAGACCATACCAAAGAAGCTCTAGTGACTAGTTCCAACAAAAGACCAGATGGAGAACCTAAATATGTATGCCTTCACTTTCCGGAAGTCGGATGTACGTTTCGCACCGAATGAGGTGCAGCGTTTTTTTTTTTTCAAATCGACTTGTAGCGAAAGTTGAATAGTATTTAAGCTGAATAGTTTCGAATACCACGTTCGAAGTCCGGGGATCTGTGCGGTCCAGATACACCAGCCTTGCCTTCATGTATCCGCATGGGGGAAATATTTCAGCTTATATTTCAAAGAAAAAACAGACACACATACAAAATTTACGCAGGGCTAAATGCCTCAAGTTATGAAAGAACGTTGTGCCAGGTCGTGCTAAGCCTTGCTAAGCTCAAAGACGTACCACACGCCTTCAGGCTGGTTTTTTTGTCCCCTTTTAGGTACCGTTAAGCATATCCCATCTCGAAAGCAAATCTGGAAGGGATTGAGTCGAAGCGCTGACGACGAACGACTGTTTAGCGATCGCACGTAAAATTTAGCGGCAAGGGAAATCGATTCATTTCCTAGCATTCTTGTAAGAATCGAGATTTTGTTTGGTATGCTCAGAGTCTGAGTTCCTCCCACAGTGTTACATTTCCTACAATCAATCATACAGGAAGGAACTGCGAGACTGACGATCCACAGTGTTTTTTGAAGCGCTTCGTATCACCATACCACATTTTATTGTATGGGCAATTACACAGTCACGAAGGAGAGACCCCTGAGTTTTACCGGCGTGGTCAGTTTGGTAGTAAATACTTCTGGTAGTACTCACGTTCTTCCATTCGTTCGTTTCTGAGCTTCCAGATAAGGTACATGGACTCCGATACAGAAAATATCTCGTCCGAATTTTTAATCAGGTCCCCTTCATGTTATACTTAACCCCCACAGAGTGTTACAGTAACCCTGATGTAGACGAGTGGAAAACATGTCAATCGGTTACTCAAACGAATGTTCGAATTTTTTTCCAGACTTGGCCCTTTGGTGTAGAGATAATCAATCCCCCACAATCGAAACTATGCGCGGCATCGAATCCAGCGTGAGTGTTCCTGGAGGGTGGCCCTTGGGAAAAGACAACGGGTAGCCATCGGAAGTTGGAATCAAGAGTGATACCAGTGGTGTGGGTGGCGCACGAATGACTATGTAGAACCACAGAAAGCTAGGTACGCTGCCACCGAATTCAGCCACAAGTCTTGACAAAACCGCAACATGCCACGATGGTATTACGACCATAACTGTTATGGTATCTTGAAGCGCGAACGACACTCGCAATGCCTGTTAGGTAGCGAAAAATAGATAGATCTCATTTTTGCGTGGGGTGTACGAATAGTAGATTACACGCCTGATTTTGGAACGGGCGAACTATTACTTTTTTCCCTTCCGTCTCTTTCCCTCAGTCCCGCTAGTCTCAGCCCCACTCAATTCATCACCACTACTAACCGCACCACTTTTCTTCTTGTTCTTACGGAGATGATGCGAAGGAATCCACTCCTCTTGGTACCCACCTGCCCCAGTTGCGGTGACAGTGCCAATAGGGGCGCTGACCGCAGCTTTCCGTGACCTTTTTGGCTGAGGAACAAAAGACAAGTACGCAAAGTAACCAAGGCCTGCGACGAGACCGGAAACGACCAAGTAAGTGGAGAGCCTGGTTAACGGTTAGTGTCGATTTCATGAGCTCCAATAGATGGGTACGCACAGCTTGAAATCAAACCAGGATCCCTCAGGTTCGACAATCGTGACGATGGAGTCGTAGGCGATGACTTGCTGTTTCTCACCCTACGCACAGAATTTAGTTCACCAATTATAAGAGAACAAAAACAATCGTTAATTACCTGGACCATGTGCTCAAGCCAGACAGCAAGGCGAAGATCCCCAGGCTACTAGATCATTCATAAAATATACTTTGGAGTATTCATTAATCATACCTTGAATCTAAAGCAAGAACACGGGATGATCAGGAAGGAATCGCGTACAGGATATACGAGGGCACGTACTCGCTAAAGAATGTGTAGGGGAGTTGTAATTTGACACCATCGATTAATTCAAGATTGTAGGTCATCGCACTTAGCTGAATGAGTGAATCAACATAATAATTCTAAGGCTCGTGGAAGTAACTCACATTTCGAACCAAAACATCCGTGTCTGGTTGATAGAAAGCACCCGCGACGTTCAAAAGAGTCGTGTTACGGTTTAATCTATTTTCCACCAATACGCCAATCGTGTTCTTCTCGCCATTGACGACATCTACGTGGAATATTAACAACATGTTCTTGCGCTGTGTAACACGACATACGCCCAAATGGATTGGTATCTGGCCAAGCTGCTGCTGCCAGAAATTGAGGCTCAATATCTTCCGTCTCGACGATAACTGTGATATTATAAAAGTAAGTGAATGATCATGACAAGCGAATAATTTGCGTACTTTGCTCCTCTTCAAGTATGTCATTTCCGAGAGCCAAGGAGGCTACAGACAAGGCTGCAGCAAGTATAGAGAAGAGACGCATTTCTCAAGCAGACAGTTAGAGTTTGTGGACAAAAAACAGAGACCTAGGCAACTGTGCCACGTCGCCGACGTGATTGAATATGGCCACGTGATTGAATTGATATCAGATATGCCCTACATTATATACTGGTGTAAGCCTATGAATTACAAGAATGCAGCAAATCACAGGTTGTTTAAACTAAGTAAACGGCCCTACGCCGGTGCTTTCTTTTTCAGGAGATCACGGGCAACTTCCTCGGACTCCAGTGCCGTATCTGGTAACCAAAACGCCTGGTAGAACGTGCAGTTCAGCTCTGGAGGGATTTCGAAAACTGCAAAGACATACTAGTTCGGCCCCAGCTGTAGCCATTATTCCATACCGGGGGTTAAATTTGACGCATCTTGATATTCCTGGATGACCGTCGTGAGCGACCAAAGGCTGTATCTGTCGTGGAGCAGCCTTCAGGTTCACGGGGCCTTGTGGAACATGCAGATCTTGAACATCCCACACAAGTACTTTCCCGTCCAAGCTTCCACCCACGATGAACTTGCTATCCGGAGTCCAAGAGACCTCTTCACCGCTACATCCCTTGTCAGGTTGGATGGTGAGCGCGGCTGCAACCGATCGTCGTTCCAGCCCAACGTGACCTTCCAGCTTGGCAATTAAATGTCCACCAAATGCGTCCAGGATGTAATGTGCGTCCCCGGAACACCCAACAAGCAGATATTTCCCGTTGGAAGAAAAAGAAAGCGACGTCATGTATGGTGGTCTCGGTGGATAGCTGATGAGGGTTAGTGTAGGGTCTTCGAGTGTGATAACAAGAAAGGGCGCTTTGTCGTAATTTGCCTGATCGTAGAAAAGTATTCTGGAGTAATGGTTGACAGCGACGGCGAAAACTACGCCAGAAGTATCATAGGCTATAACGGGAGGTGCAGGAAGAGTGAGAAGGCCTCGACAATTCGGAGCCCGTAGATCCCACAGCCGCACAGTTTTATCAAGAGAGCCAGACATAAAGCCATCGTCCAATGGTGACACCTCAAGAGAGATAACGCGCCCTTTGTGACCTTTGAAATATGAAAGATATTTGTTGTCGTGCAATGAATGGTAGCGTATTCCATCGTCCTCTTTGGTTGATGCATGTATTATCGCCGTGCTTTTATGTGTGAAACGAGGAAGATCGATTCCATACTTTTTCGATTGGAGTGTCTTCAGGTGTCTTCAGGGAGGCAGTAGATAATATCAGCAAAGCGAAAAATAACGATGATGAGAGAACTCGCTTGCCAGATTTGCAGTTATATAGTCGAAAGGTCTCGTCTTCAGCGGCAGTGAGAAGCTGATCCCCTCTATCGTCGAAGCAGATACCGGTGATATGGCGAGGGCCAAGAGCAGGTCGACTAGGAGATACTGCTGGATTCTCTACGGCAGTTTTGAAAATCCTCGAAGGTTTCAATTTTAACTGATAATGCAATGTTGAGTTCAAGTCCCAGTAGCTTTAATTATTTTCAACTTACCATAAGCGCGTTGGTCAAAGCAAGTTGGGCTGGAGAAGGGCCATTGTTGGCGTTGGTCGGGGCCATGACTATGAGATTAAAACAGAGACCGAACTCCAGAGAGATGCTGGGAATGGTCTAAGGGTTTATTTGGTTCGACCGGCGCCTTTTTTCTTTCTCCTTCTTTCCTTCTTACCGACGATGTCCGACGCCGACGAAAGTGCAAAACTATGGAAAGTTAACAGAACAATTCACGAGCTGGTAAAAGATAGAGTTAGATCTTGAATGGCCTCTAGTCTACTCTATCTTATTTGACGAGTTTCAAGGGATTTTCAGTTTCGGATGAGGAAATCAACATGGACCTGCCTAACTTTCGTCAATCTTTCTCAAACCAGAGTGGTTTTGTTGAGTGAGTCCAGGTACTTAGACGCGGTATACAGGTTGTTTTTCAAAACATGATAGTCGCAATCAACTGAATTTCTTCTCAAATGCTATGGTCAACCCCGCTGAGCAATTGTTCGTCTTTTTCTCCGATGAAAAGAGCGTGGGTGTCAAGACGATGAGAAAGTGCGTGTCTCGCTGGATCAATTGTTCAGTCATCGCTAAAATGACACTGCAGAATGCTTTCAATTCTCGAAGAAAAAGGTATTCAACAGGGTATCATTGTTTTTCCTGGAAATATGACACCGTCCGCTCGAAAAGTGAGAACGGCATCCCGCACACGGAGATCGAGACGATTAATCCACTTCTTCAGGTCATCGTTGCAATGGCATCTCAATTCCGGCTAGAAGAGTTCTCAGAGTCTGATTTGTTGGTGAACATCACCCACCATTCGTTGGTACCACATCATCAGGTTTTATCCCCGTCGGAGAAGAAGGCTCTCTTGGAGAAATAGTACGTTCCAGTCTGGTTTGCCATGTTTTTACCCTGACTATTCTCTTGTAGCCGATTGAAGGAAACACAGCTGCCTCGTATCCAGCTAGCTGATCCTGTAGCGCGTTATTATGGATTAAGGCGAGGACAAGTTGTAAAAATCACAAGGCCAAGCGAAACTAGTGGGCGTTACGCTAGTTATCGAATATGTTTTTGAGCTAATTCCATGTATTTTCCACATCGTGCTTTAAACTCGGCTCCGAATTAGACATGAACTATTTGGTCTCAGCGCTGGTTGGCCCTTCGTGGAACGTTGTATCCTGAATCTACCGATTGAATGTGTGTCCGTATGTAGCTGGTTAATGGTATTGCTTGGTGTGACTTGCTCTACTGGCTACGTACTAAACTGATTCTGGTTGTTATTCGTTGCCATACTGTGTACTTATTGCATGTGCGAAATGATATTGCAAAGTGAAGAGCAAATAGCGGTGGGTCGAAAATCAAATATGAATTGTATAGGCCATGGAACGATGGTTGTACTGTCGATGTTTGGGTCGTTAACAGGAAGAAGCTTTCGCGGTCAGTCCGCTAACCGATCCCCGATTGTTGAAGTTGTTCACCGCTCGGCTGGACGTTGATGCTATTGCAGAGCATCTGGACTGATAAGATCTTTAGTACGATCTGCAAGTTAAATCTTTTTTTGCAAGTCCGTGTGTTCAATCTCCCTATCCACTAGATCTACTTCGTCGTGTCTAGAGATTCATAGCGCCGACGGACTCGCCTTTTCCATTGACACTACATAGATGATACCATCTGCACCTTCATTGATGCGCTTCCGTCTTGCAACCGTTCAAATGCTCTTTGTCCACAATTTACACAATTTCAGCTAGCCTGTCTTCAACTCGTTCTTCCTTTGTCTGCGTGTCCGCTATTTCGTTACAACACGATATTTTCGGAGAGAAATGTTCTACGTTAACGCGTTAACCCTGGATTGCTGTCCAAGGAGATATTTGCTTGTACGATCCGGCTTCCACCGAACATTCAACGTTCCTGTTTCCGAAGCGTAACGGTTCCAATCGGTGAGGGATAATGACAGTCGACTGCTTGCCTTTATCTTTTCAAAAAATCGATATTCAGGCCGCATATCCGCAGCTCCTTTACTTGAAAAACTCCACAGGCGATTGCGTACTTGCGGCCTGATTGCGGCTTGCCCATCGGGCTAGATGGATTTTGCCCTCAACTAAACGTGTTCTTTGACACGTTGATTTTGCTCAAAAAATTAAATCCCATGGCGGATTTGTCAAGCACGTTGTGATAGCAGGCGAATTCTCGTTCATTGACCCTGGAAGGAGTGAGGTTGACTACTGTCTCCCAATCGGCATCGCCGTTTAGAACAAGGTCAAACTTTTACTTGTCCGGCAACGTGTAAGATTTGAATACAATCTTCCTGGACTCTAATTCATACTTACTCAAGTACTTGTTTATGTTTCTAGGTATCACACTGGAAGCGAGTTCTTTTCCTTAAACGGCGTCTCCTGAGATTTTAGACTAATCTTGCCTGGATGAGTCCCAATACCGCGGGCGTCGGCATCTCTTAGCTTTTTCTCTCTCGTAGCACGGTCGACTTTATTCTGTTCCTTCCTTGAAAATAAAATGGTCGAACACGTCACAGATGCTGAGGAACTGGTGTCAGCGCCGGGCAGGACCAAGCGTCGGGCAGGACCACAGGTCGGAATGATGAACTCTTGGTATGGATGGAGACGCATGCATGTTTTGATAGGATTGAACTCGAGGCAATGACAATCTTGTTACCGCATTCCAAATTACTGGAGTAGGTACGTATATGCGGATAGAATGTTTCTTACTTTCTCATATAGTTGGCGGAGGCGCCTTGCTTTGGCGATGCGGCATACTTGCGGCATACGATTGTGTTCCAAAAGTACGCCGTCACTGTTACGATTTCTGGATTCGCGTACATCCCGAAAACCTAGACATAGGTTCAGATGATAACAAGATTCAATTCGAACTACGACTAACCTCTTCACATACGGCGGCGGTCCACACAGGCTACTTTTGTACACTCTACATTGGTGCTTTCGGATATACCTGCATCAGATCAAAACCGGAAATGAAGCCACGCTGCAAGACCTTCCCTTCCAAATCTACAATGAAATCTACAGATCTTCAGACTACCATCTGAGGAACTTCATGGCGTTGCCTGGTTGAGGACTATTTTTTTTTTCACACAGGACGCTCTTCTGATCAGACCAGACCCTGAATGTCCCTATAAAAGATATGTTGGTCGAAGTAAAATATCATCGGATTATAATCCTTTTTTCCTTCTGCTTCCAGATGAATCACCTCCAGTCATTTGCTCTTCCCGACCTCTTCACCGTCTGCCCTTTGGAGGGAGATACAAACCCTCACTACAAAGAGGCTGGTGCTGAGTCCGCTGATTGGATCAACAGTTATAACGTCTTCACCGACAGCAAAAAAGCGTTCTTTATGCAAGGTTGCAATGAACTACTTGTGGCGCACACATACCCTTATGCTGGGTAAGATACTATTTTGTTACACACTGTTCTACTTAACAATCGTGACTTTAGGTACGAACAGTTCAGAACTTGTTGTGATTTCGTCAATCTCCTCTTCGTTGTTGATGAAGTCAGTGACGAACAGGACGGCAAAGATGCTCGCGCCACCGGACAGATCTGTATGCGAAACTTGCTTCTGTGAATTCACCATACTAACTGACAGTTTTGCTAGATCTGAATACAATGCGAGACCCAGATTTTGATGACGGATCGACGCTATGCAAAATCACTAAAGAGTATGCGATGGACCTCTTAATATATGCATGCAGGCAGTATCTAATAATGTGGTCTTCTACAGCTTCAGAAAACGATACATGAGCTCGGCTGGTCCTAACACAGCAAGAAGATTTTTGGAACACTGTGGCGACTACATAGAATGTGTTTCCAAGGAAGCCGAGCTCCGTGAACAAGGGGAAGTTCTCAACCTCGCCTCGTTCATCGACCTTCGTCGAGAAAACAGTGCCATTCGCCTTTGCTTCGGGCTCTTCGAATACGTTCTCGGCCTTGATCTACCACAAGAGGTTTTCGATGATCCTACTTTCAAGGAAGCCTACTGGGCTGCCGCTGACATGGTTTGTTGGGCGAATGTGGGTAGCTAGTTTTTGAATGTATCGATTTATGCTCACTGTTATCTGCATTTGTTCTCGCCAGGACGTATACTCGTACGACATGGAGCAAAGTAAAGGCTTAAGTGGTAACAACATCGTTACTGTACTCATGAAACACAAAAATATTGGTCTGCAAGCAGCCTCTGACTACATCGGCTTGTACTTTGAAGGGCTGATGAATCATTATATGGATGCTCGAAAACGATTACCATCTTGGGGGCCTGAAATTGATGTTGGCGTTGCTCGCTACATGGATGCAACGGCTCACTGGGTACGAGGCAATCTCGAGTAAGTACCTTTCGTTCGAGGAGATAATGTAATGCTGAGTATTGTGGTATAGCTGGAGTTTTGAAACGCAACGATACTTTGGAGCTCGATTTTTGGAAGTCAAGCAGACTGGAATTGTTTATCTCAGTCCCCACCCAGAGCTGATCGTTGACTCAGATTCGGGGTCCGAGAGCGAATGATGGGTTACTCCGCTTGCAGATACTCAAGATTCGATATATCATTCTGCCCCAAGACATAATTTGTATACTGGTACTCATTGTAATCGGCCAGCCAAAATCAATTGTTGTAATTGCTGTTCAGTTTTATGTTTTAGTTTTCAGTGAATATAAGATAACATTGCTCCGAGGATGAAGGGCCACATTTCTTAGGGACGAAAAGGCTTTAACGAGATAGAATTACACGGAGATATATTTTACAAACTATTAGATACTGAGTTTACTTAGACGTAGAGCCATTTGCCTAAACCGTTGGCCCACCCTGTAAGCTCTGACAACGATTTGGTCTCGAACAATGTTTGAATTGAGTTTTTCGGATCTGGACTATTTGCTGCCTCGTCCGGGGTTTCAGGCGGCGTCACTTGCCCTGGGGGAATTACCACGGCATTCAAATTCCTGTGCTCTGGATAAGGAGACAAGATGCCCAACCCACTCCCTCCAACCGACGTCAAGTAAGGGTCAAAGCCGCATCCGATGAGTTCAGAGAGTAAATCTTTCATCGACGCATCGTTGAAATCTGTACAATGGAAAAGGAATGATTAGTTGATCCAAAGATCAAAGGATAAACGAAAAACACCATAAGAAATAGAAGTAGAGGAAATGTCAAAAACTAGTTACTTACCGTCGGGGATCAGGGTCACGGCACATCCACCACCCCCAGCACCAGTAAGCTTCGTGCTTAGGTTGTAAGGGACAGCTGCAGTCTTTTCTCTGATGATCTCCAACGAAGGATGAGAAACACCGAGGGAAACAAGGTGTCTATGGTTTTCACTGATCATGACCTAAGGGCGTCATAAACAGCAGATAGAAAACACGGTGTCAGTAAGGATCAGGAAGGATGGTAGACAAAGAATGTTTGAACACCGAAATGATAGAACTGACTAACCGATAAATCACGAAGTAAGTTGTCACGTCCAAACTCTGTTGAGTCGGCCAACGAACGCTTGGCTTGAGCACTGATATTTTCGATAGCATCGAGGATGGAACCAACAACTTCGGGTTGCTATCCAAGCGTTAATAATGAATCAGACCCGTGCTCGAGAACAAAAATTTTACCTCCTGCTTCATTAAACCCACACCTGCTACAAGTTTCTTCGTGTCTCGAGGAATTTTGGAATTGGTCAGAAGGAAGCGTAGCGAGCCAAATCTGTGAATCAAATTGAAAGTCAGCCAGGCACTCCCCAAAGAGAGACTAGGTGCGACACACCCTTGAATACTCTCCATCCCACTTGGCTTGCCAAATCCAGGTCTGTTATACGTCAACGCACCGCCAAACACCGCAACGCTATTATCTACCCCACTAGGGTTGCCATGCAGAATCTTCTCTCCGATAAACGCCCAGTGATTCGCCTCTTCAGCACTATACCTTTCGAGCGCGTGACGGCCGTGATGTGAGAGATGTGGGTGGCCCGCGGAGATGGGCGGAGGTATCGAAGGAAGACTAATGCGTTGAGAGAGTAGCAGGAGCGCGGTAGATGCGCAGGTAGAGAAGGATGCTGAAGATCCGAGGCCTGCGCCTACAGGAAGTGTTGCACGAACTCCAAAATGCACTGATGGTCTGATGGAAAGACGAGGACAAGGGAAAAGGAAAAGGAAAAGAAGGTAGTCAGTCACCGGTGGAGGAAAGGCAACATACAAAGGAAGGAAAGTACAATGATAAAAATACAGTACATACCTGTGAGCACTCGTGAGTTTGATGTACATGTAAAGGAAAGCCAGAGCAGCATTGCTTGCTCGATTCTGATTTGAGCCCAGTTCCCTTAACGGGCCTGCATGTATAGCTTCAATCAACTGCTGATCAAGGTCTTCTGGATGCATTTCACTTTGGCCGAGCGGGGCCGATGCCCCCCAGGGTAGCGATTCAACATCCCACTCAGCCTGGAAGTTGTCGATGTCAACGAAATGAGCAGACAATTTGCCGTCGTTTCGCGGTGTCGTCAGACCATAGCACCGGAGATCAACGGAAGCTGCGATCGCGGTCTGTATAAACACGCAAGAATTGTGATAACAAAATACTAAGTTTGAGATCAGGTACTGACTGGACTGACTTACCACACCATGAACAACGGCATGTTCACCAAACAAGATAACCTTTCCTGGAGCACTGACGAACCATTCATGTTCTACTCCCTTGATACTACTGCTTCCGATTGAAAGTTGCTCCACGGCCTTATTCAAGGCAGCATGGCCAGGGGGGACTCGGACATACTTATTTTGCTGAGCACTAAGCACAATAGCTCCGGCATCGACGAGAGCGTGTTCAAGGTCATCTAGAAGATCGGAAGAGTCTTCTATGCCGACACACAAACGGATAAGGTCTTCCGGTAAACCACGGGCTGCACGAGTTGCAGGATCAATTGACGCATGTCTAGAATGAAGAAATACCGCAGTCAGTCATCCAATATGGGGCACCCTCTAGAGGAATATCAAAGAAAAAAACTAGGGACGTACGACATGACACAGGGCATACTGATCAAGCTATTCACACAACCAAAGCTTACGCTGATTCCCCATAGTCTAGTACTTCCAACAATTTTCTCGCTGAGCTCTTTATCGCTTGTCTCGAAGCTCAGAACGGCTCCGCTCCCATCTGAGATACGCTGGTGAATTTCCCGACCGGGGTGGTCTGGAAGACCAGGATAATGAACTTTGAATCCAAGTGAATGCAGATAGGTGGCGACGAGCTGGGAGGTCGCCTGTTGGCGATCCATGCGCACGGCCATCGTTTTGACCCCTCGGAGAAGTAGGAAACAGTCGATTGGAGTTAGAGCATTTCCGACACTGTTTATGGTGAAAGCTATTTGCTATTGGGGAGGGAACCGGCCGAGGTTAGAAGATGTTTGGAAGGATCTACATTTACAAGACTGTACCTTGGCGATATCATCTCTGTTACAGGTTATCATACCGGCCATAAGATCATGATGTCCACTTAGATACTTCGTTGCACTGTCATAAACGATATCCGCTCCGTGCTCTAAGGGCCTTTGGAGATATGGACTCATCATTGTATTATCAACAACAACAATGGCATTTGGCGCTCGTTCCTTGACTTCTTTACTGATGAGTGCCAGATCAGCGATCTTGAGTAAAGGATTCGTAGGAGACTCCAGGAGAACCATGGCGGTTTTGGTCGGGTGAATGAAAGGTATAACGGCGTCAGGGTTTGTGGTATCTACGTGATGGACGGTGACGCCGACATGGGTACGGATGAAGGTGAGCAGTCTATTAGTACCACCGTACAAATCGTCACCAGCGATGATCTCGTCTCCGGGTCTGAGCAACCGCAGGATGACATCTAGAGCAGCCATGCCAGATGAAACAGCGAAAGCACGTGCTGCAGATGATATCTTTGCGATATGGTGTTCTATAAAGCATAATCTTTCAGTACTGACAAATGGAAATGAACAAGAACTACTTACCTAGGTGACTTCGTGTTGGATTGCCACTCCTCGAGTAATCGTATTCGTTCCCAACGCCTTTGAACGTTGCGCTTTGGTAAATTGGCACAGAGCTGCTTCCATACTGGTCCTTCATCGACGGATTCTCTACTGCAACACACAGCGTCGACAATTTGTACGGCTGACGAGGCCTCATAGGCGTCTCAGGATCTGGTGTTGGTAAATCGTGGTGGACCGCGGCGGCTTTCGTATCGATAGTGGGGCTCATTTTTGGCCCTGTTATTGAGTTGATTTTCAGACAGACGCGTCTTGGGAGCAGACAAAAGCAGTCCAAGAAAGTGGAAGAGAAATAGAAAATGAAACAAGAGCTTATGTACTGAGTAGCGCAGAGAAAAAATTCGGGGTAATCAGAGTCATGACATGATTGATAAAATGGCGTGCTTGCGCGCCAAATGGCAGTTCTAGTCTTTTTTTGCAAGTAAATAATAGACGGCAATCCCTCCTCGTACCAGAAATCTGGTGGCAGGACCTGGACTGACACAATCTTACAAAATTGCTATTCTATCGCAGCCTTCTTCACAGATTTCGCATTTATTTAGTCTGGCTTTCTGGATGAGGAACCAAGCATTTGCACTGTAAATTGTCCATTTTGATTTTCAGCTTCAGCCCCTCAATGAATCTCTCATGGTCTCTGCATGAATCTATAGACAAACAGTCCATTAGACGAGATTCTTTTGATCTGGACTCCTCAAACATTTAAAAGAGGTTTGTCGTATAAAAAGGTTGTCAAGTACTAGATAAGTATTTGTCCAACCCCTCAACTATTTCGAGCTCAAACCATCTGCCAATCGCATCTCCTTGGAGGCACAACCTAGTTCCCTATTGCACATTCCGACGGTTTATCCGAAATTGTTCAATACATCGTCCCCGTAATTGAAGTGCCCAAAGGTACAGCTTACCCGAGCTTACTACGCCTCATAGCCTCCCACAGCCTCGAAGTCCTATTACTGTCGGGATTGTCACTTTGCTCCTCCCATCTTCTTCTACAGGCACAAAAAAGTGTAGATATGTGCGGTAACCATCGATATTCCAGCGTCACTGCAAGTACCTCATATTTGATAATTTGACATACTCTTCCCCGCTTATTGTCTATTTTCTGTTTTCTGTATTCAGCTGTCGTCGCATTGGCAATTTACATACATACAAAAAGTTTCGCTTCTTTTCCTTCTTTCAAAGAGAACTCTACTAGTAGGTCCTTGTCTCTATATGTAGCACATGACAGAACGCAGAACGAACTCTAAGAATCTCCAACTTTCTTAATCCCGAGCATCAAACGCTCGTTTCTTCTCCAAAAGTCCACCATGATCTCTGCTAGTCGGGTGGGGTCGTCCTGTGAAAGCTAAGAGTGAGCGTCGATGAGTGCGCCAGCAGACAAAACACACTTCGTGTAGCATGTGCCCAGTGCCTGGCACGACAATCATCTGGAATTTGCCTTGCATTTGTCCAATCATCAACTCCTTATCCAGTCGGTCTGTACCAGCGAGGACGAGCAGCCTGGCAGTGCGGACGCTGAGAAACTTACTGGAGAGGCCGACGAACCAACCTGTGGTGTGAGAAGTGATATAATCTTTATCTGGGTCCGACAAAGGGGGATCATGCTTACTTTTCCAGTAAGAAGCTGTTGAACGTAAAGGTGTTCTCCAGATGAAAGGTGGTATGTTCGGAGAAGAGCTTCCAGATGGTGAGATGATTGATGGTATAGATATTCGAGCGGACGTTGAGTTTCGGATGGCGTTCGTGGTTACACTAGACAGCAAGTATGATTATCACATATGCAGGTCGATGGTAGCAATGGACTCACTGCCATTCTACTGCTTCTTCTACGCTGTCAAATCCATCTGGTCGTGCATTCAGAAGACTATTCATATAAGGAAGAGCTTCGATCGCAGAGCCTATGCACATATATCAGGATTTCTTGAGAACATTACAGATGACTCGTAGGACGTACCTTCTACAACGTCCAATACAGCTACACCGCCGATCTTGTACATCCCGTCGAGTAAGATGGTACAGGCTCGAGTAGCAATAGAGCCGCCCATACTGTGGCCAATGAGCTAGAGATAGATCAACAGGAAATCATGACCAGATGAAGTTGCAACATACGATAAGAGTGGGTGACACATGAGGATCCGGATAAATTGTCTGGATCACCTCGACAAAGTCATCTACTAGTATGCCTATGGATAGATCTTCATCCTCTTGCTTCAAAGTGGATACTGTTTTCCCTTGAATGACAGAAATGACAATCTATTCCTCAACAATGATGAATACAGGCTTACCATGCCGGCGAGCATCAATAGCCAGTACGCCGCATTCTCCTCTAGTCATATCTGTGATCTCTTTGGCCATACACGCGAAAGTCAAGCCAGAATAGCCTGCGCCATGTTGGCACACCATGACTGTACCATTAGCCTCTACCGGAGGTGTATAATACATCCTACAATCGAGATTCCTGCCCGGCAAGGCTACTTGTAAAGCTTGAACGAAAAAATTCTTGGCTGATATCGTTGAAAATGCTGAATTTGGGTCTTTCTTCACTTTACTTCTTCTGTTTGACATTGAAGGCCTTTGCAGTCGAAAATATAAGAGGGATTTCCAGCGGTGTATCGATATGGATCGTAGACTTGCATTGCAGGAGGACCCAGACCACTGCCCGGCAGCGAGCTCAGAGAATCTGCGGATTCTTCCTCTCCGTCGTCATTCTTGGAAGGTATGTCTGCTGGTAATTTAGCAAGACGAGCACTCAGAGCAGAGCGATAGAGATCAGACATAGTGTTTTGTAGGAGAAGTTGATTTAGCGCCGGTTGATCTACATTTATCCATATCTTTGTCACGGTGATATGCTTTACTTACAGCTTGTAGAGGTTAACCCTCTAACCCTCTCTAGTCAGAGTTTTAGTCCATAGTGAGAGTCGGCGCCTTGTGCCTCTGTAATTTTTGATATAAGTTGCAATTGATTCTAATCCCTAAGTATGTACACTAAATCTACCATTAAACATACAAAAAGTGTTGTCATCTGGTTTATTGCTGTTTGCAAAAATGTTGGCGCCCGCAGTTTTTGATGAACACGAGATACATATATCAACTTTGCGTGCCCACAACCAATCAGTCATAGCTCACTCAGTTCTTCACTGATTGCTTAGATTTCTTGATTTTTGGAATCTACGATGTCAAGTACAGGTGTTTCGCTATGAAATAAGCCATTTAAGTCATAAGGTTGAAATCGCAATTCCGTGGTGCTGCCAGATAACTTTTAAGTCGCAACTGATCCACTTCTTCACCAATGACTTAAAATTTATATTTTTGGTACCTTCTACACAAAATACAGGTGCGACATAAGAAGACTAAACATCTGATGCAAATGTGAAGAGTATCTAGCTGAAAAGTTTGTCACCTGTGTGACTTCTTCTTTCTGCATGGTCAACCAACGCAAGAAGAATCTCAAAGCAGAAAAGAAAGCCAAAAAAAGAAGGGCAATTGAGCCTTCATCTTCTACAGCGTAGATGAGACACTGAAAATTAAAGTACCTCCAAAAGGCCAGCCACAACCCAACGAGTAAGCTTCCAGTCACCACAACTCTTCTTTTTCTCTTCGAAGCCCCTCCATTACACCTCCACCACTTGTCACCCCAGAGCAGCTTTCAGTAGCTAGAGAGGATTTTGAAGCCAGGTGGTGTTGGTGCATTAGAAAATTCGCGAGCTAACAATGGTGGTAATTGGAGACACAACCTGCCAAATTACATGCTTGACAAGGCTGGAAACAATCAGTTAGATGATGAAAGTGAGGAAGTAGATGAAGACCAAGAGGGCAAGGATGAAGTGGACAAAGAGGAAGAAGAGGAAGGGTCTGGTGCTGAATCGGATGGTATGGAACCCAAAATCTGTATACAGCATTTGGCTCACCCTTACTCTAGATAGTGAACCTGCCTTTGACTTTGACTTCTTGGTACTATACGATGGAGCATCTGAGTCAATCATGTTTACCTCCGACACAACTTGGACTAACTTCAGACGCACCTTGTGTAACAAACTTGATGTTGCACCAAAACATCTATGCATTGGGTATTCTCTCACATCTGACTCTAAAACATCTGCCATCAAGCATCTCTCTGAACCCTTCCATCTCATTCAGCTGTTCTCCAAAGCAAATGCAGCTAAGGAGATTCTTTGAAAGAGCCACAAGCAAGACAAATCATTTTCAGTGGTAATCAAGCTCCTAGAGTCCAAGTTTGGCAAAGACTTAAAGAAGGGGATAGTAAAGGAAAAGGACAATGGAAAGAAGAAGAAAAAAAAGGGCAAGGGATAGACATTTGTTCACACCACTGTATGTTTTCCTGATTTAATTGTTTGACTTAGAAATGCAAATGGGACTCAGATGATGACAGCTCGGGAAGTGATACTGAAAAAAACTCAAGAGGCAAAAAGGGAATGACGCAATGGGTTGCTGTTTTTTAATGTGATAATAAGTGCACTGAACATCCTGACCATCTCCATGGTTGCATGAAGCTTCAGGTCTGTCATGTGCCATTCACAAAGGATGTATTGACAGGATGGGCTTTATATCTTGTAAATTATTTTGAGTTTCAATTGGACTTTTTCTAACAATGATCAGGAAAAGGGATATTCCTCAACAATTGTTCCTCCACCTGCACTCACCAGAAAATTGATGGATGCACCTCCTCCTTCTCGCAAGTTTGTGGCACCCCAAGCACCTCCTAGCAATCCTGCTCCTGCTGTACCTGGGCCCATCATGGCTGGGAGTAACTACCCTAACCCTATGATGGCCCCATACCCTTATGCAGGATATGGTGGATACTATACACCACATTATCCCCCACCTTTGTATGCACCATCATTCTCACCACTGTCGTGACATGCCATACAGGATATGGTACTTACTTCGTTTTCTCCTACATTCCCTCTTTCCTTTACCTTTGTGACTACCTGAACCCTTCTCCATGTTTCCATATCCTTTTATTTCCATCTATCACTTGTCAGAACCTTCCATCACATTCCAGACACTTCTATCAGCTTCCCGCGCTGTCACTTACTCATCCGAACCCTTGTATATATAGTACAGTAGCTGACACCTAGTTCCCCATCTTGACCTCTTGGTCTTTGGAACTAGGTTAGTACCTGTATCATTGTTTACCTTCAATATACTTACTTGGTCTTTGGAACTAGTTTTCCTTGTGCGACCCTAGTGATTGGCCCTTGCACTATCACTGCCATCTTGATTACTATATCTTTCAGCCTTTGTGTGTGGTGCTAGCCCCACCCCTTACTTTGGCTTGTGCTTTGAGCCTGTGCCTTCTCCGTGCTTTCCCCCTTCGTCACCACAACCACCAGACTTGTATCGGCCTAGGACGCGCCGTGGAAACACAGGAAGCAGTGGCAAGTACCTCTTTGGTATCGGAAAAATAGTCCGCAACTCCTGTACCCCAGTACAAAGCGGGAGTTGTGTTGACCAGGTTTGTACTACCGGGGAAGTTAAATTAAACACATCCACTCTTTCCTATGATGAACAATCTTTTACAATACCTCTTACTATAGATTTTTCACTTCGCAACATTTCTGCAAAGCTTTCCTTTGTCTCATTACTTGATTCTGGTTCCACTGATTGCTTTATTGATTCTCGTTTTGTGTATAAACATTCACTTCCTACTTCTTCTATTTCTCCAATCAATCTCCGACTTTTCGATGGACCTTTATCTCCGAAACCAATTTCCAAGACTACGTCTCTTAATGTTTGGTTCCACTCTGGCGAGCTACTACTACTAACATTTTATGTCACTTTACTAGATTCCTCTTGCAAGGTTGACCCGCTACATTCTGTTCATTGACTGGGCATCGAGAAACATTACATTCCATTCCACTAAGGAAGTTGAGTCTCCCTCAACGTCCTCACTTCTGCGAACACCTGTTCCAGAAGAAACTGTCCCCTCGCGGGGTCAGCCTACCATTGATTCTGAAGAGGTCACTTTGCGACCATCTTCGTGAACCCATTCTTGCCATTCACCTCGTCCTTTATCGGACTCTTTTCCCTATGAACCCATCTATTCCTACCCTTTGGTGGCTCAATTGGCCGCTTTGCGACTTGAAAACCCAGAGATCAACATTGCTCTTGTCAACGCGGAACTTTTCAACTGTGATTGCAAGAATGCCAAGTGTGAACCATTAATTTTACGTGCGGTTCACAGCGAAGTTACAGCACGAGCTGCTCCGACAACTTTGGCAAGCAATCCCTCCTCATTACCGAAGCATTACATGGGCTTCGCGGATGTCTTTGACAAAGTCGAATCCGAAGTGCTGCCTGAGCACCAACCCTATGACCTAAAGATTGAATTGGAGGAAGGCGCCGAACCACCTATTGGTCGCCTTTACCCTCTTTCTGCCAAGGAATTAGTGGCTCTATGCGATTTCATCAATAAGCACCTCGAATCAGGCGCTATTCAACCTTTGTCCTCTCCTCACGGAGCTCCGGTATTGTTTGTACCAAAAAAGGACAGAAAACTTCGACTTTGCATAGACTTTCGCGGACTTAATAACATCACAAAGAAGGATCACTATCCTTTGCCTCTCATTTCTGATTTACTAGACTCTCCGAAGAAAGCTAAGCTGTATACCAAACTCGATCTTGCTCACGCATACCATTTAGTCCGAATCGCGGAAGGCAACAAATGGAAAATGACATTCAGAACCTGTTGGGGATCATAGAAATGGAAGGTTATGCCATTCGGACTCACTAATGCTCCAGCAGCCTTCCAAAGGTTTGTGAACAATATATTCACTGATCTTTTAGATGTTTATGTTATTGTCTACCTCAATGATATACTTATTTACTCCGACGACGAGGCATTACATCGCGAACATGTCTGCAAGGTCCTCTGTTGTCTTTGTAAACATTGACTCTATGTGAACATCATGAAATGTGCATGGGAGATCGATACGGTAGAGTATCTTGGGTATATTCTTTCCCCGGAGGGCTTAATGATGTCGAAAGACAAAGTAAAAGCTATCATTGACTGGCCGGTACCTCGGAAAGTCAAAGACATCTAGTCTTTTCTTGGATTTGCTAATTTCTATCGACATTTTATTTATAATTATAGCAACTGTCACAAAGAGGCGACGATGGTGGCATGGCGGAGCGGAGACTTAGACGGAAACAGGCAGCTGGTCCCAATGACAAAGTTATATTGATAATAAATACAAGTAAGTAGGTAAAAGACATACCTGGTCCCAATGACAAAGAGGTCAAGATAAGGGACCAGGCTGTGGGGGCTGGCTTATATATACAAGGCGGAGTGTGGGAATTATGATGTAATACTGTATAGCTCAGGCACAAGGAATGGAATGGAACTGATAGAATGGAATGGAAGGTTCCGGAATGATTATTGTAGGTAGGAGAGCTCGGATGGTGTATCATAAAGAAAGGAAAATGATAGGGGTGGCTCACTTCATGACATTACCCCCCTCCTTATGACCATTGCCCTCAATGGTCAAGCTTTTGCCACCTGGGGGTGCTTTTTGTGGAATTTTCAGATAGTTGTAGGGGCATGTTCAAGATTTGGTGCAGGTTCCCAGGAGTTGTGTCCTGCATCGTAGCCTTTCCACTTTACCAAGTACTCTAATTTCTTCCACCTAATCTGACTATCCAAGATGTCCTTGACTTCATACTCTGGCTCATCCTCATCCTCTAGGTATACTGGTTCTGGTGGTGTTGCAATTTCGCCATTGACAGAGTTCCCTCTCCAAGGGTACAGTTTATCGACATGGAACACAGGGTGGATGCGGTCTAGCGACAGTGGGAGGTCTAAACGGTAGTCCAAAGGGCCAACCTTCTCCAAAATCGCATATGGTCCTAGCTGTTGATCCTCCAGTTTCTCACTGGAAAGTTGAAGCTTGATGTCTTCTGCGCTTAGCCAGACCTGATCTCCAACTTGGAACTGATGTGCCTTTTGTTTTCCCCGTTCGTAGTTTTCCTTTTGCTGTCTTTTCCCCAGGTGCAGCGCCGCCCCAGCGTCCTGTCGTGCATCTTGCAGTATCTGGATGCGATCATCCACCGCCGGAATCCCACTCCATTGTCCCACTGGAATGTTGAATAGAGGCAGGTAACCATATGTGAGTTCAAAAGGGGACATTCCCAGTGCTGAGTGGGTGCGGGAGTTAATCACAAATTCCGCCATGGGCAGGTGTTCTGCCCAGTCATCCTGACGGCGTCCCACATAGAGCCTGAGGTACTTTTTGACTTCTTGGTTTGCCCGTTCAGTCTGTCCATTTACTTGGGGGTGGTATCCGGAGGTGAGGTTTGATTTGATTCCTAGGCGGGAGAGTAGTGATCGCATGAGTTTTGCTGCAAACTGGGGTCCCCGGTCTGATACAAAGCGGAGGGGAAGGCCATGGAGGCAAAAAATTTCGCGATAGTAGATGTCGGCCATCCCTGCTGCTGTGATTGAGGTTGTACAAGGAATTGCATGGATTTGTTTACCATAGAGGTCAGTGCAGACTAGAATCGCATCATACCCTTGCGAGTTGGGCAGCTGTGTGATCAGATCAACTCCCACTTCTTCCCACAAGCCTGCTGGGACGTCTAGGGGTAGTGTTACTGCTCGTGGGTGTCTCTGTATCTTTTTCCTAGCACAAGTCTTGCATCTTTCAACATATTTTTCTAGAAAGGATCGCAGGGTGGGCCACCAAAAGTGGGTACTGACGAGGTCAAGGGTATTGTGAAGTCTGGGGTGGCCAGCAGAGGGGTTGTCGTGGCATTGTTCGAGTATTTCTTTCTGCAGGTCATCGTCTGGTGGGACGTATACCCTCCCTCGGTGGTACACTAGTCCGTTGTCTTCTTCCCATTCTGCTATCCCATTGGCCAAGCATTTGAGACCACTTCTCCTAAGCTCTTCCAGTCCTTCCAGTACTTGGGCCTCCTTCTGAGATGCCTGTCAGATACAGTCCTCCAGTGGATTCTGTAATGAGGTTGCTGCCACTTGCATAAAATGGGCTGGTTTCAGGATGATCTGTTGTCGATTATCTTTGCTATCCAAAACTTGATGTGCTGCCATGTGAGAGAGAGCGTCTGCCTGAGTGTTGGACTTGCCCAGCCAGTGAGTGAGTTGGAAATTGAAGCGGGACAGTCATAGTGCCCATCGTGCCTGCCGTCTACTAAGGTCCTGAGCCAAACACCAGGGTTTCAGGTTTGCATGATCAGTGAGGATCTTGAATGGTTGTGGTGAACCTTCCAGGAAGCTTCTCCAGTCCTTTAATGCTTCAATGATGGCGAGCATCTCTCGGTCATAAATTTTATAGTTTCGTTCAGCTGGTTGCATGGAGGCTGATCGAAATGCTACTGGATGCCACTGGCCATCATCTTGTTTCTGCATTAGAGCTCCTCCCGTAGCAAAGCCTGATGCATCCACCTCAAGTTGTGTGAGCCTATTAGGGTCCCAGAGTGCCAGTACCAGTGCTGTGATAAATGCTTCCCTTAGGGTGTCGAATGCTTGTTGCTGGTGTGTCCCCCAACTGAAGCCCGAGTCTTTCTTGGTCAGGTCATTCAGAGGGCGTGCTATGTGGGCAAAGTTCTGTATGAATCGGCGGTAGAAGTTAGCAAAACCTAAGAATCCCCACAGCTCTCGCAGATTCTTTGGGATAGGCCAGTTGCGAATCGCAGCTACTTTTACCAGGTCCATGCTCACTTCACCTTCTGATATCACTAGTCCTAGGTATTCGATCTGGAGCTCCTCGAATTCACACCTCTCGGGTCGTAGGTAGAGGTTGTGTTTCTCTAGCCGTTTGAGTACCTCTCTTACTATCCACCGATGTTCTGGTATTTCGTTGGTGAAGATGAGAATATCATCTAGGTAGACTGCTACTTTCCCTGCCGCCACTAGGTCTGAAAAGATGGAGTTCATGAGCGCTTGGAAAGTGGCTGGGGAGTTGGTGAGACCAAAGAACATTACGCTGGGTTCAAACAACCCTCGGTTGGTTGCAAAGGCAGCTTTCCACTCGTCACCCTCTTTAATCCGAACATTGTTATAGCCCCATCTGACATCAAATTTGGTGAAATACCGTGCCCCCTGCAGACGGCTAACGATGTCAGCAACCAATGGGAGGGGATAACGGTTCTTCAGGGTTACTTGGTTAAGTTTCCTGTAGTCCTGTACAAAACGGAGTTTTCCATCCTTCTTCTTTATGAAGAAGACAGGTGAAGACAGTGGCGACTTTGAGGGGCGAATGTAGCCTTTTCGGAGGTTGTCATCCAGAAAGCGGTCAAGTTCGCCTTGTTCATTCAATGACATTGAATAGACTTTTGTGCGCATGGTTTCCGGTGCACCTGGGATCAATTCAATGGCATGATCCCAGGGTTGGTGGTCAGGGAGGCGCTCTGAAGCAGTTTCGGAGAATACTTTTTCGAAATCGTGGTAGGGTTCTGGGACCATTTCTTCAAAGGTTTTCACAGGTTTTGTTTTGTGGGCCTGTTCCGCTAGCTGTTGGGAGTAGGTGAACCCTGCAGCACACCAGACCTCCTCTGTTTGTTCATGTAAGATTCCTGACTTCCCTGCTCGGTTAGCAGACCCATCGATGTTAAAGATGCTAATGGGTTTCCTGAGTGGGAAGGTCCTTACACAGTGGCGGGTGACAAACTCTTGGTTCAAAAATAGAGCAGTGGCTCCAGAATCAACCATGGCTGCAGTTGCTATACTGTGATTTCTTCCTCTTAGTTTTGCATTAATTCGGAAGTGAGATGAATTGGAGTTCAATTCCGAAATAGTAGATATTTTACAGGATGGAAGAGAATCATACACAGATGTGGAATGTATAGTGAACTGGTTTACAGGTACTCTTGATGCAGCTGAGACGGGCACCCACTTTAAAAACCCTCCTGAGAACCTGGTGCTGGGGCCATGGCATTGGCTCTGTTAAGGAGCTCCTGGAGCTGGGCAATCTGGGTGGAGAGGTCAGGCGTAAGTGGGGACGGAGCAGTGGGGGCTGGAATGGAAGCAGCAATTTGGACAGGTTCGTTGGGGAAGAGGGTGAAGGGTGTCAAAGAGGAAGCAGAGACTTGTTGACGGCGGGGTTGTTGGCGCTTACCCCGGCCATGTTCTAGACCCATGAACTTGTCTTGGCAGACTGATTCTAGGTGGCCTCGTCATCCACAGTAGCAGCAAACTGTCTCCTTGTATGAGCAGTTCCTCTTTTCGTGACTCTGCGAGCCACACCCATAACACCTTCCTCTCATCTGAGCCATGAAGCTTTCTCTGCTGTTACCACTAGTGTGCGTGGCATCGACATCCATAGCATGGGAGTTGGCAGGGGGGGAGGAGATATGGGAGGTGCCTGGATTGCGACCTGTCATGGTGGGATCGTGCAGGAACACATCCACTGAAATTGCTCACCTAATAGCCTCCTCCAGGGTGGGAGCTAGTCCCTGGGCTATATTGACCACAATGAGATTTTGTCAGATCTCTGGGTTGAGGCTGCTATGGAAGCGTTCTCGCAGGTCGACGTCTGAAAGTCCGGTCTGATCACCAATGTCCTTGAAATTCTGTGCAAATTCCACTACCGTTTGACCTTTTGCCTGCCTGAGATGCTGGATTGCATTCCGGGCCTCCATACCTGCATCAATGGATTCAAATTGGAGGGTGAAGGCTGTTTTGAAGTCTTCCCATCGTCCATTGAAGGGTTGTTGGTTATGGCTGAATTCTAGGAGGTACGGTGTGGCCCAGTCAGCAGCCTTGCCTGAGAAGAATCCTAGCGCTGCCTTGATCAGCTTTCCTTCATTGTTGCTCAAATCTGGTTGTTCCATTGCCCAGCTTTGATACTGAGCAATGAAGTGACATGCTTCTGCACTACTAGAGCCTTTGAAGAGCTCAGGCTTATTCATACTGGACTTGGCTGAGACTTTGTGGAGGTTGGCCGTGAGCTGGGCCACCTGCTCAATGAGCTGTGCCATGAGCTGATTGGTGTTGACTTCGGGGGTTGACATAGTGGGTGGGGGTACAGTTGGAACAGGGGTTAGGATGGGTGTGATCACGGTACCATCAGAAAGATTCTCTTCTTTACTGATGGAGTTGGCAATGGTGTTTGGACAGGGTTGAGAACTGCAGTCAGCCCAGGAATTGCTTTCGCTGCTGTGGATGTGAGTTTGGTCTTTAGTGTCAAAAGTGTGTGGATAGGCCGAGCAGTCAATAGCTTGGGCGGACAGGCTTGGTGCGGCAGCATCTGTAGACATGGTGAAGGTGGAGCCTGCAAGGATAACCTAATCGGTAGGCTATCGGTGCAGTAGGGGATCTTGACCTAATGTCACAAAGAGGTGACGACGGTGGCGGAGCAGAGCAGAGACTTGGGCAGAAGCGGGCAGATACTGGTCCCAATGACAAAGAGGTCAAGATAAGGGACCAGGCTGTGGGGGCTGGCTTATATATACAAGGCAGAGTGTGGGAATTATGATGTAATACTGTATAGCTCAGGCACAAGGAATGGAATGGAAGGTTCCGGAATGATTATTGTAGGTAGGAGAGCTCGGATGGTGTATCATAAAGAAAGGAAAATGATAGGGGTGGCTCACTTCATGACAATATCTAAGTAGCGGAATAGATCGCGAAGCTTCGTAAAGACTTAGCTTGCATAGATATAACAACAAGGGTATAGATGCATAGGTAGAGTGTCGTGATGTGCTACATAGGATATGGTACTTACTGTCAGTGACTCACTAGCTCTCTCAAAAGATAACCAGGCGTCACACGATGAACGATGAGCAAGAGGATGAGAAAAGTGATGAGGATAAAACAACCCAACTACAAGTCTAGCTACCGAGGAGAATAGACGAGAATAGAGCTAAGGAATATAACTACAAAATACTAAGTCTTATATACTAATGGGATATGAAACTGTGAGAGATGTCTCGCACCATAACCATGAGGATCTACAATAAGAGTCACTCGTATCCATAAGTAAAGCTATAGGTATTAGGTGAGTAAACAATAAGGCAATATAGAAAGAAGCATGGAAGCAGAACAATAATGACGTCATCCTGTCAATGAGCTGACAGGCATGAGAGAGTCGCACCTAAGTGAAACGACAACGCGAGAACAATAAGGTTGACGCGTGTAACCTAAATGATAATGAAAGTATAATAAGCGCTAGTGTAAGCGCTTTGGTGATTAGGTAAGTAAATAAAAGAAAAGAATAATGAAAAAAGATCGTTTCATGACACTTACTTTATTTTTCCTACATCTCCTCCTTCTCTCATTGTTGTTACTGTTTGGATCCATCTACATTGTTCTGCATCCTTCTATCACATTCCAGGCACTTCCATCAACTTCCCGCGCTGTCGCTTACTCATCTAGACTCTTGTATATATAGTACAGTAGCTGACACCTAGTTCCCCATCTTGACCTCTTGGTCTTTGGAACTAGGTTAGTACTTGTATCATTGTTTACAGTCAATATACTCACTTGGTCTTTGGAACTAGTTTTCCTTGTGCGACCCTAGCAATTGGCCCTTGTACTGTTGCTGTTGTCTTGATCATTATCTCTTTCAGCCTTTGTGTGTGGTGCTAGCCCCACTCCTCACTTTGGCTTGTGCTTGAGCCTGTGCTTTCCTCTGTGCTTTCTCCCTTCATCACCACATAGAGGTAGATGAGGAATACAGACTAGGGAACCAGGTGGCAGCCATGGCGGGTTCCCACTTTAAAAATTCAAGCGCAACTCCGCCATCTGCTCTGCCAATTCTTTCTGTCCAGCAGTGAGCATCTGAAGGATCTTTGTGAAGTCAGTAGCTGGGGCAGGTGTGGTAGCAGCAATGGAGGAGGAGGGCTCAGCAATGATAGAAGTAGCAGCAGTGGAATGAGGGAGGGGTCTTGGAAATCCCAAGAACTTCCTATGGCAGATGGCTGCTAGATGACCAGTTAGTCCACAGTGATTGCAGACATCCCATTCATGGTGCCCATCCACCTTGCGATGTTCTCTGGATCCGCACCTGTAGCATCTTCCCATCATGGATCAGCAATAGTCTTCTGCAGATCATCCCATAGTGGTAGCATCCACATCCATTGTGTTTGGATTGCGGGCCAGAACAAAGGGAGTGGGAGTATAGGAGTTGAAGTTGGGAGTGCTCCAGGTGTATTGTTTCCCTTCCTAATGGGCCCATTCATTCTGCCAATTGTCAATGCAAATCGCTTCACTGATCAGCGCATTCATCAAGTCTGTGTTGGCCCGTGAATTGACCAATCCATCCTTGATTCATTTCAAGAGGTGGTCATAGAACTGATCTCGAAGGTCAGCATCTGAGTATCCTGTCCTACTAGCATACTGTTTGAAGGTTGCCGCATATGTTGCTACCTGGTCCTTTTCCTGCCAAAGACTTTTGAGAACTCATTTGGCCTCTACCACTGGATCTGCTGTTTCAAACCATTGCCTAAAGGTGCCAGCAAAATCAGCCCAGGTGGGGTAGAGAAGGGCAGGAGCTGGTACTCCTGCAGCATCTGCCCAAGCGACTTGACTAATGTTCTCTGAGGTGGGAGTAGCCCAAATAGCTGCGTCACCATTGAGGTAGGAGATGGCTGATTTGATTTTTTCCTGTTCATTATTGAGGGAACAGATACCCTGTGCCCATAGTTCAAAGGCAGTGATGAAGCATTGTGCATCGTCACTATGCTTCCCATTGTACATCTGGGGTTTGCTAACACCTTTGTTGGTGCTTATATTGTTGGCAATGCTTGCTACTGCTGATTGTAGCACCATCTGTTGTGGGGCAAGTTGTTGAATCAGCACTGCAAGGTCTTGGGTGGTAGGAGGATGAGCCATGATGGAAGTGTTTTCAGTGGGGATGGGCTCAGGAAATGGGGATGACGATTCTGGTGTAACTGAGATATCAATGATGATAGGCTCTGGAGATGGTGCGACAGGGTCAGCTTCGGTTTCTAGCTCAGGTTCTAGGATGACAGTGGGGATAAGCACAGGAGAGGGTCTAGCAAATGGTGCAGCACTGGTAGGGTTTGAAAATCTACCAACCCAGCTTGCAACTCGGCTTGGAATTCTAGGGATGACTATGAATCATCCATTTTCTGAATCACTTGGAGTGATAGGAGCAAAGTTACAGTATCGGTTGGGACATGGATTTTTGTTGCAGTCAAACCAAGCATCACATTCTTCATCTGGATTGTATTTAGAAAGGACATTGCACTGATCTTTGGTATCAAATGTGTGCTGAAATCCTGAACAATCAATGTCTGGTGTAAATGAAGGTGTATGTTATATCTATGCAAGCTAAGTCTTTATGAAGCTTTGCGATCCATTCCGCTACTTAGATATTACTTATATCCTTTTACCACTATGCAATTACTTCGCGAAGGAATTCCGATGTGAAGCAATTACTCTTTATCCCTTATCATTCCTATCGGATTTACACTATCCCTTTTATATCCCTTCCTTTGTTCTTTGCTTATGAGCTAACCCATTCAGGCATGGCATCGCTTCGCGATCCTGACTTACCTTTAGTATAAAGCTACGGTATCGAATAGGTAGTTCCTTAGTTTAAATATCAACTTTGATAGCACTTTGATAGTGATACCAAATAATCATCTATCTTTATCATCGTTTTAACATCCTTGCTGTCAGTACGTTCTGCGATAGTCATCGTGAACAGAACACATTTATCTTTCTTCTCTTGCGGACACACGAAGTGTTGAGGACTCTACTAATAGTGGAGTCAAGGTCCGACTACTTTGTCTAGGATCGTTTTACCTCGCGAAGTATTTCACTTCATGTTTTCCCACGATCATCCCTTTGTGCATGATCATAACAGTGTAGTGGCAATGGAAGGTGGAGAACTGGGTAAGTCCAATTTCCACTCCTTGTAGGATCAGTTGGAAAGGCTGATGGTGTTATGATCGTGCACAAAGGGATTGTCGGGAATGATCACGGGATGATCGCAGGGAAAATACGAAGTAAATTACTTCGCGAGGTAAAACGATCCTAGACTAAGTAGTCGGACCTTGACTCCACTCTTAGTAGAGTCCTTGACACTTCACATGTCCACAAAAGAAGAAAGTAAACATGTTCCATTCGTGATGACTATCGCGGAACATACTGATAGCGAGGATGTTAAAACGATGATACGGATAGATGATTAATTGGTATCACTATCAAAGTGCTATCAAGGTTGATATTTAAACTAAAGAACTACCTATTCAATACCGTAGCTTTATACTAAAGGTAAGTCAGGATCGCGAAGCGATGCCATGCATGAATTGGTTAGCTCGTAAGTCAAGAACAAAGGAAGAGATATAAAAGGAATAGTGTAAATCCGATAAGGATGAAAAGAGATAACGAGTAATTGCTTCACGTCGGAAATCCTTTGCGAAGTAATTGCGTAGTAGTAAAAGGATATAAGTAATATCTAAGTAGCAGAATGGATCGCGAAGCTTCGTAAAGACTTAGCTTGCATAGATATAACAGTATCCCCCTCTTATGCTTTCGCCCTCAAAAGCCTACACGATTGTTAATGATTAACGAATCTAAAATTAGATAAAATGGAAAAGTAAAAAAGAAAAGTAAATTTTCAAAGTGCCACGCAAGTTATGATCAAGGTAAACGAAAAATTTAGAGTCGAACCTGCCCTCAATGAATGAACACGTATAAAACGCGAGGAATTTCTTTGTTTTTTCCTAAGTCCTCATCACTCTATGATGTCTTTCACCGTCACCGCCACCGAAACTGTGCAGGAACGACGGGCGCGCCTCGTTCGTGAACAGGCAGAACGAGCCCGCCTCCATCAGCTCGAGGTTGAGGCACAGGAAGCTGCTTTCGAGGAGGAAATGTTGAGGTTGGAGGAGGAAGCTGCTCATGAGGCAGAGCATGAGGCGGAGGAGAAAAAACTCGAGGAAGAGAGGAAGCTCGAGGAGGAGAAGCAGGCCGTGAAGAAGTGGGAAGAAGAACAGATTGTCGAGGAGAGAATTGTGAAGGTGAAGGCCAATGCCTTGAAGAAGCTTGCAGACGAAGAGCAAGAACGGGGTCAATGCAGGGCACAGGCTCTGCAGGAACTGCAGGAGCATTGTGATAGTGCAGCTCAAGCTGCATCGCGACGTTCAAGTGGTCTGGTGTCGCGGGAGCCTTCAGGTTCCAAATCAAAAACCTACAAGTCCGCCTCCGTCATTCGCGATTCCCCGGAAGTGGATAATTTGACTTTGAAAAGAGAACAAGTGACTTCGCAGGTGAGAATAAATTTTCTTCGTGAGGGAATAATTGATTAACGACATATAGGTTGGTTTGGCTCCTGATCCAGATGATGGAGATGACAACGACAATGATGACGATGACAACAACAACAACACCCCTCCCCCGACTCCTTCGCATAATTGTGAAGCTTGTCTTCATTGTGTTATGCAAGGTAACACCTCCAATTGCATCGCACAACCTGGAAAACCACATACCCAGGCCTGCCTCCATTGTCATCAGCAATGACAATGGTGTAGTTGGTCTGGGGAAAATGCTGCTAGGAGGTCGAGGAGAAAGAAGCCGAGAGTGGATGGAGAGGGTTTGTATGATGGTTCCGCAAGGCGCATCACAGAGAGAGGGTTTGGGGGTGTAGTTTTAGAAAGAAAGCTCGATTTGCTCGCTGAGCAAAACGAGTCAATCAAAGTGCAGATGAACGCACTGATCGGTTTCACGAGTTGCACCGCGCTCGCGATGGAAGAACTTGTTCATGTAGTGCAACCACGAACTGAAGAGGAAGAGGTAGATGAGGACAATGAAAAAGAAGAAGAGGAAGAGGAAATAGAAGAAGACGAAGAAGACGAGGAAGAAAGGAGAAGAAGAAGGATTCGCAAGGGAAAACAACGCGCAATGTGATTTCCGTGAAGGTTTGTAGTAGAGTGGTAGGACTTGTAAATATTTTATATAGTTTAGTAGTTGTCTTTTGTTTTTGTTGTTTTTGCTTTGTTTTGTTTTGTTTGTTTTGTTTTGGTTAATTTTATATGTTTTTGCCTTTTCTGGTGGTTTTGAATATGTAAAGTTTTGGTTTTTTAATAAGTGTAAGGAGTTAAGATTCGATCTGCGAGGAAGTAACTGCGATGGTTTTTGAAATAAGGAAATGTGAAAAGGATTCATTCCGCGAGGAAGAATCACGATTGTTTCGGAAGGAAGGAATGTGAGAGTTCGAAGGTAGCTTTGCGAAGGATGAATCGCAGAACTTCTTGACGTGAAGGTTTGAAATTTAGTAGGTAATGTAATATGTAGAACGGAATGTAATGGTGATGGATCGCGAAGGTTTCGCGATGAGTTTTAAGCTTAATAGAATAAAAATTAGTAATTCCAATGCATGAATAGAAGAAATTAAGTGGTCGTTGATCATAATGGTCCAGGTTTGTGAGGGTAATGAAGATGGAAAGCTGGAACCAACTCGTCCACGTGAATTTCGTTCGCGGCAACCCAGGAAAACTCTTCATCTGTACCTTCATATCCTGCCCACCGGATGTAATACCGTAGTGGACATTTCTTGTATCGACGATCCAATTTTGAATCTAATACCTCCGCGAGGTTGTATTCCTCTTCGCCTTTGACTTCTACCAGAGGTGGAGGAGTTTGTTCGCGATGAGGGATCGAGTTCGGAGTATAGGGATCGAGTTGGGATACATGGAAGACTGGGTGGATACGATTGAGGTAGGAAGGGGGTTGTAACTTGTACGAAAGAGTTCCTACACGCTCAAGAACTTTGAAAGGTCCGAGGTACTTCTCGGAGAACTTCGCAGTAGGTCAAGTGGTTTTTATGTGCTTTGCGAATACAAATACCTGTGAATCAATGGGAAAATCAGGGTGAGTAATACGTTTTCTGTCCGCTTGCTCTTTGTATCGAGTTTGCGCATTAGTAATTTCTTCGCGGAGGAAGGAATGAATCTCATCTAAATTCATCGTGAAGTCAATCGCGCAATCGGAACAGATGTTGATTTCAGGTTTCACTGTAATGTTAGGATGATAACCTTTATTCACGAAGAACGGAGTAATACCAGTAGATGCGTTAGGAGCATTGTTGTATGCAAATTCTGCGATAGGCAGAAGCTTTGCCCAATCGTCCTGTTGATACGCGCAATACATATGGATGTATTGTTCCAATGTCTGGTTAACTTGTTCTGTTTGTCCATCCCCCTCAGGATGGTATCCCGAGGTGAAGTGTAGTTTGATCGAGAGAGCTTCCCCTAAAGCGTGAAAGAAAGCCGAAACAAATTCCGAGCCTCAATCAGAAGTGACGTGACTAGGAACTCCATGTTTTGAGAAAATGTGATGAACGAACAACTCCGCGAGCTCTTCGGATGTTATTTTGTCATGTGTCGTGATGAATATACCTTGTTTTGAGGCTCGATCCACGATTACTAAAATAGCCGTATGTCCTTTAGAGTCCGGTAGTTGTTCAATGAAGTCCATCGATATAGAATCCCAAGGTCGGACGGGAACCGGAAGTGGTTTGAGTAGACCATATGGTCTATGTCGACGAGGTTTGTTGCGTCCGCAAACCGTGCATGAATTAATATAATCGCGAACAAATTTGTGAACCTTTGGCCAAGTGTATTGTCGTCAAATAGCTTCTAGAGTCCGGTTTTGACCAAAATGACCTGAAAGTGGGTGGTCGTGAAAATAGTGTAGAATTTGAAGTCGTAAATTAGAAGTGTTAGGAACATAAATGTGATCGTCAAGTCGTAACAATCCATCAGACCCTAATGTCCAACAAGTGTTCGTACCATCCTTTGTGAACTTCAATCCCGCGATTGATTCCGGATCCAGTTCAATTGAATTATGAATAGCGGAATGAAGTGCCTCTAAATCCATAACAATGGAGGCGCAAAGTGCCAGTCCTTCTAGGAATGTAGCTCGAAGGGAAGTAGTTAGTTGTTCATTAGTGAAAATGGGTCTGAAGTTATGTGGGTTAACTTGCGCGTAACCGATATCCCCCTCTTTTGGATAGACGTCCCAGCATCTAGTCATTGAATCAGGTTTTTCACCTAACTTACCTGGTCTGAATCGAATCACCATGTTAAATTGGTGCAGGTACTCGGACCAACGAACTTGTCGTTGCATAAGGATTTTCGTCATTGAGAAGTATTTGAGATTCTTGTGATCGGTAACGACGTCGATAGGATCTCCCGATCCCTCAAGGTAATGCCGCCAGCCTTTGAATGCTTCGAATATCGCGAGAAGCTCCTTATTGTGAGTGTCGTAATTGAGTTCCACAGCTTGAAAAGTCCTCGAATGGAATGCAATGGGGTGAATTTCTCCGTCAGGTAGTAGGATCGAGAGGATCGCGGCTAATGCGTAATCCGAGGCGTCTGTTTCTATGATTAGATGTCAGTTTGGTTCCCAATGTGCCAGAATAGGAGCGTGAGTGAAGCTATATTTGAGCTTCTCAAAGGCTTCCTGGCAGTCGGTATTCCAATTCCAAGGTGTATCCTTTCGCGTAAGTCGCATCATTGGAACTACGATATCGCTATAATTATAAATAAAATGTCGATAGAAATTAGCAAATCCAAGAAAAGACTGGACGTCTTTGACTTTCCGAGGTACCGGCCAGTCAATGATAGCTTTGACTTTGTCTTTCGACATTGTTAAGCCCTCCAGAAAAAGAATATACCCAAGGTACTCTACCATATTGATCTCCCATTCGCATTTCGCGATGTTTGCGTAGAGTTGATATTTACGAAGTCGACGGAGAACCTCGCGAACATGTTCGCGATGTAGTGTCTTGTCGTCGGAGTAAATAAGTATATCATTGAGGTAGACAATAACATAAACATCTAAAAGATCAGCGAATATGTCGTTCACGAACCTTCGGAAAGCTGCTGGAGCATTAGTGACTCTGAATGGCATAACCTTCCATTCGTAAGAACCCCAATGGGTTCTGAATGTTGTTTTCCATTCGTTGCCTTCCGCGATTTGAACTAAATGGTACGCGTGAGCAAGATCGAGTTTAGTATAAATCTTAGCTTTTTTCGGAGCATCTAGTAAATCAGAAATAAGAGGTAAAGGATATCGATCCTTCTTCGTGATGTTGTTAAGACCATGAAAATCTACACAAAGGCGAAGTTTTCCATCCTTTTTCAGTACAAATAATACCGGAGCTCTGTGAGGAGAGGATGAAGATTGAATAGCACCGGATTCGTGGTGCTTATCGATGAAATCGCGTAGAGCCTTCAATTCCTTGGCAGAAAGAGGGTAAAGGCGACCGATAGGTGGTTTGGCGCCTTCCTCTAATTCAATCTTGAGGTCGTAAGCTCGATGCTCAGGCAGTACTTCGGATTTGACTTCGTCGAAGACATCCATGAAGTCCGCATAATGCTTTGGTAATGAGGAAGGATTGCTGTTGTTTGCCGAAGTTGTTGAAGCAGCTTGCGCTGTAACTTCGCTGTGAACTGCGCGTAAAATTAGTGGTTCACACTTGGCATTCTTGCAAGCACGGTTGAATAGTTCCGCATTGACAAGAGCAATGTCAATCTCTGGGTTTTCAACTCGCGAAGCGGCCAATTGAGCCACCGAAGGATAGGAATAGATGGGTTCATAGGGGAAAGAGTCCGATAAAGGACGAGGTGAATAGCGAGAATGAGTTCACGAAGAGGATTGCGAAGGGATCTCTTCGGAACTAATGGTAGGCTGACCCCGCGAGGGGACAGTTTCTTCCGGAATGAGTGTTCGCGGAAGTGAGGACGTCGAGGGAAACTCAACTTGCTTGGTGGAGTGGAATGTAATGTTTCTCGATGCCCAGTCAATCAACGGATTGTAGCGGGTCAAGAAACTGTAACCTAAAACTGCCTTGCAAGAGGAATCTAGTAAATTGACATAAAATGTCAGTAGATGTAGCTCGCCAGAGGGAAACCAAACATTAAGAGACGTAGTCTCGGAAATTAGTTTCGGAGATAAAGAACCATCAAAGAGTCGGAGATTGATTGGAGAAATCAAAGAAGTAGGAAGAGAATGTTTATATACAAATCAAGAATCAATAAAACAATCAGTAGAACCGGAATTGAGTAAAGAGACAAAGGAAAGCTTCGCAGAAATGTCGCAAAGGGAAAAATCTATAGTAAGAGGTATTGTAAAAGATCGTTCATCATAAGAAAGAGTGGATGCATTTAATTTAACTTCCCCGGTAGTACGAACCTGGTCAACGCAACTCCTGCTTCGTACTGGGGTACAGGAGTTGCGGACTATTTTTCCGATACCGAAGAGGTACTTGCCGCTCCTTCCTGTGTTTCTGCGGCCCGTCCACGAGCTTTGCGAGCCTTTCTTTTCTTGCAGTCATCGAACTTATGACTTCCCCCGCAAAATCCGCATAACCCCAACTTCTTTCGACGTTCTGACTCCTTCGCAAGGAGTTTTCCGTCCGAGCCGAGGTTGCTCGTGTATGCAGGTTTAGTCACCGCAGTACTCGTCAATGACGAGGCATTTCCACCTCCACTAGACTTACCTTTCTTCCCCGAGTTATTTGTCGAGGTCGAGGTCGTGGTGGTGGTGGTGGTAGGAGTTTGTGAAGAACCTGGTGTGGTCTTCTTCGACATGTTCGATGCTTTCCCTCCCGAGGAAGCACCTGTCAATCTAGCGGCCTCTCTTTTCCGCTCTTCTTCTCGTCTCCAGTACCTATTATCTACGCGAAGTACCTCGTAACGGTATTCCACAAGCATCTTTGGTTCCGGAAGACGAGCCATCTCATCTTTGATATGGCTTGCCAAGCTGCATTGATAAGCCCACTTAAGGGCATGCGAGTCCCAGTTAGTAGACGCCGCAAGGGTATTGAAACAGATGTTATACTTCCGTACGTTATTGGATTCCTTCATCCTTAATGTGCCGATCTTATCCTCAGCTTCCCCCTGTGCATCATACATACCGAAATTGTCCTGCAGTTCCTTCACCAATGCCGCGAAGGAACTCGTCCACACTGGCATCGCGGAGAGATTCGGATCCAGAATATCTGGTTCAAACCATTCCTTCACGGAGCCACTGAGATACGACAATGTATAGTTGATCTTCTTTTGATCAGTAAAATACGACAGATGATCAATAAACACCAAAGACAAGGAAACTAGGAAACCTTTCAGTTTCCGCAAGTCAGATCCATCGAATACTTCAGGATCCTTGACTTTCGATCTTCCAGATTCCGCGGGGCTGCTAGCATTCATGCCCGCGAGGACTGTTCTGAGGGTATCGAGCGAACCCTTAAATGCGTGAAACACATCTAAGATGTGTTGTTCAGTAGGGTCCGGATGGACACTACCTACCCGTTCTACTGGACTCCTAGAACAACTAGGAACGCGGGAATTTCCAGGGCTATCGGGATCAGATCCCCCTGGGTCTCCGGGATTTCCTGACTCGTCAGGACCTACCTCTTCGTCGATTTCCGCTTCTTCAATGTTCTCCAGAATTTCCATCATGGTAACTGGTATCCGACCTCGTGAAGGGCCAGGAGCATTTGCTAGCTGCTGACGCATTCTGTCAGCAAGGGTAAATGTAGTAGGAGATGGTGGGATTTCCATCTCTGTTGTTGGTATTGCCGTGTGATTTCTTCGCGGCGTTTGTACAGTAACGGGATCACCATTTTCTGTATAGAGTACTTGGTACTCAAATTCGGAATGGTCAGGTTGACCAAGGGCGTGATGACTGGAAACCCGCACACTAGCAGGCTGTCCTGGGGCTGGACCGAAGACGTTAGATCGACATCGAGAGTGTCCTGCTCCTGAGATCGATTCCACGAAGGGTGCGAAGCCTGTTGCATTCGATGCAAAAGGATTAACCGTTTCCGGTTCCTCTCTTACTGACTCGTCGGACCCTCCAGTGTTGGTACGGTTTCATCTGCTCCTTGTATAGACCATTGTTGAAAGAAGGGAAATTGTTGAGTAGAATGGGAAGGGTAATGAGGACGAATGTGTTGAGTGTCAGTTTAAATATACTGTTATGATCGTGCACAAAGGGATCATCGGGAATGATCACGGGATGATCGCGGGGAAAATACGAAGTAAATTACTTCGCGAGATAAAACAATCCTAGACTAAGTAGTCGGACCTTGACTCCACTATTAGTAGAGTCCTCGACACTTCGCATGTCCACAAGAGAAGAAAGTAAACGTGTTCCATTTGTGATGACTATCGCGGAACGTACTGATAACGAGGATGTTAAAACGATGATACGGATAGATGATTAATTGGTATCACTATCAAAGTGCTATCAAGGTTGATATTTAAACTAAGGAACTACCTATTTGATACCGTAGCTTTATACTAAAGGTAAGTCAGGATCACAAAGCGATGCCATGCCCGAATTGGTTAGCTCATAAGTCAAGAACAAAGGAAGAGATATAAAAGGAATAGTGTAAATCCGATAAGGATGATAAGAGATAACGAGTAATTGCTTCGCGTCGGAAATCCTTCGCGAAGTAATTGCGTAGTAGTAAAAGGATATAAGTAATATCTAAGTAGTGGAATGGATTGCGAAGCTTCGTAAAGACTTAGCTTGCATAGATATAACAGATGGTACATGTCATGAAACGATCTTTTTCATTATTCTTTTCCTTTTCTTTTATTTACTTACTTAATCACCAAAGCGCTTACACTAGCGCTTATTATATTTTCATTATCATTTAGGTTACACGTGTCAACCTTATTGTTCTCATGTTGTCGTTTCACTTAGGCGCAACTCTCTCGTGCCTGTCTGCTCATTGACAGGACGACGTCATTATTGTTCCGCTTCCATGCTTCTTTTTATATTGCCTTATTGTTTACTCACCTAATACCTACAGCTTTACTTATGGATACGAGCGACTCTTATTGTAGATCCTCACGGTTACGGTGCGAGACATCTCTCATGGTTTCATATCCCATTTTGTATATAAGACTAGGTATTTTGTAGTTATATTCCTTAGCTCTATTCTCGTCTATACTCCTCGGTAGCTAGACTTGTAGTTGGGTTGTTTTATTCATCCTCATCGCTCTTCCATCCTCTTGCTCATCGTTCATCGTGTGATGCCTGGTTGTCTCTTGTGAGAGCTAGCGAGTCGCTGACAGAAGAATAGAGCTTCTACCACACACCACCCGTCACAACAAACTTTTATAAACTTGCCTAGGATTCAACATACCGTTGGAAACTAGTTTTCTCGATACATTACATATTTTCATTCTTACCAAACACGCTCATCCCCTCCCCTACTATAACTCAACATGACTGATCGGTCGATACATGCGCCCGACCCAGCAGAAGTCGCTACCATCACTTCTAGTCCACGCCGGGTGTTTGTCAATACACCAGGGAACTACGATGGCAATCCCGTCACCTACCGACCATGGCGACGATGAATGATGGCTTACGTCTCTGAGTTAACAGAGACTAAACAGGTCGACAACTCCCATCATGTCACGACCATCATTATGTCCTTCCTGGTCGGAGGAAAAGCTGACAAATGGGCTCAAGTCTACTCTGATGACCACTTCAACATCGACAATGGGTCATGGGACATTACGGGGAAGCAGCTAATTGACGATATGGACAGGGAGTTCACGAATGTTGCGAAGGAGAAGGAGGCCCGCGACAAACTAACTTATATCCGACAGGGGAAGTCTTCGGCTGGTGACTTTTTCAAAGAATTTGAATTGTTGCTGAAGGATGCCGGATACAAGAAGGACGAGTCGCACGTCCTTACCCTAGCGGAGAGAGCGGTTGATCACACCCTCCTGTACGACATCATTAAAGGATGAACGGAGCCCTTTGAAGACTACAAGGAGTTGAAGAAGGTAGTTACAGGGGCTGATAACGTAAGGCGGCAGTGGGCCGAACAGAAGAGAGGTTACGGGTATGCAGGGTGGTGGAACGCTAACCCACAGGGACAGAGTCGTGGACAGTCGTCCACTCAGCAGAACCGACAGGAGCCGAAAGTAGCTCCAAAGGCAGAGTATCCTGCGGCGCCAAGAAGAGATGCTACCGGCACCACGTTCGGAGGAACGGGCAGGCCGATGGACATCGACCAGGCGAGGGAGAAGCGGCTGTGCTTCAACTGTGGCGAACCAGGCCACATGAGCAGGAACTGCCCGCACAAGAGAAAGGCGGTAGTCCAAAATATTATGCTAAACATGAGTGAGCAGGAACGTACAGATTTCATTAACGATTTGGGTTTTCCAAAGGCTCCGCAGTAGATATAGGTCTGCAGGAGCCTTCGCACACGGACATTTCGGAATTTGTTGATAATGGCGTTGATTATGTAATCAGTACAGGTACTAAACAGAAAAACGCATCCGCCTTCATATATAAAACCGAAAAATCCGAAAAACCTATACGGTACAAACCCGACACTGCTGAATGGCTAACTCAGAGAGTTAGAGAAGACCAGATCCCGAGAGCAGTGGGATTGTTACAAACTTGGATGCCCTCTTCCTGGGGGAAAGAAGCCTCGGAAGAAACCATCATGGACATACGAAAACGAAACTGGAAAGCAGCAGTCACCACCATCCGGAGTCTCAAGAACAAAAGAAGTTATGTTTGCGGGACATGTGGCAAAAGTCTGAAACTTCCGGCAATACTCGAAACACTGGAGGATAGTCGACAGTGGAGCTACCAGTTCGTGTATTGACTCAGACTTCATCAAACGGCATAAACTCATTACGGAAGATTTACCAATCAAAACACCTGCCTACAATGCCGACGGTACACTCAATGACTCCAGATCAATAGACAAGTACGTCGAGATCCGGATGACCATCGGTGATCATTCAGAGATCATCCAGTTTGGAGTGGTAAGTCTAGGAAAGAACAATATCTTTCTAGGACTAGATTGGCTACGACATCATAACCCTAGCATTGATTGGAAAACATCTGAACTGACTTTCGACAGGTGTCCAACAAGATGCGGTTACAACCCACATTTTTGGACACCAGAGGATACTCATTCTAGAGCAGCATTGCAGGAAGGCGAACAGCTTTTCTTGTTCGACTGGGATAGATATGTTCATGAGCAGGTACAGTCACGGAAGTGGACAGAGGAACAAGCCAAGAAAGAAACAGTCGAAGAGTTCGACACTTCCAAACCCTATGTCGAAGAGTATCCTGATGTTTTCAGTCAGAAGGAATTCGACCAGTTGCCACAACGACGTCCTTGGGACCACGCTATCGATCTAACACCAGGTTCCAAACCTTTAGATTGTAAAGTATACCCGCTAAACCCAAAGGAACAAGAGGCACTCGACAAGTTCCTTGCAGAAAACCTTCGAACTGGATGAATCCGACCTTTGACCTCACAGATGGCATCCCCCTTCTTCTTCATCAAAAAGAAAGATGGCACCTTATGACCGGTACAAGACTATCGTAAACTGAACGAGATGACGGTTAAAAACCGGTATCCACTTCCTCTCATTCAGGAGCTAATCGATCGTTTAAAAGGCGCTAAAATCTTCACGAAGATGGATATTAGATGGGGGTTCAACAACATCCGAATAAAGGAAGGTGACGAATGGAAAGTGGCCTTTCGAACTAACCAGGGGTTATTCAAACCAACCGTTATGTTCTTCAGACTCACTAACTCTCCTGCAATGTTCCAAGGTTTTATGAACCATATCCTGCGAGATCTCGTCAATAGAGGTCATGTTATCATTTACATGGATGACATACTGATTTTTACCGACGGTATAGAAGAGCATCGACAAATTGTAAAGCAAGTACTCGATATTCTACAGGAGCACAAACTATTTCTTAAACCCGAAAAATGCTCTTTCGAAAAACCGGTTATCGATTACCTCGGTATCATCATTGGTAATGGAACTATTCGCATGGATCCCAAAAAAGTACAAGCCATTAGAGAATGGACTACTCCACAAAAGAAGCGCGATGTCCAGCAGTTTCTAGGATTCTGCAACTTCTTCCGACGATTCATTCGTGGATTCAGTCTTGTAGCAAAGCCACTAACACAGCTCACAGGAAACGGGACTTGGAAGTGGGAGAAAGACCAGGAGGAGGCGTTCGAAGAGTTGAAACGCCGTATTTGTGAGGAAGTCGTTTTATTGATTCCTCGTAACCAGGGACAATTCCGAGTTGAGGCTGATTCATCTGATTATGCCAATGGCGCAGTCTTATCACAGTTTGTCGACAATAGGTGGTATCCAATCGCTTTTTGTTCACGTTCCCTCAACGAGGTTGAGTGTAATTACGAAATCTACGACAAAGAACTCATGGCGATTATGGACTCACTTGACGACTGGCGACAGTATTTGTTGGGCACAGAGGAACAGATTGAAATTTTTACGGATCACGCAAACCTCCAGTACTTCAAGAAGCCGCAGAAGCTCAACTGACAACAAGCGTGCTGGGTACTGGAGTTAGCGGAGTATAATTTCGATCTTGTTCATAAGCCTGGTAAATCGATGACAAAAGCTGACGCCCTGTCGAGGATGACAGGTCTTGAGACAGGGGACAAGGACAACGAGAACATCGTTCTCCTGAAACCGGAACTTTTCATCCAAGCTCTCGGCCTATTGACTCCTGAAGATCTCCTGCTATCAGAGATCCGAAAGAGTAGAAACCAAGTAGACCAAACCGTACAGGATGCCCTCGCTGCAAAAAACCCAGAGTGGACTGAAACCGACAAAGTCATTACATGGAAAGGGCGTGTTTATGTACCGAAAAACTGCCTACTCCGATCTAAAATAATCACTCAGTACCACAACACGCCGCTAGCGGGACATCCTGGACAGTATAAAACTACGGAATTGATTACTCGAGACTACTGGTGGCCAGGGGTTACACGGGATGCAGGGAAGTACGTCGAAGGTTGCGAGAAATGCCAGGCTACGACGGCTCATCGTACCAAACCGGTAGGACGACTACATCCACACTCAGTTCCATCGGAACCTTGGCAGATAATTGGTACCGACATGATAGGAGAACTACCAGAGTCAGGAGGATATAACGCTATTTCAGTGTTTGTTGACCATTTTTCCAAAAGATTACGACTTGTTCTGTCGCACACTACAGTCACATCAGAGGGAATGGCAAAAATCTATCGGGATCATATTTTCTCTATCCACGGCATTCCACGAAAAATCATACATGATCGAGGACCTCAGTATCATTCTCGTTTCATGAAGGAACTCTACCATCTTTTAGGAATAGAAGCAAACTACACCACGGCGTATCACCCACAGACTAATGGCCAGACAGAACGGACGAATCAGGAGATCGAACACTATCTCCGTCTGTTTATCAACTACCATCAACACGACTGGCACGAGTGGTTACCGCTCGCAGAGTTCACTTATAACAATCGAGTACACTCTGCGACGAAAGTTTTCCCCTTCTATGCTGACAATGGTAGACATCCCTATAAAGGTACGGCACCTCAAATGACTTTGGACAACCCCACAGCACAGGCGTTTGCAGATGGAATGAGGAAGGTTCGAGAGGAGGTAGGAGCGGCCTTAGGAAAGGCCAACGAGGATATGAAGAAATTTTATGACCGGAAGCGAAGAGTTGGAGTAGAGTACAAGCCAAGCGATAAGGTTTGGCTTGAGGGAACTAATTTATCGACAGATCAGCTGATGAAAAAGTTAGGAGATAAACGGTTTGGATTGTTTACAGTTCAGAAGAAGATAGGCGCTAGCTCCTATAAATTAGATATCCCCTCCACGTGGAAACGTATCCATAACGTTTTTAACGAAGTCCTTCTCACTCCCTATAGAGAACCACAATTCCCCTCTCAACCACGAAACACTCGCCCACCTCCTGTCGTCGTAGGAGAAGAAGAAGAATTCGAAGTCGAGGAGATTCTCGACTCACGAAAGGTAGGAAGAGGAATCAAATACAAGGTCAGGTGGAGAGGATACGGACCACATGAAGACACTTGGGAACCTCGGTCCAACATCACCCATTCCTCCGATTTGTTGAAGGAATTCCATGACAAAAACCTGACCAAACCCAAACCCGCCACTCTAAGTAGACTCGAGATTCCTCAACTCTTTGAACGCTTCTCCTTGCTCTTTCTCCCACTTCCAAGTTCCATTCCCAGTAAGCTGTGTCAGTGGCTTTGCTACAAGGCTCAATCCGCGGATTAAACATCTGAAGAAATTACAAAAACCCAAGAATTGCTGGACATCATGCTTCTTCCGAGGAGTAATCCATTCATGAATGGCTTGTACTTTCTTTGGATCCATGCGAATAGTTCCGTTACCAATGATAATGCCGAGGTAGTCAATAACCGGTTTTTCGAAAGAACATTTTTCGGGTTTAAGAAACAGTTTGTGCTCTCGTAGAATATCGAGTACTTGCTTTACGATTCGTCGATGCTCTTCTATACCATCGGTAAAAATCAGTATGTCATCCATATAAACAATAACATGACCTCTATTGATGAGATCTCGTAAGATATGGTTCATGAAACCTTGGAATGTCGCAGGGGAATTAGTGAGTCCAAAGAACATAACGGTCGGTTCGAATAACCCCTGATTCATTTGGAAAGCCACTTTCCATTCGTCACCTTCCTTTATGCGGATGTTGTTGAATCCCCATCTGATGTCCATTTTGGTGAAGATTTTAGCGCCTTTTAAACGATTGATTAGCTCCTGAATGAGAGGAAGTGGATACCAGTTTTTAACCGTCATCTCGTTCAGTTTACGATAATCTTGTACCAGTCGTAAGGTGCCATCTTTCTTTTTGACGAAGAAGAAAGGGGATGCCATCTGCGAGGTTGAAGGTCGAATTCATCTGGTTCGGAGGTTCTCTTCGAGGAATTTGTTGAGAGCCTCCTGTTCTTTCGGGTTTAGTGGATATACTTTGCAGTCCAAAGGTTTGGAACCTGGCGTTAGATCGATAGCATGGTCCCAAGGGCATCATTGTGGCAACTGGTCGAATTCCTTCTGGCTGAAAACATCAGGATACTCTTCGATGTAGGGTTTGGAAGTGTCGAACTCTTGGGCTGTTTCCTTCTTGGCTTGTTTTTCCGTCCACTTCCTCGACTGTACCTGCTCGTGAACATACCTGTCCCAGTCAAACAGGAAAAGCTGTTCGCCTTCCTGTAATGCCGCTCTAGAATGAGTATCTTCAGGTGTCCAAAAGTGTGGATTATAGCCGCATCGTGTCGGACACCTGTCAAAGGTTAATTCGGATGTCTCCCAGTCAATACTCAGGTTGTGATGTTGTAGCCAGTCTAGTCCTAGAAAGATATTATTCTTTCCTAGACCTACTACTCCAAACTGTACGATTTCCGAGTGATCACCGATAGTCATTCGTATTCCGATATACTTATCTATGGAGCTGGCGTCGTTGAGCATTCCATCAGCATTATAGACTATTGTTTTGACTGGTAAATCCTTGGTGACGAGATTGTGCCGTTTGATGAATTCTGAGTCTACACAAGAACCGGTTGCTCCACTGTCGAGAAGACCTTGTGTAACAATCTGTCGACCATCCTCCAGTGTTTCAAGTATTGCCGGAAGCCTCAGGCTTCTGCCGCGTGTCATGAAGTGAGCCACTTCCTATTATTTTCCTTTCCTTACGATACACCACCCAAACACCCCCACCTATAATAATCATTCCGGAACCTTCCATTCTGTTCTATTAGTTCCATTCCATTCCTTGTGCCTGAGCTATACAGTATTACCTCATAGTTCCCACACTCCACCTTGTATATATAAGCCAGCCCCCACAACCTGGTCCCTTATCTTGACCTCTTTGTCGTTGGGACCAGGTATGTCTTTTACTTACTTACTTGTATTTATTATCAATATAACTTTGTCGTTGGGACCAGTATCTGCCCGCTTCCGCCCAAGTCTCCGCTCCGCTCCACCACCATTGTCACCTCTTTGTGACACCGTGTGTCCTGCGAGCATAACTCCTTTTGTTCTTGAGACTTTGGATGGTGGTGACTGCCGTTTTCCAGTTCCGTTTTTGTATGTCCATGACAGTTTCTTCTGAGGCTTCTTTCTCTCGGGAGGAGGGCATCCAAGTTCATAACAATCCTACTGCTCTTGGGATTTGGTCTTCTCTAACTCTCTGAGCTAGCCATTCAGCAGTGTCGGGTTCATACCGTATAGGTTTTTCGGATTTTTCGGATTTGTGTGTGAAGGCGGATGTGTTTTTCTGTCTAGTACCTGTACTAATTATATAATCAATGCCGTTATCAACAAAACCTGAAATGTCCGTGTTCAAAGGCTCCTGCAGACCTATATCTACTGAGGAGCCTTGGGAAAACCCAAATCGTTAATAAAGTCCGTACATTCCTGCTCACTCATATTCAGCATAATACCTCTGACCAATGCCTTCCTCTTGTGCGGGTAATTCCTGCTCATGTGGCCTGGTTTGCTGCAGTTGAAGCACAACTGCTTCTCCCTCGCCTGGTCGATGTCCATCGGCCTGCCCATTCCTCCGAAGGTGGTGCCGGTGGCATCTCTCCTCTGTGCCGCAGGGTACTCTGCCTTCAGAGCTACTTTCGTCTCCTGCCGGTTCTGCTGATTGGACGATTGTCCATGGTTCTGTCTCTGTGGGTTAGTGTTCCACCACCCCATGTACCCATAACCTCTCTTCTGTTCTGCCCACTGCCGTCTGACATTATCAGCACCTATGACTACCTTCTTTAACTCCTGGTAATCCAAGAAGGGCTCCAATCGGCTTTTGATGATATCATACAGGAGTGTATGATCGACCGCATTCTCTGCTAAGGTGAGGACATGTGAATCGTTCTTGTTGTAGTTAGCATCTTTTAGCAACAACTCAAACTCTTTGAAGAAGTCGCTAGCAGGAGTCTTTCCCTGTCTAATGTATGTCAGCTTGTCCCGGGCTTCTTTCTCCCTGGCAACATTCGTGAACTCCCTGTCCATATCATCGAAAAGGTCCTTCCCTGTAACATTCCAGGCGCCCTTCTCGATATCAAAATGGTCATCAGTGTATACCTGCGCCCATTCGTCGGCTTTTCCTCCAACCATGAAGGACATGATGATTGTGATGAGTCGATGGGAACCTTCAACTTGTTTTGTCTCCATTAGCTTGGCCGCATAAGCCCTCATCCTTTGTCGCCATGGTCGGTATGTAGCAGGATCGTCATCATAGTTCCCTGGTGTATTAACGAACACCCGGCGAGTTGAAGGAGTGGGATTATTGGTTTCAGAAACATTGGGGGGGGGGGGGGGGGGAGCATGTATGGATTGATCAGTCATGTTGGATTTATAATAGGGAGGGGTGAGTGTGTTTGGTAAAATAAAATGTGTAATGTATCAAGGATAAACTAGTCTCCAACGGAATGTTGAATTCTAGGCAAGTTTGTAAAAGTTTGTTGTGATGGGTGGTGTGTGGTAGAAGCTCTATTCTTCTGTCAGCAACTCGCTAGCTCTCACAAGAGATAACCAGGCGTCACACGATGAATGATGAGCAAGAGGATGGGAAAGCGATGAGGATGAATAAGACAACCCAACTACAAGTCTAGCTACCGAGGAGTATAGACGAGAATAGAGCTAAGGAATATAACTACAAAATACCTAGTCTTATATACAAAATGGGATATGAAACCATGAGAGATGTCTCGCACCGTAACCGTGAGGATCTACAATAAGAGTCGCTTGTATCCATAAGTAAAGCTGTAGGTATTCGATGAGTAAACAATAAGGCAATATAAAAAGAAGCACGGAGGCGGAACAATAATGACATCATCCTGTCAATGGGTTGACAGGCATGAGAGAGTCGCGCCTAAGTGAAACGACAGCACAAGAACAATAAGGCTGACGCATGTAACCTAAACGGAAATGAAAATATAATAAGCGCTAGTGTAAGTGCTTTGGTGATTAGGTAAGTAAATAAATGAAAAGAATAATGAAAAAGGATGTTTCGTGACAAATAGACTCACCCATCAGGGAAAGAACAAAGGGAGAATATAAAAGGAATAATAACTCATCAGATAATGATGAGGAAAGATAACAAAGAATAACTCTATGTCAGAATTCCTTTGCGAAGGGATAAGTAGTGGTGTGAGGAATGTAATCAATATATCTGAAAGTCAGAAGAATAATCACAAAGCCTTGTGAGGACTTGACTTTGCACAGATATAACAGTGCTATTATATACATTTTAGTCAAGAAATTTTATATACAGTTACAAATGATGCTCCCATCTAAATTCCTTTGTGTCTTTTTGAACCTTCTTGATTATCCTTGCAGATTGCTTCTTAATCATTGCCACAGTGCAAAGAGGTATTCCAAGAGCTAATCTTTTGGATGACTTGCACTAATACATCTTCAAGATCAGAGACTCGAGTGTGATTCTCTTGATGGAAGTCTGGAAGAAATGAAGCAAAATTACGGTTTGCAGAACCATGCAGGCCCTAATCAAGACATTGGAGCCAAACATCTAGATATGGAAATGAATCAATGCTGTTGGTAATATCAGGAGGGCCAGAGCTAAGAGTATCATTGAAATAGCAATGCTGTTTGTTAGACAGTGGCTCAGAATAATGGTCAAACCTGTGATGGCATGTAAAATGATCATCCTCCTGCGAGCTTCGCGAGCCTTTCTGTCAGCGACTCACTAGCTCTCACAAGAGACAACCAGGCGTCACACGATAGATGATGAGCAAGAGGACGAAAAAGCAAAAGAGGATGGATAAAACAACCCAACTACAAGTCTAGCTACCGAGGAGAATAGATGAGAATAGAGCTAAGGAATATAACTACAAAATACCTAGTTGTCAGCAACTCACTAGCTCTCACAAGAGACAACCAGGCGTCACACGATAGACAATGAGCAAGAGGATGAAAAAGCAAAAAGCGGATGGATAAGACAACCCAACTACAAGTCTAGCTACCGAGGAGAATAGACGAGAATAGAGCTAAGGAATATAACTACCAAATATCTAGTCTTATATACAAAATGGGATATGAAACCGTGAGAGACGTCTCGCACCGTAACTGTGAGGACCTACAATAAGAGTCGCTCGTATCCATAAGTAAAGCTGTAGGTATTCGGTGAGTAAACAATAAGGCAATATAAAAAGAAGCATGGAGGCAGAACAATAATGACGTCGTCCTGTCAATGAACTGACAGGCACGAGAGAGTCGCGCCTAAGTGAAACGACAACGCGAGAACAATAAGGTTGACGCGTGTAACCTAAATGATAATGAAAATATAATAAGCGCTAGTGTAAGCGCTTTGGTGATTAGATAAGTAAAGAAAAGAAAAAGAATAATAAAAGAAAAGAATAATGGAAAAAGATCGATTCATGACATTACCCCCTCCCTAGAGCGCGAGTTCCACGAAGCGCTTGTCGTCTAACAAAATTTTCGGAGGGTAATTGTGAGGGTGTATTTTCGGTATCTGGCGGAGGCATAGGGCGGAATAACTCGGTAGGGAACAAGGAAATAGGGATTTCGAGTCGACTCAGGGTAGCGGGTTTGGGTTTGTTCGGGTTTTTATCATGGAATTCCTTCAACAAATCGGAGGAATGGGTGATGTTGGACCGAGGTTCCCAAGTGTCTTCATGTGGTCCGTAACCTCGCCACCTGACCTTGTACTTAATCCCTTTTCCTACCTTTCGTGAGTCGAGAATCTCCTCGACTTCGAATTCCTCTTCTTCTCCTACGACGACAGGAGGTGGACGAGTGTTTCGTGGTTGAGAGGGAAATTGCGGTTCTCTATAGGGAGTGAGAAGGACTTCGTTGAAAACGTTATGGATACGTTTCCACGTAGAGGGAATATCTAGTTTATAGGAACTAGCACCTATCTTCTTCTGAACTGTAAACGGTCCAAACCGTTTATCTCCTAACTTTTTCATCGGCTGGTCTGTCGATAAGTTAGTTCCCTCAAGCCAGACCTTATCACCTGGCTTGTACTCTATTCCAACTCTTCACTTTCGGTCATAAAACTTCTTCATGTCCTCGTTGGCCTTTCCTAAGGCCGCTCCTACTTCGTCTCGAACCTTCCTCATTCCATCTGCAAACGCCTGTGCTGTGGGGTTGTCCGAAGTCATTTGAGGTGCCGTGCCTTTATAGGGATGTCTACCATTGTCAGCATAGAATGGGGAAACCTTCGTCGCAGAGTGTACTCGATCGTTATAGGCAAATTCTGCAAGCGGTAACCACTCATGCCAGTCATTTTGATGATAACTAATGAACAAACGGAGATAATGTTCTATCTCCTGATTTGTTCGTTCTGTCTGGCCGTTGGTCTGTGGGTGATACGCCGTGGTGTAGTTTGCTTCTATTCCTAAAAGACGGTAGAGTTCCTTCATGAAACGAGAATGATATTGCGGTCCTCGATCATGTACTATTTTTCGTGGAATGCCGTGGATAGAAAAAATACGATCCCGATAGATTTTTGCCATTCCCTCTGATGTGACTGTAGTGTGCGATGGAACAAGTCGTAGTCTTTTGGAAAAATGATCGATAAACACCAATATGGCGTTATATCCTCCCGATTCCGGTAGTTCCCCTATCATATCGGTGCCGATTATTTGCCATGGTTCAGTCGGTACCGCATGTGGATGAAGTTGTCCTACTGGTTTGGTACGACGTGACTTTGTCGCCTGGCATTTCTCGCAACCTTCTACATATTTCCCTGCATCTCGTGTCACCCCTGGCCACCAGTAGTCCCGAGTAATCAACTCTGTAGTTTTGTACTGTCCTGGATGTCCCGCTAGTGGTGTATCGTGGTACTGAGTGATTATTTTGGACCGGAGTAAGCGGTTTTTCGGTACATAAACACGCCCTTTCCAGGTAATGACTTTGTCGGTCTCAGTCCACTCTGAATTTTTCGCAGCGAGGGCATCCTGTACAGTTCGTTCCACTTGGTTTCTACTCTTTTGGATCTCTGATAACAGGAGATCCTCGGGAGCCGATAGGTCGAGGGCTTGGATGAAAAGTTCCGGTTTCAGGAGAACGATGTTCTCGTTGTCCTTGTCCCCCGTCTCAAGACCTGTCATCCTCGACAGGGCGTCAGCTTTCGTCATCGATTTACCAGGTTTGTGAACGAGATCAAAATTATACTCCGCTAATTCCAGTACCCAGTGCGCTTGTCGTCGGTTGAGTTTCTGCGGCTTCTTGAAGTACTGGAGGTTTGCGTGATCCGTATAAATCTCAATCTGTTCCTCTGCACCTAGTAAATATTGCCTCCAGTCGTCGAGGGAGTCCATAATTGCCATGAGTTCTTTGTCGTAAATTTCGTAATTCCGTTCGACCTCATTAAGGGAATGAGAACGAAAGGCAATGGGATACCATCTACCATCAATGAACTGGGACAAAACGGCGCCATTAGCATAATCGGACGAGTCAGCTTCCACCCTGAATTTCCCGTGGTTACGAGGAATCAACAAAACGACTTCCTCACAAATACGGCGTTTCAGCTCCTCGAACGCCTCCTCTTGACCTTTCTCCCACTTCCAAGTTCCATTCCCCGTGAGCTGTGTTAGTGGCTTTGCTACCAGGCTGAACCCACGAATGAATCGCCGGAAGAAGTTGCAGAATCCTAGAAACTGCTGGACGTCGCGCTTCTTTCGTGGAGTAATCCATTCTCGAACGGATTGAACTTTCTTGGGATCCATGCGAATAGTTCCGTTACCAATGATAATACCGAGGTAGTCGATAACCGGTTTTTCGAAAGAACACTTTTCGGGTTTAAGGAACAACTTGTGTTCCCGTAGAATGTCGAGTACTTGTTCTACGATTTGTCGATGTTCTATTATATCGTCGGTAAAAATCAGTATGTCGTCCATGTAAACGATAACATGACCTTTATTGATGAGGTCTCGCAGGATGTGGTTCATGAAACCTTGGAATGTCGCAGGAGAGTTAGTGAGTCCAAAAAACATGACGGTCGGTTCGAATAACCCCTGGTTAGTTCGAAAGGCCACTTTCCATTCGTCACCTTCCTTTATTCGGATGTTGTTGAACCCCCATCTAATATCCATCTTCGTGAAGATCTTAGCGCCTTTTAAACGATCGATTAGTTCCTGAATGAGAGGAAGTGGGTACCGGTTTTTAACCGTCATCTCATTCAGTTTGCGATAATCTTGTACTGGTCGTAAAGTGCCATCTTTCTTTTTGACGAAGAAGAAAGGAGATGCCATCTGCGAAGTCGAAGGTCGGATTCGTCCAGTTCGAAGGTTTTCTTCAAGAAACTTGTCGAGCGCCTCTTGTTCCTTTGGGTTTAATGGGTACACCTTGCAATCTAAAGGTTTAGAACCTGGCATTAGGTCGATAGCGTGGTCCCAAGGACGTCGTTGTGGCAGTTGGTCAAATTCCTTCTGGCTGAAAACATCGGGGTACTTTTCGATGTAGGGCTTGGAAGTGTCGAACTCTTGGGCTGTTTCTTCTCTGGCTTGTTTTTCCGTCCACTTCCTCGACTGTACCTGCTCGTGAACATACCTGTCCCAGTCAAACAGGAAAAGCTGTTCGCCTTCCTGTAATGCCGCTCTAGAATGGGTATCCTCTGGTGTCCAAAAGTGTGGGTTGTAACCGCATCTTGTTGGACACCTGTCAAAGGTTAGTTCAGACGTATTCCAGTCGATACTCAGGTTGTGGTGTCGTAGCCAGTCTAGTCTTGTCTATTGAGCCGGAATCATTGAGCGTACCGTCTGCATTGTAGACAGGGGTTTTGATCGGTAAGTCTTTCGTAACAAGGTTGTGCCGTTTGACGAATTCTGAGTCGATACAGGAACCAGTAGCTCCACTGTCGAGGAGTCCTTCTGTGACGATTTGTCGAGCATCTTCCAGTGTTTCGAGTATTGCTGGGAGTCTCAGACTTTTGCCGCGTGTCCCACGAACATAACTCCTTTTGTTTTTGAGACTCCGGATGGCGGTGACTGCTGTTTTCCAGTTCCGTTTTCGTATGTCCATGACGGTTTCTTCCGAGGCTTCTTTCTCCCGGGAAAAGGGCATCCAAGTTCGTAATAATCCCACTGCTCTCGGGATCTGGTCTTCTCTAACTCTCTGAGTTAGCCATTCAGCAGTGTTAGGTTCGTACCGTATAGGTTTTTCGGTTTTTTCGGTTTTGTGGATGAAGGTGGAGGCGTTTTTCTGTTTAGTACCTGTACTGATTACATAGTCAACACCATTATCAACAAACTCCGAAATGTCCGTGTGCGAAGGCTCCTGCAGACCTATATCTACTGCGGAGCCTTTGGAAAACCCAAATCGTTAATAAAGTCCGTACGTTCCTGCTCACTCATATTCAACATAATACCTCTGACTACCGCCTTTCTCTTGTGCGGGCAGTTCCTGCTCATGTGGCCTGGCTCGCCACAGTTGAAGCACAGACGCTTCTCTCTCGCTTGGTCGATGTCCATCGGCCTGCCCGTTCCTCCGAACGTGGTGCCAGTAGCATCTCTTCTCGGTGCCGCCGAATATTCTGCCTTCGGAGCTACTTTCGGCTCCTGTCGGTTCTGCTGAGTGGATGACTGTCCACAACTCTGTCCCTGTGGGTTAGCGTTCCACCACCCCGCATACCCGTAACCTCTCTTCTGTTCGGCCCACTGCCGCCTTACATTGTCAGCCCCTGTGACTACCTTCTTCAATTCCTTGTAGTCTTCAAAGGGCTCCGTTCGTCCTTTGATGATGTCGTAGAGAAGGGTGTGATCGACCACCCTCTCCGCTAGGGTAAGGACGTGCGACTCGTCCTTCTTGTATCCGGCATCCTTCAGCAACAATTCAAATTCTTTGAAAAAGTCGCCGGCCGAAGACTTCCCCTGTCAGATATAAGTTAGTTTATCGCGAGCTTCCTTCTCTTTTGCGACGTTCGTGAACTCCCTGTCCATATCGTCAATTAACTGCTTCCCTGTAATATCCCATGACCCATTGTCGATGTTGAAGTGGTCATCAGAGTAGACCTGGGCCCATTCATCAGCTTTTCCTCCGACCAGGAAGGACATAATGATGGTCGTAACACGATGGGAATTGTCGACCTGCTTTGTCTCCGTTAGCTCGGAGACGTAAGCCATCATTCGTCGTCGCCATGGCCGGTAGGTGGCGGGGTCGCCATCATAGTTCCCTGGTGTATTGACAAACACCCGGCGTGGACTAGAAGTGACAGTAGCGACTTCTGCTGGGTCGGGCGCATGTATCGACCGATCAGTCATGTTGGTTTATAGGAAGGGAGGGGATGAGCGTGTTTGGTAAGAATGAAAATATGTAACGTATCGAGAAAACTAGTTTCCAACGGTGTGTTGAGTCCTAGGCAAGTTTGTAAAAGTTTGTTGTGACGGGTGGTGTGTGGTAGAAGCTCTATTCTTCTGTCAGCGACTCGCTAGCTCTCACAAGAGACAACCAGGCGTCACACGATAGACAATGAGCAAGAGGATGAAAAAGCAAAAAGCAGATGGATAAGACAACCCAACTACAAGTCTAGCTACCGAGGAGAATAGACGAGAATAGAGCTAAGGAATATAACTACCAAATATCTAGTCTTATATACAAAATGGGATATGAAACCGTGAGAGACGTCTCGCACCGTAACTGTGAGGACCTACAATAAGAGTCGCTCGTATCCATAAGTAAAGCTGTAGGTATTCGGTGAGTAAACAATAAGGCAATATAAAAAGAAGCATGGAGGCAGAACAATAATGACGTCGTCCTGTCAATGAACTGACAGGCACGAGAGAGTCGCACCTAAGTGAAACGACAACGCGAGAACAATAAGGTTGACGCGTGTAACCTAAATGATAATGAAAATATAATAAGCGCTAGTGTAAGCGCTTTGGTGATTAGATAAGTAAAGAAAAGAAAAAGAATAATAAAAGAAAAGAATAATGGAAAAAGATCGATTCATGACACTAGTCTTATATACGAAATGGGATATGAAACCATGAGAGATGTCTCGCACCGTAACCGTGAGGATCTACAATAAGAGTCGCTCGTATCCATAAGTAAAGCTGTAGGTATTAGGTGAGTAAACAATAAGGCAATATAGAAAGAAGCATGGAAGCGGAACGATAATGACATCGTCCTGTCATTGAACTGACAGGCACGAGAGAGCCACGCCTAAGTGAAACGACAACGCGAGAACAATAAGGTTGATGCGTGTAACCTAAATGATAATGAAAATATAATAAGCGCTAGTGTAAGCGCTTTGGTGATTAGGTAAGTAAATAAAAGAAAAGGAAAAGAATAATAAAAGAAAAGAATAATGAAAAAAGATCATTTCATGACACTTTCATTTCTCGCAGTCATCAAACTTATGATTTCCCCCACAAAATCTGCACAACCCCAACTTCTTTCAATGTTCCGACTCCTTCGCGAGGAGCTTTCTGTCCGAGCCGAGGTTGCTCGCATATGCAGGTCGAGACACCACAGGACTCATCAATGACAAGGAATTTCCACCTCCATTAGCCTTACCTTTCTTTCCCGAATTATTTGTCGAGGTCATGGTTGTGGTGGTGGTGGATGTGGGAGATTGTGAAGAACCTGGCAAGTTCTTCTTCAACATATTCGATGCTTTCCCTCCCGAGGAAACACCTGTCGATCTAGCGGCTTCTCTTTTCCCCTCTTCTTCTTGTCTCCAGTACCTGTTATCTACACAAAGTACCTCATAACGGTATTCCATGAGCATCTTTGGCTCCAGAAGACGAGCCATCTCATCTTTGATACGGCTTGCCAAGCCACGTTGATAAGCCCACTTAAGGGCATGCGAGTCCCAGTTAGTAGATGCCGCGAGGGTATTAAAATGGACGTTATACTTCCGTACATTATCAGATTCCTTCATCCTTAACGTGCCAATCTTATCTTCGGCTTCCCCCTGTGCATTGTACATACCAAAATTATCCTGCAGTTCCTTCACCAATGCCGCAAAGGAACTCATCCACGCCGGCATCATGGAAAGATTCAGATTCAGAATATCTGGTTCAAACCATTCCTTTGTGGAACCGCTGAGGTACGACAATGTATAGTTGATCTTCTTTTGATCAGTAAAATACGAGGGACGATCAATGAATACCAAAGATAAGGAAACTAAGAAACCTTTCAGTTTCCATGAGTCAGATCCATTGAATACTTCAGGATCTTTGACTTTCGATCTTCTGGATTCTGTGGGGCTGCTAGCATTCATGCCCACAAGAACTGTTCCAAGGGTATCGAGTGAACCCTTGAACACGTGAAACACATTTGAGATGCGTTGTTCAGTAGGGTCCAGATGGACACTACCTACCCATTCCACTGGACTCCTAGAACAACTAGGAACACGAGAACCTCGAGGTGCTCCGGGACCCCCAGGACTATTGGGATCAGATCCCCCTGGTTCTCCGGGATTTCCTGACTCGTCAGGACCTACCTCTTCATCAATTTCCGCTTCCTCGATGTTTTCCAGAATCTCCACTGTGGTAACTGGTATCTGACCTCGCAAAGGGCCGGGAGCGTTTGCTAGTTGCTGACGTATTCTGTCAGCAAGGGTAAAGGTGGTAGGAGATGGTGGGATTTCCATCTCTGTTGTTGGTATTGCTGTGTGATTTCTTTGCAGCGTTCGAACAGTAATGGGATCACCATTTTCTGTATAGAGCACTTGGTACTCAAATTCGGAGTGATCTGGTTGACCAAGGGCGTGATGACTAGAAACCCGCACACTGTCAGCGACTCGCTAGCTCTCACAAGAGACAACCAGGCGTCACACGATAGACGATGAGCAAGAGGATGAAAAAGCAAAAGAGGATGGATAAAACAACCCAACTACAAGTCTAGCTACCGAGGAGAATAGACGAGAATAGAGCTAAGGAATATAACTACCAAATATCTAGTCTTATATACAAAATGGGATATGAAACCGTGAGAGACGTCTCGCACCGTAACCGTGAGGATCTACAATAAGAGTCGCTCGTATCCATAAGTAAAGCTGTAGGTATTCGGTGAGTAAACAATAAGGCAATATAAAAAGAAGCATGGAGGCGGAACAATAATGACGTCGTCCTGTCAATGAACTGACAGGCACGAGAGAGTCGCGCCTAAGTGAAACGACAACGCGAGAACAATAAGGTTGACGCGTGTAACCTAAATAATAATGAAAATATAATAAGCGCTAGTGTAAGCGCTTTGGTGATTAGATAAGTAAATAAAAGAAAAGGAAAAGAATAATAAAAGAAAAGAATAATGAAAAAAGATCGATTCATGACACACACTAGCAGGTTGTCCTGGGGCTGGACCGAAGACATTAGCTCGAGGTCGAGAATGTCCGGCTCCTGATATGGATTCCGCAAATGGTGCGAAGGTTGTTGCATTCAATGTGAAAGGATTAACTGTTTCCGGTTCCTCTGTTACCGATTCATCGGACCCTCCAGTGTTGGTGCGGTTTCTTCTGCTCCTTGTATAGACCATTGTTGAAGGAAGAAAAATTGTTGAGTAGGATGTGAAGGGTAATGAGGACAAATGTGCCAAGTGTCAGTTTAAATATACTGTTATGATCGTGCACAAAGGGATCGTCAGAAATGATTGTGGGATGATTGCGGGAAAATTACAAAGGAAAATACTTCACAAGGTAAAACGATCCTATACAATGTAGTCAGACCTTGACTCTACTATTAGTAGAGTCCTCAACACTTTGTGTGTCCGCAAGAGAAGAAAGGGAAACATGTTCCATTCGTGATGACCATTGTGGAACGTACTGACAGTGAGGATGTTAAAACGATGATATAGATAGGTGATTAATTGGTATCACTATCGAAGTGCTATCAAGGTTGATATTTAAACTGAGGAACTACCTATTCGATACTGTAGCTTTATACTAAAGGTAAGTCAGGATCGCGAAGCAATGCCATGCCCGAATGGGTTAGCCCGTAAGTAAAAACAAAGGAAGGGATATAAACGGGATAGTGTAAATCCGATAAGAATGATAAGAGATAATGAGTATTTACTTCGTGTCAAAATTGCTTCATGAAGTAATTGCATAGTAGTGAAAAGAGATAAGTAATATCTAAGTAGCAGAATGGTTCGCGAAGCTTCGTAAGGACTTAGCTTGCATAGATATAACATATTCTGCGATTCCGCAATCCATTTACCTACTTCGCGAAGAGTTCCTAAGCCTTGGAATCCTTTGTTATCTTTCCTCATCATTATTGGATGAGTACTATACCTATTATATCCCTTCCTTTGTTCTTTACTCCACAAGCTAGTCTATTTAGAGTTAGTATCGCTTCACGACGCTTATGTAATGCATAGTATAAAGCTACAACATCAAATAGGTAGTTCTGTAGTTTTAATATTGACTTAGATCTGCTCTCTCTTTGTATTACAGATATTCACTATCTGTGATACATTCTCAACACAGCTCTGACATTCTGCGAAGCAACCTTCGCGAACTGATGCTGCCATTACCTTTATATTGGACCATCAACGTGTTGAGGGCACTACCAATAGTAGTGTCAATGTCCAACTACCTTTCCATAACTCTGCAAATTGTTCCTCCCTTCACGAGGGAATTATCCCCTCGCATTCCCAACCAATTCTACGATTCCCGAGTTGCACAATCTTAACAGTACATGTATTCACAGCAACTCGCAGAGGCGGCCTACAAAGAGAAGCCATTGAAGTCATTTGAAGAGATGGTCCCCTCATCATATCGGAAACATGCAAAGGTCTTCTCCAAGAAAGAATCAGAATGACTACTGGAACATAAACCTTGGGACCATGCCATAGACCTGAAACCTGATGCTCCTGAAACCATGCGGACCAAAATCTATCCCATGTCCCCAAATGAACAGGAAGAGCTTGATTGATTCTTGGAAGCACAAAGGCTACATTCGCCCCTCCAAATCCCCATTGGCATCGCCTGTCTTCTTTGTCAAAAAGAAGGATGGCAAACTTCGATTTGTGCAGGATTACCAGCGACTCAATGAATACATGGCAAAAAATTGGTACCCACTTCCCCTCATCACAGACATCATTAGCCAGCTGCGCAAAGCAAAGGTCTTCTCTAAGATGGATGTTCACTGGGGGTATAACAATGTGTGGATTCAAGAGGGTGACAAATGGAAGGGAGCATTCACAACAAATCAGGAACTCTTCGAGCCCCTTGTCATGTTCTTTGGCCTAACAAACTCACCTGCTACGTTCCAAGCCCTCATGAACTCCATATTTGCTGACCTCATTGCTGCTGGGAAGGTGGCCGTGTACCTGGATGACATCCTAGTGTTTACTGAAACCCTCAAGGAACATCAAAGGGTAGTCAATGATGTGCTTACATGCCTCAGCAAATATGACCTATATCTGCAACCAGAGAAATGCGAATTCGAACGGTCTTCCATTGAATACCTAGGCTTAGTAATCAGTGAAGGAGAAGTGTGAATGGACCCAGTCAAAATAGAGGCAGTTAGCAACTGGCAGGCCCCTACAACACTATGTGATCTCTGAGGTTTCCTAGGATTTGCTAACTTCTATCGGAGATTTATTGAAGGTTTTGCAAAGAAGGCTCGACCTCTGAATGACCTCACCCACAAAGACACTAAATGGACTTGGGGATCACAACAGCAGGAAGCCTTCGAATCACTAAGGGACTCCTTACATTCACACCAATCCTCACACTATGGGACCCCAAACTGCATTGCACAACCTGGGAAACCGTGTACCCAGGCCTGCCTCCATTGTCATCAGCAACGACAATGGTGTAGTTGGTCAGGAGAAAATGCTGCTCAGAGGTTGAGGAGGAAAAAGCTGAGGGTCGATGAAGATGAGATGTATCAAGGTCCCGTGAAGCACGTTGCGGAAAGAAAATTGGTCGGGGTGGAATTTGGGGAGAAGTTGGATCTGCTCGCAGAGCAGAACAAACAACTCAAGAAGCAAATGGACTTGCTTCTGGGTTTTGTGAGTCGATCCACTCTCGCGATGGAGGAATTGGTCCATGTAGTACAACAACCTGGAATGGATAACGATGAAGATGAAGAAGAGGATGACAAAGAAAAAGAACATGAAGAGGATGAAGAGGATGAAGATGAAGAGGAAAGGAACAGAAGAGAGATTCGCTCAGGAAAACGACGCGCGACATGATTCTCGCGAAGGATAGTAGTAATCTTGGGACTTGTAATTAATATAAGTAGTTGTTTATTATTGTTTTGTTGTTTTTTGCTTTGTGGTTTTGTTTTGTTTTTGTTTGTTTTTGTTTTGTTTAATTCTATAAGTTTTTGCCTTTTGTGGTGGTTTTGGATACGTAAGGTTTTGTTGATGAATAAGTGTTAATGGTGTGAGGAGTTAGGAATTGTTCCTCGAGGAAAGGATTGCAATGGTTTTGGAAGTAAGGGAATGTGAGAGTCGAAGTTAGTTCCACGACGAATGGATCACGGAACTCCTTAGCGTAATGAGTTGGAATTTAGTAGGTAATGTAGTAGGTAGTACGGAATGTAATGGTGATGACTTGAGAAGGTTTCGCGAGGTTTTGTTGAACTAGGAGAATAAAAATTTAGTATTTCCAATGAATGAATATTAAAAATTAAGTGGTCGTTAATCATGATGGTCCAGGTTTGTGAGGGTAACAAAGATGGAAAGCTGGAACCAGCTTGTCCGCATGAATTTCGTTCGTGGCAACTCAGGAAAACTCTTTGGAGGAGTTTGTTTGCGATGAGGGATCGAGTTTGGAGTATATGGTTCGAGTTGGGATACATGGAAAACTGGGTGGATATGACTGAGGTAGGAAGGGAGTTGTAACTTGTACGAGAGAGTTCCTATGTGCTGAAGAACTTTGAATGGTCCAAGGTACTTCTCGGAGAACTTCGCGGTAGGTCAAGTGGTTTTGATGTGCTTCACTAATACAAATACCTGTGAATCAATGGGAAAATTAGGGTGAGTAATACGTTTTCTGTCCACTTGCTCTTTGTATCGAGTTTGCACATTAGTAATTTCTTCACATAGAAAAGAATGAATCTCATCTAAATTTGTCGCAAAGTCAATTGCACGATTGGAACGGATGTTGATTTCAGGTTTCACTGTAATGTTAGGATGATAACCTTTATTCGCGAAGAATGGAGTAATACCAGTGGAGGCGTTAGGAGCGTTGTTGTACGCAAATTCCGCGATCGGCAGAAGCTTTGCCCAATCGTCCTGTTGATACATGCAATACATATGAATGCATTGTTCCAGAGTCTGGTTAACTCGTTCCGTTTGTCCATCCCCCTCAGGATGGTATCCTGAGGTGAAGTGTAGCTTGATCAAGAGAGCTTCCCCTAAAGCACGAAAGAAAGCCGAAATGAATTCCGAGCCTCGGTCAGAAGTGACGTGACTAGGAACTCCATGTTTCGAGAAAACGTGATGGACGAACAGTTCCGCGAGCTCTTCGGACATTATTTTGTCATGTGTTGCGATGAAGATGCCTTGTTTCAAGGCTCAATCCACAATTACTAAAATAGCTGTATGTCCTTTAGAGTCCGGTAGTTGTTCAATGAAGTCCATCAATATAGAATCCCAAGGTCAGATGGGAACCGGAAGTGGTTTGAGTAGACCGTAAGGCCTATGTCGATGAGGTTTGTTGCGTCCGCAAACCGTGCACAAATTAATATAATCACGAATGAATTTGTGAACCTTTGGCCAAGTGTATTGTCGTCGAATAGCTTCTAGAGTCCGGTTTTGACCAAAATGACCTGAAAGTGGGTGGTCGTGAAAATAGCGTAGAATTTGAAGTCATAAATTAGAAGTATTAGGAATGTAAATGCGATCATCAAGCCGTAACGGTCCATCAGACCCTAATGTCCAATAAGTGTTTGTACCATCCTTCGCGAACTTCAATCCCGCAATTGATTCCGGATCCAGTTCAATTGAATCACGAATAGCGGAATGGAGTGCCTCTATATCCATAACAATGGAGGCGCGAAGTGCCGGTCCTTCCAGGAATGTAGCTCGAAGGGAAGTAGTTAGTTGTTCATTAGTGAAAATGGGTCTGAAGTTATGCGGGTTGACTTGCGCATAGCCGATATCCCCCTCTTTTGGATAGACGTCCCAGCGTCTAGTCATTGAATCAGGTTTTTCACCTAACTTACCTGGTCTGAATCGAATCACCATATTAAATTGGTGCAGGTACTCCGACCAACGAACTTGTTGTCGCGTAAGGAGTTTCGTTGTCAAGAAGTATTTGAGATTCTTGTGATCAGTAACGACATCGATAGGATCTCCCGATCCCTCAAGGTAATGCCGCCAGCCTTTGAATGCTTTGAAGATTGCAAGAAGCTCCTTATTGTGAGTGTCGTAGTTGAGTTCTGCAGCTTGAAAAGTCCTCGAGAGGAACACAATGGGGTGAATTTCTCTGTCAGGTAGTAGGATCGAGAGGATCGCAGCTAATGCGTAGTCCGAGGCGTCTGTTTCTACGATTAGATGTTGGTTTGGTTCCCAATGTGCCAGAATAGGAGCATGAGTGAAGCTATATTTGCGCTTCTCAAAGGCTTCCTGGCAGTCGGTATTCCAATTCCAAGGTGTATCCTTTCGCGTAAGTCGCATCATTGGAACTACGATATCGCTATAATTATAAATAAAATGTCGATAGGAATTAGCAAATCCAAGAAAAGACTGGACATCTTTGACTTTCCGAGGTGCCAGCCAGTCAATGATCACTTTTACTTTGTCTTTCGACATTGTTAAGCCCTCCAGAGAAAGAATATACCCAAGGTACTCTACCGTATCGATCTCCCATTCGCATTTCGCGATGTTTGCATAGAGTTGATATTTACGAAGTCAACGGAGAACCTCGCGAACATGTTCGTGATGTAGTGTCTTGTCGTCGGAGTAAATAAGTATATCATTGAGGTAGACAATAACATAAACATCTAAAAGATCAGCAAATATGTCATTTACGAACCTTTGGAAAGCTGCTGGAGCATTAGTGAGTCCGAATGGCATAACCTTCCATTCATAAGAACCCCAACGGGTTCTGAATGTCGTTTTTCATTTGTCACCTTCCGTGATTTGAACTAAATGGTATGCGTGAGCAAGATCGAGTTTAGTATAAACCTTAGCTTTTTTCGGAGCATCTAGTAAATCAGAAATGAGAGGTAAAGGATATCGATCCTTCTTCGTGATGTTGTTAAGACCGCGAAAATCTATGCAAAGTCGAAGTTTTCCGTCCTTCTTCGGTACGAACAATACCGGAGCTCCGCGAGAAGAGGTTGAAGGTTGAATAGCACCGGATTCGAGGTGCTTATTGATGAAATCGCGTAGAGCCTCTAATTCCTTGGCAGAAAGAGGATAAAGATGACCAATAGGTGGTTCAGTGCCTTCCTCCAATTCAATCTTAAGGTCATATGGTCAATGCTCAGGCAGCACTTCGGATTCGACTTCGTTGAAGACATCCGCGAAGTCCGCATAATGCTTTGGTAATGAGGAAGGATTGCTGTTGTTTGCCGAAGTTGTCGAAGCAGCTCGCGCTGTAACTTCACTATGAACCGTGTGTAAGATTAGCAGTTCACACTTGGCATTAATGCAAGCACGGTTGAATAGTTCCGCATTGACAAGAGCAATGTCGATCTCTGGGTTTTCAAGTCGCGAAGTGGCCAATTGAGCCACCAAAGGATAGGAGTAGATGGGTTCATAGGGAAAAGAGTCTGATAAAGGACGAGGTGAATGGCGAGAACGAGTTCTCGAAGAGGGTTGCGAAGGGACCTCTTTGGAACCAATGGTAGGCTGACCCTGCGAAGGGACAGTTTCTTCTGGAACAAGTGTTCGTGGAAGTGAGGATGTCGAAGGAGACTCAATTTGCTTGGTGGAATGGAATGTAATGTTTCTCAATGCCCAGTCAATCAACGGATTGTAGCGGGTCAAGAAACTGTAACCTAAAACTGCCTTGCAAGAGGAATCTAGTAAATTGACATAAAATGTCAGTAGTAGTAGCTCGCCAGAGGGAAACCAAACATTAAGAGACGTAGTCTCGGAAATTGGTTTTGGAGATAAAGAACCATCAAAGAGTTGGGGATTGATTGGAGAAATAGAAGAAGTAGGTAAAGAATGTTTATACACAAATCGAGAATCAATAAAGCAATCGGTAGAACCAGAATCAAGTAAGGAAACAAAGGAAAGCTTCACAGAAATGTCGCAAAGTGAAAAATCTATAGTAAGAGGTAAAGTAAAAGATCGTTCATCATAGGAAAGAGTGGATGCGTTTAATTTAACTTCCCCGGTAGTACGAACCTGGTCAACGCAACTCCCGCTTCGTACTGGGTTACAGGAGTTGCGGACTATTTTTCCAATACCGAAGAGATACTTGCCACCACTTCCTGTGTTTCTGCGGCATGTCCACGAGCTTCATGAGCCTTTCATTTCTCGCAGTCATCAAACTTATGACTTCCCCCGCAAAATCCGCACAGCCCCAACTTCTTTCGACGTTCTGACTCCTTCATGAGGAGCTTTCTGTCCGAGCCGAGGTTGCTTGCATATGCAGGTTGAGTCACCGCAGAACTTGTCGATGACGAGGAATTTCCACCTCCACTCAACTGACCTTTCTTCCCCAAGTTATTCATCGAGGTTGTGGTTGTGGTGGTGGTGGCTGTAGGAGTTTGTGAAGAGCCTGGTGTGTTCTTCTTCAACGTATTCGATGCTTTCCCTCCTGAGGAAGCACCTGTCAATCTAGCGGCTTCTCTTTTCCACTCTTCTTCTCATCTCCAGTACCTATTATCTATGCAGCCATCTCATCTTTGATATGGCTTGCCAAGCCACGTCGATAAGCCCACTTAAGGGCATGCAAGTCCCAGTTAGTAGATGCCGTGAGGGTATTGAAACGGATATTATACTTCTGTATGTTATCAGATTCCTTCATCCTTAACGTACCGATCTTATCCTCGGCTTCCCCCTGTGCATTGTACATACCAAAATTGTCCTGTAATTCCTTCACCAATGCTGCGAAGGAACTCATCCATGCTGGCATCACGGAGAGATTCGGATCCAGAATATCTGGTTCGAACCGTTCCTTCACGGAACTGCCAAGGTATGACAGAGTATAATTGATCTTCTTTTGATCAGTAAAATATGACGGATGATCAATAAACACCAAAGATAAGGAAACTAAGAAACCTTTCAGTTTCTGTGAGTCAGATCGGTCGAATACTTCAGGATCCTTGACCTTTGATCTTCCGGATTCCGTGGGGCTGCTAGTGTTCATGCCTGCGAGGACTGTTCTGAGGGTATCAAGCGAACCCTTAAACGTGTGAAACACATCTAAGATGCGTTGTTCAGTAGGGTCCAGATGGACACTACCTACCCGTTCCACTGGACTCCTAGAATGACTAGGAACACGAGAACCTTGAGGTGCCCTGGGACCTCCAGGACTATCGGGATCAGATCCCCCTGGTTCTCCGGGATTTCCTGACTCGTCAGGACCTACCTCTTCATCAATTTCTGCTTCTTCGATGTTCTCCAGAATTTCCATTGTGGTAACTGGTATCCAACCTCGCGAAGGGCCAGGAGCATTTGCTAGCTGCTGATGCATTCTGTCAGCAAGGGTAAATGTGGTAGGAGATGGTGGGATTTCCATCTCTGTTGTTGGTATCGCTGTGTGATTTCTTCATGGCATGTGAACAGTAAAGGGATCACTGTTTTCTGTGTAGAGTACCTGGTACTCGAATTTGGAGTGGTCTGGTTGACCAAGGGCATGATGACTAGAAACCCACACACTAGCAGGTTGTCCTGGGGCTGGACCGAAGATGTTAGATCGATGTCGAGAGTGTCCGGCTCCTGATATTGATTCCACGAATTGCGCAAAGCCTGTTGCATTCGATGTAAAAGGATTGACTGTTTCCGGTTCCTCTCTTACCGACTTGTCGGACCCTCCAGTGTTGGTATGGTTTCTTCTGCTCCTTATATAGACCATTGTGGAAGGAAGTGAAATTGTTGAGTAGAATGTGATGGGTAATGAGGACAAATGTGCCAAGTGTGAGTTTAAATATACTGTTATGACCATGCACAAAGGGATCGTCGGGAATGATCGCGGGATGATCGCGGGAAAATACGAAGTAAAATACTTCGCGAGGTAAAACGATCCTAGACAAGGTAGTCGGACCTTGACTCCACTATTAGTAGAGTCCTCAACACTTCGCATGTCCGCAAGAGAAGAAAAGTAAATGTGTTCCGTTCGCGATGATTGTCGCAGAACGTACTAACAACAAGGATGTTAAAACAATGATAAAGATAGATGATTATTTGGTATCACTATCGAAGTGCTATCAAAGTTGATATTTAAACTAAGGAACTACCTATTCAATACCATAGCTTTATACTAAAGGTAAGTCAGGATCACGCAGCAATGCCATGCCCAAATGGGTTAGCTCATAAGTAAAGAACAAAGGAAGGGATATAACAGGAATAGTGTAAATCTGATAAGGATGAAAAGAGATAACGAATAATTGCTTCATGTCGGAATTCCTTCGCGAAGTAGTTGCATAATGGTAACAGGATATAAGTAATATCTAAGTAGTGGAATGGTTCGCGAAGCTTCATAAAGACTTAGTGTGGTGACGAAGGGAGAAAGCACAGAGAAAGCACAGGCTCAAAGCACAAACCGAAGTGAGGGGTGGGGCTAGCACCACACACGAAGGCTGAAAGATAGAGTAATCAAGACAACAGTGATAGCACAGGGGCCAATCACTAGGGTCGCACAGGGAAGACTGTCATGACGTGCTATACAAGATACAGTACTTACTTTATTTCTCCTACATCTCCTCCTTCCCTCATTGCTGTTACTGTTTGGATCCATCTACATCATTCCGCATCCTTCTATCACATTCCAAACACTTCCATCAACTTCCCGCGCTTTCGCTTACTCATTGAGACTCTTGTATATATAGTACAGTAGCTGACACCTAGTTCCCCATCTTGACCTCTTGGTCTTTGGAACTAGGTTAGTACCTGTATCATCGTTTACCTTCAATATACTTACTTGGTCTTTGGAACTAGTTTTCCTTGTGCGACCCTAGTGATTGGCCCTGCGCTATCACTGCTGTCTTGATTATTTTATCTTTCAGCCTTCGTGTGTGGTGCTAGCCCCACCCCTCACTTCGGTTTGTGCTTCGAGCCTGTGCTTTCTCTGTGCTTTTCCCCTTCGTCGCCACAAAGACTAGTTCCAAAGACCAAGTGAGTATATTGAGTGTAAACGAAGATACAGGTACTAACCTAGTTCCAAAGACCAAGAGGTCAAGATGGGGAACTAGGTGTCAACTACAGTACTATATATACAAGAGTCTCAATGAGTAAGCGACAGTGCGGGAAGTTGATAGAAGGGTATGGAATGATGTAGAAAGATACAGAAGAATGTGGACAGATCCAAACCGTAACAAGGATAAAGAAACGAGGAGATGTAGGGAAAATAAAGTAGGTACCATATACTGTGTAGCATCTCACGACATTACCCCCCTTCTACAGTCGATGTCCCAGTGACTATTTCTGTAAAGTTTTCATAGGGTTGTCAGGGCAAGGAGTGGAAGATGGCAGCTGAAATTTTTCGTGGTGCATTTGGGTGTCTTGCATAAAAATCTGCAATTGCGTCATCACTTGTGCCCACTAAGTTTTCTTTGTGCTCCTGTTATGATCATGCACAAAGGGATCATCGGGAATGATTGCGGGATGATCACGGGAAAATATGAAGTAAAATACTTCGCGAGGTAATACGATCCTAGACTAAGTAGTCGGACCTTGACTCCACTATTAGTAGAGTCCTCGACACTTCGCGTGTCTGCAAGAGAATAAAGGTGAACGTGTTCCGTTCGCGATGACTATCGCGGAACGTACTGACAGTGAGGACGTTAAAACGATGATATGGATAGAGGATTAATTGGTATCACTATCGAAGTGCTATCAAGGTTGATATTTAAACTAAAGAACTACTTATTTGATACCATAGCTTTATACTAAAGGTAAGTCAGGATCACGAAGCGATGCCATGCCCAAATTGGTTAGCTCGTAAGTCAAGAACAAAGGAAGAGATATAAAAGGGATAGTGTAAATCCGATAAGGATGATGAGAGATAACAAGTAATTGCTTCGCGTCGGAATTTCTTCGCGAAGTAATTGCATAGTGGTAAAAGGATATAAGTAATATCTAAGTAGCGGAATGGATCACGAAGCCTCGTAAAAACTTAGCTTGCATAGATATAACAGCTCCCAACTGTTGTGTCCCTCATCATACCCCTTCCACTTTACCAGGAATTGCAGCTTTTTCCACCATCCAAAGACCCGGCTATCCAGGACCATGTCTACATCGTAGAACTCCTCTCCCTCCACGATTTTGGGTTCTGGTGGTGGTGGTTCAACTCCGTTAATGTCATTTCCTTTCCAGGGGGTCAGGCAGTTGGTATGGATGTTGTCGTGGATCTTCATCCAGGTGGGTAGGTTTAACCGGTATGTGAGTGGGCCCATTTTCTCTGCAACTTCGAATGGACCTAGCCGTTTGCTCCCCAGTTTTTGGTTCTTTTGCCGCACCTTTAATTTGCTCAAGGATAACCAAACTGGTTGTCCTACTTCGAATTCCTGTACTTTTCCCTTTGCTCCCTCTCTGATGCGCTCTTTGCTCATCTGTAGTGCTGCTTCTGCATCCTCCCGTGCATGCTGTAGCAGTTCTAGTCGGCGTTCAATGGATGGGTATTTTGTCTCGACACCATTTGGAATGGTGAACTCTGGGGTATAACCGTAAAGTGTTTCAAAGGGGGAGTGGCTGTGTGCGGAGTGGATACGAGCATTCATGACAAACTCGGCAGTGGGGATTAAGAGGTCCCAGTCATCCTGTCGGCGGCTTACATACATGCGAATGTAGCATTCGATTTCCTGGTTAGCATGTTCTGTCTGTCTGTTTGTCTCGGGATGATAGGCTGTGGTCAGGGAGGAGTTGATTCCAAGTCGCTTCAGTAGCTGTCGCATAATGTCTGCCGCAAATTGGGGTCCTCTGTCAGAGATGAATCAACGGGGTAGGCCATGTAAGCGGAAAATTTCTTTATAAAAGAAATCGGCTACTCCTTCTGCTGTTATCTCAGTGGTGCAGGGGAAGCAGTGAACCATCTTTGTGTAGTGGTCCACAAAGGTGATGATAGTGTTGTGGCCATCCTGTGTCATAGGTAGTTCCCCAATGAGATCCACACCAATGTCCTGCCAGGGTCCTTCCGGTACGGGAAGAGGTTGAAGAGGAGAGGGATGGTGGGGGTTCAGGCATTTGCGCTGGCAGTGGTCACATCCATCGACATACTTGTCTACAAACAAGCACATTCCGGGCCACCAGTAGAGTCTACTGACTAGTTCTAGGGTGCCATGCATACCGGGGTGGCCTGCGGTGGGGGCGTCATGACATTGTTGCAGGATTGTTTTCCGTAGCGTGCTATCTGGTGGTACATAGACTTTGTTGTGGTAGTAAACCAAGCTGTTTTCTTCTCTCCACTCAGCTAGACCGCCTGTAAGACTCTGGGGTGCCTTGATGCCTTTCAGACCATTTAGTACTTCCGCCTCTCATTCACTGATCTGTCGAATGCAGTCAAGGAGGGGGTTGTGAAGAAGGACCATGGTCACTGCATTAAGGAAATGCTCTGGTTTCAGTACAATTTGCTCCTTGTTGTCCTCTGCATCTGTGACTTGGTGCTGTGCCATATGTGAAAGTGCATCCACCTGAGTATTTGCTTTACCAGGGCGGTGCTTAAGACGGAAGTCAAACTGGGAGAGCCATAGTGACCATCGTGCTTGTCGACGACTGAGGTCTTGGGCTGTCTTCCAGTATTCCAGATTCTGGTGATCAGTCATGATTTCGAACAGTTCTGGGGATCCTTCCAAGAAGCTTCTCCAGTCTTTCAATGCTTCGATAATGGCTAACATTTCTCGGTCATAGATTTCGTAGTTTCGCTCAGCTGGATCCATGGAGGAGGAGCGATAAGCAACCGGGTGCCAGAGTCCATCCTCCTGTAGTTGCGAGAGAGAACCTCCGGTGGCGAAGCCTGATGCATCAACTTCAATCTGGCTTGGTTTTGATGGATCCCATAGTGTGAGGATTGGTGCGGAGGTGAAGGTGTCCCTTAATGATTCGAAAGCTTCCTGCTGTAGGGATCCCCAGTTCCATTTGGTGTCTTTGCGGGTGAGGTCATTCAAAGGTCGTGCTTTCTTTGCAAAACCTTTGATGAATCTCCAATAGAAGTTAGCAAATCCTAGGAAACCTCGAAGATCACGTAGTGTTGTAGGTGCCTGCCAGCTTCTGACCGCCTCTATTTTGACTGGGTCCATTCACACTTCTCCTTCACTGATCACTAGACCTAGGTATTCAATGGAAGACCATTCAAATTCACATTTCTCTGGCTGCAGGTACAGGTCGTATTGGCTGAGGCATGCAAGAACATCGTTGACTACCATGCGATGTTCCTCGACAGTTTCTGTGAAAACTAGGATGTCATCCAGGTAAACAGCCACCTTCCCAGCCGCAATGAGGTCAGCAAATATGGAATTCATGAGGGCCTGGAACGTAGCCGGTGAGTTTGTCAGACCAAAGAACATAACAAGGGGCTCGAAGAGTCCTCGGTTTGTGGCAAATGCTCCCTTCCATTCATCGCCCTCTTTAACTCGCACATTGTTGTACCCCCAGTGAACGTCCATTTTGGAGAAGAGCTTGGCTTTGCGCAGTCGACTGACAATGTCTGTGACAAGAGGGAGTGGGTATCAATTTTTACTGTGTATTCATTGAGCTGCCGGTAGTCCTGAACAAATCGAAGTTTACCACCCTTCTTTTTGACAAAGAAGACAGGCGATGCCAATGGAGATTTGGAAGGGCGAATGTAACCTTTGCGTAGATTCTCTTCCAAGAATTGGTCAAGCTCTTCCTGCTCATTTGGAGACATCGGGTAGATTTTGGTGCGTGTCAGCGACTCGCTAGTTCTCACAAGAGACAACCAGGCATCACACAATAGACGATGAGCAAGAGGGCGAAAGAGCAAAAAGAGGATGGATATAACAACCCAATACTAGTCTAGCTACCGAGGAGAATAGACAAGAATAGAGCTAAGGAATATAACTACAAAATACCTAGTCTTATATACAAAATGGGATATGAAACCGTGAGAGATGTCTCGCACCGTAACCATGAGGATCTACAATAAGAGTCGCTCGTATCCATAAGTAAAGCTGTAGGTATTCATTGAGCAAACAATAAGGCAATATAAAAAGAAGCATGGAAGCGGAACGATAATGACGTCGTCCTGTCAATGGGTTGACAGGCACGAGAGAGTTGCACATGGATGAAACGACAATGTGAGAACAATAGGGTTGACACGTGTAATCTAGATGATAATGAGAATATAATTGTGAAACTATAATAAGTATTCCCTATGTAGATATAAATAAATCATACTTCTCGAATACTGTAGGACTAGGAACCACTCACCCTCAGAGGCGCACAAGTAAGTGCAAACAACTGAGGGAAAAATAGGCCCACCGATATATAAATAAGGAAACAGTATCTCGAAACATGTCCGATCGCCCCACTAGACAAGTGGAAGTATATCTCAACCTTCACTATAACTACCCAGGGATGGACTTCCGACTGCGATCGGCGTTACTGCCTTGCTCTCCGATCGGGGCCTCTGGTCCTCCCTCTCTCTCATCTCTCGACACTCCCCTAGACCCGATTGGGAGGTGATAGACCCAAGAACCCGGTTTGACGACAATGTAGAGTTGAGCCTAGGATTTTGGTGAGGATATCGGCTGGATTATCCTCCGAACTGATGTAATGAATTTTCAGACTTCCCTTTTCAATGAGGTCCCTGAGGTAATGATACCGAATATCGATGTGTTTAACACGCTGATGATATTTGGGGTTTTCCGAAATCGCAATGGCCCCTTTATTATCGGCATACAAATGTGAGGGAAGCTTCACTGGATGTCCAATCTCATCAAGGAAGTTATGCACCCATCGGGCCTGCTGTGCCCCTTTACCATACGCGATGTATTCAGCCTCCATAGTGGATAGCGCCACCACATCTTGCCGCTTAGCCATCCAGAATACTGGCCCTCCAGCTATAAAAGTAACGATACCAGTTGTTGACCGACGATTATCTACGCAGGAGGCATAATCGGCATTGCAGTATGTTTTTGGTTCCAGCCCACCTTCCTGTCGACGGTATGTCACCCCATGGTCCTTAGTCCCAACAAGGTAGCGACATAAGTGATTTAGTGCATTCCAGTGGGCTCAACCAGGGTTCTGAAGGAAATGGGAGAGGAGATTGGTGGCATAGGCAATGTCAGGACGGCAAGCTCCTTGTCCGAACTGGAGGGCTCTGAGTAGCTCTGCATAAGGTTTGTCCCTCATGAACGCATGATCTTCTGCCGTTTTTGGGCTTTGTTCTGTGGAGAGGACAATACCCACTGGGAGGGGAGTTGCCTTCGGCTTGAGGCCTTGAAGTCCATGATGGATGAGAACTTGGTCCCAATAGGCTGGCATGGACAGAGTCGCAGATCCCTCTTCTTGATTATGCACTAAGCGCATGCCCAAAGCGAATTGAACACTGTCCGTCTCCTGCATCCTAAACCTCTCACCAAGCTCCCGCTTTGCCCTTACCATCTCATCTTTCGACGACGAGCCTCCCATGGTATCATCAGTGTACGTACCAGTAATTGTCTCCCCTATTTCTGATACCCGACTACGAACACATTGGTCTGCCCGCGATCGTGTGTACCCTAGGTCCTTATACGCATGGTCCAGAGTCTTCCACCAATTTCTTCCCGCCTGCATCGTTCCATACAATGATTTTCTTAACCTCATCACCTTTCCTGATCCCCGTCCTTCAAAGCCTTCCGGTGGTCATATATATATTTCTTCCTTAATATCTGCATTAAGGTATGCTGAGGTGAAATCGATTTGCCATATATTGTATCCGAGAGTGACCCATACTGCAATGAGGATCTGTAATGATTCGAAATGAAGAATGGCCACAAACGTGTCAAAGTAATCAATACCTTCCGTTTGTTTCCCACCATTCACTACTAGTCTTGCCTTTTCGCCAACGATATTCCCCATCCCATCCATCTTGTGGGCAAATACCCATAGTGGGTATAAGATGGTCGCTCCTTCAGGTGGGTTTTGGAGAGGACCAAATACTTCGAATTCCTCCATCCTCAGCTTCTCTTTATCTATGGCAGGCTTCCATCTATCTGGCTCCTCCATTGCTTTCCCAAAAGACTTTGGGACGATTGGTAGGCCTAATACAGACAGAGCAGTGTTAGATTCTAGACCAACTTCATTTGGCAGGTATGTAGTGAGAATGGCAAAGGAAGTTATATTCGCTCTTGGTTTTCTATTTGTTGCCCCACTCCTCTCCAGATCTCCTGGCTCCATTTTCCCTCGAGGTGGATTCGCTGGCCTCCGTGGCTCTTGCTGAGCGAATTCTTGGTCTCATTGATCGACGTGGTTGAGTTTGGGTTTGGGCAGTGGGCTGGACAACATTTTCTTGCATCTGGGGAACGGGTTGTAACGGCCGATTTGTGGCCTCAGATTCGAATTCGGCAGTTTGTGATCCCATATTGAGTTTATCAGATTTGTCATCCCCACTGCTTTTGTCGTCCACATCCTCACTAGTGTCGGTGGGGAAGAACAGACCATCGTCTTGGTCATATCTCCCCTCTTCTCCAGCCGGCAGTATCACAGGTGAGACCTTTTCTTCGAGGTCCACATCTCTACTCGGGATTACTCTCCCAGATGCTGTGTACAGGAGGTATACTCCTCTGCCTGACCCATACCCTACCAACCTCCCCTTGAAGGCTCGAGGATCGAGCTTACCTGCAGTCTTATTCACAACAGTCCCCCATCCCATGGTCCCAAACGGTCCCAGATGAGCAACATCCATTCGACGCTTGAACCATATTTCGGCTGGAATCTTGAAGTTCACCGCAGGGATCAAATTATCGGTGTAGACTATATACACGCATGCAAATGCCCAGAGAAAGGAAGGGAGATTTGAGTCGTGGAGGATGGTCCTGACCCTGTCGAAGGTAATGCCGTGTTTACGCCCCGCCACTCCATTTGCAGCTGACGAGTATGGGGGAATGATTTCCAGAATTATCCCATTTTTGTTGGTCCACTTTTGCCACAAGGCACCCCCAAATTCCTTTCCCCCATCGATACGGATATGCAGGAGCTTCTCCCCTGTCTCATTTTCCGCCCGCGCTTTATAGGATTTCATAGCAGTGAGGGTAGTTACGGATTCTTTGTTGGCTAGGTAGAAGTCACGGCTCATGGCGGAGTGGCCATCGACAATTGGCATGGAGTAATAATAACCCCCTGTTGCCCGCACATGCATCGGTCCCGTAAGGTCGACATGTACTCGTTCAAGGCGACGCAACTTGCGGGAGGTTACAGCATCGAATGGGCGTCGTTTGGCCTTTCCCATATGACAACTATCACACTTGCCCAACTTTTCGTATATTGGCCCAACAACTTCCATCCCGTCCACAAGGTTCCTTTGGATCATCATCCGTACTCGGGACAAGCCAACATGTCCCAATCTTCGGTGCCAGGTCCCCAAATCAACAGGGCGATTTAACGATTTCGACCTAATCACCAGGCCCTTCGGTGTTTCCACATTTTCTTCAAGGCGATACAACCCCTTTGAACCAGTCCCAGTCAAGAAGTGTCTGCCCTCCGGGCTAAAGAATTTTGCCACTCCATTCCCAAATAACACCTGGTAGCCAAGGCGGTCCATTCTTGATATCGATATGAGATTATAGGCCACGTCGGGGGTGTGTAAAGCATTCTCAAAGGTGAGTATGACATTTCCGCCTGGCCCTTTAAATTCCTTTCTGACCTTTCCACATCCTATGATTCGCAAGGGAGTGGACGCTTCAGAGGATCTGGCCTGACAAGAGCATGTCATGTAAGTGATGAAGTCTTGCTTATCTCTGAAGAAGTGATCCGAGGCCCCAGTGTCTGCGAGGATCTCCCCAGGTCCCTCCTCCCCTTCCAAGACTGCCAACCCATAATGTTGGGTGAGTTCACCTATCTCAGGTACCGCCGTAACGTTGGCCACTGGATTTGTGGGGATAGGTCCTCGGTTGTCCCGTTTTCCCTTCCACCAGGAGGGGTATTGCCCTTCCTTTCCTCCTCCCTCTCGGAAACAGTCTTCTGCCAGATGACCCGCCCTCTGGCAGTTTCTACACTTCTTTTCTGGCGATTTGACAGAGTTGGCAGATGCCATTATCTGCCTTTCTATCGACTCGATTCGGGATGCGAGGGTTGAAACAGAGTTTGCTTGTGGCAGACGTTCCCCAGGAACTGCAACATTGGGACGATTTACGGAACGGGAGAATTGGAAGGCTATCTGTTGTATCACCGCGGTTGACGAGGCAAAGGTGGATGGGTTCACGTTAATGTTCTGCATGATAGTATCGAAGGACACAGTGGGGAAGGCGGCCAGGACGATTTCACGAAATATGGGATCCGGGATCTCATTTCCCATATCAATGGCTTCCTTCCAGAGGTCCCTCAAGGGCTTGAAGAACACGTCAATCGTTTCATCCTCCCAGAAGATGTAACTCCTCAACCTCCTCATGGAGAGAGTCTTGCGCATGTCATCCTTTTGGCTGAATTCCTGAACCAATGTGTCAAATACCATCCTGGCATTCATCTCGTCTACCTCTGGTACAAAAGAAGGCAAGTCAGTAATAAAGGATTCGATGATCCCCTTCGCCCTATTATTTCTAAACCTCCACTCCGGGAGTGTTGGTTTGTCGGAGAATACGGGGGTTCCTTCGGATGCTTTGGTTGAGCCCGTCGATGAATCTGACGATAGTTCTCTCACCCTCCCATGTAGGTATCCATCGAGGCCTTGGTTCTGGAGGGCGACTTTTATTTTACGCTCTATAGGCTTCCACGCAATGTGGATCCCCCCATTGAATTTGCGATCTTCGGGGACCTCCGGCACTGGTCCGGGGATAGCAGTATTGGTCGACATCTGGTCGTTATTCTGGATAATGCTCGAGTATAGGATTTAGCAGCGGGCGGGGCCCATAACCTGTGAAACTATAATAAGTATTCCCCTCAGAGGCGCACAATTAAGTGCAAACGACTCTTATATAAATCTACCTGTGAAACTATAATAAGTATTCCCTATGTAGATATAAATAAATCATACTTCTCGAATACTGTAGGACTAGGAACCACTCACCCTCAGAGGCGCACAAGTAAGTGCAAACAACTGAGGGAAAAATAGGCCCACCGATATATAAATAAGGAAACGGTATCTCGAAACATGTCCGATCGCCCCACTAGACAAGCGGAAGTATATCTCAACCTTCACTATAACTACCCAGGGATGGACTTCTGACTGCGATCAGCGTTACTGCCTTGCTCTCCGATCGGGGCTTCTGGTCCTCCCTCTCTCTCATCTCTCAACAATAATGAGCACTGGTGTAAGTGCCTCAGTGATTAGGTAAGTAAATAAAAGAAAAGGAAAAAGAATAATAAAAAGATTGTTTCATGACATTAACATAATCCATGTTGGCTTTCAAGGGCAAAAGCCTAATTGGGGGATACTGTTGCGATCATGCACATCGACTGCATCAGACTGATTGAACTATCGATCCAACTTACCTGTTAGAGGTCAATGTTGACACACAAAACCACAAGCGGCTAAGTGTCTCAGATGTCTTAGAGAAGGAACCCAGAAGTCAAGTTGAATAACGAAGATAAGGTCACTACGAGACCTTAGCTGACCCTATATACAAAAGTATGGATCTAATCTACAATAGAGTCATGGGTCAAATTGTCATATGTATGTGAATCGAGTTATTCTGTGATTCTGTGATCCATTTACCTACTTCATGAAGAGTTCCTAAGCCCAGGAATCCTTCATTATCTTTCCTAATCATTATGGGATGAGTACTATACTTATTATATCCCTTCCTTTGTTCTTTACTCCACAAGCTAGTCTATTCGGAGTTAGTATCGCTTCGCGACGCTTATGTAATGCATAGTATAAAGCTACAACATCCAATAGGTAGTTCTGTAGTTTTAATATCGACTTAGATCTGCTCTCTCTTCGTATTACAGATGTTCACTATCTGTGATACATTCTCAACACAGCTCTGACATTCTGCGAAGCAACCTTCGCAAACTGATGCTGCTATTACCTTTATATTGGACCATCGATGTGTTGAGGGCACTACCAATAGTAGTGTCAATGTCCAACTACCTTTCCATAACTCCACAAATCATTCCTCCCTTCACGAGGGAATTATCCCCTCGCATTCCCAACCAATTCCGCGATTATATTGCGATCATTCCGCAATTATATCGTGATTATTCTGTGATTCCGGAGTTGCTGTCAGCGACTTGCTAGCTCTCACAAGAGACAACCAGGTGTCACACGATAGACGATGAGCAAGAGGGCGAAAAAGCAAAAGAGGATGGATAAAACAACCCAACTACAAGTCTAGCTACCGAGGAGAATAGACGAGAATAGAGCTAAGGAATATAACTACAAAATACTAAGTCTTATATACTAATGGGATATGAAGCCGTGAGAGATGTCTTGCGCCGTAACCATGAGGATCTACAATAAGAGTCGCTCGTATCCATAAGTAAAGCTGTAGGTATTAGGTGAGTAAACAATAAGGCAATATAAAAAGAAGCATGGAAGCGGAACAATAATGACGTCGTCCTGTCAATGAGCTGACAGGCATGAGAGAGTCGTGCCTAAGTGAAACAACAACGCGAGAACAATAAGGTTGACGCATGTAACCTAAATAATAATGAAAATATAATAAGCGCTAGTGTAAGCGCTTTGGTGATTAGGTAAGTAAAGAAAAGAAAAGGAAAAGAATAATGAAAAAGATCGTTTCATGACAGTTGCACGATCTTAACACAAATGCTATGACAAACAAGTCCATGATAGATACGAGTACAGATGCTAACCAAATATGAGCAATTGAGAGGATGTCAGCGGTGGGTTGTAACTGAGTACAGGACCCGATGAGTAACATAGAATGTGTAAAGGAAAACAAAGAAATAGAATACCCAAGCACCTAGTCACAGGACCCAAGCGCTCAATGACAGGCACTTATATGCTAAGAGTTACTCATAGTGTTAGTCATTCCTGACATTACCTTGTTGACTTAAGACAGAATTCAATCATCAATGTATCCTTTTGGATAGATTCTGAGTGCTTATCTAATTCATTCACTATCCTTTTGAATAGATCCCGAACCCTTATCTTGTTGTCTATCCGTATTGGTTAGTTGTTCTCCTATCTGCACTACATATCTTTGCTTCTGTATGCAAGTAACTACTTTAGGTTATACAGTAGTGGTAGCGGAGATAATGCTAAGTAGTATAAAGACCCCACATGTATAGGTAGAACTTTACTTTTAATATCAACTTGGTTGGCTTGGGTAACATTCTGCTGAGCCCTGAGCTCGGTGACTTCCTTGCACAGGTTTTCTATTGTTTCTTCTGCTAGCATTTGTGCTGGCTGTTCTTCTACCATAGTTCCTTCACCCTTGCTCCCTCATTCTGCCTTTCTCTTCATCATTGTCACTACTATCCTCTCTTCTGTCTACCATCTCATTTCCTGATGCACTGTGATTTACTACTGATGGAAGTGACCATGCTGTGAGCAGGTTCTCCCTGTGTGTGCGGAACCTGGAGTCTGGTCTGAACCTCAATCCAGTATGTGTATGGATTCCACTTCCACCTTTTCAGTTTTGTTTAAGCTGTGTATGCTCCTGCTGGTTGCCTGGCAGAAAGCCAAGACTTGAGAAGTTAGGTATTGTGTTTCCAGTTACAAAGTTCAATGATATATTATTTTAGCTGAGAAACGATGGTAGTACTGTCAAAGATAGTGTAGGTGGGGTGTTTGGTCCGCCAAACCAATACGCAATTGCTGAGCTTGTTTGCCACTCAGCTTGTGAAACTACAGTAAGTATTCCTAGGTAGACATAAATAAGTAAAGTTCTTTGACTATCGTAAACCACGAAGTACTCACCCTCAGAAGCGCACGAACGAGTGCAAACGACTGAGGGAAACTAAGTCGATGGGTACTTATAAATAAAAGAAAAATAATCTGAAACGCGTCCGCTCGTCTGACTCGACGAGCGGAAGTATATCTAAAACGACATTCGGCCGCAATCTGTGTCCATGTGGATGGACATCGCCTTGCCCTCCGATCGGGGCTTCTAATCCTTTCACCTACAATTCTCGACACAGCTGGATGTTGATGCTATTGTAAAGCATCTAGACCTCTTCCATTAATTCATCTCAATTAGGAGTAGGTATGATGCGATGGGTAGGCATTTGATATGCAGGTCAGTGTCGGTTAGGTGGAAAGTTGAGGTTTTTCAGCTAAATTCCTCGAGCCAAACGGGGACGGTCCGAAATTTGTCGAAGCCGAGATTTCCCAGGCCACCGATTTGAAAGACCTCAAGTTGATTGCCCATTTCACGAATGGCCTCAATGCAGATAATACGTTCTCCTTCTTGAAAAACTTGGAGCAGGTTAAGAACACAGTCATGGATTTCCGCCGCCGGCCGAAGGGGAAAGCATTGCTCGCGGATAGCTCCGAGCCGGATCTGCAGTACATTAATTTCTTGCTGGAGTACTTGCGTGGGACAGGCAGCCTACGTGGTGAGGCGCAATGGGATTCAATCAGAAGTTGGATCGAAAGCCATAGGAAAGTGAGCCACTGGGTTGTCAATCAGGCCGCAGAAAATGGTGATCAAAACAAGGGTGGCGAGGTACCTAGGTAATGGGGCTGGGTTTCCCTCCCTGATAGATGTAGGTGAATAGAGCCTGAGATTCTGTGAATCCAATTTGCCCAAGCTTAAGGACGACAACAACAGCAAAGGTTTGGTGAATCGAAAACCACAAGAAACCTTTGAGGTCAGTCCTAGCAATTGTTCAGGTCCACATTTTTCCAAGCCAAAGGGTGCAGATGGAGAATTTTGTACAAATTTGCTTCGATAAGTTTCATGATCATATTATATACTACATTAGTCCAAAGCGCGCTTCCGTAGTGATATATGATACAGTTAATGTCCGAGCCAGTTCAAAGCGAGAAACAGGAATACTATCCGACTGGACAATTATTTAATCTTCACCTACCCCAATTTCGTGTGCTTTGTATCCTTCCCTTCTAGCGACTCTGAATCCCCCCAAACCAACACCTCCATTTTCTCCCTTGTGACATGCCCTGTAGTAAGCCTCCACCATACCCCATTTATTGACGCGTACTCGAGCAAACCTTTTACAGCTCTACTAGCCATCTCGAAAGCACCGTTCCACCCAAAAAACACCACGACGGGTAAAGATACCAGGCCCACGATGGGAAACAGGCCCAGGATAGGCACTGAACCGAACATCGCGACACGTTTTTGATATGCGGAATAAGGAATAGGATATTTGGAAGTGGAGATGGCTTCGGTGAATGCGGTGGACGATACGAATAAAACAGAGAGAGCGATGGCAGGAAGGAAGTGGGTTAATTCGTGAGAGGCGAAGGAGGGGAGCGAGGAGTATGCGGTACGCGCCGTCGAGGTAGAAGATGAGATCCCGATAGCATTGAATAACCACTCCATGAATGTAGAAAGACTAGTGATTATTCCTTCCCAGGATAAACCCCGGGCGTCCGGCATCCCATTAACCGTCTCCTTCATCGTATCCAATCTCCCCGAAGAGACAAGCTCGGCAAACACTGGTACAGCGCACATCAACCACCAAAACGTCTGTTCACAGGCAAAGTTAGGATGACGGGAGAAGCTCCACAAACCGGAGGTGATGAAACCTCGGCGAGCATCAGCCGGAGCGAGCTTCAAATCAGTTTCAGGGAATGCACAAGGCCAAGCAACAGCAGACGCAGCGCGAAGGGCATGTGTATGCGCTTCTGACTGGGAATCAGAATTGTTCTTTACCCTTCCCAAGAATGCGTGCTTGTAAGTCTGATAAACGAATTGTTGGTTGTCCGATGTAAACTCGACGGCAAGGATTCCTAAAGCCCATAGTGAGAGAACGTAATCCGTGTCAACCAGTCCGATACCACCTTCTCCAGTTTGCGTCACAGAGAGATACGCAGGATAGCCTAGTCCCATGAGCAATACATTCTGGGTCGCAGCGATGAATGTCAAGTTCACGATCTGGAAAATGAATTTTCCTCCTGCTGAGCCGAAACGTTCATTAAACTGGGTTCGTAGTACGGCCCAGCGATAGTCTTCATCATTGAGGGAGAATAGACCTCGGCGAAAGGTGTTGTATGAGAGACGAAACATCCAAAGAGTTATGAGAGAAAGAAGGATTAAAGCACGAGGCGAAAAGGTCATGGAGTCAGTAGCATCTCGAGGAAACTGCGCTTCGAGTTCAGCTGGAACAAAGGGAATAAATGGGACCCATATTCCAGCAATGGTTAGAGGTTCCTTCGGCCAGAGAGGTCCAAGTGCAAAATACGCGGTGTAGATGGTCGGCAAGAACGTCCAGAGACGATCCACCTGCGAGACGTTGGATGTTACTACAGAAGTAACATATGTTGTTGCGGTCAAGAAAATGCAGAGGCGAAAAGGATATGCGAAAGGAGATTCTGAGAGGAGAGGAAGGAGAGAGTCCATTATTGAAGGCGAAGTTCTATTGATACCGGGAATCATAAGACGCGACTAGAAATCAGTTCAACAAGCTGTGTTTACCTGTATTTGTCTCCGAGAAATTGTAAGAAGCATATCATCTTTTAGAGTTTGCTCGTTATCCGGATCGTTAAATACACGAATTTTACGTTCTATACTCTTTTGACAGCGCCCGGAGCGCCTCAAATATCTCGTCACGTCTCGCTAACCTCGGTTTGAACTCACTTGTGCATATAGATTCTTCCCTGGTAGCTACTTTTCAAGCTCTTGTCTTTGCAAGACAAACGCCACCAGTTTCGACTCTTTCTTTTCTTACTTCGTCAAGTTGCAGATCTCTTCTCCTGTCAATGCGATCTCGCGTTATCGCTGTCTAACACTTTGAATTTGATTATTTTTGAAAGTGGCTGGGAAAACGATACTCGATACAGGAGTTCTACAACTTCCGAAGTTTGGATCACTGTGACTCTTGAACGAAACTTTTCCGTCTTTCGTTTTGGGCATAATGTAGCCCTCAATCGCGCCTTTCTCTCTTCAGAATATTGGGATGTTAAAACCGTGCACTCATATACATCAGTTACAGCCTCAGGCATTTTATCTACATATCAGTCATGCTAAGGTCACCAATGTCAGGAATTGCATGGCAGTAGGGGTGTGGCATGGTGTGTTCTTGTACTTCTTTCCTATACACCATTATCGGTACTTTAATCATGTACAATACTTGGATTTCAAAGCTGCAGAGAAATGTGTTGACTTTTGATGATGCTGTTGGCAGTTCAACGCTTAATCAGTTTTGTTTGATATCATTATCATTTGGGTCAAGAGTTGCTGTTGATTTCCATTTGACCTTTTACAGCTTCTTTTCCCCCCGAGACGTGTCTGGAGAAGAAACTGATGCGCGTTGCGAGATCCACGTATCATTGCAACTTGCAAGAAAATCACAAAATTATTACTATCATTCCATTCAATGTCATTTAGTCACAGAACTTCACATATTATATAACGAAGAGACTTTGGACAGACTACACCTTCCCCTCCTTTTTCACAATGGTTTCAAGTGAGAGTCAGGGTGGATTGCGTGAAAACCTGTATTGAGCGCGACTCGCGTACCCAGTATGCAGTATAACATAGCGTTGTGACAGCTTTCTTAGCGATTTAAGCAGTGATACGAATCTTGCCTGAAGCCTCGTGCCGAACCACGTGGATTGAATCCTCTTTTGGATTTCGGATTCCAAAGCCTTTTTAGGATTCTACCTGCTTGCCATCTTCTCTCTTTCCCTTCCTTGGTTATTCTCTTCTTTCTCAAAAGACAACAAGGAATCGACTGCTGAATCTTTCTCTGCTGCTCTTGTACATCTTTTCCGCCTGTTGAGAAAGTAGGAAAATCAAAAGAAATGGCTGGAAGGGTCCGTATATCTTACCCATTATGGTCACATTCATCGTTTACGATAAGTACTAATATATCTCTCTCATAGACAACTTTCCTGAGGGAATATAAGCTCGTCGTCGTCGGTGGTGGTGGCAAGTACAAGACGTCGTTTCAAACAGTCAAGAGGGGTTAACCGCCTTACAGGTGTCGGAAAGTCAGCTTTGACTATTCAGTTTATTCAAAGCCACTTCGTGGACGAGTATGACCCTACTATTGAAGGTCAGTATTAGTTCCCAGAACTTTCTCACCTATACTAAAGCTTGCACAGACTCGTATCGGAAACAATGTGTCATTGACGACGAAGTAGCTTTACTTGACGTCCTTGATACTGCTGGTCAGGAAGAATATGGGTGAGTTCCTCGATACCCTTGCCTTCAACTTTTAGCATCTTTTTAACTCACTCTAATACTCTCATTTAGTGCTATGCGCGAACAGTATATGCGTACTGGCGAAGGTTTTCTTCTCGTGTATTCAATCACCTCACGCAATTCGTTTGAGGAAATCAGCACGTTCCATCAACAAATTTTGAGAGTGAAGGATCAGGACACATTCCCAGTCGTTGTGGTAGCCAACAAGTGTGATTTGGAATATGAGAGACAAGTTGGGATGAATGGTGCGATACCTACTGTTTTGCAACCTTTTTATGATTGGTTCACACCTCATGTCAGAGGGACGGGACCTCGCCAGACATTTCGGCTGCAAGTTCGTTGAAACTTCCGCCAAGGTGCGAATCAACGTCGATCAAGCTTTCCAAGACCTCGTCCGTGAAATAAGGAAATATAATAAGGTGTGCATCATGGTCATCTTCATGTCTAATTTTTGCTCACACATCGGACAACTCAGGACCAACAAAATACTGGTCGAATGATGTCTGGCGGCGGCGGAGGAGGCCCTCCTGGCGCATACGCTGGCAAAGATCACAATGCCGAAGGCGCTGGCGGATGCTGTGGGGGTTGTGTAGTCCTGTGATATGTGATATTCTTTTGCTCCTGATACGTTTAAGACGTCTGACTGGCACCTTTCATCACCGGCGTATCTTGCCTTCACACTGCCGTCTTATCTCTTCTACTAGGTCCAGAACCACATCTCCATTCCAACCATCTTGATTTGTTCTTCGTACCATCTTTTCGTTGTGTCATTTCTTTCTGTTCCTCTGTTGTTCTCATGTTCTGGTCTGTTTTGTTTTGTTATCGTTTTCGTTCCTCTCGCGTCTCATCACCTCGATGTTGTTCGAAGCGTTGTCATACATTCTATGTCGGCTCTAGAATCCCACACATTGCTCCATACATCATTCGCAAAGTTGCACGATCCTTCCTTCCTTCACAGTCTTCAGAATGTACATAATATCAATGCGGAAAATTCTTGGCCTTAATGAATTCATTCTTCGATTACACTGAGTTTTCGTCGTCAGATCACTCGAACCTTCTCTATACTCCAGATAATCTATGATGTTCAGCTCGCAAGTACTACATAGTGAATCCATACTTTTTCAAGGATGGGAGGGTACAAAAGCAGCGTAGGGCGTCCCTAAGCTATTCATCGCGCGAGTTTACCAGGTTAGAGTATTGAAATTCCTTATCTCAAATCCTTCCAATTTCGGCGTCACACAAACTGAAACCGTTGGTACAACGGGTCAAGCTACACCTAATTTCATCAGCAAGGAGATTCTCGAGTTCGGGAAACACAATGGTTCTGCAAAAAATAAATGGCATCTTTCCGAAAACAATTGTCCGAAATTTACGCCCAGCAGAGCCCTTGTACATCGGTGTCAAATATAAAAGCATGTCAGCTAGGGGGAAACATTCCTAGATAGAGTACATCATAAGTCACCTCCATTACCTTTGCATCAGTGTCAGAATCTAAAATTATTTCGCGGGATGCATTCAGCCACGCAGAACTCACAACAGAGAACACAGATGTGAGTGGGAGTTCCAAATATCTAGACCGAAGTGCGAGGATTGATGTTAGAATACAACAAATTAGGGCACTGCGTGAGTCATTTGAAATCATGAAACCTAAGTGAGAGGGCTGAGTGAGTAAATAACAATCGTTTGACCATTTGTTATCGACGCTTCTCGTATGATTGTTGCTTCTGATTTTACTTCGGACAAGTAGTTGTCGATAGTCTAGAGATGGTGGCTGGTCGAGCTTAAGACTCCTGCAATAAAGTGCACAGAGCATGATATCCAGAGATTTCCACGGCAAAGGAAAACTGCGAAAAGGAACACCTGATTTCCCCGAAGGCAACAGGAATTGACGGACTGTCAAGTTGATCTTGACTCCTTGTGATTTTTTTGTTAAGGCTTCTTCTATCCTTCGTTAGTATTTCGCATTCGATGAGGTTGTTGTAAGCTTTATCTACCATTAGGGAGAACCACGCGCTTGTAAGTTGGAGAAATCGAATAAGACTTTAGAACACGGTTGCATTAATGGCTTCGACTGCTTGCTCATATTTTTGTGGTCCTATTTTCACCTTCCTACGCCCCTCTGCAGCCAGTGATTGATGTTACTTTGCAGAAGATTGAGCCGTCTCTCAGCTCCATCGCAATGTTTTCGGAGTCGAGAAGGGTTATGATACCGGTAAGCGTGGTCTAGTTCAAACCGTTTACGGTGCGGTTCTCTTTGTGGGTTAAGCAGTCATCCTGAATACAAAATTGATTGTTACCTGTGCACTAGATCCCAGTACATGAAAAGTCTACAGATTCCCTGGCGCTACTCCGGCCAGACAGGCTTCAAATCCGATCAGTATTTTTCCCCTTACTACGACGAACGTTGATTCCTGATATCAAAGATGCTTGTTGTCCAAAATGTGTAAAACCGGTTTTGTTGCTGAAACCCCGCTATCATCTTCGAATGGAGGAACCAAGATTGTAGAAGCGCTTGACGAAAATTCGGCAGTCATTGTTCGTCTTTCGCTTGTTGTTTCCCCTACTCACGATAAGGTTATGTGCTGCCATCGAGCCGTTTGACATTCGAACAGCTTATCTGGAGCCCGTGGTGGAAGATTTAGAGCACCCATTGAACCATCACCTACCGTCTTTGAATTCAGAGGTCCAGATCCTGTCGCGGACCGAGATAACAACTCTGAGCAATAAGCTAGTACAGATAAGTCCGCATCTTGCTCTCCTGCTCCGACTGTAGACTCGTTGATATTGATCATTTTACTAGTGGTCTGCTTCCAGTTTACTAGCATATTCCGCTGATATCATACACTGTACAGCAATACCACAATATAGTCTGGTAGGGTGCTGGAGTAGAAATCCTCAATATATATATATATTAGGTCCCGAGTGTAAAGAATACAAGGAAGATGAATGCAAAGGCACATACTGAGACGTGAGGAGAAATGCGAGATGTGAGAGAAATTAGATCTTGATATCTTCCCAAGTCTGTCCCTTCTCTTTTTGAGATGTAGGATCGAATTCTGGGCCAAAAGAACGTGAGTAATTTCAATTTCGCAACACAAACAATGCACACCAAGATCGGAAACAGCATCTTCTTCGTTGACTATGCGTATGCTATCAACGTTGAGTTCATACTTGCCCGAAACACCTGCGTTTCCACCGAGCAAAGATATCCCCACACTACGAAGCTTGTCGCTCATCTCTAATTGTATTTCGGAAAGTTCACCGTTGTTCGTCCGGACAAAGTTGCGGAATGGAATCTAGCAACAAATGAGCAAGAAGTGGAAAGAATAATTCACGAAGGTATGCACGAAGACGTCTTCCCATTCGTTCTTCTTCTGGAAGAATAACCGATGCTGCCAGACATCTGTTGTTATGGGTCCATTTGTTTGCAGATTGACAAAATACGAGTTGTGTGTAATTGGATCGCCTGATACTCTCAGCCGAAGAGCAATGTATTCATGGAACTCGATGTTGTCCAGGATGTCACCAAATAATGTCGGCCGGGGCTACGAAATAAGTTGTAACTTGCGTGTATAAGTCTAAATAATAAAATTTCGGCAAGCGCACCTTATTCCGGAAAGCAGCATAACCACCTCGTACTCGTCCTTGGTACTGTGGCCTGACGTCTAACCGCATGTCTCCCCAGAATTTCGCAGTCGCAGGCTTCTTGATTTGAGCATTGTGTGCACTAGATTCATCTACATCCAGGTTAACTGTCGAGTTGCCGCCTATGTCTCCGTCACATCCAGTAGTGTACATCCGGAGATCATCTTTAGAATTAAACGTGTAGAGGGTATGAGGAGCTCTGGATGGCGGGTCGGCTCCGGTCATTTTGAGAACTACGAAATTCCAAAAAGCTCACAGCTGATTTGTGGAAAGATACGTCGGGACTTACTGTCAGTCAAGCCATCGAAGAATTGCTTCCTCGTTCTGTTCCAGTATATTTGCCGCCAAGATTGCATTCTAGAAAGATGAGAGAAACAAATTGACTGCACGCTTACAACTTTGGGCCTTTCGGTGATTTCGGATGGTATCGGCTTTCGATCCCCGAATCATAGTATAGGCTGGTTCACCCTCGGCCGGTTGTATGAATTATCTATTAGCCCAAGCAGCAGTATCCTGCCTGTCTTACCGGTAACCCCTAAGCGTATATACAAATAATTTCTATGACCGATACACCTTTTAAGTTGCCGGATACTCTCCGACTCATATGTTTGTTAACTAAGCTAGCAAGACAAAGCTTATAACCTCATTAGATGCAATACTGTCGACGGATGGACGGATATGAAACTTGAGAACAAAAAGAACGAAAATAACAGAAGAAGGTCATGTTCTAAGCTCCTGAACCGAAGGCTTCGATGATGTTATAAGAGAAAATTCAACCAAAACCCTTTCCAACAATTCCCAACCAAGGTCTGTGGTCTGAAGGGGGTTATTCAAACTACAAAACCGACGTCAATGACTTCCTCAGTGAAACAACTGCAGTAGATTAGGTGTTAAATATCTTAGAGGCTATGAACTGACAAGCTCCTTGGTTTTCTCCTATGAGCATTCTTCGAACCATATGTCCGCAGCTCACTGATGATAAAACATAGTAGTAAAGGACCGGAAAGCCAAGCTTGATGATCTAGAATGTGTTCAACCTCCGGGTGTCAAGACAGTGCGGTTTCTCTGATAAATACTTGCAATTACGACTGATTCAACTTTAATTAGGCACATAGTAAGTACTCCGGTCACCTTATCCAGATTATTTCCTCTGTATTCTAGTATTATTGTTAGAAATATTCCAAGAAATGGAGGCCAACCACTAAATACAAGATAAAACTGGTAATTATCACTACCGGTGAGTTTACTATCAGAGCAACAGGTGTTACAAATACGATGAGAAAGATAAAGGCGTGAAACGATTCGATTTATCTTACAAGATACATCTGGGGCTGTAACTAGTGGCTTTTTGCTCTGACTTGCTATCTCCGTCCACAACAAGATCTTGAACGTCTTCAATTTGCACTGAGTTCATTGACGGTAGGTAATGAATCGGTGGGTTCATCAGACTCAACTTCCTCTAATTCTTCAACCACGGGTTCCAGATAGGTCGTCTGAATGCCAAGTGGCTCGATGCCAGCACTCAAAGGTTGAGCAGAGGTGACGAGAGGCAAAAGACCAGCAATGACTGCTCGATTCTCGTCAAACACTTCTACGAACTTGGTCCCTCCAATCGAAGATAATGGCGGAGTTTCAGCAATTCCAACGTCGAGTGCATCTTTAACAACTGAAACTTTCAAGAAGGGATTAGCATGCTTCACAGGAAGGGACGGAGAAATGTTAGGGCTCGAATGCTGTCTAGTCGGAGTGGCTCCAGGAAAATAGTCAATTTTCCATGTACTGGGAATCAGCGCGACGGGTAACAACCAAGTTGCATTTAGGATGACTCCGTAGCCTGCAAAAGAACCATGCATTCAACGGGTCGAAAAGAGGACACAAATCGACCACGCTTACCAGTATCATAACCCTTGACAGTCTCCCAACTCCAGGAAATGAAGGTTCCGATGTAGCTGAGATACGGGACTATCTTCTGCAAAAGCAAAATCACCGGCTGCAGGGGAGGTGGGAATACGGCAACGGGAATATGGGCGAAAAACCATGCTAAAGCTGTTGAAATCATCACTGCGCGCTTCACGACTGTGATTTCATCGTTGTTGAGAACGGCCATTACGGGAGGCGGGAGGAATCTGAGGGATATCATGAAGTTAGAAATTCAACATAGAGAAGCAACAAACGGGAAGTGATATCTATGCCACGTACATGCGATAACCCCACCAAGTAGCTTCAATGGAAAACTTCGTCCTGGAAGGAAGCCAGACTTTCTTGGCTGCCTTGGGAGAGACTGGACTTAACAGTGGTGAACTCAATTTTGGCACGCCTGTTATCGATTTGGAAGTAAGGGGAGGATTCTTCGGTGGCTCAGATGTACGACCTTTTTTTTTGCTACGGGAAGGCCACCATCTCCATCCGGCAGTAATGTGGACAACGTTCAAGTTCGCGACATTATGACCAGGCGGATGCGACGGAGCTATGGCAAGAACGAGTTTGGACTCTGCCAATTCAACCTCATCATTGTCTGTCGATTGGAGAGGAAGATAGAGCATGACACCCATGTCAGGAACGAGGGATGGCATTTGCATATGATCATCCTTTCTAGTGAGATTATTGATAGGACTTTCGGAATCGTCGTTGGGAGGGGCTAGAGAGAGTAAAATACTCCACACGGTAGGATATTCATCTTTTGCGCCACCATTCATGATAGTGGGGTTTGAAAGGAGGTTGATGAGATGCTTGTCGTTGATTCTAATCGCAGAAGGAGGAGGAGGAGGACAGCAGGATGAATCGCAAACGGGAAAGGTAGACGAAAGAGGGGATTCTAAATTAGAGGTCAATGTAGGTGTCGGATACAGAGTGGGTGGTAGGGAGTGAATGAGCTGGCGAATCTTCTCGGCGAGCACACTAGGGTCTTCGTCATTATCGTTATCACTGTTGATATCGATGGCGGGAAGGTCATCACAATTGTCTACTTCGTCGCCATCAAGAATATCGCCGGAAGGAAAATAGGATAATTGGTGGGCGACTTGTGCCTCCTTGAAATAGCCTTTGAGCTTGGGAAACTTCCTGAGCCGTTTGAATTTGGCGAGTTGGTGTTTATGATGTCGAGGCTGAAGTTTCTGACCTGCGACTATTGATTCCTGTATCACAGTCTGCTCCAAAGGAAACGCCTTGGAGGTTCCTTGAGCTTCTGTAGAATATACCGTCTCGCAGGTACCGTGCATTATAAGAAATGTAGTATACTGAAAAAGATCGGCGTGAAAGAGAAAGAGCCGCGAAAATGATTGATTCAGGTGCTAAGTACATATTTCTCGATTATTGATAATTATCAATGATAAGATAGAGCGAATACGTAATTCATTGGTCCCTGATTCTTGAATGTTATTTTTCTGAACTTTGCTGGTGTTAATTCTACCAGAACGGCTGCTCACAACGGTCCAGAGTGTGAAACGGTATGGGAAGATGTAGAAGGCACATACATCGACCTCGTGTGTCGTACGGATTGATGTTATCTCAGGTACTGATGTCTACGTGCCTGGTTTCTTTCCACTACTCCTCTTTGATCTCTTTAGTCTCGATTTCTTGTCTTTCTTTCGATTACTTTACTTACAAATGGACTGCGCCCGCTCGATCACTTACAGACACGCACTCCTTATATACGAAGCTGTATTCTAAGTTGACTCTCAGACGTTACACATTCAGTGTGCTCTGAGAGTAAGTACTTATTATTTCCCTATGCCTGTAGGATAGCTAATCATATTTCACTTAGATACAATACTTACGATTGTCTTACAGGTAGATATCTTACTGAGACGTTACACATTCAGTGTGCTCTGAGAATACAATACTTACGATTGTCTTACACAGAGTGGTCTAATTTACGACTTAATGACTGACCGGTACCAAATATGATCTTCTCCACCTCTAACCCATTACCATCGTTATAGCATTTGTACATCGCCACCTTTGCGATGACTTCTACCCTTTGTGTCCTCCACCTTCTTTTCCCTTTTGCCTCTGCCCAACCCGATACATAATCATAGATTTCCAGGAGAATAAATGTTCCAAACGGAGTGGAATACCAGCTGCAACTATGTCACCAACAAGGTCAGTTGTAAAACTCTGACTAGGGCAGGCAGCCATGAGTCCCTTACCCCCAGGCCGCCTAACTGCGCAATTTCACCAAACGACGGAATACAAGGGTGTTTATAATAAGCTCAACTCGCTTCTTCTTCCAAATTGGAGCAGTTTTCTTGTATATACTAAACCCATAATGTCAACCTCAAAGTTTCTCTTGCACGCAAACGCGACGACCAGCTCAAAATGTTAGTCGAGGTGAAGTTTGGATGACTTTTCTTGGACAAGTCGGCCCATAATCGATACCTGATATCGATTGGACGAAACCTCAGAATGGCTTTGGTGACTATTTTGTCATGATTTAAGTTTGCCAAAAGATTAATCATGTGGATGTAGTCAATCGTTCAATGTTAGTGTCCCTGGTGTTTCAACGGTAGAGGACTAGGGCAAAAATTCATAGGCTGTAAGATTGTTGATCACTAATGAGCCGTCTCCTGTTCCGGATTTCGTCTGATTATCATATTATCTGCACTCTCTTTGGTACATCCACCGCGACATCAGCACTAGCACTGCGAATGTCCTGTCGAACTGTTTAAATAGGAAAGTCAAGCTGAATGATCTTCGATATGGAGAGCTCGTTGATCTGCTGGACAGGGTCTGTTCCAGTCGTCTCAGACGACAAAAAAAAACCAGAAAATGTTATGCTCATGTTTTGGTTATTTATGGAACGTAGTTGGCGCAGCGAAGTGTTGGCGTTTTGACAGCTAAGCAGCAAAGAGGAAGACGAAAGGTGTCGACATTGGTTTGAAGTTGGGCTATTCACGAGCTTATCAATTACAGCTACTAAGCACTTTCTTCGTGTTGTATGCAATTGGTGGGCGGGAAAGATATACTGTGAGTCGCGACGCTCTTTGGGTTACACAGCTAGATAAACCCTTTGCTAAATCTTCTGATCATATACCTACTCATTCCCATATTTCTCCCTCAATCCCTTCAACTTGGCTCTCCACTCATCCTTCCCGATATACGCCCCACACATTCTCCTCTTCCCCGTAAAAGCTGTCCGTCCGTGCAATACCCTGTGATTGTCCACGATTACCGCTGTCCCCGGCCTGAGCTGAACCAAATACTCTGAATCCGGCGTTGTCAATAACGAATGAAAAGTACGCAGGGCGGAGTAGAATTCCTCCATAACGGAAGGCGAGATGGATGATAAGGGAGATCTGTCGTCGTTATTCCATCGAACTTGTATTAGATCTCCCATAGAATTATGCGATAAAACAGGAAAGCCGTCGCCTGTGGAGAAGATTCCTGCCGAATCGCGTTCACCCGCTGCGTGAGCAGGTATATGAATTGAGGATAAGAGATGGTAGGCGGAGGGGTGGAGAGAGCGTAGAATGGATGCGACGTAGAATCCGTCGACGAGGAGGGTTTGACCGCCAAGGGTTGAATTTGTAGTTATTGAGGTGGTGGAGATGGTACGTTGAGGCGGCTTGGACGGAGAAGAGACAGAGGGTGTGAAAAATCCCGTAGACGAAGATGAGGCATTGGTACCATTTGGGCGTGAAGATAGCAAGGAAACATCTGATGTCACAGAGTTGTTGGAATAGATAGTTGACGAAGATTTTGAATCCGATGCCGAATGTTCAAGAAGGTGGAATAATTGTAGACCACATGGATCTGTCTGTAAACTGGAGTTATGATGGATAACCGGATGTAACATTTCCACACTTACAAAATACGTATTATCCGTATGCGCACCTAACGCTATATTTGTATACGCTGTATCGCCCTTGGCTAAATCTGAAGTGAATTCCCAGAAACCGCCATAGTGCGTTTCACGGATGAAGGAAATTTTGCGAACAAGAGATTCGGTTGAGATGGCATCTGGTGGGACATCAGTAATGAACGAGAATCCGAATGTTTCCTGAAAAAGAGAAATTAAGAGTGGAAAAGAACGAAAGAGTAGACGAAACGAGCTCACGATGTTCGTCAACCACCTGAACAATGCCCTCTTCCCTTCTTCACCTGGTTTCATAACATCGTTGTACGATATTGTAGGAGGAGAGCGTTCAATCCGAACATTCCATAAGATTTTCTTTCTGCGAGAAAAGCTCGATAAATCACCGTATTCAGATCCGGATAACTCACTGCTCCGCCGTCTCTTCCTTTACTATTCTCGGATCATATGAATTCCGCTTCAACCACTCCCAGGAATACAACGACTCGTGTTCCCCGCTCTCGACGTACTCGTGTACCGGCCAAACAACCCTCAAACCTTCAAGGCTACTCTCTACCTTCACAGGTGTGATATCCGGAGGAATTTCGAATGTGTTGAGTAATCGCTGCATGGTTTTGGGATGCAAGCATATTGAGCAGCGACAATGATCTCGTAGCCATATGTGGTGACTGAAACAAGGACGATGAAGAGAGAAAATCTTGGGGTGAATTGGCTGAAGGAATGTGGGGAGAGAAGGAAACCACAACTCACAACCTAGACCAAGTCCTCGTATCCCATCCAACTGCCACCCGTTTTTCATCCATGCTCGTTATCGGCAGGTCGCCCGGGTCATAATCAAGCTCTGTATGTTGTCTCGAGGCTGGACGAGCAGGTGCAATTACTGCTGAGGATAATGTGCGATTTGTTGTCCAAAATGTACGAAGTTTGGGTCGTATAGACGTCGGAGTCATTGTAGGTGAACTCAAAGTACATCGACCGCGCACAGATAATCCTGTATGTTCTCGGCCTCCCCTTACGAAGTTTCCAATCCTTCCGTTGGTCGCAAAGCTACCATCTAATCCACACAATCTGCACCTGCCAGGAGTTCGAAAAATTTTCAGCATGAATGTACTTTATTTGTAGATGATTAAAGATCAAATTGAGAAGATAATGGTTTCCACAGATTGAAAAGGGTTTAAGCTGGTGAAATCAGCTTGCCAAATAAATGTGAGGTTTAGATCAATCGTGACCAATCATTTGAATTGAAACCTTAGCCTTGTTAGCCGTCTTTAGTTCACGAAGAGTAAACACATTCGTGAATACAGCCTGTGGCAAGGAACTGAGGGACCCTCATGTTCGGAATTTTGAAAGTCCACTCACTGTGCTGGCTGCAGTCAGTTATTGTAGAGATAATATTGAGAGATATCTATCAGTTTTCCTGAGATTATTGCGAACAATGAGGTCCAAGGACATCAACATGAGTGACATTGACTCTGAAAGCTCTCATCTCCATCTCGATTCCCCGAAAGTATTCCAGCTACAATCGATTCCAATCATACACCTCATCCGGTCATGTATCTGGCAACACCTGCTCGTTCAGAGTCAGGGCCAAGATACTATTGGTACCCTTATGCCTCACTGATGACACCAATTAGCAAGTGAGATGATGGAACAGTATATAATGGTTTTTTGCTGACCATCTAGGATCTAGTCGAGGTGTGGAAAACTCCATCCGACCGGTTCTTCTTATCATGCCAAGCATCCGGAGGACATTTATGGAGCGACGGAAGCGATGGAGACGGCGAAGGGAGAGAAGAACAGACCGTGGTGGAAGACACAGAAGCGGAGGGAAGATCTGTTTTCGCCAAAGACATAGCGGAGGTCAGCAAAGGGCGACTGAGTATGATGGACTGGGGGTTTCGCCGACGCCAATCGTTGGCAATGCACTGCGAGGGTGAAGGGCCGTCTGAGATACTTGGTTTCTCGATGATAGTCCCGTCCTGGGTATCGTCGTTGCTCCAGATAAAGCCTACCGACTCGTCAGGAACCAGGAGCAGTGTTGTATCTTCCAGAGGCATTTTTGGTGCGTCTGTGGGTCCCGATCCCCGGTATGAGCTTTCTGCTCCTCCCTCATCCCTTTCATCACCTTTACCACGACCATCATTCCCACTCCAGTTGCCGAAATTCAGCTCTTCAAATCTAAATTTCTGCATAGTATCTTCGCTACCCTTTCCGCCACTACCGACACCGCCTCCGCCGCAACCTTTTCTACTGCCATCTTCGTTGCTACCTTTGCCAAGACCTTTGTCCCTGCCAACTTTCTGACGGTCAAAGCTGAATTTGATGCTCGCGATTTGAAAAGAAATCAGTTTCATCTGCACAAGGAAATCCCAGACACGCGAAGGGCGTCGGCAAGTGTTTGTTGGCGGATGGGGTCATATCCGGGACCCTCTTCGGCATCGCACCAACAACGTAGAGTCGGGAATGCAATTAAAGCAGCAGCGAAAGGCGATATATGAGGCTATAAGTAGGGAGAGGATTGACATTCATTGCGACATGACGGTACAGCATCAGGGTGGAGAACAACATGATAGCGATGAATATTCCCATCGGCCTGAAAAATAATTGATCGCAGGCAGGTGAAAAAGACACTCACAAACTCGGCGAGCTCCTTCAACTTTCCCTCCCGTAGGGGCCCCCAAAGATTTGGACCATCTTTCTTTGCTCGGGCGGATGATACACGTAATAAGTACTCATAAATTTTCTCCAGTAGAGGCAGACATGAGAGAACAGCAAAGAGGTGATCATCAAGCGATGCATGAATACTGATTTTGACTGATTTCAGGTCAGAGAGAACCAATAGAATAGCAGACGCACAACTCACGGGGAAGCAGGAAAAGTCGACTGTGAATATTGAGTGTTTTAGTCTTCATTCCTAGTAAATATTCATAGAAGGACATCTAAATGGGCAATTAATGGCGAAAACTTGAAGGAAACGATAGAGGCATTTATTGACCGAGGCGTTTTTTATTTCAGACTTAGGAAGAAGAATGTGGGCATATTGGACGAAAATGCGAGCACAAGGCTCTACATGGGAAACATGGGCAAGTAAAACAAGTTTGGCATAAGCAGCGAGCCTGTAAGCCAAGCTCTACGAGACTTGGGCTGACTCTTCGTCGTGGCGTTTTTGGAAGGGGTGGTTGACATTGCTTTAGATATTGCCGAAGCAGCAGATGACCCTTGATACCTCTTCAATGGGCCATCGTAACCAATAATACCTTTATTTCGAGTTCTCAAACGGGGGACATTTTGGACTGCAGCATGATCAAAATCTATGGGAAAGTAGACCTTTTGGCGTTCTTCAAGCTGCGACATCGTCGGAGGTTCATTATTGACTAGCAAAAGGTCGGAAAGTTGGTTCGTGATTTCTGCAACGCGGTCCTCAATGTTGTCGGTCCTTGTTAAGAACTGATCGATCACGTGCCCGTAGGTCTGCATGCAAAGACTCATAAATTCACGTAGCTGGCCGAGAACTCACGACGAAGGGCTTTTCGGGGAATGGCGGCTGCCAAAGATCCTTCTCCTCAAAAAACAAGATACCCTTGACCGCCAGTTCATTGGTTGGCAACGAGACCTCATTCGCATCATCCAGCATCAGCCCTGGCCGTTTGGCTGTGAGATCATCAGATGAACTTGAGAAACAAGATTCTCATAATTAGTAGCGCAGAGATGGAACTGTTCGCCAAAACAGACTTCTTCACTACTCAACCCTTCTCTTTCTTTTTTTTAGCATGTCAGATCTTGCTGTTGCAAGGAGTGGTGAGCAATAATTCGCTTTCACTCAGAAAAAATTTCAAGAATCCTCTCCTCTTAGAGAAAAATGGAAGCGACGCTTTTGTTGTGTTCAATATTCTGCAATTTACGGCTCTCGCTCTTCTCTCGGGGACATACCTTTCAGCGATGTTTTCTGAAAAGCTCGAGCGAATGAAAACCTGGTTCGCCTTGATGGTGTCTTGCCTGTTGTACTGCATATCATTCCTGCTCCTTGTTGGACACCAAACTGGAGCCATTCCATCCTTGAGCTTGTGTTTGTTTCAAGCAGGACTCATCTATGCCGCACCCCCCAGGTACATAAGTGTTTGATATGCTTATCTACTTGAGCTCATGAAGCTTCTCCTACTGTACAGCGTTGCTGCAGCAGGACTGGCCTTCGTTATCGAAGTAAGTTTTTGATCATTTAATACAACAGTATCCTAATCCAAAATGAAGTTGTATCTGAGACTATCCACCAAATTGACTAACAAGACGCTTGACAGGCGTCTCATCACAGCTGTGAGTGACGGTATAGTGTAGCGCGGTATGATAGTAAACTGTGGGTCGTACTTCAGCTCTTATTTCTGCCAGCTATTGTACATCAACTTATCTTCTGGATAGCCATGTTTGTCAGTGCTCGGCTTGATACAAGAAATTCCTCTCCTAATTACTAATTTACTCGTTTTAGACTGGTCTTTCCAAGCAAGATACTGTTCAACGGGACTCACAACAAATGTTTTGTCATATCGAAAATGATCTGCCGTGAGTTTAGATCGTCAACAATCATCTTATTTTCTCATCCCTCAACAGAAGTATTGTTACCGGAGTCAGCGTGGTTGTTCTTGTTGTCATGATGATTTTGCTTGAGTGTACGCAATTTCATGAAACCTCCTTATATGGATCTATAACAAATTTCAATCGAAGTATACACCGTATACTATCTCTGGCGTGCACGTAGTATCTTTAGGGATCTCAGACGGTGTTGTCAATGTGGTCCAATATTTCCGTTTGCATTATTCGTGCGGGTAGGGATCTACACATTGCTTGGAGGGTTTGCAATCATGTCAGTACATTTTTTCTCCTCGCAGGGGGTTGTATCTGTAGCTCATATGTTGTCTTCAGAATGGTCGATATTCTGCTGAACAAAAACTCGGCGGCATCTCATGGAACGGGCACTTTGGATCTGTTGGCTGTCAGTGCGTATATGGTATTTTCATTTTTTCAGTATTGGTGGTCAATTAAAAATGTAATGTTTCCAGTCCCTCTCTCGATAGCTATTGTATTCGGAACACAAGAGGTATGTTCTCCCGTGTCTTGTTTCGGAGGTTTTTCTCAGGCGCCAATGATAGGATATTGTTGAAGTTTATAAATTTTGGAGGCAGAGAAGCCGGCCGGCCGACCCAGCTGTTCCTGTCGATATAGAATGAGCAAGGCTTACCTTCGAGAGGTGACTAGTAGTTGTGCCGTTTATTTTCCATAGAACATTGAATATTTCTTCGTCTGGTCACGGTTCAATCTGCGTCTCGAATGATATCGTCAGCTGCGACGAGTTTTGGTAGTGGGATAGATCTGTAAGTGAACTCAGGCACAACCCGTATGCAATAAACTGGCCGCAGGCTGTCATGATGTGACTATATTACCACAGCTGGTAGGATGAATGTTCATGTGAGGTTGAAGCTCTGAACATATTGCCGTATTTGATCTTGACATGCTAATACTCATGAACTGTATCATACCATCTCGATGCCACCTGTGTTGGCTATGCCCGTCGTTGCAGCAACATGTATATACGAAAGATGTAACAAAAATCATCTGCCCTAGTCAGTACTAGGAGTCAAGCAGTCAATATGGACGACAAATCGGACGTCGCTGGAATAACACCTTCCCGTTCCTGGCCGGATTAGAAGTAGGTCCGAACCATTCATCTGGAGGCCTCACACCGTCTTCCAGCATTTTAAGGTTATAGTGTAGAACGAGATAAGCCATGAGACATTTCATCTCTATAGAAGCAAAAAATCGCCCGGGACTGCATAAATTCAATGAGAAGAGGGTTCACGATGAAAATGGTAAACTAACCAAAGATGACGCCCACCGCCAAATGCAAGATACGACTCAGAATTTGAAGTCATTCTGTACTGCCAGTTCTTTCCATTTTCTGGTCCATCCGAGGCTGTCGATTCCTGGCGCATAGACGCGAATCGCAATCCATTGAATTCATGAGCACTTTCATATAGAGTTTCATCTTCATGCACAGCAGTAGCGGCGGCGGCGACATAGTAACCTGAAGGAATGTGCGTGCCGTCCGAGAAGTCGAAATCTGAGACTGCGAGTCGTGGCATCCATATCGCGCCCAGACCCTTGAGGCGAAGGGTTTCTTTGAGGAAACTATCAAGCTTCACACATCGTCCGAGCGCCTCTTTCGTCCACGTTGTGAGGTCATCCGGATCAAGTTGCTGTCCGACCTCCTGGCGCAGGATAGGAATATATTGGGGTTGAGATGCGAGATAGTAGACGGCATGCGTAAAGGTCTGGTAAACCTATTGAATTCATTGTTGCATGCATGGAAATCAAGATTTACTTTGGTTGTAGTGTGTAAAGCAACAAAGTTGACATTGAGCATACGCATTGACAGGGACTCTACTGAGTATCCTTCGTAAGACGGGGAAGTCTCCATCAGCCATGAGAGCATGTCATTCTAGATTGGTCCAATCAAACAGACGAGGGATGAAAGAGTGGACTCAACTCACAGGCATATCAGACGCTGAACTTTGTCGCAGACGTCGCCGGTCTTCGATCAGCGGCGTTAACAGTTTTTCCATTCGTTTTTGATGTTTGAACATTGACCTGTATGCCATTCCTGCCAATCTAATCTTGATTGCTCTTCATATCCGTGTTGTATAGAACATAAATGACGTACGGTCGTAGAAACTTTGGCAAAAGAAACTTCAGCACTGGCCCAACGGACAAAACATCATTCGTGAAACCATTTGCAAGCTTGCAGTATTCATCACTTCGACCTTCAACAAATGATGCGAAAATTGTGATTGAACGTCAGGGGTTGTATCATAAGACGTACACAAAGAATCTCCAACAAGGATACGGTTGGTAGCTCGACATATTATTCGAGAAAAAGCTGGCAACACCTTGATAGATGCCCAATCTACGAAACGGTCAGATATTAGATTCGATAAAAAAAGGTCTAAAGATGAGAAACCCACCTCCTTCACTGATCTGGCTTTCGATGATGTCCGGGAATGCAGAATTTATTTCGTCCAAAAGAGGCGGGAGAATATCCTCAAGATTCAAGTTGAGTTTTGTTCGAATGACGGGAATATGATATAGTTCGTCTGAAAATAACGGTCCGACAATGTGGCGCAGTTGCAAAAGCTAGAAAGCGTTAATACTTTCGCATGTCACAAGTATTCGCTGGTTCGCTAACCTCCTCTGCTGCCGATTCCATGGATAGCACATCCTCCGGTGCGTTGTACAACTCTCTCACGTGCTCCTTCTCCTTTGCAAGTACGACCCACTGACCTAGTAGCGAGAACGTGAACAAGCTGCCCGGGAACTATGGAACAATTAGATGCGTCCCCCAAGAGAAGATTCGTGAAAGGCATACACGAAGACAAGCATCTCGTATAGCGGCCTTCGCTTGAAAACAGTTCAACAGAGAATCCAGATAACTCGTCCAAACCCCCGAGAATCCATTTGCTGGAAGATGACACTGGTTGCCGAAATAAAGTACCTAGTAAATAATATTCCGAGGTATTAATCTTGATGTATCAATTACCTTTGCGCGTATGGCTCTGCTATTCATTCTGTAAACAAGCAGAAAGCCCAACAGTATGAGTAGTAATCCTAATCTGACCATGACTTGGAGGCAGAATTGGGAAACAGGTCAACTTTGACGTGAGAGTCGAATTCCATGTATAACCTAGCAATATCATTATAAGTACGAAGTGCTCGTGGTTTTATGGTTCGATCATCACTGAACACGCCTACATACATAGTTCAAAGCACCCGAACAGTTGTGTTTTACGTACCTTTTTTTTCAACTCTTTTATTCCGCGTAAGTAAAGCGAGTACTAAAGCGCGGGGAAGTGATAGCAACTCACTCCAGTCTGTGTGTGATGAGTATAGTGCATACTGTCCGTGGGTGTACTTCTAGCTACCGGTCAAGACGCTGGGTCTGTTTATTGTGATTAAAATGTAGTTAGTCGATCCCTTTTGTGTACGCCGGCTGTATCTTCAACTATCGAATATGAGCGCTAATATAAGCGCCTTTCATTGGTGGAAATGAGGCAGCTGCTCTTTTGTTCAACGACGACCAAGTAATATGGGTGAGTCTTTTCTCGGTGCCTTCCTTAATACAACTGTAACAATTCTTACGCTTTTCAGGTATCCCCAAGGTATGCTCCTCTTTGATATCTCTGCCTAGGGATCCTGATATTTTGCACATAGTTCTTTCGCTGGATTTCGTATGTCTCTTTCAATCTTGACTCCGAATACTTCTGACTTCTTTCTAGAGAACGATATCCTTTGACCTCTCAGCTCATCCAGGAGAACAAGATACCCGAATTCGGTGCGTTCTGGTTCAGATTGCCAATGCAGTCCAATTAAAATTTGTTCAGATAACTTATATCTGGATTTCAATGCTATTATTCACAACTGCTCACATCCAAATGACGATGATGCACATTTTCGGCTTTCTGAGGAACAAATATTTACCTCTATATTCGCATACGTGGACCATTTATTCGGTAAAATCAAACCCAAGAAGTTCTTTTTCATGGCAGTTGATGGGGTGGCACCCCGTGCGAAGATGAACCAGCAGCGTAGTAGGAGATTTAGGACAGCAAAAGAAGCTCAGGAGGTTCGGCAAAAAGCAGAAGCCAAAGGAGAGAAGCTACCCGAGGAGAAGGCGTTCGACAGTAATTGTATAACACCGGGGACGCCATTTATGGCTAGGCTGTCGGAACAGCTCAAGTACTTCGTGAACAAGAAGATCACGGAGGACTCCAACTGGAGGGATGTCCAGGTGGTGTTGTCCGGTCACGAAGTTCCAGGAGAAGGAGAACACAAAATAATGGAGTACATTCGTCTATCACGGTCTCAACCGGATTACGACCCTAATCTTCGACATTGTCTATATGGTCTCGATGCAGACCTCATCATGCTTGGCCTCCTAAGCCACGATCCTCACTTCTGTCTTCTTCGGGAAGAAGTCAGATTTGGGCCAGCACGGAAGAGCCGCGGCAATTCTTCCCTCGACTCGATAAATTTCTATCTGCTCCATCTATCTCTTTTCCGAGAATATCTCCATCTTGAATTCAACTCTCTTGCCTCCGAACTTCCCTTTGCTTATTCCCTCGAACGCATCATCGACGACTTTGTCCTTCTCGCCGTTTTCGTCGGCAACGACTTTTTACCCAATTTGCCCGACCTTCACATTCACGAGAATGGGCTTGAGAAGCTCTTCGAGGTGTACAAGAAAGTTCTTCCTGCCATGGAAGGCTACATCAATGACGCGGGGACGATTAATCTACCACGTCTTCAGTCTATCCTTGATGAAATAGCCCAGTGGGAAGTCGAAGTATATGAAAAAGAGAATTCTGATATGAACTGGTATAAGGGGAAGCAGGTCAAGTATAAAAACGGCGCTGCCCCAAAGACGACTGAGCTTGTCATCACAAAACCTCAATATGATATTTTCCGTGCCGTGCGCGACTGGCTTATGGCAAAAACAACGAAGGCGTTGACCATGCCTAATGATTTCCCAGCAAAAGACAGGTTGTTCATCTTGACTATCGCTCGAGACTTGAACTTAAATCTAGCTTGGGATGAGTTTGACGAGGAAGGGCATAATATTCTTTCGTTTACACCGGCATTTTCGGAGGAAGCATTTGACGAAGACGAGCCAGAGGCTCAAGTCGCCGTATTGCGCGTATTGAAAAAATACGAGAAGGCACCGATTGATGGAGGAGAAGAGGATTTTGAAACCCGTGCTACGAACGCTCTCACACACAAAATGGACGCATGGAAACGGGGCTATTACTCCGGAAAACTCGAAATATCCTACGACGATCCTGAGCCGATGCAGAAACTGGTTTACCGTTACGTTGAGGGATTGCAATGGGTTATGTATTATTATTTTACTGGAGTCAAATCGTGGGCTTGGTTCTACGATTATCACTACGCGCCAAGAATTTCGGATCTGTCCTCCAAAGCGACTTGGGGAGGGAAAGGCGGGAATGGGAGGAGAGGAATTGTTCAGTTGAGCTTTGAATTCGAGCTGGGTCAGCCTTTCAGGCCGTATGAACAGCTCATGGGTGTCTTGCCTGTAGCAAGCAAGGATCATATACCTGCGGCGTATCATGTGCGTTATAGGACCATTTTCTTTCTCTTCCTTTGCTGAGCTGATTTCTTATCCAGGACCTTATGACAAGTCCTACGTCCTCAATATCGGATTTCTATCCAGAAGATTTTGAACAAGATTTGAATGGCAAGAGAGCAGATTGGGAAGCTATTGTCAAAATTCCGTTCATCGATGAAGAACGTCTCCTCGCTGCAATGAGTACCAAGGAGCATCTTCTGACCGCCGCCGAAAAGCAGCGAAATACTTTTAGAACTAGTACCACATTCAGCTTCCTTGGTCTTAACGCAGAGCCAACTGAATATCCTTCCTCTTTACCGGGATTCTTCCCTCCACTCCACCGCTGCATGTGCAAAATGGAGGTCTTCGAGCTTCCTACGCTAGATCCAGACCTTGGTCTCTCCCTCGTCACAGGTCTAGTGGATGGCGCGTTGACTGGTCCATCAGCCTTATCAGGCTTTCCATCACTCAACACCCTCCCTCACACGTATACGGTGCTGGGGGTACCACCACGTTAATGTCCATGGCTCGGAATCGCGTAATCAAAGCATCATTATATCCATACGAAATGCGTATGAAAACCGCAAGACAGAGGAGATCGGACAGGAGATACTCGGGAAACGAACATTTATCGGTTGGCCATTCTTATCGGAAGGTACTGTGGTGGGGGTTTCGGATGAATTATTCCGGTATGAGAAAATGAAGGTAGGTGTAACAGGACGAGGATTAGAGAAGGTGGTAGGGACACGACATAGTCAGAGTGGGCTTGGACTCTGGAAAGTCAAAGCAGATAAAATCGAAGGTGTCTATTCGAAGAGATTCGGAGTTATTACTGGACCAGTGGAGGTGTTATTACATGTTAGGCCACTTAAGGGTATGTTCTATTGCGCATTTGTCCCGTCTACTGTGTTAAATTGACAATCTCTCCCAAGGTCTCAAACGTCTAGAAGACGGTTCATTCGTTAAAGAATATGAAGGGATTGACAAAGAGACGGAAGTCGCGGTTCAGATGACAGTTTCCGCTGTTGGCGCGGAGGATCCCCGATATATTGAGCGACCGGCGCCGCCTTTGTCAGAGGAGTTCCCCGAGGGAAGTAAAATTTTCTTTTTGGGAGAGCATGCATACGGTGTCGCGGCGCAGGTATCTGCCACGACCGATACCAGTCTTTCTGTCGTCCTCGCAGTAAGTGGATGGTATCATTTGTGATTGACGATGCTCAGTTTAAATCATTATAGTTCTTCCCTTCCGACAAATCCGAAAATGCCCAATTCAAAGCAATTGTTCAAGGCCAATCCCCTCTTTCTTCCTTTTCGGCTGTCTACTATCCAGCGTTCCGAGCTGCCGAGATGCTTGGGCTTTCGAGTCGAGGTATAGCGAGGATCACCTCGAGTTTCCTGATCATCACATCGGATAATCAGAAACATAACATCGGGTTGAATATCAAGTTTGAGGCGAAAAGCTTGAAGGTGATTGATTATTCAAGAAAGGAGGGAAGACATTGGGAGTTTAGTGAGAAATCGATAAAGTTAATCAAGGAGTATCAAGAAGCGTTCCCTGATGTCTTCAGATGTGTGGATATCAATGTTGATGGTGAGTATCTGGGATAATCCTTTCATTCAAACGACTCTGAATCATCTTGATTTTTCTTTCTTCTTGTACAGGAATGTTACGAGCTGCGGACGTCTTACCTGGCGCTAATCCCGATGCGAGGGTCAGGGAGATTAGAAGTTGGTTAAAATCCAAAGGCGTACCAGATCTCGAAGCTGTTTCGCTGTTCTGTGACCAGCTGAGCAAAGACACTATTGCACAAATTGAGAAACTCGCGGACAGTTTTAACGGAAACAGGTCCAGTACTGGGATCAAAAAGGCTATTGTGAAGGGGATACCGAGGCAGGCAGTGCTTAAACCTGCCCATGCGGTTTATCGATTGCAAGGACAGAAGTTCGCATTGGGAGATAGGGTTATTATGGTGCAGGATTCTGGGGGAGTGCAGTTAAGTGCGAAGGGAGTGGTCGTTGGGTTGAATGCGAAGACGATGGATATAGTGTGGGACATACCGTTCATGAGTGGGACTACCCTAGGAGATCGGTATGCTGCCTCCCTTTCGTGCAATGTAATGTCAACATGTATTTATTTTTCTTCCCTCAGATGTTCACAATATCGTGGCTTACCGGTCGAGTTTGACTCCTGTTTAAACCTGAGTGATCCTCAGTTCGTCACCTCAACCAATCCAAAGGATCAGAAACCCCCGCCTCCTGTCAACCATGCAGCTCCGTTTAAGCCTCGATCCGGTTCTTATCCACTAGTAAAGCCTTCTCCCGGACAGCTTCCTGCTGCTGGATTCCGGCCTGCACAAGCAGGACAACAAACACAATTGCAGCCACAAGTGCATTCAAATTCTTCGTCTCATACTCTGGCTAAACAAGTTCATATTATGACTAATCCTCAGCACCAACATGGCGCTGGTATCGGAGCGCAAAGTGGTGGAGTACGCAGTGGTTTTGTATCACTTTCCACCGCCTCTACTAATCACACGCGAGGACCTTCGGACGAACGCGCACCGAATGCACCGAGTGCGAATGGCCACTCGACGCATCTAGCAGCGCCTGCTACCAATGTTACTAATGGTGTTAATGGGGAAGTCAATGGAGGAAATGGAAATGAATATACATCACGAGGACGAGGCGGCCATCGCGGGGGAAGATACAGTCCTGGCCTTGGATTCCGTGGACGAGGTTTTGCGACAAACGATGGAGGGAGAGGCGGATTCAGGGGAGGAAACGGATTCAGAGGAAGAAATGGAGGAGAAAGAGGAAGAGGATACACCGCTGCTCGTCCGTTACCTTCATAAATACCCAGAGAAAATACTGGAATATTGGGAAAAATTGGGTGGTTGTGGTGGATGTCATGGATTATTTGTAATAGCTGGCGTATCGATCTGTGCGTGTTCATACAGTGTTCGTACACAGGGAGGCTGTATGGAGGCTTAATATTGAGTATTTATCCACGCAGTGGATGTCTGTATTTTACATCTTGGCTAAGTCGTAATTTGTACGAACGTATTGCAGGTTTGTTCAGACTCTAGGAGGGCGGGACGTCCTTAAGTGAACTTTCATGCTTCAAATCATTTTTGTAGAGCGCTTGGTCACCAAATCATTGGATAGGTACTACGATGAAGACATTCCTCCTTTCAACTCAAATGAAGTGCTTGCTCCATATTTGCAGTATTTGTTACACCACCAATAGAGCATAAAAGATCAATCATATGTCAATTTACCTCAAGCGCCTTTTGCGCGATTGGACAGCTTTGGGGTTCGAACACCAATAGGTAGGGACTTTGTAGCAGGTTTCGCTCTTGCGAAGGAGCTCATCAGAGGGCAATCTGCCGGTGTCTACTTTGCATTGATAGAACATGACTACCTCTCGCGGGGTGGAGTGTGTCATGCGGCATCTAACCACATGATACCCGATCCAACTTGCTCATCAAACTTTTCTTCATCTTCGATTCCTGTTTGCCTCTTATAGAACGACAATTCATTCTTGTTCAAAATCAGCTCATCTAGTGCGATTGTTATTTCCGAATCATATGGTAGATGATAAGAGGGAAGTCTGCGAGTGTTGTAGGAATCTGCTTTGAGACTTTTTATGAAGGATGTGCGACCGATAGCTAATTCTATCATCATTTCTGTGAGATACGGTGGGCCAGTAAAGGTATATATATATGCATATTTCCGATAGGAGCGAACTTTGAGGTTTCGGCCTGCGACGGCAGAGCATTCCACATTTCGCATTCTGACCCCCCCCCCCCCCTATCAAGTTTGATTTCACAGATTTGGCTAGCAATATCGAAGCTCAGGAATGGCGACGGCGCATTGTTCTTGTCACACAACGAAGCCGACCAAAAACACCTCTCAGCTCAGGAAAGGAGACTACGCTTACAATGGAACACCCCACGATCTTAGGTGAGCATGTAATTATATAAATAATTGGTAAAAAGCTCAATCAGAATTGATTCAGAAACTACCGCTCAGAATATTCGCCTCATTTTTTTTGTCCCGAGTGCCTTCACATGACGAGACAAGCTCTCGGAATTCTACATGGTACCCAGATTGGCATCGGATTCCTCTACCCTATATTGGATCGGGTTAGCTCCGGAAGTGGACGTGATTATGACTTGAACAGGTTGCAGATATGGAGGAATGAAGGGTTCGAGCAAATCAAGTGTCCATCCCGCACATCAAGAACTCTGTGCACGAGCGTGCGGTAGTGCGCTTATTTTGCTATCCATATATATCAGTTTTCTTTTTTTTTCTCCTTCGTTGCATTTGTTCTCCCATCTTCCGCCTTTCTTTCCTCTTCTAGATTTTTTCTGCTGGTCAGACAAAACCCTGGTGGTCTACAATGTTCATTCTTCAGCACGCTGCATCCATTGCCTTCATCGTGGGATATATCCTACCTACTACTGTCTATGCCTTGCCAACACCGGATCTGCCAACACCGGATCTGCCAACGACGCATTTATCTGCAGGAACACTTGCCAACGATAGTAGGAATTCGAGACATCTGCACGGCCAACCTGTATGTTGACACCTCTCTATCCTTCTTCCTCTCGATGTGGGCTTGGGGCACTTGCTGATCAGGCTTTATATGTTTCGTCTCTACTAGAACTGGATGGTTCGTGTTCATGCCACACCGAATTCCGACAGCACCGACCTCCTACACCGTTGTTCGTGGTGGTGATCATACTTTATCGTAGACTCGACTGACCAATGTTCTCTATTGTAGTTGCAACGAAATTATCGTCAGTCGATCTTTCAAAATCGATTAGCACATCCGACGCCAAATTGTTGCCTCTACACAATTATGTCGATTCTGAAGGGAAGGTTCACCAAGATGCGATCATGATAAAGTATCTGAAGCCCAGTCATTCATCTGGTAATCCATATCATCCTGAAGCTATGCCTACTTCTGAGAATCCTGTAGAAGTTCCTTTCATGATCAATACCGCTTCGACATCCGCGTTCGTATTGCAGAAGATCGGAAGGTTGATAAAGGCTGGAAACATCGACAATGCCCCAGTCTTGATCATACCTGGGAAGATTGGTGCTAGTTTGGAAAAGACCAAGGTCTTTCAGGAGGGTATTCCCGAGAAGAAGGCAATATTATTGGCAGAGGTTAAGAAAGTAGCCTGCGAACAGGTTGTATCTATTGCCAAAGAACATCAAATTCTATACAGGTGAAATCGTTTTGTTGACCCATGCTCCCAATTCCGTTTAATTCCTTGACTGATTTGATTTTTTCCCTTTACCAGAGCTCTTTATGAAGATTTGCCAGTTACCTTCTCTGGTGACAAGGTGGAGTCGGTGTTGCTCTACAATTGGGACTCTTACGGCGAAATTGAAAAAGACGTGCCCGAGGAAGAATTGGTAAGTCTAAAAACATATCCATCTACTAATTCACTAAACATTCGAAAATTGTTTGTTTGTTCTACCAGCACTCTTATTGCGAGACATGTTTCGACAAAAGCTATACTGTAGATCTCGAATAAACTATAATCCTTCTCTTTCCTTGTCACCTTTCTTCCTCTTTCACCTTTCTTTCACACTTCTTTCTCTTAGGTTCTTTCCAGAAAAACTTAGATAAACAAATACCTATGTCAATGACTTGTTACGCCTTACACTGTATGATCATAGTACTCACGACCGTGATGATAAAATTCATTCATAAAAGGTTCAAGAATCAAGTCGAAGCTTCTCGAAGGAACACCGTATTAAGTACAAGTAGAAGAATTTATGACCACACACTCCTGCTCGAAGGTCAGACGCTATAATATTCTGAGCAGGGAAGCCGTCTTCAATGGCCTTGCGTAAGTCATTCCCAACTTGATGACTGTTTCGGATTTTAGCGCGAAGGATTCGAAATCTAGTGCACAAGTGGTTCATTGAGAGATTAAAATAAGGAGAGCGTAAGGAATGGCTCAAGTTCTTCTATGCCTCAGAGATCTAAAGTTCCCGATGCAAGGACACGGGTACACCTGAAACATTGATAACGCCTACAAGCTTATCTGGGGATGAGCCAAGTTACCTCAAGCGCCTTTTGCGCAATCCTTGCAGCATGCTCATCAAACTTTTCTTCATCTTCGATTCCTGTTTGCCTCTTATAGAACGACAATTCATTCTTGTTCAAAATCAGCTCATCTAGTGCGATTGTTATTTCCGAATCATATGGTAGATGATAAGAGGGAAGTCTGCGAGTGTTGTAGGAATCTGCTTTGAGACTTTTTATGAAGGATGTGCGACCGATAACTAATTCTATCATCATTTCTGTGAGATACGGTGGGCCAGTAAAGGTATATATATATGCATATTTCCGATAGGAGCGAACTTTGAGGTTTCGGCCTGCGACGGCAGAGCATTCCACATTTCGCATTCTGACCCCCCCCCCCCCCCTATCAAGTTTGATTTCACAGATTTGGCTAGCAATATCGAAGCTCAGGAATGGCGACGGCGCATTGTTCTTGTCACACAACGAAGCCGACCAAAAACACCTCTCAGCTCAGGAAAGGAGACTACGCTTACAATGGAACACCCCACGATCTTAGGTGAGCATGTAATTATATAAATAATTGGTAAAAAGCTCAATCAGAATTGATTCAGAAACTACCGCTCAGAATATTCGCCTCATTTTTTTTGTCCCGAGTGCCTTCACATGACGAGACAAGCTCTCGGAATTCTACATGGTACCCAGATTGGCATCGGATTCCTCTACCCTATATTGGATCGGGTTAGCTCCGGAAGTGGACGTGATTATGACTTGAACAGGTTGCAGATATGGAGGAATGAAGGGTTCGAGCAAATCAAGTGTCCATCCCGCACATCAAGAACTCTGTGCACGAGCGTGCGGTAGTGCGTTTATTGTGCTATCCATTTGTATCAGTTTTCTTTTTTTTTCTCCTTCGTTGCTTTCGTTCTCCCATCTTCCGCCTCTCTTTCCTCTTCTAGATTTTTTCTGCTGGTCAGACAAAACCCTGGTGGTCTACAATGTTCATTCTTCAGCACGCTGCATCCATTGCCTTCATCGTGGGATATATCCTACCTACTACTGTCTATGCTTTGCCAATGGCGGATTCATCATCAGCACAAGGCACCCGGTATCGGGGGAACCCGCAGAATTCGGATAGACAACCTGTATGTTGACACCTCTCTATTCTTCTTCTTCTCGATGTGGGCTTGGGGCACTTGCTGATCAGGCTTTATATGTTTCGTCTCTACTAGGAATGGATGGTTAAATTTTGTGTCGGAATGGATGCCGAAAGCCCCCAACTCCGAAATCTTTGTTCGTGGTGGTAATCATACTTTATCATAGACTTGACTGACCAATGTTCTCTATTGTAGTTGCAAAGCATTTATCGCCTAAAGCCGGTACATCAGGATCGTCTAGCACTTCGGACGTTACTTTATTGCCTCTAAAGGATTATCGGGATTCTGAAGGGAAGGTTCACCAAGATGTGATCATGATAATGTATCGGAAGCCCCGTCGGCAACATGCTGATTCAAATGATCTTGAAGCTATGCCTACAGCCGAGGATCCTGAAGCAATTGCTCATGTAAACCATTCCGCTTCGACAGCCGCGTTCGTATTGCAGAAGATCGGAAGGCTGATAGAGGCCGGAAATATCAACGGTGCCCAAGTCATAGTCACACATGGGAAGTATAGTGCTAGTTTGGAAAAGACCGAGGTCTATCGGCACAGTTCTAATAAGACTGCATTACTGTCAGAGGTTAAGAAAGTAGCCTGCGAACAGGTTGTATCTATTGCCAAAGAACATCAAATTCTATACAGGTGAAATCGTTTTGTTGACCCATGCTCCCAATTCCGGTTGATTCCTTTACTGATTTGGTTTTTTCCCTTAACCAGACGCTTCGATGAAGATCTGCCAGTTACCTTCTCTGGTGACAAGGTGGAGTCGGTGTTGCTCTACAATTGGGACACTTATAGCGAAATTAAAAAAGACGCGCCCGAGGAAGAATTGGTAAGTCTAAAAACATATCAATCTACTAATTCACTAAACATTCGAAAATTGTTTGTTTGTTCCACCAGAGCTCTTATTGCAAGGCACTTTTCGATGCAACCTATGATGTAGCTCACGGATAAACTATAATCCTGCTCTTTCCTTGTCACCTTTCTTCCTCTTTCACCTTTCTTTCACACTTCTTTCTCTTAGGTTCTTTCCAGAAAAACTTAGATAAACAAATACCTATGTCAATGACTTGTTACGCCTTACACTGTATGATCATAGTACTCACGACCGTGATGATAAAATTCATTCATAGAAGGTTCAGGAATCAAGTCGAAGCTTCTCGAAGGAATACCGTATCAAGTACAAGTAGAAGAGCTTATGACAGGAATGAGACTCACTTTTGCTCAAACACTCATCTGTGCCGTCGCACCTAACTCAAACTTACTGCTATCCGACTAGCTCTAGCAAACCTACGACCATCGGACTCGCTCTGGTTAAATCTCTAGACACTTACGACGTATCGGAAGCGCTCTGCTTCTCAAGTAAGTATCATTAAAACAAAGATATCTCTTTGGCAAATTAAGTACGAAATCTACTAACCTCTAACGATTTCTTTCTAGGCTTTACAGATTTATAACGAACTTCAACATTGATGGACACTAGGAGAAATCGTTGTCAAACGGGATATCGTAGTGTACAGCGTATATTCATTCTTGTATGTCTGCATCCTTTTCGCGAAGCTCGCGAGGAAAAAGACTTTATTCCAAACCCTCCCTCCTATCTCTCCCATTCCATACTCGTTCGTCGCACGACAAACCAGTTGGTTCCTTTGATCCTAATTTTACAACTCCTTCACGAAAGCGTAAACAAACGAACAAACGCTAGACGACAACGACACTGAGCCCACACCTAATCTGGATCCTGTTACCGCTGACACTGAACCAGAAACAGATACTTAATCCCTCAAAATCTTTCTGACATATCTATACCTGAACTCCTCAAGTGAGAAATCCTTAAGCAGCCGGTATATCGCGAACACGTCCGTATTGAGTTATTACGTGATGAGGAGATTTCTAATTCGATACGGTCAGCCGAGGAGGAAGAGGAGAATGATACGACACATCAGTCGAAGAGGAATGTCCCTCAAGAAGAATTACAGGAAACCTATGGGATGGGGCCACTTCACCGAATTACAGGCACGGTGCCAATGAACGAGAAAACTTTGTTATCCAGCGAATTAACTCGAAGCCAGCAAAAAAAAATAAAGTTAAATTCGCTTCAGGAAGAATGCAATCCGGCTGTATATTCAAGTCTGTCAGGGGAGAAGTTCCTAAAAATCTTCGAGCACTCCTCGCGGAGCATCGTCGTAAGGCGGTAAGAATTGGCTCAGAATTCATCAGGAAGGAGTGTTTACAGGCGTTCGAAAGCAACGTGTTGACGACTAAGGATCGCAGAAGATTCAAGAAGGTCCTACGTCTTCTGGATGTATGTCTCCTGAATTGGCGAACAGCGTCAACAAGGATCGGGAATGAGGAGGTTACATATCACTCACTGATTCGAGAAAACATGATGCTGAATGCGTAGCGGCGACGTTCAGAGTCGATACGGAATGATTCTTGTGCAATATTTTAGAGCACCACAATGTGGGGATGGAAAAACTCTGAAGGGAAGGAGATGAATACCACATCAGAGGTAACGATGAGAGGGTCAATTAGGCCGAAATGCCTACCGAGAGCATATCTCAGGCCCTAGACGCTCAGAAGAGTCAGTGGCAAGGCTTGCAGGAATGGACTCGATATTTTCTTGAACCACCTACAATTTTCAGCTGCAGCCGGAACTGATTCTCAGCGTTCTTCGGAGGAGTTTGCTAGTTTAAACGAACCGTTCCAGCAGAACCCTCCTCCTCATCAGAGAAATCGATCACCAAGGAAGACCACTCCATCTAGTCATGAAAAGCAATCACAGGGAATTTCCTCCTTTGAATAGCAGTTCTAGCTCCTCAGATGGTGAGGAACATAGTCGTTGAAGTCGAGGTTCGAGGAGTTATCGAGATCAACCAAAATCGACATGCCGACCCAGGGGAGACGATGATCCTAGCGACCCTTCTGATGGATCGGGAAGTGGAAAAGGAAGAAAAAATATCTGTCCCAGAGTCCCTAGGTCCGTTCGCAGTGAGGAGGTTTCGAGTCGAGTAGTAAGCGAGAATCCCCCTTTCAACGTGAAATTCAAGCCAGACACAACCCCACTGAGATTTGGATGACATAATCAACTAGGAAACACAGATCAATAACTTGGCTGACAGATCGAAAACGATATATCCACAGCTCGGGTATTTGGTACCAGGACGCCTGCTCGGACTTGTGGTACTATAGTCAGTATGGAAAGCGTCGAGAGCAGCTTGAAGAGGGCTGGGGTACCTTGAAAGCAGGAATTGTACGAACCAAACTTGGATGGACAACCAAGTGGCCATTGCAGATAATGCGGGATTCTGGACATGTGGCAGAGTCTCCTAGTCAATATTTCATCAGAAAGAAAGATCTACTCACTTGTGTATATCAATACTCGGATACGCAGCTCATCCGCCAGATTATGCTTGGAGCTCTGACTTCGTGGACCAACATCGTAACCCCTCCGAGTCATCTCTATGTTGACCTTGATGAATTCCAAGGAGTGATTCGGTTCCATGATTCTAATTTAATCTGTGTCACTCGTCAAAACTGGAGACAACCCAACAACTCCCAGTTCAATAACTATAATCAACAAGGATCGGGAATGCACAATAATAGATGGGTTAATCTGGTGGGAGCCAGCGCGGACCTTCCTCCTCACACAATTCCCCAGAGATGACAATACAGTTTCGAGAAGAACTCCCGAGGATCAGGGAGCACAACCATGCCGTCATTGCGGAAGTCCTAAGCATTGGGATAATGAATGCAAGTATGCTCGGTGAGGAATGCGTAAAGCACGAACCAATAATGTTTTAGCTTCTCCAGAGGAGGAATTAGCCCTACAAGAATACAATGATCTTTACTTTGCATTACTTTCCGAGGCGCAGTCTGAGTGTTTTGTTTGTGCAAAGCCAAGTCCTTACAAAGCTTCGTGATTGTTTTTCATATCTCAGATATGTTACTTACATCCCAATACAACTACATATTACTTCGCAAAGGATTTCTGATGGGAAGTAACTCTTTGTTATATTTTCTCATTGTTATCAGATGAGCACCATTCCTTTTATATTTTTCCTTTGTTCTTTACTCTACAAGCCAGTCTATTCAGATATAGTATTGCTTCGTGATCCTTACATAATGCATAGTATAAAGCTACAGTATTGAATAGGTAGTTCCTCAGTTTAAATATCAATCTTGATAGCACTTCAATAGTGTTATATGTAATTAGTCTAGATGCTATGAAGTAGCATCAATGTCCAGCTGAGCGGCAAATGAGCACAGCAGAAAGAGCATGTCAGTCAGCGGGCCGGACAATTTACATATCTCTATTTTCTAACTACACAACCATCACCAACACGAATTTTACTTCATAGATGAAGAATATTACTTTGGTTTTATTTTGTTCTTGGAGTGCTTCCAGTCTCCGTATTAGTTGATAATGACAGGAAACATGATACCCAACTTCTCGAACCTGGGTTCCTACTGGGCGAGCAGCAAGAGCGCCAACACATTGACCAGGACTGGGCAGAAGGAACTGGGACTCATGCACACACAGGACTGAGGTTCGAACCAGGCGCAAGATTCAGGATGCACAGGGAAACACTGTTCACAGTGAGGTCACTTCCTCCAGTAAGGGATCCAGATATGGCTGGCGACAGGGAAGCTGGTGGAAGAGAGGGCAGCAGTGAAGACAACAAAGAGGAAGGAAGGCACAGGGAGCGCAACAGGTGGGCTGCCGAAGAGGAGAATACAGGGCAGCAGCAAACAGAGGAAACAATAATGAATCTCTGCAAGGAAATTGCAGAACTCAAGGCCCATCAAAACAGGGATCCGACCAGCCATCTGTTCAGCGACCCGGACAACACAGAACGGGAGAGAAGGGCTACAATGGCACCAACAGGGTTGGTGAGGAGAGTGGCGAGGACACCCATACTCCCCAGCATGGTCCCTGGACACAAGGCATCACCACTGAACCAATGTAAGTGCTTGTCAGACACCTGTCCATGTCCGCCCATGACTGGGACTGTCAGAGGCCAGACATTTGAATGCAGGGCTAAAGGCCACAACGCGAACAAGCTAAAGGCTGCTATATGTGCTAAAGGCCGTATCTATTCCATGGGCTAAAGGCCACATAACAGACGAGCTAAAGGCTTCTCTACATGCTAAAGGCTGTATCATTGCATGGGCTAAAGGCCTTGGACACAGCAAGGGGTAAAGGCCCTTTAGTCGGATAGAGCAAAATGAGGCATATTCCATGAAAGGAAGGGCTCTGATCAATGGATAAACAACAGACCAGTGCCAAGAAGCAGGGCCAGGCATCTATTTAGGTCCATATATCGGGCTAGGGAGCTTATGCTGACGAACAAACATTAGCACCACCAGAGAGAGTAAAAGAAGCATGCCGCATGTTCAAGTATGTTCCATACACAGTGTTGACATCGGCAGCAAGAAGAAAGGTGGTGAATGGGGACCAGGAGATGATGATATCAGTGGAAGGACACATTTCAGCCAAAGGCCTGGACAGGAGGAACGAGGCAGGTATCACTGAGCTGGAGTGGATATTGGCATCATGGATGATAGCCGGTCTCATTTGTCGACACCATGGAGCAGAACGGGCAGAGGCACTAGAGAAGCATAATGTCATAGTCCTGGTGCTGGGTTCATTGCACGGATGGTTGAGGGCAATCAAATATGACATCCGGCAGAGAGAGCTATGGGCTGATGACCCCTCCATGACCTTAGCACACTGGACTACGAGTGTCTGGTCCTCTTGGGAATGTGACTGTCATTGATGATGAATTCTCAGGTGGTGGCGGCAAACCCGACAGGCACCTTCAGCAGAAAATTCAACAAACCTGCTCACAGCTCCTTTCGGAAGTGACCAAGGGAAGAAGAAATGCTCCGTTGCTTTCGATGTGGATGACTGGGTCACTTACCAGCAAACTGCGAGGCCACGACCACTGCTGCAAAGCAGACACCAGCAGCGCTATTGCCAAACACAAAAAGTAAGCATGCGCTCCAGGATGGAGCGGGAAAACAAATTTGTGTCAACTGAGCGAGGAACTCCAGCTGCAGCTTTGGTACAGCATGCATCAACAGTCATGCCTGCAGCGTATGCAGTGCAGATTCGCACAGAGCAGGCAGGTGTTCTTTCTGAGGACCCGCGCAAGGTGGTCTCACCACTGATGTGAAGGGTGAATGAAAACAAACACCCAAACACTAAGTTCAGGGGGCTTGGTAGCAGTTGTAAGTAGAGTACTGTAAAAACCTGATAAAATCAAGTATAACACCAAAAATCACAAGTCAATAAACCTAATAATAAACCTAATAAACAACCTAATAACAGAGGCTTGTAGCGATGGGGGTGCTGCAACCTGTCCTTTCTCTAAATCCCCCCCCTCCTTTTATACCCAAAAATCTCGGAATATCTTCGCACCTTCCTACTGTGGCCGCAGGCCATTATTGTCTGTTGATCCTCTGGCTCCATATTCCCACTCCTGCGAAGTCTCCGATCACTTCTACAGCTTTTCCTTACTAAAAATCCGCCTTTTTCCTATTTTGGTAGTACCACCTCAAATAAATGGTTCCCCTCGATCCACTGATCCCAAATTGAGTTGTCAACGGAGTCTAGACTTCCCCGCATCTGTTGGACTTGTAGTTCAACTAATTTCTATCCTTCTAGCCAATCCTAATCCGAAATCCGGTGTTTTAGCCCCTAAGACATAGACATCTCCGAGCACACAGCATTTCCAGGTCCCAGACCTATCCCTTCTGTCAGGACCTGCTTCAGACCTCTCCCCGTCCATTTGTCTCTTTACTTATTGTATAATATTGTCTGTAGCACGCATATATCCAGCATTCTCGCTGGAGCCACTAGTTTTGATGAGTAGTTTTGATGGGCCATCAATCCCATCAATATATACTGCTTTGACTGCCGAACTTAGATATTCTGCTCGTTTCTCTTAATATAGCTGTGAAATAAGTTGCCAAACAAGTCATAAAATATATTTACACCTGTTCTGAACATTATTTCAATTTAGCCTGTTCATTTTACTGAGACAAGTCTAAACCTATGTAAACTTCAACTGTTTTCTATTTCTCAGTCCGAGAGAATGGTTATCAATTATCCCAGACTGTAAATTTGTCTTGTAGACCTTCACTGACATCAACTGGACCATCTCTTACTCATCCAGTATTTTCTCCGCTACCTTAAACATGCTCCTATGACTTTTATTGGTGGCGGTCAAAGTTGTTTTGATTGCATCAACAATACTACTAACTTTGACCTTCTCAATTAAGGACTTTAAATATTTTAAGTGCAATATTAAGTTTGAACTTGTATTTTAAGTGTTGTGAGTGTGCATTGCAAAGAGTAGTAATATTTTATAGACTTTTTAATTGTCTTTTAATAAGGAAAAACACTTTAGATTTAAAGTATTTGAGTGATATCAACTGCAATTTGGCAGTCATATCACAACTCAATGCGGACAGCATTGAGGAGATGCTCACGCTGTTAGGTTTACTTGATGATTGGGCTGAGGTGGTGACAGGTATCCGGGAAGGCTTCGATGCAGGAATACTTGAATCACCTTCCCGGACGTATTTATTTCGAGAATCATGCTTTGTCAAGACTAAACAAAGAATTTATAACATCATACATCAGAAAGGAACAGGAGGAGGGGCACTACTCAGAGGGATTCAATCAAGCAGCATTCCAACAGAAAATCGGGCCTTTCAGAACATCACCAATAGGATTAGTCCCCAAATTGGACTCAGGAAAATTGAGAATGGTGCAGGATTTGTCATTCTCACAGCGGAACGAAGGAATAGACTCCGATGGATTTCCAACAGCATGGGAAACATTCGACCAGACATGCACCTTGGTACTAGCGTTGCCCCCAGGAAGTGTAGTGGCAATGTTTGATGTATCAGCAGCTTACAGAATCACACCAATGCTCCCAAATCAGCAATCATCGCTATGCATTCAGTGGGAGGGGCAAGTATATGTGGACCAAGCACTAATGTTTGGCCTGGCATCCAGTGCCGGAGTTTTCGGATCAATCGTGGACATGCCAGAAGCAATTTACTCAGCATCAGGAATGGGACTGCTGCTGAAATGGGTGGACGATTTCTTTGTGGTAAGGCTACCAAACCATTCGTGGACAGAGGAAGAATTCATGAGGCTATCTGGATTGTTTGGGGTGCTATGGAGCAGGGAGAAGATGCACCATTTTTCAAGCATACAGTGATACATTGAATTCGATTGGGACCTAAAGGAGAAGCAGGTATCATTACCAGCAGAGAAATTGACCAGGATACAGGAATTGCTGGGCAATTGGGCAACCGAGGACAAATCATTCAAGGCAGCAGAGGCCAACAGCTTACATGGAAAATTGGTGCATATCTCATGCATATTCTGACTCATATGCCCATTCTTGCATTCCCTATCAGTATTCGCACAGTCATTCCAATCCTTGCAAATAGCAAAATGACCACCGGACTCAGTATCCAAGGACATAGGATGGATCAGACTCATCATAGCCTCCTCATCCCTGTCAATACTGATAAGGCCAGCCAGAATAACGGACATACAAGTGGTGGGGAGATGACAGCACATCATTTGGGATTGGAGTGGTGATAGGCAAGTACTATGCAGTATGGAAATGGGCCCCCGATTTCTTCGTGGGACCAAAACAGGCTTTCAACATTGGATGGGCAGAAGCAGTAGCAGTCAAGCTAGGAATGAGGATGGCAGTTGCCAGAGAAATGTTAACAGAGGGACTAATGTACCTGGTACGTTCCAACAACTCAGGGATTGTTCTAGTGGTAAACAAAGGGTGATCGAGGAGCGGTGAAATGAACAACATTATGAAGCAAATTTACATACTACAGGGAAGCAGGAGCATGCAGCTAATAACGGAATACATGTGTTATATCTATGCAAGCTAAGTCGTTACGAAGCTTTGCAAACCATTCCGCTACTTAGATATATTACTTATATCCTTTTACCACTATGCAATTACTTTGCGAAGGAATTCCGATGCAAAGTAATTACTCATTATCTCTTTTATCCTTATTGGATTCACACTATTCCTTTTATATCCCTTCCTTTGTTCTTTACTTATGAGCTAACCCATTTGGGCATGGCATCGCTTCGCAATCCTGACTTACCTTTAGTATAAAGCTATGGTATCGAATAGGTAGTTCCTTAGTTGAAATATCAACCTTGATAGCACTTCGATAGTGATACCAATTAATCACCTAGCTATATCATCATTTTAACATCCTTGCTGTCAGTATGTTCCACGACAGTCATCGCGAACAGAACACATTTCCTTTTCTTCTCTTGCGGACCCACAAAGTGTCGAGGACTCTACTAATAGTGGAGTCAAGGTCCGACTACTTTGTATAGGATCGTTTTATGTTGCGAAGTATTCTCCTTTGTAAATTTCCCATGATCATTTCCGACGATCCCTTTGTGCATGATCATAACAACATGCCATCAAGGGAGAACATAGCAGACACATTATCCAGGGGAGACATCGAGTCATTCCTGAAAGCATTCCCAGCGGCAACCAGAAAGATATCAGTTCCGCTGCCAGATCATCTAAGATACCAATTGCTGCTTATCTAATGAGGGCATGATATACTCACCCAAAGCCATTGCCAGAGGCAGCTCCTGGGCGATTAAAGCTGAAGCCATCACTGCTGAGACCAAATTGCCCAGCAGAGCAACAAATTTTCAAGTGGATCAGATTGAACAGACCACCACCATCAACAATTGATGACCCGTTAATAAGATTCATATCCAATCTATCATCGTGACACTTGCTGAAGGACACTGCAAGCTACGGTGCTGGATTACGAAAATTTCATCTATTTTGCGACATCTTCTCAATTCCCAAAGCAGAATGCTTACCAGCAGGGTTTGTGACACTGCACTCCTTTGCACTATGGGCAGCATTGAACCTGGTCTTGATCCCTGCAGAATTAGCAGAGTCAAAACCTTTTGAACCAGTAGCGATCAACATGGTAAGATCTTACATGGCCGGAATTCAAGCATGGCATTTTGCGCAAGGGTGGGCAGATCCATTGTTGGACAGTGAACACATACAGATAAATTTTTTGCTGCTAGGTCTGCTTAATGCATTTGGACCACAGAGAAGACCAATGAGGCCACTGGTAACACTGTTGATGCTAAGAGCATTAGATCACATGTTGGACAAGTGGGACTCATTTGATGCATGTGTCTGGGCCATGGCAACAGCGGCATTCTGGGGCATGATGAGATTTGGAGAGGTATCAGTCAAAGCGCAAAAGGATTTCAATGGGGAGAAACATCTGAAGAGGTGTGATGCTGTGTTCAGTCTCGATATGGATGGAGTTGAGTTTTTGAGGTTGGACCTGCCATCAGCGAAGACAGTGAAGCCAGGAGAGACACAGAATATTTTTCTCACTGGATCCGGGGACATCAGTGCAATTTGGGCACTACACAACTTAGCTAGGGTGGTACCAGCTGGGCCAGAGGACCCAATGTTCTCATGGAGAAATCAAAGAGGTTCTATATGCCCTATGGTACATTAAACCGATCACATGGACACTGCAGAGCAACCACAGGAGTGCCATTGGCGAGGCAGAAACACACCAGGACCGATAGATGAAACTAGCAGAGATCCTGCCCACCTGAGCTGCAGAATCTTCTGCGATTTATCCGAGCTAATGCTCAGACCCCCCCAACCTACAGTTTTGTTCCTTCGGTATTTGACTGGGCGGTGTCAGACGAGGCTGGATGCAGATTGAGTTATTCTGCAATTCTGCAATACAATTACCTCCTTCACAAAGAGTTACTACATGAAGGACTCCTTCATTATCTTTTCTCAACATTATCCAATGAGTTATTATTCCTTTTATATCCTTCCTTTGTTCTTTACTCTACAAGCCAGTCTATTCAGAGATATTATTGTTTTGTGATCCTTATGTAATGCATAGTATAAAGCTACAATATTGAATAGGTAGTTCCTCAGTTTAAATATCAACCTTGATAGCATTTTAATAGTGTTATATGTATGCGGATCAAGTTATTCTGCAATTCTGTGATACAATTACCTCCTTTGCAAAGAGTTACTACATGAACAACTCCTTCATTATCTTTCCTTATCATTATCCAATGAGTTATTATTCCTTTTATATCCTTCCTTTGTTCTTTACTCTACTGTTATATCTATGCAAAGCTAAGTCTTTACAAGGCTTTGCAATTTATTCCACTACTTAGATATATCACTTATATCCTTTTACCACTATGCAATTACTTCGCGAAGGATTTCTGACATGAAGCACTTACTCATTATCTTTTCTTATCCTTATCAGATTCACACTATTCCTTTTATATCCTTTCCTTTGTTCTTTACTTATGAGCTAACCCATTTGGGCATGGCATTGCTTCGCGATCTTGACTTACCTTTACTATAAAGCTACAGTATTGAATAGGTAGTTCCTGAGTTTAAATATCAACCTTGATAGCACTTTGATAGTGATACCAATTAATCATCTATCCATATCATTGTTTTAACATCCCTACTGTCAGTACGTTCTGTGAAGGTCATTGCAAATGGAACATGTTTACCTTTCTTCTATATCAGACACACAGAGTGTCGAGGACTCTACTATTAGTGGAGTCAAGGTCTGACTACCTAACTTTAGGATTGTCTGATCTCAGGAAGTAATTATCTTCACTGTTTCCCATGATTAACCCCGCGACCCCTTTCCAACAATCCATCAGTGCACAATCATAACATCTACAAGCTATTCTATTCACAGAGATAGTATTGCTTTGTGATCCTTATGTAATGCATAGTATAAAGCTATGGTATTAAATAGGTAGTTCTGGAGTTTTAATATTGACTTAGGTCTGCCCTTCCTCATATTAAGGATGTTCACTCTCCTCGATACATTCTCAACACTGCTATGACATTCTGCAAAGTGACCTTTGTGAACTGATGTTGCTATTACCTCCTTTACCATTGGACCATCGACATGTTGAGTGCACTACCAATAGTAGTGTTGATGTCCAACTACCTCTCCTAAAATTCTGTGAATTGTTCCTCCCTTTGTGAGAGAATTATTCCCTTGCAATCCCACCTAATTCCACAATTCAGGAGTTGCATGATCTTAACAGTAAGTCTAGTGGAGGTGGGAATCCCTTGTCATTGACAAATTCTGTAGTGTCTTGTTTGGCATACATGAACAACCTAGGCTTGGATGGTAAGCTTCTTGCAAAGGAAGTGGAATGTTGAAAGAAGTTAGGGTTATATGGGTTTTGTTGTTAAGACTGTGCCTGTCGTGATGTGCTATACAGGATATGGTACTTACTTCATTTTCTCCTACATTCCCTCTTTTTGTTACCTTCATGACTGCCTGGATCCCCTCTCCATTCTTCCATATCCTTTTACTTCCATCTATCATCCTTCAGAACCTTCCATCATATTCCAGACACTTCTATCAGCTTCCCGCGCTGTTGCTTACTTATCCGAACCCTTGTATATATAGTACAGTAGTTGACACCTAGTTCCCCATCTTGACCTCTTGGTCTTTGGAACTAGGTTAGCACTTGTATCTTCATTTACACTCAATATACTTACTTGGTCTTTGGAACTAGTTTTCCTTGTGCAACCCTAGTGATTGGCCCCTGCGCTATCACTGTTGTCTAAGATCCCCTTTCTTTCAGCCTTTGTGTGTGGTGCTAGCCCCACCCCTCACTTTGGTTTGTGCTTTGTGCCTGTGCTTCCTCTGTGCTTTCTCCCTTCGTCACCACAGTGCCAGTGAAGTTCCATAAGGTCTCAAATGAGTAAGATAAAACTGTAAGGAAAATAACTTGTTCCAAGTTCATACAGTATCATACAAGCAATGATCAGTCAGTAGGTAGATAGTTAATATCAGTTGAGTTTGAACAAGAACCTTAGCACCATCATTGGTAGTGCTCCCACTATGTCATATAGTTTGGTTTACCTTTGTAAGGTAAAGGGTATTGTCACAAAGAGGTGATGATGGTGGCGGAGCGGAGCGGAAGCGGGCAGATACTGGTCCCAATGACAAAGTTATATTGATAATAAATACAAGTAAGTAGGTAAAAGACATACCTGGTCCCAATGACAAAGAGGTCAAGATAAGGGACCAGGCTGTGGGGGCTGGCTTATATATACAAGGCGGAGTGTGGGAATTATGATGTAATACTGTATAGCTCAGGCACAAGGAATGGAACGGAACTGATAGAATGGAATGGAAGGTTCCGGAATGATTATTGTAGGTAGGAGAGCTCGGATGGTGTATCATAAAGAAAGGAAAATGATAGGGGTGGCTCACTTCATGACAGGTATCTGGAGGTTGACTGGTCATATTGCAGTCAACAAGGGAGTAAGACTGATGAGTGTCAGACAGAGTTCAGTGACAATCTAAGTTGATATTTAAACTGGAGAACTATCTACTAAACACTAAGGCTTATATACCAGTAATCCTAATTGTTAGAACAAGAACAATAGATGTTTGGAATAAAACAATAAGTATTGTAAAAAGTTCTCAATAATGGTCCTCACATGAACCTGGTTGCTTCACTTTGCTCACAATGATATGGCAGTCAACAAGCCAAGAGTATAATTGTATTGATGTTCACAAACTAAAAATGAAATTTAGCATGTTGTTAACAATTTCTATACTGTCTAGTTATTTAGCTGCTAATAACATGTGCTAAATATGCTTCTGAGAGCCTGAGCATTATTATTTAGCAGAAAAAAAATTATACCCCTACACGAAGTAAAACCACTTGTCAACACAAATTGAGTAGGTTGGAGCTCCTCTTGGCCAAATTGATATGTTGTAAAAACTGCTGTTACAGCTGATTTCAAAAGTCTAGAAAGTTTTTGACCTCTTCACAATTGTTGGAGTGTTGCTTACTGTTGTTTGTGGAGGAGCGTAAGTGAAAATTACTATACCTTTTTAAGTACACATATTTTCAATCCTCAGATTTCGACTCAATACAAATTGCATTACTGTATCCACTATTATCCAGTAAACAATGGAGGTGAGATCTCAGGATTGAAAATGCTCCGATTTTTGGTACTCAAGAGGTATAGTAAATTTTGCTTACACTCCTCCACAACCAACGGTAAGCAACACTCCAATAATGTGAAAAGATGCAAAACTTTCTAGACTTTTGAAATCAGCTGTAAGAAGATCTACAACACCAAAAACCAAAGACGTGTCTTATAGCCAGTGGCAGTGTAGCGTTTGATTCATTCCATTCACATCTACTTTAAACGTACGCGTCAAATCTGATCCGAAATCATAAGAGGATTAATTGTGGCAGTGTATTAACCGTGAAAGGTGGACGTCGGCTTTCTTGAACATACCTCTGCATCAGCTCTCATCAGCTGCAGCTGAACAGGGGTTTCCCGCAGCTGAATGCGCGTATTGGCTTGTAGTCACGAGCTGAGAATATTGGTGAGGATACTTTGTACAAAACCGGGGCAATTTCTGATGGTGACAATTGTTGTCCGAATAGTTCATAAATATCCAATTTTGGACCACGGAACTCCTTCGACTTTGGTTTGCCTGTGGAGAAGTGTGGATAATATTCTGCTGCAATTCTGCTGACGTGTGGTCCCAATGATTTGGATAGTTTTACTATCTTCCGACGTTGATTGTCCGGTAGAACATGTCCGTCCACACACTCTTTTCACGTCACAATGGCAATTCGCTCTTGTTACGGGGAAAAGGATAATCTTCTGACGCCCGGATTGCTGGTGGATACTTCAGGCCTTAGAACGGATATAAACGAACAAGGGGTATGTTCAGTTTCCACAACCTGAAGCAATCAATACCGTCATAATGCTTCTTCGCTGCGCGCCCATTATTCTCGCAACCTTGATTATCTCCTCTTATGCCTGTGCTGGTGGCCACTCTCCGTTGCCTATAATTTCCGAACAGTTGCAGGCGTCGTGCATGAACCGAACCGTCCCACAGCGCACTGCCACCGCTATCACTAACGTCAGTGTATTCGATGGTTACAACTTTATTCCTGCTCAGACCGTCACCATGGAGGGGGAGACCATCACCGAATTCGTGCCCAACATCGAGACTATTGTCGACGGAACTGGCAAGTTCCTAATCCCAGGTTTTATGGATAGTCATCTCCATCCAAATACATGTAACGATTTGAAGATTCTTGCCTCATACGGTGTCACTACAGCGTTCCAGATGGCATGTTATGATTACGCTCAGTGCAATATGTTGCAGAACCAGGAGGGTGTTGCTAATATCATCAGAAGTGGGCTCCCAGCTGTTGGGCCCAACAGTCCCCATTCTCGTCTAGGCAACTTCTCCGCGTCCCAGTTACTGTCTCCCGACTCCAACATCACCGCGACTGTCGAATACGCATTCAACAACGGATCTGATTTTTATAAAATTATAGCCGAGATCAACGGTCCCACAATCGAACAGCAGAAGGAGCTGGTCGAGCAGGTGCACGCACTCGGGAGGATGACCATGACACACGCTTCGCATCCTGAGTTCTACCTCCAGGCCATTGAATCCGGTACTGACGGTCTGCAGCATATATTTTCTGATGGCGAACTTGACGCCTCCACGATTGCCAGAATCAAAGCCCACGAGAACATGTTCGTAACACCGACCATGGAAGTCTTTCGTATCGCCTATGCACACCCGAAGCTCGCTGGTCTTCTCCAGGGTCCTCAAGGTTTTGGGAATACCACGTTCGCAGACATCCAGAAGAACGTCCAGAAGATGCTCGTAGCTGGTGTCCCGCTCCTCGCCGGTACTGACTCCGTAGGAGATATCTTGCTTCAAATAACCGGTGCTTCTCTCCCTTTCGGTCCAACGCTGCATTGCGAATTGGAGAATTTCGTCGACATCGGGATGACCCTTGCGGAAGCCATTCGCTCTGCAACAGTGGCACCAGCTGCTTGGCATCGGATTACTGACCGCGGTGTCATACTACCTGGGATGAGGGCGGATTTGGTTCTGTTGAATAGCGACCCGTTGGTGAACATCTCGAATACGAGGGATATTGCTCGTGTGTGGATTGCAGGTATCGAGTATCCTGATGTCGCGGACGGTAAAAGTTTTTCGTGTTCTTCACTTGGGTAGGGAACAAATACGACTTTGAGCTTCATTTATTGTAGATTCTGTTAGTTATCTAAATCAGTCCTTATCCTCTACTATTTACAAGGTCACAAATTGATATTTATCTGTGTCCTAAAGAATTAAAGCTACAAGTAACCTCTGCGCATAACTAAGGGATATTGTGTAGACCACGTGCTCGTGCAGTATCCGTCTCTTCCAATCCTTCATCCAATTCGATGTCTGATTATAGTGCGACTTTAGATACTCTGAAGGGATTAGTCCCAGAAGAGCTCCTCAATCCTCGTGTTGGAATAATCTGCGGCTCTGGATTAAGTGGACTTCCTGCATCTCTAAAACAAAGCGTTTTGGTGTCATATGATCAGCTTCCAGGTTTCGTTCAAAGCACGGGTATGCCGTTCTTTATATTTATCCATGATAGAGACTCATCTGCACTATGTAAGTTCCTGGACACAAGAGCTCGCTCGCATTTGGGCTCATGGGCTCTGGAGCTGGTGTGCCTGTAGTTGCAATGCTCGGGAGGGTTAGTTATCCAGCTATCGACTATTGGCGCTGATTGATCAACCCTCAGTCAGTTTCATCCTTATGAAGGCCACAAGCTGTCGTCTGTCGTTTATCCGGTGCGCGTGATGGCAAAGCTAGGTGTCAAAGATATTATTAGTACGTTACATCGACGATGTAGCTCCATGATATCTCATTGGCTTGGTCCAGTCACGAACGCCGCTGGCGCTCTGAATCCGGAGTTGGTGGTTGGAACTAGTCCGTCGTTCTTATTCCTGCACGAGTTTGATCTCACATCGTCCCAGTCGTTGTCGTTCACGACCATATCGCTCTTCCAAATCTAACAGGAATGAATCCTCTTCTCGGACCACAGACAGATCTATCTTTACCCCGTTTCCTTCCTCTCTCTAACACGTATTCTCGTCTGCTACGAAAGCTAGTCTTTCAAGCTGCTCATGATCTTTCGATCGAACGCGATGCCTTGGCGGAAGGAACATATGCATGGGTTAGCGGACCCACTTATGAAACTCCTGCAGAGGGTCGATTTCTCCGTGCTGCCGGTGCAGATGTCGTCGGTATGAGGTCAGTCAATTTACTGCCTGCTTTAATTCTTAATCCTTACAACAAAGTTTTGTGGTAGCACTGTACCAGAAGTCCTGGCAGCTAGGGAAGAAGGCATGAACGTGCTCGTTTTGAGCTTGGTCACGAACGCAGTGGTGATTCCCAGCGGCTATAAAAGTGTCCGTGATGAATTCGAAGCAGAGGTGAGTTTTATAAGCATTGGTAAGGCAGGAATTAAACCTTACACCTTCATAGATCGCAGGTACACTCACAAACCCAGGGGTAGACGATGTTGTATCCCACGAGGAAGTATTAAGCCTTGGAAGATTGAAGGGTGACCTTATGAAGAGTTTGGTAGAAAAGGTTCTAGAATTTATTCCCAGTGACGCGTAACATTTGCGAGAAATCTTACAAATGATATTCGCCGTGCTTAGCACTCACCTCAATGTTTCCTCCTCAAGCGTTGTGTTGGAAACGTACGCGTCCTACCTGAAATCACAATAGACACAATTTAGCAAACGTTATGTTATATACACGTACGATAAAATCTGTGGTAATGAGCTCAGCATACCTAGGTAGGTGAAAGATACTTATATACAGTCAGAACGAAGATGGAAGAGTGGAAAGTAGCGTCGGTTATGGAAAACAACCGTTATTGATACACACAGCATTTGAACGACTCCAGCGTTCTTCGGACCTTGCGAAAAAAAATCGAAAATCTTAGTCGTGTCTTAAGAATGGGGCGTACTATACATCCTATTATATTGCTCAGCGAGAACCATAGAACCGGTTCTTTCAACGCTGGCTAATAGAAGAGGACGCAGGCGTGCTGCCGGTGAATCTAGAGGATTCGGATATGTATCGTTTGTAGGGAAATTTGGCCTTACGGCGCTCAGCATCGGCTGATTTCGTAACCCACTAGGTATGGATCCATCGACATTTTGATTCGATAGCCAGCCCGCTACGTCCAAATCCACTGACCCCGATGAGTATGTAGATGCCGCAGAAACACGTTCTTCCTGAAAGGGCAAAGAACGGGTAGGAGAGGACATTGTACTGTTCCTAGGCGAAAGTGAAGGTCGCGCTGGGGCAGGCCGTGGTAAGGAACCTGATGTGAAGAAGGGGTTGCTTCGAATCGAGGAAGACGGATTATCAATGATCAAATGAGAAGGTGGGGGGAGTGCGCCGGGGAGGGACGGGAAGGCTCAGCGTTGAACTTTGTGATTCCTGTCGAGTATGATCGGGATTTGGGACTGGAGCTGGAGGTCGAGAGGCAACCACACTTCCAGGAGCTTCTACAACAATACTTTCATTCAAGATCGACACTGGGGTTATTTGCCGATTGACCTCTTCTGTGGTGGTGATATGTCGGTACGAGCTTTGGGCACTTGCGGCACGTTCAGGATATGAAACCGTGCTACTGGCATTATAAGAAGAAGGCGAGCTCAAAGAAGTACCTCGATATTCCTTGATCATTGCTTCAGTAAGATTCAATTGAAGCGGTTTTTGAGAATCCAGTGTGAATCGTTTGAAAGTTTCTGCTGTTCCGAAACTTTCTAGATCCCCTTTATCTCCGGTTGCTGATTTTGTCTCGAAGGCAGGACTGAGAACGCGGAACGTATTGAAGAGAAGCAAAGCATCAACCACCCCTAAATATAGCAAATGACCCAGTCAGTGGTCAGTATGAACAGAGATCATGCTGGCTAGGATCACTTGCCTAAAGCGAACCAACAAACGAAGGCAAACACCGTCACTTGAAAGGGGATCGCGAATCCTCTGATAGACAACAGCCGGGTAACGGAGTACGGCACAAGAAGCAGGATGTAGGCTGAAGGTAGTTTATAATCAGTGGACATGGAGATGACGCTAACTAAACCTACCCGCAGGATACCTACAATGCATAGCAGAAGTATGTCATTCATCATTAATATCTCAACGGAGGCTTGCCTAGACTCACCATAGCATACTTCGAGCAATGCTGGTAACAAACTGCTGATAGGTGGAGTCTGGAGTAACCCTGACTCCTCCTCGGATTACAAGAAATCCGCGCAACACAAGAAAAATGAGAGTGTATAGGATGACGGAAAGCACAGCGGCTAAGAAAATCTTCTCGGGATCAACCTGACGTTTGTTAGAGACAAGGATAGGGTCACACACTGGAAAAAGATGAAAGAAAAAAAGCTGCATTTTCAATGATGCTCTGACTCCGCATGCCAGGCCGGAGGGGCCATAAACAGGACCCATGTTCGAGATGAGAGGAAGAAATCCTAAAGTGATGTGTAAGGAGAGGTCCAATAAACGAGTACAACCAGACTAATGCTCACCAAGAAATAACGAAACAGTCCAGCCGAGCACGATTGTAGGACCGTAAACATAAATCGATTGTCGTTTGCGGAGTACTAGAGAATTGAACGTATGAAATGCGATCGCTACTGTGAAGTACGCTGTTGCTATGTTCCCAACCTGCATGACGGCAGCTATAAATGCGATTCAGAAATGAGGATATCTAAAGGTGTAGAGATAATGAACCTTGAGACGTGCAAATAGCATCTAGGAGCTGATTAGGATGCGAAGTTGTGATATAGAGAGTTTAAGACGCACTATCTGTGATAGCGCGGTTCACCAAGAACGGAAGACCTAATAATCCGGCTATTCCATTGATCATGTTCGCAATGAGCAAGCAAGCAGCATAGTATCCCAATTGAGTATTAAATAATGTTTGTGCGACGTTCTCTCCGAGGACACGCAGAATCCCCAACCAGGAGACACGCAAAAATATACAGAACAGGGAAAGAGTCGAAAGAATTGCAAAGGCGTTGACCACCTGCGAATTTGATGATTGTTCAGAGGATGGTCTGTTTCAACGATGAAGTTGTGAGACGTACAATAGCGCCAGCCATTTCACTAGACGGAATCGGTGATACGGTTGAATTCGCCATTGTAAACTTAGGGAAAACGGTTCCTTCTGGACAGTCTGGTGCGTTGATTTTCAGAAAATGAACGCAGATTGGTCGTCCAGCGCCGGTGGTTGAGAAACGGCTTCTCAAGGAGAAAGGAAAGGGAACCGGTCCTGAGAGAAACGAAAGCTGAAAAGACCTGTGAGTGTAAAGGAAGAATTTACAGTACCACTGATCGCTTGTGCATTTCCTCAAATTGTTGACCCATGTTTTCTATATATTCTTCCCTTCATCCACGTTTAGATATAGGATTTTCAAAATTGATCTCGTATGAGATGACATGGATACACTGTATTGTATACAGTAAAAGATAAAGACAACCAGCTAAAAACATCAAGTATCTTCTCATGTTATGTAGCGTGCAACAGCAACAGTGTAGCAACCGGCAGTCACCATCGAACCACGAATATTCTGGACCTCAGATCCAAAATGATAGTGGGCCATCACGTCCGGTTGAAGAATTTCTCGATCCCCTTTAGTGTGCTTTCTTTCTTTTCTGTCTTAGCAGGCTCAACCTTCTTGCTAGATCCTACGCGTTTCACCACCGGCTCTACCTCTCGAGCGACCGATTGAGCAAAATGAAAATCACTATGCTCGTCCTTCATAGCGTCGAGGGCCTGGGATCTTTCTCGAGCATCACTGGTCAACGACAGTATCTTTGGTGATAGCGAAAACGTTTTATGGCATTCTGAACATGCAAAAGAGGTAACGTTCTGGCCGGCAGATGTCGGACTCAAGGGTCGAGATCTCGCACGCTGTGTATCTCTGTGTGAACGTTTCGGGGAACTACCATTTTCTCCCTCGCCGCTGCGACGCTTGACCCCGGTCACAGTAGAGGTGCCTGCGAGAAAGCCGGCGATGCTTTGTTGACTTGCGTCTGTGGTTTCAATCCCAGTAAAGCCCAAAGATATATTGGTGACTTTGATGTGGCCGGTAACGTTCCCTACGAGTTCTTTCCACAGTTTGTTCCCAGCAGCAGCGATGACATCTACAGTGACCTCTTGAGCGAACGGAAACGGTGCTTGTTTGGATCTGGCCGTTCCATAACCTACGAGAAGACTTAGTACGAGAGAAAGGAGAAAAACAACTATCTTACCATGACCGGCATGCAACACAAGAGTTTTCGGCCATAGGTTGGGTCTTTCCCTACGAGCGTCATTCAATCTTAGTGCTAATTCAGCAGCGAGAACACGAATCCAATGTGGCCCATCTGCCGCTTTTGTGATTGGTTTATGAAGTGCTTTCGCTGCTAGCATACTTTTGTTGAACGGTGATTTTTCCCTGACTATGGAGGATGAGTTTTCAGACATTATCACATATGGCCTAGAGTCTAACCTTCGGACCTATCAATTCCGCTTTCGATGAACGTGAGTCGGGTTGGAAGTCGTTCAATGAAATCTCCGCATACCGCAATATTTCATATACCCATAAGGCGCTCTCCCCGAATTTGGTTTGTAACTCCTCTGCAGCAGAATAATCAATGCTTGTGGATTCAAAAACCTAATGCGCGCGAACCAACCAAGGGAAACGGTACTTTTGAAATCAGTTGAGCTTATCACATTTGGTTTCAGACGATGCATACAGTAAATCCGCGACCGTCGAGACATCGTATTCTTTAGCAAGAGCTTCGCCCAGTTTACCACCTAGGAACCGAATCTAGAACTATTGAATCGGGATGCAGAGATGTTACTTGAAAGGGAAAATCATACCTTTTGAAATTCCAGGGGCTTGAGATAAGATGGAATCGCTTGATTGCGCAGGATGGTCTATCATCGTAAGAATAGGATCATACAGTAAATCACCAGCGACATTAAGAGAAGAGAAGATTACTTGAGAGTATGGCTTCCTATATGATGCGCAGAGCTTCATTCAAAAGTTGAGAAAAGGTTCTTCAAACCAACCAAATAGCCCTACTTTGGCAAGAAACTTGTTTCTAGCAATACCCTGTATTGTTTGAGTTGAGCTGTGGACATGATAACAGGCCACGAATAAGCTCACGGCGGACGTAGTATATCCTAGTTTGGTAGCGATGTCAACTCGCACTTTGTGCATCATTTCAGCGGCAAGCTGGAGGGCTACATCATGCCACGTTGAAGGGGTTGACTGTAACTCTTCTTCAGAAGTTGTCTCGGAATCTGCATTGGGAATGATGGGTACGAGATGCGAGTTGGTGCCCCAATTTGAGAGCGGAGGTGGAGGAAGTGGAGTATCAGCGCCGTCCGGCGCGTCAGGGGGTATTTGAGATAGGAACGGGTATTTTTGCAAAAGAGCTTGTCGTACTGGCTTCGTGAAATCGATGAATGCTTCGTCAATGGATGCCTTTTCTGCTCGCATCATCAGTTTCTGGACTACAGTCAGATAGAACAGACGCTTACCTATCTCAGCATCTGGAAGTCTCTCTTTGAACATAGCTAACACCTTGGCACTCTCTCTGCGGTAGTAGTCTAACGACACCTTAGTGGAAATTGAACAAATCTAACGTCGTCAAAATAATGGCAAGCGCACCTTATGTGTCCTCGAATCAATTTTGTCCCAGTACCCAGGCTCTGCCTCCCCTTCCTTATAGGTCGCAACATGAACGATCATCAGCTCCGGACAACGTTCTTTGGCGTCTTTGAGCTTGTGGAACCGTGTGATGCCGAATTTGCGAGCGGGATAGTTTACAGCAATGATGCCTTCCCATTGAAGAACTATCAGAGGCTTATCTGTGACACCGAGGCGGACCATTTCGCATGCTGCATAAAACGCATCCGAGTCGCATAATGCCACCACTCGGAGTGGATCTCTAGTACCAAGGTTATTTTGTAGAATATGGCGATAAGTTATGACTGGGTCCAAGTCGTCAAAGTCTTGAGCTTTGCCTTTGCCTTTTCGATGAGTCGGAATCATGTCGGTGATGATTCCACTGCCCGTAGTCGGTTTATGCGACTCTGAGTAAAGTTCAAGTTTAATGTGAGTTTGATAAGTATACCACGTGGTTTTTGCATACTGAAGAATAATGGAGTAGCGCCGGGGAGCGGCATAGCCTGCTACGTGTATCACCAACAAACATCGAAAATCAATACTTGCGACATTAAGAAGCAGGACTTTGTGTAGCACTGGAAGCACACGCGATCATCTCTAGGGCAGATGCGAAAGAGGAAGAGAGTGCACGAAATTTTTTAACACATTTTCGTTTATTGATTGAGGCACTAAAGTTAGCCACTCACCATGTAATTTATATAGTTGCAACTGCATTCAATCTATTGTTAAGATCATAGGTCTCAATGTACCAGTTTAGAATTGTTGATCGTGTCACGGGCCCCAACACACGACATTGCCACCCAGCTTGTTATGTTACGATATGATTAGACGAGGATATACGCGAATTTGTTGGCATCCCGACTCTTGTGAGGGAGATAAAAGATGGTGATGAGAAACTATCCTGGTATACGGGTTATTTGGCCTTCTCCGGGATCACAACGCGTGTTGTCTGAAACATCAACTTTATTACACCGCAAGCCGCTGACGCTTGGGGCAGCCTTGATCTTTGGTTTGCTTAGTATTCTTTTGTGTTTTCTAGTTGCGAAAATTATTGCTTCTGAACCCTGTTGAATGTTAATCTCGAAGTGAACCATGTACCCACAGAGCGTCTTAGATTTTTTCATTTCCTATCCCTTGAGAATAAAGATAACGTCAATTCGAGAGGTCAAGGAAGCTTAGTACCCATCTGTCTGCCTTCTAGCCTGATTCTTGCTCCGATTGGTAATCGAGAAAACTGGAGATACCCCTCTCACAACATGAATAGCACTAGAATGTACATAAATATCCAAAACCTTTTTAAAGAAAATGTAATACTACCGAACGGTACACTTGAGATTGCGAAAACGCTTTGTTTCTCGGACGATCATCATCATATACTGTCTGCGTACCGGAGACTCGCCGACACCGTGGAAACCGGTCAGAATCAACCAATTTATCGACCACAAAAAGAGGGGGCGGGTACATCGTTCTGATGTACAAGCGCTGAGTAAAGAAGTACAAGTCGCGGTGTACATTCGTGATCCTCATCTGGAATGTTTCGGAATGCAGGCAGGCTGAGGATCGTGGGCTTGAGTTAACCAATCATCCGCCGGATCTGCACCTGGTACAAGATAAGGTGACATAGGGAGATAGCACATTTCCTGAAAGGAAATTTAGAGCTTTAATCGATGGCCAACAAATGCCGCAACTTACATCTGAGCTACAAGTTGGTTTGCACCGAAGCCAAGCACTCCAGTCCAACCATACCATTAGCGCGTCTACATTCTGCTTCCATCGCTCGTAAATTGTTCTCAGATGCATGATCGATCCCCTGGTACCGAGAGGAGATTCCAGTCGGTAATTCACACCATCTGCCCATATCTTCGTGATGATCCTACAAATCTCGCGATTTGTGGTTTTAAGGGCAGACAGCATGAGTTCTTCCGAGGGTGTCAAGGATAGGAAAGTAGATATTAGTGGGGGATATGCGGTCGTACATGCTTTGAAAATGGTCGCAGCCCAGTTTATGTCATCCGAGAATTCCTCGATTATTGGACGAGCTGTTGCAAGGTCGTAAGGTTGTAGCATACCTCGTAATTGCAGGAATGTTGCTCGAAGCGTGGATGAGAGGCTTTCTAAAGAGCAATCTGTGGAATTCAGATCGAATTGTATCAACTCCAGACGAGCTGCATAGCGCTGGACAACGGTATGAAAGAGCGGAGACCAGTCCACCCCATGGGCTGGATTCTTCCATTTTTCCGTAGCGAGTTCCTCTTCAACTTGAAGCTTGATATTACCGATGTCCGAGTGGCTGATTCCTAAGATCCGGTGCTGAAGCCTATGTTGCCCGAAACGACGGGAAACGAGGCTAGGTGCAAGGCGAGGATCATAGAACGAAACCAAGCGATGAAGATCGAGCTGAACGCGAGTTTCCCCGGGATACTCGTCTACTCGCTTCGACGCTAACAATTCCCCCATTCCAAATGTATCTAGCGGAACCCCGAGCTCCATACGCGGAGGCCGTGTCGTTTGACATGGAGAGCTCAAATGAGACGAGCAGTTCGGTGAAGGAGGGATATATGGTACATTGATGTGAAGCATGGATTCGACTCTGAGACCAGCGGAAAAGTCGCACAACATAATCTCACTAGGTAGACAAATCGTTAGCTCAAGTCTTACAGAGCTTTGAGGCATACCCACTATGATGTGTGGAGTCTGGTAAGGTCCAGATCTAAGTAAGAATCAGAAAGCAGCACTGAAAAAAAAAATGTATCTACCTCATGAAGCCATCTATTGCAAAGCGTTGGCCCCACCTGCATAGATCAACGATTCGTTGTGGCTCATCTTGATATCTATCGGGCACCACCTTACCCCATGCGAGAATGTCCTGACTATCAAGGGTCCCACTACCAGGAAGTTTGAGCCCACTGTATCCGTCAAAATGCAATATCTTGAGAGGACGTTCAACCACCAGTGTCAAATGCCAACAGGCTTTGTTGTCCGTGGAGAGGAGTCCGCAGTAAAGCGTGGACAATTCGAAGTCGAGAGCTGTCCATTCCGGGGTCGCCGGAATCACTGGGTCACCTCTACCATGATATAGGAGAGTTCCCGTAGGAATAATCCCTGGGACAATGGTATGGCCTATTTGGATTGATAAATTCAAGTGAGTACGGATAAATCTCGAGAATCGTGACACACCATTCCTGTATCGTCTATTCGGCCAGCCCATTGATAAGGAATGCACGGTGTTGAAGACAAGATTGGCTGTATCATTTTGACTAGGCCCAATATCGAAATCCCAGTCTGAATTCGAGTCGAGCTCAGGCTTCTGCAACACAAATTGTGCTGCCCTAATTGTCGTCAGCCAGCCCAAGACGTACAACAGCGGCGCTGAGAACATCAATGTACTAACTAAGAATATCTAGAGCATATGCCCATACATACATTGAGGTTGGAGGAAAGATCGGCATGGTCGGGTTTTGTCGCAAAATTTGAGATAAGATAACAGAATCGCTGCAATCAAATCCTTCTGATTGGTGGATCGCATCTGTTTTCAACACCCACACAATGACGCCAGTAAACAAATGTTCATTCGTCCATTCCTTGCTTCCAAATTCTCATCCCTACTGCGACATTTTCACAATCGACAAATGACCGCTAGAACTATCGCTGTTCTCGATGAGCACGAGTTGAGAGATGGCCAAATGTATGAATTCGTTTTCTCGCCGGTGATCTGGAATTTTGTTGCTTGAACTATACCGCGAGCGGTTTTGACTGCAGTATGAAGGCAGCAAACCTTGGCGTGCAATGAGCAATCATCCTAGTATCAAATGTCATATTAATCTACACCTACTAGGAAAGAAGTCGCATTTGACAATGGAAAGGTCTTGGTTGCGCGCCTGGGCGATAAAATCCACGCCACAAGTGCATTCTGTACTCATTATGGAGCTCCTTTAGCCAAGGGCGTTCTGACTGCTGATGCACGAGTTGTTTGGTGAGTTCTCTAAGTTTTTCTATTCTACTGTCACTGCTCATGGGTCATATGCTGTTCAGTCCTTGGCATGGAGGTTAGTTTGGGATCCATATCTGAGTTTTACTTCACTGACGCTGAATACAGCCTGCTTTAACCTATGTAGCGGCGACATTGGTGAGCATTTGCAACCTACCTACCAGGACATCACTGACTTCGATTATAGAGGATGCACCTGCACCCAGCCCACTGCACTCCTTCAAAGCCTATGCTACAAATGGAAAGATTCACGTCACGGCCAACCCAGATTTCACATTAAAGGAAAATATGGCTAGACCTCCCAAGCTATCCACAGCTGGTTTCGATGCTGTAGGAAAAGGCACAGTTATTATCGGAGGCGGATCTGGAGCTTTTCAAGCCATTGAAAGCTTACGAGAGGTAATTCCGAACAAATGAAGCTTCGGTGAGAGCTCGGTTATCCTGATCTCCTTTGATTGACAGAACGGCTACAAATTCCCAATAACCGTCGTATCGAGAGAGCCTCACGCTCCAATCGACAGGTATGATAGACACGTCAATGTGTTTTTCTATTTTCTGACCCCAACTAAATAGGACTAAGCTCAGCAAAGCTCTGATAACTGATGCTCCAAAACTCCAGTGGAAGACAGCTGCAGACCTTAAAATCAAATATGGCGTCAATCTCAGAGTTGGCGTCACTGTCACATCTGTTGAATTGCAAGACCGAAGAGTCATCCTGGACGACGGCAAGGATAACATCGTTTATGATAAACTCATCCTTGCTCCTGGTGCTACTCCACGGAAACTTCCTATCCCAGGCGTTGATCTGGAAAACGTGTATACTTTCCGTGGTATCCATGATGCTAAAAAGGTCGATAACGGTAGGTCTCCAGTCGTGATGCCGAAATCGTTTTTCCTAATTTTTCCCCGTAGCGGCAACGGAGGGCAAGAGAGCTGTGTTCATTGGAAGTTCCTTCATTAGTATGGAACTAGTTGCAGCTCTTTCTAAACGGAAGCTCGCGTCCATAGACGTTATCGGAATGGAAGAATATCCGTTTGAGGTTGTCCTTGGTAAGGAAGTCGGTGCTGGACTCAAGAAGGTAAAAATTGTGAATATACAGGCTGTACATAGCTGATCATCCTACTTCAGTTCCATGAGTCCCAGGGTGTGAAGTTTCACATGCAGACCAAAGTTGAGAAGATAGTTCCTCGTGAGGACAATCCATCTTTGGCTGGCAGCGTTGTAGTCAATGGCAAAGCTCTCCCTGCTGACTTTGTCATTATGGGAGTTGGCGTAGCTCCAGCTACTGAATTCTTGAAGAGTAGCGGTATTGAACTCGAGAAAGGTGGGGGTATCGAAGTTGACGAATACCTTCGGGTTTCAAAGCTTCCGGCAAACGTAGAAGGTGTCTTTGCTATCGGTATGAGATTGCACTCCTCGCACGTTTTGATCATACCTATATCTCACCCCTTCCTTTTGATCAGGCGACGTGGCAATTTACCCGCAAGCCGGGGAGCTAGTAAGGATCGAACATTGGAATGTGCGTGTTACCCGAACTTCGTCGTGGGATGAGCAATTTAAAATAGTTTTATTCGCGTAGGTTGCCGGAAATCATGGTCGGGCAGTAGGAAAGACAATTGCTGGACAGCCGCAGCCTTTCGTGAAAACGCCAGTCTTTTGGAGTGCCCGTGAGTTTTGAGCATTTAAATTCCAATCTCTTTGTAATGTGTCTGCAGAGGGCCAACAACTTCGATACTGCGGATATGGTGCTGGGCATGACGATGTCATTATCAAAGGCGATACTGGGGAAATGAAGGTATTTGAATCCACCCTCAGCAGTCATTCAACCCCATAACATTACTGATCACCAGTTTATTGCATACTACGTGAAACAAGGCAAAATCATCGCCGTAGCAAGGTGAGTCACCTCAACACCGACTCGGGATATAATTTTCTGAAACATGTCTACTTATAGCATGCAAAATGATCCAGTCGTCAGCGCAGCTTCTGAGCTACTTCGTTTAGGGCTGATGCCATCCCCGGAGGAGATTCAGGCTGGAAAGGTACGTCTCGTTTTTATGATTGCTAAACACCGACATTGAATCATTCTCACTCAAGGATTTATTGACGGTCGATATATCAAGCCTCAGCTCGCTGCCAAAAGTCGTTGATTCAGAAACGGCTTAATAATATCCACAATTTCCAAGTGTTGTATGCATTCATCTGTACAGTCTTAATTTGTATTCCCGGCACAATCTTAGAAGTTAGAAATCTCGGCAACCCCTTCGTTGCTCGATTACCAGCTTTGTGAACAGTTCGGTTGGTGAGTCGGATGGGATATATTCGCTGTGACCATCATATATACAAAGTCCGGATTTCTCCTGTGCTTCGTGTCACCACGACTGTGTGTCGGGACTCGGGCGTGTGCGCTGAACATATTACGTGTCCCGGGGCCTACGACTAGAAAGACAACATAAATTGTCAAGTAGAGGCACGGAACGCGCGAGAGTTATCGTGCGGTATCCTGGTGTGACCTGAACAGTTCGGGAACGAACTATAGTGCCTGCCCCACAACGGCATGTAAATTCGCACGTTTTCTTGTGACAGTCACACGCTCAACGTCCTCTTCCCTCATAATCCAAGAAGGAATTCACTCTCCTCATTGTCACTACGTCGTACACAACTACCCAGACGATGGCGGCAGTCCATGCCTTGCCAGTCATGTACTCTTACCACAGACAATCTCTCAACGGCGTGAACACAGGTAATGCCGCGGGGCCCAGCGTTCTGCCAACTCCACCGGTGGCTTCACGGAAAAGGAAGCGAGCTCAGCAATACACAGTGAGCTACAGTGAAGTACAGGAGACAGACAGCGATGGCCGAGTCCGGGATGTTATCGTCATAGAAGATACACCTCCTCCTACCATGTCACCCGCAACAACTCATGGCGGCGGTTACTCGGCGCCGTATCAGCCTCCAGTTTTCACAGCGCCGATCAGGACAAGAGCAAGGGCAGCAGCTGAAGCACAGGCTCTATCAGCAAGCACATCTGCTAGCGGCATCGCACCGCCTCCAAAAAAACGTAAACGGGAACCTGCAGACGACATTCGGACGCTTCCATCGAAAAAGGCTGCTCCAAGTAGTCAAAACTCGCTCGCGATCACTCAAACGAAGTCTTGGGGTAGTAGGAGTGCTGCAGCGACAGACGAAGTAGTATTTTGTCTTTCTGCTCTCTCGATGCGCTGTGTTTAGTGTTTCTTTACAGACATCGAAAGGCCCGGTATCGTGCGATGACAAGGAAGGTCATTATATCATCGTACCCGACGATATCATCTACAAGCGATGTTCGTGCCTCGAGTCAAGCGTACTCTGTATTCATCATCGTTGATCGTGTTTTAGATCGAACGGTACGCCTATTAGGTCAAGGGACGTTTGGTAAAGTCGTGGAGGCCATCGATACGTTTACCAACACCAGAGTGGCCATCAAGATCATCCGAGCGATCCCAAAATATCGGGACGCCAGCAGAATAGAGGTACGAGTGCTTCGAGAGCTCAAGAAGAAGGACCCGCTCAATACCAAGTGCGTTCTCCCCTGGATGTCTCCATTCGTCTATTTATGCTTTTATTCTACCCCAGCAAATGCATACATCTGCTTGACACATTCGACCATCGCAATCACGTTTGCTTAGTCTCTGAACTACTGGGGATGTGTGTCTACGACTTTCTCAAGGATAACGAATTTGCGCCGTTTCCTCGCCATCACATTCAAAGATTTGCTCTGCAGCTGTTGAACAGCGTGGCCTGTACGAATATGCCGTTGACAGCGTTAATTGTTTTAGCTGACTCAGGTCTAGTCCTTCATAGGGAGTCTCTCATACATACGGATCTCAAGCCTGAGAATATACTCCTCGTCCACAATGATTACCACATAGTCAATGTTCCTGTGCCAGGAAAGGTATTTTCTTCTCAAATTCTTCTCTTCAATGTGACACTCATTTCTGTTCAGAAAAATGCCGCTCCAAAGTCGAAACGGATATTAGACTCGACCGAAATCAGACTTATTGACTTTGGCTCTGCGACCTTCGAGAAGGAGTATCATTCTCAAGTCGTATCCACCCGACATTATCGCGCACCGGAAATCATTCTAGGCTTGTCGTGTTCCCTTCATTCTGTATACTATGTTTTAATGAAAGGCAAATAGGTCTCGGGTGGTCTTTTCCATGCGATGTGTACTCGCTTGGTTGTATCCTGGTCGAGTTTTACACAGGGATGGCACTTTTTCAGACTCACGATAATCTCGAGCATCTTGCAATGATGGAGATGGTCATGGGCAAAATGTCCGAACGATTTGCTCGTGCCGGAGCAAGGTCCAAACCTGAGTTCTTCAAAGACGGCTCTAAACTTGATTGGCCTAAACCTAAGGCTTCCAGGCAAAGTAAGAAGGACGTTCGTGCAACTAGACCTATAGATGTAAGCCTCCTACTCCGTTTTCTCTGTTCGTTGTTGCTTATGATCATCTAGCATGTTATACCACCCACGGATCAGATCAATCGACATTTTCTAAATCTCGTACAGAAACTTTTGGCGTTCGACCCCACCCAAAGGATTACTGTCGCAGACGCTCTCAAGCATCCGTATTTCTCGTTAAATATTCCCGCTGAGATATAATCCTGTTATCGACCTATTTTGTGTTATTACCTCCAGTTCGCCTCGGTTCTCTTTGGACACCCTGCTCTGTATCCGTGTACTACAAATCATCACTATTGGACATCTTCGTCCTGAACATTATAGGTGCTTTGAAGGATGGCCTAGTAGGTCCTAATTCACCGACTTCGGCATCGGCTTGTCTGTGCACGGAATTACGCATCCCGCTGCACTCACAATCTCAGTTTTGTGCATGGTTTTACTAGCTGGGTTGAATGTATCAACCAGGCGATCATCATGGAAGCTACACCCCCATTCTGGCAGCTGTTGGGCCTTGTCTTCGTTAATCTAACAACGCGCGTACTTCGCCTCACTCAATGTAATTTATCACTCTCACAGAGTCTCATATGTAACGCATCCAGTTCATTCATTTCTTGGGGTATCTGCACCTGCATCCATTGTACTAATCTCATTGACTTTTCCTACATACATATGTTATTTCAGAAGCCATCTTTCAATCCTGCATTGCTTATAGTTCGCCGAAGTACGTGGTTCGCCGTAGTATGATTAGTGTTATGTACTGTTGAATACTTATAGAGAACCACGTATGTCCCAATTCCCGCAATTGCTTCTGTCGATGTACGTGTAGCTTGAATTTTTATAGAGAATCGTGTATGTATTTCCGCTACCATTTAAGGCAGAGGGTTTTGTAACATGAACAAAAATCCATCGCTGTGTGCTCCTAGCTTAATTTCGTCGACGGCGCTTAATCTTGATCCGATTTATTCTGGCACTCTCCACCTTTTGCAGCGGCAGAATATCCGTTTTCTACTCGTTTCGACATCTTCTCATTGTTTTTCGAAGCTTGAGCGGCTTAAGCATTCTATTGCTGATAGTAGCTTTCTGAGAAAACCAAGAGGAAAGCTTATGTCTGCCAAAGTGGAAGTCATGTAGTAGTGAGCCATGCCTCGTCGGCGCTAAATACTTGCTTATTTCAAGTTTAGCGGACCCAAATTATTCCGCGACATCAGCGTAATACTACTTTGGCTTGTGCCTCCACTATAGCCATGACATCTACCGTTATTTGTCGTTCAGCTGCACTGTTACTGCTGTTATTGGTTCCCTCTTCTCTAGCAACAAATGCAAAGATATTGATTTATTCAGCTACGGCAGATTTTCGACACGATTCTATACCCACCGCCGTACAAGCTCTTCAATCCAACGGGCCTTCGTTCGACATTCAGTTTGAGAACACCGAAGACAAGGCTCAATTTACGGACCAGACTTTAGCTCAATACGATGCACTCTTGTTCTTGGATAACACTGGAGAAGGTGACTTTGAATGGTCTACGATTTGTCGGGTTTTAACTGTCAGTAGTCCTTGACGATCCAGCCAAAGTCGCATTTCAGAACTATCTGAACTTAGGCGGGAATTTCATAGCCATTCATGCTGCTTCAGACTGTCTGAGAAATACTACTTTCTACGGACATGAAGTAGGTGGGTAAATCTATTCGCATGGACGCTTCGTGCCTAATTCAACATCTAGGCGCTTTCTTCGACTATCACCCTGCACTTCAGAATGCTGTAGGTTTTATCACTTTTGCTTTCTTCCGCCCCTCAACCTGATCGCAGACAGTCGATGTCATTGATAATTCCCATCCTAGTACGAGTATGCTTCCAGCTCAATGGCATGTCCAGGATGAGATGTAGGTTCTGCTTAGTCTAATTAATCGGAAGCAGCTTATATCTCATGCAGGTACAACTTCAAGTCTGATCCGAGAACAATCGGTGCAACGATGATCCTCTCCGCAAATGAGTCCAGTTATACAGGTTGGTCAATATTTTACGGAAAAAGACACAAGAATGATACTGATATCCTTTCCTCAGATACAGGAACACATCTTGATCAAGGAATTCCTCATCCAACCGGTAGAGTTCCATTCTTCCTTACGTTGCATGACTTGAGTGAAACTGTCACTCAGCGTGGTTCCAAGAGCGCGGTGCCGGCGTAGAAGGTGACGCACTTGCCGGACGTAGCTTTTACACCAGTTTGGGTCATCTGAATGAGACCTGGCAGGTAATGTTTTCGTGATATGGAATACCGAGCAATGTACTCAAACATTTGTCAGGATGATTTATTTTTGGCCCATGTTTTTGGAGGAATTACATGGACACTACAATCAAATACCACGCTGGCGTTTAATAGTTCTGCTCAGGTTGGGAATCCTCTGGCCTCTACTAGTAGCACAACTTCACCGTCTGGTACTTCTACATCGCCAGCACTTTCATCGTCGTAAGTTTGGTTCCCCTCAGTTGCATCTATCTTTGATCCCACTTTTTTCCGAATACCCCTGTACGCTCTGCAGATCATTCGCGTCTTCTCCGTCGATGGATGCTTTGCCAGTAAAAATTATAATCATCAGTGGCATCGTTGCTGCTTGCTTCCCATGGCTTTCATCTATAATCTTAGAATTGTCGTTATCAACATAAATACCATCAGTTTTTTGTTCACCGCACACCAACCAACCCTATGTAAATTCAAACCGAGTAAAATGTTTTGCGCAAGCTCTTTCATTATTGTTCACAAATTAAAGCGAATCCCCATTTATTATTATTTGACGTCTCTCCTCAGAGTCCACAGGTAGAATACTATCATACAAACGAATTATGTATGAAAACATATTCCTAGACAAGCTTCGCGAGTGAGATCGCGTTCTTTCCAACATCGACACTGAAATAGGCGTTTTTCAAAAACACGTCACCAACGAGCCACTCAGTGGCAGCGCCAATTTCACCAGAACTTATACCTGATATACAGTCACCGGTGGGATCGTTCGCGTCAACGGGTTGGAAGGCAATATCGCGAGGGTCGATGGCAAATGCTGTATTACCAAACGAAAGGGCAACACTGGCATTGGTTGTGCAAGGCACCGTGAAACCACCTTGCCCATCGCTAGCAGCACCCTGGATCAGTTGGTGAACAGCAGTAGCATCATCAGGGGGTGCAACAATGAGAGTGGTTCCGGTGTCAAGGATTGCGGTACGACCAGTGAGTTGGGTGTCAGTTCCATCGACAGTGACACTGTCCATTGCTCCTTCCCAGAAACCATCCGCGTTGACGTTGTCGAACGTAGTCAATGTGGTAGAATCAAATTTCGTGGCATCCAGACCGCTACATATCGAAAGCGTAAGGATTTTTTATCAAGTGAGCTATGAACATACCCGAAAGTGATTTCTCCATCATTCAAATCGTCTGCTTCACGAGAAATCTTGAAGGAGGTTATAGCATCAGATATCAAACCAGCAGAAGCAAGACTTTCAGGAGGAGTAGGAACCCCTTGCTCCGAAAGGGACTGATTGGAAAATGAAAAACATATTCAGTGAGGAGACAAATAGTTATCATAAAATGACATACCGACTGAGCAATCCCCATCAACCCATCGAAAGGAACAGAGTTGTCAGCAAAGTCGTCTGACTCTTGATCAGCAACACCAAACTGGTGACCAGTCAAGTTGAGGCCAGCAATGGCGATATTATCCGTGATAATTGTTCCAGCAACGTTACCGGTACCGTAAGTAACAGCAAACTGCTTGCCAGAGTCTTGGAATGTACTTGAAGACGCAGTGCCGAGGAACGTGTGAGAACCCTATAAACAATGAGCACAGTCGACAAAAGTGATGCCCAGCACAAGACCTACACATCCTCCGCCGGCCGTCGACTGACAGCTCTCAGAGCCAACCCACAGATCTGCAGAACCAGAATCCATGAGGATCAAAAGTTCTGGGGAGGAGTTCCCATTTGAATGGTAGCAAGGTAACCAACATCCTGGCCCCTGGCAAGAAAGCCTCAGAATAACCAAAATATAGTTAGGCAGATTTTAAGCGAACACACTCGATGTTAAGGCCAAGAGAGTTGCTGGCGGTTGGTGCGTTAGCAGCCTCCACTCCACTAGGAACGCCATTTGCCTCGACTTCCGAACCAGTACCGGCAGTACCGTTGTCGCCAGTTGCAGTGGCTCCACTAGCAGCAGCGGTTTGACTGTGAGATTTATTAGTACAGACAGTGTCAAGAAACGGGAATATACAGACCCTGCGGCACCATTGGCAGCCTTCTTCTTCTTGAGCTGAAGCGAACGAGGATTGTGGACGGCACCGGCAAGACCAATACGGTTGGTAGATCTAGCATTCTTCTTAATACCTTGACGGTTGAAACGTTTGCTCAAAGGATCCTCCTCGAGGGCCAGCATGCGGCGCTCAATGTTCTGTCTAAGTTGATGATCCGAGGGTACCTCCCGTTTTTTCATACGTGCAAGACGCTTGTGAGCTCGGTTAATATGTTGTTGAAGGTACTGCGCAAATTATTGAATTACTGAATGATATCACGATTAAATCGACTTACGACGGTGGGAGGAACCCCTTCAGCTCGTGGAACCCTCTTCAAAGGAAGAGTAACCAGTCCAGAATTTCGTCGGGCAGGACGGGCAGCCGCATCCTGAACGGTACTGAGTGCGAACAGTACGCCTGCCAGAAGCGTGGCGAATGAAAGTCGGAGTTGCATAACGGGAGATAGCTTGAATAGACGATAGAAATGGATAAGTTGGAAAAATCAAAGGAAAGAATGAAAGCAAGCAAGGGAGGGGCCCGGCCTCGCTGATAGTGGAAGGGGAAAAAGGAAGAGAGAGAGAAAAAATGGGGGGATCGGACAGGAAGGGAAGTAAGTAACCTGGGCAGCGACAATAGCCCTTTATAAAAGACTCCATGCCATCACCCGTGCATCGGAAATCTATGTAACCACGTGTCTGGGACAATTTCTCAAATATCATACATTGTGCCTTCCGCAGCATCTGCACGGTAAGTTCTCCATCTTTGTTGAACTGATTCCTGCTAATATTTTGCAAAACTTCAGCGAGTTGAGTCGAATGAAAGCCCTTTCAGAGTCTTCAGTTATATCGCTACTTTCTGCGGCAAGCTGTTGGGAAGACAACCGAACGACCTATGGCTGATCGTCAAGATGATACCAGTGTATGTTAGGCCAATTACCATCTCACGGCTACTAAACTGTTCCCTTTCTCTTTCTTCTTACTCTTTCTCCAATCGGCGTCGTTATTACATTTGCCAGTGTTATATTTGGCGTAGTCGATCAATTGTTTCTGTTTTCTTGTTGTCCCAAATCTAATGATAGAACCGTAAGTACACCCTTTGGCACTTTCAGTCATGTCGCTGCATAGAAATCGTGCACATATGTAGTAAATCCTAACGCTGCCTTAAGGCTTAGCAACCCTCATCAGTCAAGACTTTAAGGAAATCTTGACAGCTAAGTATAGGCCAGCCGCCCCGCTGGTAGGGATCTTTAGCGGCACAACATCAATGAGGGAACTGAGAGTAGTGTTCAACTTTTAGAAAAATTCTAATGACTGAGAACAAGGACTGAGAGAGATACATCATACTATAAAAGGCCAGATCACAATCTTGCCTTGGCTGCAGCATCCTCATGAAAATGATTGGGAGGCCTAACATCTTTGTGGATTGTTTCCAAGACATCACGATAGAGTTCCATCTGGGGTTCATGTGAATTAGGAAATATACAACGGTATAGTATAGATATGATTTTACCTTGATCGTTCCCCATACACCTCCCTGTGCATTCCCTGACCACTGATCACCCAACTGTTCTGCCCGAGCCAGGACCGCAGCAGTGTTTCCATTGACTACAAGGTCGACAATACCGGTTTCAAGCGCTTCTTGAGGGGTAAAGCGGTGGCCTTCTAATGCCATCTTTCGCTTCAGTGGATCGTTTCCAAACTTGGAACGAACAAGCGCCGCGAAAGAGGTGGGCCATGGTGCACCAAAATACACCTGTCATAAGCGCTGTCAGCGTAGCCATTGGATTATGGAAGTCAAGTGGGACAAACCTCATTCATGGATAACCATACACGTCGCGAGCTTCCATCTGTCATGACACGGTAATCACAGGCCATGGAAAGCATGAAAGCACCTGCAAAGCAATGCCCGTTGATTGCAGCGATGGTTGGGACTAAAATAGCATTCAATGTTGGCATAGTTAGGTGATTCCAATTCTTCCGACACTTACTCGGGAAAGTTAAGATTCTCTCAATAAGTGGGTCAAAAGTCACTTTGTTCGACACATGTTGCTATCAGATGCATGACTCAGTTCTACATTTAAACATAGGACTTACATTGGAAGAAATTGGGATCTTTCTGCGAATTGACAAAGTCTAAGCCTATAAAAGGTTACTTGCAGATGAGTAACGGGTTAAACAGAAACTATATCATTGCATACCGTTACTGAAGAACTTGTCTTGGTCTCGTCGGCCGACTATAATCAACGCGCCTTTTCCTTCCTCCTTGTTGGCTTTCTGGTCCCTCATATGAGTTCTCCAACTTTCACGCCATTCTTTTTCGACAGTGTTCAAGGCAGGCTTTAAGCCCGAGTTTATTAGTTCGTGTGTAAGACGAGAGTCTTGACCATTGTGAAGTTCGATGATCCAAAGCGATTTCTTCGCTGCAATACGTACATTATTTCCTGTCATTGGCAAGTTACAAAAGATGCAACATACGGTGAGTCAAGGTAATGAGAGGGGAGCCAGCAGGCAAGCTCAAGGGATACGAGGACATTGTAGATAGCAGGAACGGGGTAATTCTTCTGCTGTTCGGAGCATTGAAACCGAATTTCTCATGTGATTTGTTGCTTGGACATAACAAGGACTCAAAAACGAGAGTTATGTATAACACACCGGAAAGAGAATAAAATTCAGAATAACTTTAAGGTGCCGAGGCCCGAGCCGTGTCGCTCCGGCAAAAGCCGATAGAAATCCCTTTTACAACCATCATGGCCGTTGACCAAGAGCAAAGAGCAGCTATCAAAGGTCGTTCTTTTTTTGACTTGTTCTCTGGAAGTTTTGTGCTTAAATGATACACTGCAGCCACGTTACAGGCTCGAGATGAACATATTCGCGAATCATGGATCCGAGCAATGGAGGCACGTCTTGTCCGTGAGGAGTTGGAGAAATGTCAACGGACGGAAGGTGTAAACGGTTTTGAGAACTGTAAATGGCTATCGGATAAGCTGTTAGAAAAGCTCAACGATTCTAGAGTACGTTGCTGATAGCATTCTCTTCTTGCTTTCTCTCTCTGATAAATGTCTTGCACTATAAAGGTCAAAGGCTATAAGCACGTTGATGTATGACCTTGAATATATATGTACACACTCGTGGACGACCCTCAGACATTCACAATTGGAAATATCACACGACCTACGCAGCTTGCACATCGAACAAATAAATCAAAAATCACCATGGCCGTTTTACTCCTGCTCCAGCCTGGAAACAGGCGTTCAGTTCAAAGCAAGAATAACCAAAATAATGCATGGGTGATTGTATAATGCAAAGCATTGAGTAGTGGCAATTAAGAATACTTGCTGACTAGTAAACGAACAATATAATCAAGTACAATACGAATGAGCAAAAGGAGTGACTGCGAGCTAGTTGATGTGGGTGTAGGAAATATCAACGAGTGGGGTAAGACAAAAGCAAGAAATAACAATGCGATAAAGCAAAGAAGGGATGAATGAGAATCATTGTTGTCGACACTCGGGCTCTGCGGGACCGCCGATATGATCATCATACATGCCCCCTTCGTCGTCGTCGTCATCTTCATCCTCCCAGCCATCTTCGTCATGTATATCAACGCGCTGATTTGCAAAACCATGATCAAAGAAGTCCTGACTAGCCGGAAAAGATGGCGAACGCACGTCGATCTCCTCGAAATTGACTTCGTCTACAATCTCCGGCTGGGGCTGCATTTCAGGCTTTTTTGGAGGAAGAAGGTTTGCAAGGGTCTTTTTAAATCAATGAATGTGAGATGCAATTTCTGAAAGAAAAAAAAAGTAGAGTACTGCATACCTGGCGGTCCACTGACCGAAGCCAGTCTTCGCTTGGCATTTCGATATCGAAGAGAACATAGAGGTCTCCTTTTGTATCTGGCCGTTTATAAACAGGCATTCCTTCCCCTCGAATTACGATGCTTGCGTCAGGCTGCAATATCTTGCCCGCTGGTGAAGTGACTTTGATACCGCGACCATCGAGATGTGTGAGTACTATTCTCGAAAATCCCAGAAGAGCTTCAGATAAAGTAATCTTGACTTTGACCAGCAGATCATTGGCGTTCCTCTCGAAGGAATCATGGGGAAGAGCTTTTAATATGAAAACCACGTCACCGGCGGAGACCCCTGGCTATAATTATTAGTGAGTTAGGACTGGATCTAGAGGAAAGGTCGAGAGAGTAGCTGCCTCTTCATCACCGGCGCCGGCTAAGACGATCCTCTGTTGATCCGCCATGCCTTTCTCAATGATAATCTCTTGTCGTGTCTTCTCTTGAACGGTTCCAGAGCCTTTGCATTTTTTGCACCTAAGGTAATATTCTCTTCGAAAAACATGGAATATCAAAGGTTCATCAGCTTACCTGTCTTTTTCTCGCAACTTCTCACCCTTTCCGTTACAGTCTTCACACTTCTGAGGAGATACCGCCATTTGACCGCCGGCCAGCTAGACTGTATGAGATCGACAACGACGAAAAGCACGCAGATGATTCAGACCTTAGTTTTGACGTAGGTGCGTCCGCTCCCTTCACATGTTGAGCATTGTTTGGGCTTTGCGTGGCCCTTGGCTCCAGACCTAGTCAATGTAGGTATATGAACTCATGTGGTGAAGTCATGACGAGAAAACACACCCTTTACATGAGTTACATAGCGCTTGCTTTTCCATGTTCATCTTCACTGTCTTGCCATTATATAAATCCTCTAGTGTCACTTCATGTGGAAGAACAGAATCGTTTTGTCTGCTGAATCTTGAAGACCCTCCCATGTCAAATCCAAACGAAAATCCGCTGCCTCCAGTGAAGAATTGGGTGAATAGATCATCCATATTGGGACCGCCTGAACGACCACCTCGCAGTCCCGCCATTCCACCTTCATTATATAGAGTCCTAGTGTCTGGATCACTTAAAATCTCATAGCTACCAGTCAATGTTAAAATGGATCCCATAAGCAAGGGATTGATGCGAGAAAATCGAGAGATACGAACGCGGCAGCCATCTCTTGGAACTTGGCCGCGGCATCTGGGTCATTTCTGTTCTAAGAAAGCAAAATTGAGTCCTTGGACAATGTTCAATTGCTGAAGATTTCTAGCATACCTTGTCCTGAAGAAAATAAGCGCTTGAGTGATTAGCCAAACCTAAGCCGTCTCACATACCGGGTGAATATCGCGAGCCTAAAAAAGCTTAGAGGGTGCTGACTCAATATTTACGATATATATACCTTCTTCTTGTATGCCTTCTTTATGTCGTCTACCAAAAAGACTTTGAACGTGCACGACGAACCAAAGTTTAACAACATACCTTCACTAGCACTAGGAGGGACACCAAGTAACTCATATAGTCCCGTTTCAACCACCACTGACAAATCATGAGTATTGACCGAAAGCGAATGGACAAAGGCATACTTGTAAGTGTAGATTGAGGAAAGTGGAGCAGTGGATGTCCAGTTTCAACGAGTATGAATGCGTTGCCGAGGACTTTCGCGTGTGGGAAGCAAGAACGATCCGGGCCGAACGTGAAAAATTCCTATTGTTTTTTCTTTTCTAAACGTCAACCACGACCGGACTCGAAAACAACTCCCTCAAGGTTCTGGGGACGACAAAGGTTTGTATCTGTCTGCATTCTTCAGTTTCTTATGATGCCTTTATATTATCTACATTGTCCGATCCGTGACGAAAAATATCAACCTGAAATTCTTTTTTACCATGTTGATTCCTTGAACACGCAGAAATACTGATATTTTTCTGTGACAGGCTTTCCAAACCGTTTCACGATTTCGAAAATAGTACATTACCACTTCCTCAACCTCCGTACATCGTCATCTGATTTTCATGTGTATTCAATACCTTAGAATGTTATCATGAATTTTTATTTCGCTGCCACTGAGGTCCTCGACCGCCTGGAGACCAAGAAGGGCTCTATCAAAGGTCTTATATCCACTGTCAATGAGAAGGACAGGAAGCGAACTTCGGCTCTTGTGATCCAGACTCTGAAATGTAAGGAATGTCTTGCCACACGTAGCATGAATCATTGAACATTAATTCGTAGACAGACCTGTGCTGATAGATCTAATTTACCAGGCCAACCTTATGAAGGAGGAGCGTAAAAAGCTTACCTCTTTGAATCTGGCTCTCGTACTCGTTCACGATCTTCTCTTCTCTCATGGAATCCAAGCTGGAGATGGACCTATAAAGCAGGCGATTCTTCGCCATAAAACGAGGCTTCACAGTGAGCTTCAGAAGGTTAAGATAAAACGAGGAGTCAGGTCCAATGAAGAACTTGCTCAGATTGGTGATAGCAGGGCAGGCGAGTGAATTTGTAAATATTCAATCAAGTATCATACTGATCACCTAGTTCAGCGTTGATTCCTCGATACGTTCGTATCAATACTACACTGTGGACAATACAAGAGGCAATTCAACATTTCATATCGAAAGGTTTTGAGCTAGCGGATGTCTTTGAAGTTTCTTCGTGAGATCGAAATGTTTTGATGTATTCTGGCTCCTCCTGATCTCGTCTCAGGCCATCCAAACAAGTCTTTGCAAAAGACGAACACATCTCTGCGCTGCTGCTATTCAATTCTGAAGTGTCTTTCCAAGACGATGATGCGTACAAAGCTGGGAAAATAATTCTGCAGGACAAGGCATCCTGCTTTCCTGCTGTTGTCCTTGATCCACCCGTCTCTCCAAGTGGTGCAGTGATAGATGCTACCGCCGCCCCAGGAAATAAGACATCGCATTTGAGCGCACTAATGCAAAACGCAGGAACAGTATGTTTCTTCCAGTGTGGTCGAAATGCTGGGCTGGTGCTCAATTATACCTGCGTAGCTGTTCGCCTTCGAGAGGGACCGCAAACGATTTTCGACCTTGAAGACAATGTTGTCAAATGCTAAATGCCAAAATGTGGAACCTGTAAATGCCGATTTTCTTACTGTGAACCCCATGGATATCAAGTATTCAAAGGTCACACATATGTAAGCCACTTGATTTTGAATGTCTGCATTGCACCTCACACACGCCTGCATAGCCTGCTGGATCCATCCTGTAGCGGGTCAGGAATCATCAACCGTTTGGACTATCTTGTTGAATCTGGTAAGTTCAACATCCAAACTATCCGCATCTGCCATCTCCTTATATGATTCGGGACCTAGAACAAGAAGCTGAATCGGTACAAGAGGAACGCCTTCACAAACTAGCCAGTTTCCAGTTGATGATGGTCAAGCACGCAATGAAATGTCAGTCGTTTTCCTTGGCATGAAATGCTTTACTCATTGAGTTCAAACTAGTCCCGGCCGTGCACCGGATTGTCTATAGCACATGTTCTGTTCATGCTATCGAAGACGAGCATGTCGTCCGTGCCGCACTCAAAACTGAGGAAGCCCTTTCTAGACACTTTACACTCGCCCCGCAAAGTCAAGTTTTACCTCAGTGGAAGCGTCGTGGATGCCCGAACGAGATGGATGACCCTGGTATGTTCAGTCTTTTTGCCCTACCACTGTCTGACAAGATGTATAGGCCATGCAGCATCGCTAGTACGCTGCTTACCGGGTGAAGATGCTACAAATGGCTTTTTTGTGTCGTGTTTTGTCCGCAAGACCAGCGAACAAGAACATAGTGCTTACCAAGATCGAAAGCGAAAAATAGACAAGTCCGATGAAGTGGTTGAAATCATAGAGCGACCGAAGAAGAAAAAAAAAAAGCCGAGGGTGAAAGGGAGTTAGATAGATTACCCCATGTCATTCCTCGTTTACTACGTGAACACAGGATTGACAATGAATCTCAGTGGAATAAACCTTTTCTCGGGAACATATGATAGCCCTGTGGATCGAGTTTGACAGGAGTGGGTCGAGGGCCCCGGATAATTCGGCATACGTTCAGAGAGTCTTTGAGAAATTTTGTCTGGGTCAGGTTTGGGTTTCGGCCATTTTGGGACCTCTGGCGGCGGGACGGTGTTCTGTGGGGTACAAACAAAATTGGGGCCATATATGATTATTATACCCAGATCATACTTGAGAGGCTTGACTCATTCCTGAAAAACAACACTTCAGAGCAGTATACACTATCCAGGACTGACTTGTAGAGGCTTCTCAAAGCGTTCCGAAAAAATTCGCAGCTTCTCACCAGGTTTTTACTAGGCTCGGGGCGAGGTGCTGATTCGCTTAAGCGCCGGTCGGTGTTCGAAGTTCGGACAATGATATTTTAATCCAGATTTCAGAAATTGTGTGAACGACTTTTAGGCTAATTATCCGGGGTCCTGTATATAGTTGTTTGAAGCCAGATAGCGCCACAGTGGGCTATGGGCCAGGGAACAGCCCGCTAAGTCCAGACCGTCGGCACCGGTTTCGATCGAATATTCGAGATGAACGTTGGTGAAGGCTTGACTAGACTCAACTGTGTGGATGTGCGTCGAGGTTGATACATGACGGTGAGGAGGAACCTGGAAACCAAGTGAAATGGGGAATCGACACCGATGGGAAATAAATTCGTACATACTAAGAAACATGGGGGAATCGGAGATTCTATTAGGATCTCATCTAAGCTTAAAGAGTTTTTCACAAGGACATTTAATTCGTGCCTTCTGTACGATCTAATCAGACCATATATGTAGAGTTTAATATTCTAAATTTTCATCCTGATCTCGATGTCGTTGTCTCTCTGTTTTACAAGAGTGCAATGGGAGACAACACTGGTAGGGGGACTACAGGAAAATAGGGAGAGGAAACTCTGGTTTCGTTTGAATAGGTTTGGCAAGGTTTGGCACCGCTCCAGGCACCTTACATTTTTTGCGGACTCCGATTCCGAGTGAGGCACATTATCCATCCGATCTTCTTGAGCAAAAATATCTAGAAGAGAGTGGATTTTTACATGTTCCCCGACAGACAGCTTATAAGAAATTAGGAACTGAGCCCGCAAGATGCGGGTGAAGATCTTGTACTTACGGTGCATGACCCTCAGGCCACAAAATTGGAATGCAGATTTAGGAGAAATTCTACGTGCGCCCGCAGATTGCGCACAGATGATCGGTCGATCATATTACCTAAATAAGGCTGACTTGTAGCAGAATTTTAAGCCCTCAGTTCGGCCCTTTATATGTTCAAGGCGACATATTGACCTTTCACGCTTACCCCCATGTCCTCTAAACGCGGTCGCAAAAGAAATGATAATCTTCCCCCTAATCGTGCCAGAGACGTCCAACGGGCCTTCCGTGCAAGACGCGCTGCTCATCTCCAGGTCTGTGATTTTATGTGATCTATGTGAAATACAACTGAAATCCAATTCATTTGATCCTCAATCGTTAATTTCAACATTTGTAGGCTTTAGAGCAAAGGGTCTCTGAACTTGAGGAAGAGAATAATTGTCTTCGACAAGCACTCAATCTTCCACCTGCTAATCGACCACTCCTCGGCAAGGGTCCTACAGGCAAGGACAAACCCAAGACTTATAATACACCCAATGGCCTCACCACCATGTCACTGAATTCTCGAGGCTCATCAGATTCTCCCCCTTCCACTCGAATGAGTTCTCAGTCCCCAGAGAGTGCAATAGTAGGGCTCGATGATCCTGCCTGGGACCAGACAATTGTCATGAGCGACACACATTCAGATCTTCCAAGCTCATCAGCCTCTTCATCTTACCCTCTGCCTCCCATGTCTGCCCCACCATCTTCGAAATATATTCAGTACAACCCATATCCCCCTCCCTCTCGGAGTTCGTCCGTATCCGGACCTGTTTACATGAATTCTCAGCCTACCTATGTTCAATCGACTGACAGATCTATGAGTAGCAGCAGCTATCCGAGTCCTACTTTTCCTTCTATACGCCTCGATGCGCGGCAAGAGGCTCGTACACCTTATTCGTACTCTCATTCACCATACGACTCTGACAGTTTGGTACAAAACGCACCACCTTCAGCACCACCCCATATGCATTCACAGCGCGACCCTTCCCTTTCCTACCCTACTCGACGATCCATAACTGAACCATATAACGTTGATGTAGGGTATTCTCATCTTCCGAATCCTATTTCACAACACCCCATCCACGGACCTTCTCCACCACAACCGCAGGACAACGGAGTCGGCCACCATTCGCAATTGACTAACCCACGACATCTGTACGATACCACACCCGAAGCCATTGCTCGTACGCCTTCGATGTCTTGAACATCTGGGTACGATGATGGCTACCCTGACAACCTTAGACCCTACAGGTTTGCTTTGCATCTGCTCTTTCACCTTACTATCCCAAAGAATTCCATGGGCCGGCCACAAAGGACTTTTTTGTTGTATCACTATCTGCACAATTTTCTTATTCTTTTAGTTACATTAGATATGTACCATTAAATCCGTATGATACCGACTTCATTCTTTAAAACCCGTCACCTCCGGCTAATTTATCGTACTTTACAAATGAATTTGCTACTACATATGTATCACTTGTTTTTGCCAGGTGTCTGTCAGTAGCCCGCAGCCTCGCAATAAGTGAGACATTTCTTGTTTCCTCATGGAGTCAATGATCCGTTCAAACAAATTCGGGGGTCTGTATCGCATTCAGTATCGCATTCGGAAGAGGGTGGATCATGAACGTTTGGTGGCAGAAGAACAACGGAGTGAACCCTGAGTGAATATGACAACAGGCATGCTGCCCAGAACACGAGGCGAGACTCCATTTAGTATCAATATTGACAGAGGACCAGAGGTATATATCTTGATTAGATCAATAACGAGCACACAAGCTCAAGATTCAAGAGGATTCAAGCATCAAAGCGACACCAGTCGACACAACCGTCAGGCCCATATTTTCTTTCTAACCAATCATTGGCGGCTTTGAAATGTCCATTTCCCAAAAATCCCCGATGCGCTGACTTGGGAGAAGGATGCTGTAGACGGAGTCAAGAGGCACGAGGCGGTTGTCAGCGTACGGGGATATATCATCGCTACGAGAGAACTTACCGCGCTCTTCAAAATTAGATGTTTGTTCTATCAAATCAGCAACATAACCAAAAACACGTTAACAGACAGGTCGTGGAAGAAAAGCAGAATAGCTAGCCTTGTTCAATCGGGCTACACGTTTTTCTGCGAAAGCTCCCCAAGCAAGAAAGACAACTCCTCGCCCAACTCCGCTGGCTTCTCCAGACGAGCCTGTTTTAATCGATGCCCCACCCCATTTATCCACTACATCGATGACCTTGTCTGTGAATCGTTCCCAGCCTTTGTCTGAATGAGAATTGGCTTTACGGGCTTCGACTGTGAGAGAGGAATTGAGCATAAGCACACCGGCGGAAGCCCATGAAGCCAGGTTCCTAGGAGATAGAGTATCATGAGGACAGCGCGCTCGACCAATGAGGTGGTTCAGATATTCACCCATGTTTCGGGGGTTCGAATTCCGGATACTCGTTCTTTATTTCGGCATAAATCTACGAAGCGAAGATAAGGAGAAGAATTTGTTTCCTCAGCAGTTCCTCCTCACATTGTGCAAAGACGGAGGAATTGAAATCCCCATACGAACAGAGAAACAGAGACCTATGCTCATTGCTTGACTGAATGCTTTCAAAAACACATGTAGAAGGACTTACCATGGGCTTGGTTTGGGCCAGGATACGGATCTTGTCCTATTATTACTACCTTAACTTTACCCAGTGGTGTTTGAGACCAAGAGTAGATATCTCTGGCTGCGGTTACCAATAAGTCTTTGGTCGTACATGAATCTCGTGCTGACTTACGGGGAGGAAACACCTTCAATGTTTGAGGTAGATATTCGGGTTCCCGAACACCCTCGCCCCAAAGAAAACGCTTGAGAGCTATAAAATAGGGCTGTTTGATTTCTTCTTTCAGAACCTTCAACCTAATATTTCGCAAGTTACGCAAAAGGACAATTCGGCATCATATAACCTTACCAACTCTTTCCCATGACTGCACATTCGAGACGAAGAAGTTTAGCTTGTTCTTCATTCAGAGATTCTTGAAAAGCTTTCATAGAGAATGGAATAGAATTGAGCTTTTGGATTCCAAATATAGTTGCATTAGTAGAGCGAGAAGGACTATGACTGGAGTCCAAGGAAGACACAGACGAGGTAGTCTTGAGTCGTTTCGAGCTAGGCTGAGCGTTTGAAGCCGAAAACATATCCACAAGCGTCTGCTGACGTTTTACCGCAGTTACGGTTGTTTTTGACGCGTTCAAATTATCAATAGACACAGTGGTTGTTGACGCGCCCTGGAGTTTGGTAGCCCCGACAGCCTCAGAAGCCACAGTTGAGCGACGAGAGGGGCCAATGTCCTCAAAGTAGACCACTTCCTCTTCAGCTGACATTCTTCAAGTAGCACAGAAGAAGTTGAAGCACTGGTTACTGTCAATGAAAGCGCATTGACCCTCTAGGCTCAGATTTCTGAGATGGTCACGCGCTGTCACGCTAGGAGCACGGGCCCACGGAATAACCTTCTTTCCAACTACAGTCATCCTTTGATCAAATAGAAAGTAATACTACTCAGCCTCAATTGGTTTATTCTTCATTCTTTCAAACTGCCACGGTCACGGTCCTCCCCATCGCCCAAACCGGTATCAAAGCGGAGCGAAACCAGTCGAAAGCAGGCCTTGACTGGACGCAAAGCTAGACCGACGTCTATCAACCTTGGTAACAACGCAGATAAAGCCATAGGATGGAGTACCAGCTATCATGCGGGATCGTCTAGGTATGCTCCTCGCTTGTCTTCCAATTACTTTCGCTCTAACATTGAGTCGACGAATAGTTCACAGTCTAAAGAAAGCACGGACGATGAGGATACAGATATCGAAAGCCCTCCTGTCCAACGAGGCAGAACATCTTCACCGTCTCTGGCATCGGCTAGAAAACGGTCATGGAACTCTAAATACCCATCATCACGTCGCCGAAGAGATTCCCAGGCAAACTCCTCCAGTGAATCGTCGGCCCCTGTATCCGGACTATTGAGTGCTCGGGCGCCATTCACGCGTTCAAAATCTCCTGCTATCACAAATCCTACTGGTATCGTACATCGCATATCATCTCCTGTGGTGTCCTCTTTTCCTCGTCATCGATCATCTCTTGCCGGATTCACTTATGTATTCCCTACAGACTTCGAGGTCAACATGTCCATTCCTTTCACTCCATACGCATGGAGCATGAGTCTAGATGCTCGAAGAGCGGGCGAGACACTCATTCTCATTGGCTCATTGGTTTATGCTTCGTCAAAAATATGGGAAGACACCAATTTTCGTTCTCCACATTTCAATTCTCAGCAGTACAATCTATGGGTGCTTACAGGTGCATTATTTGCAATAATGTCCATCCCCTCTCTGACATTTCTCAGAGCTACATCTTTTGGCCGGCGCGGCGGTCTTATATATTCTATGGCTCTCAAACTCGCTCATAAGCTCCAAACCAATTCATTCTCCCGCTTCCAACATTGAAACAGCTGCTCCGGGTTTGGCTTCAAAACGCCCTTCCTCTCCCAGGGCACCTGAGACCCGGGATGCCAACTTCAAAAAGAATGCTCCCCTTTTACTTCGCAGAAAACCAGATTTTGGTTTTGTATGGATGTCTGTTCCCAGAAATTACAGAGAATCCTCCGACGATGGAATTCTTACCGGCTTACTGTTTGGTCCTCTTGTTTCTTCTGCGTTGTTGTATTCCTCCCTGATTCTACCTTTATCGGCATCTCCGCTACCTTCATCGTGGAGAATCGAGGCACCCCGCCTTCTCAGTAATGCAAAAGGCAGTTACAGCGTCGTTGAGGCCCTCATATTATCACGTTATAACCTAGTCGACCTGTCAAACCTCTGTTCGACCATATTACTTTTTCATGTCTGTTCATCCTGGTGGTACGAAAGCAGATATAGAGCTAGTGGCTCGACTTTGGATAATGAACGAAAATCTGTGCCTCGGAGTGCAGGGAAGCGACTGAGCTATTTTATGCTTTTTGCATTGAGTACTACTGTTGGCATGCTTAGCATTAAATTCGCTCTATTAGAGTTTTCGTTGGGCATATGGCAACGTCAGTCATTGTTAACCACGATTTGTTGGCCAAATCTAATTCATTTCTCTATCTTCAGATCTGAGCTGGTTCGAGATTATAGTCGCTTCTCTATTCTACCAGTGTACTCTCTATGGCACCGTCCGTCTTGCTCATCGGGGTTTTACTCTAGGAGAATTGGGAATAGTTGGCTTTGGAGGAACAGCACTTTTCATGGAATTTTTGAACGTTACTGCTGCTAGGGTCTGTGTTCCGTTGGTGTTTATAACCTTTCTGTACTCATCGGATTTCGCCAAGTAGATTTGGCCACTGACTACACCTTATATAAAGACTTATCGTCTCCCTACTCCTCTCCTCATATTTCAAACAGCATTGATTGCGGGCTCCTTTTTAACAGGTTTTGCTCTATCTCCATTTCTCATCCTATCTCGGAACATTGGCCAGCGTCCGGTTAGGCGTATGCGATATCCAGAGTTAAAGCTTCGTCAGCGACGTTTCCTGGCATTTGGCTTCTACGTTGGAAGTTTCGTCATGACAATGGGACTTATCGGGATGTGGACTTATTGGTGCTTGGGCAAACGAAATCCATGGCTTTGGGTGGTTCTTTATATCTTGGAAGGCCGTAAAAAATGGAGTCGGCCGGCACTCTTGATTTATTGGGCTGCCTTAGGTTCCCTCAGTGTTGCAGGATGGAATCGACAACTCGCGAGATCTCGAAGGTTCCGTGCTTGGAACAATGCTGGTGAAAATCTTATTGTCCCAGGTATTAGTGGTGCATCTTCAGGACCTCCTTTAGTTGACAGCAATTCCACTGCTCCTCAGAGCTCCGGCAATAGCAGTGATACCCAGACCGGGGTCGGATCTGGTAGTGCTTTGGGATTGACCTTCCCCAATCTCCCAAATTTATCAAATCTACCGAACCTCCCCAATGGCGTTGCAACAGATCTTCTAGATGCAGCCGACAAGCACGTTCCTACACTGAGGTTAAATGCCAGAAGGAAGTTTTTCCATGCTTTAACCGTGGTTATGTTTGTTCCGGGAATAGCGTTTGATGTGCGTTTTTCCCCTCGTATTATGAGCATGATTCTGATATTCTGCTTAGCCTGCGTTCACTCACCTCTCTTTCAGTGTTGCATTTGCATTGTTCACGTTTGCCGAATACGTTCGGTATTTTGCTATATATCCCTTTGGTGCCGCTATCCATTTGTTCATGAACGAATTTTTGGATCAGAAGGACAGTGGGACTGCGATCTTGAGTCACTTTTATCTACTTACCGGGTGTGCTGGCAGTCTCTGGCTCGAAGGGTGGGTTTATTGATTCGTGTACCTGTTGTCAATCTCAAGGAGATTTCGCCTCCCTTCATTCCTACGTAGGTCATCGCCTCTCCTTCTGTTCACTGGAATCTTGGTTCTCGGTGTAGGCGATGCCCTAGTGAGTCTTCCTTAGATATACATTGTTTCCTTGGTGCTAATCACCATTGTCAGGCTTCTATCATCGGGAAACGTGTTGGAAAACATAGATGGTCACCCACTACAAACAAAACGTTAGAAGGCAGCTTTGCTTTCACACTTTCAGTAGTAATCAGCGCCTGGCTCCTTCGACTTCTTGGCCTAACGGAAAGCTTCTCGGTAAAATTTTGCGACATGGTCCTGCCCTCAAACTCAACTGATTTCTTTTTCTAAAGACTCTTCGCTATACAGCAGTGATCGGCCTATCTTCAATCTTAGAGGCACTGTCTGACCAGAATGATAATGTAACTCTTCCCCTGTTTTCGTTCAGTTTATTAGTGTTAGTTGGGACAAGCTGATTCTTAGAATGTATCTTATAATCTCATATGTATTGGAACCGCGGACACAACGATAGCTACATAGGATGAATATTGCTCTAATGTACCTTATTAATGTGACATATCGGCAGTGCCATCGGCATGCGGATGTTCACACGTTCAATACTCTCCTTCTCGAGTCATCAAAATTTTTTCATCTACTTGAAAACTCACCGCTGTTCAACAAATTTACTCAACCACACCAATCCCTACTTTCCGCCTGTCCCAAATGTGCCACCACGTCAACGGCGACTCTCAGCCTCAAGATGCCTCGCAGATGGTCGAGGTTCACCTAACCAATGGTGCTATTAACGGAAAAGTCAATGGAAAACGAGGTGCTTCCCGTAATGCACACCTCACAAACTCTATCGACAACCAACGCCGAAATCCCTACGCCCCGAGAGCTTCCGATTTCCTTTCGAATATATCTAATTTCAACATCATCGAGAGTACTCTTCGAGGTATGTGTGATGATCATTCTAGGTTATTAATGTTGTGTTCATCATGGCGAAATTTCACAGAGGGAGAGCAATTTGCAAACGCTTTCTTCGATACTAAGACCAAAATTGCGATTGCCAAAGCATTGGATGCCTTTGGTGTGGAATACATCGAATTAACATCACCAGCTGCTTCAGAACAATCGCGAGCTGACTGCGAGGCAATTTGCAAGCTCGGGTTGAAGGCCAAAATACTTACTCACATTCGTTGTCACATGGATGATGCACGGATCGCTGTTGAGACTGGTATTTGAATTGAAGTTCTCAAAAATATGTGTTTGACCTAAGAATTATAGGTGTCGACGGTGTTGACGTTGTTATCGGGACATCCTCGTTCCTTCGTGAATTCTCGCATGGAAAGGATATGGCCTACATCACCAAGACTGCCATCGAAGTCATCAACTACGTGAAGAGCAAGGGAATCGAAGTTCGATTCTCCTCGGAAGACTCTTTCCGTTCAGATCTCGTCGACCTTTTATCAATATACCAGACTGTCGACAAGATTGGCGTCAACCGAGTTGGAATTGCTGATACCGTTGGATGTGCAAACCCCAGACAGGTTTATGACCTTGTCAGGACACTGAGAGGTGTCGTTACTTGTGACATCGAAATCCATTTGCACAATGATACCGGAATGGGTACGAGGTATCTTTTCATTGTACGCTGGACTTCTAACGTTTATCTTTTATTCTAGCAATTGCAAATGCTTACACCGCTCTCGAAGCTGGAGCAACCCATATCGATACATGTGCGCCAATTCATGATATATGTAAATATTGAGTCTAAGCCGTACCGCATTCTAGCTGTCCTCGGTATCGGTGAACGTGTCGGAATTACGCCTCTTGGAGGTCTCGTTGCTTGCTTGTACGCTGCGAACCCAGAATACGTCAAGAGCAAGTACAATCTCCCCATGCTTCGTGAAATTGAGAACTTGGTTGCTGAGGCTGTCGAGGTTAATGTTCCTTTCATGAACCCAATTACGTTCGTACATTTTACCATTTGTTCTCGCTTTATTTTGTTCATATGTCATGGTTGTAGTGGCTATTGTGCATTCACCCACAAGGCCGGTATTCACGCCAAAGCAATCCTGAACAACCCGAGTACCTACGAAATCCTTAAGCCTGAAGACTTTGGTCTTACAAGATATGTCTCGATTGGGTACGCTGTTAATTTGGTGTCATCTTCTTCGCTAATCCTTCTTGTATCTTCTCTATAGCCATCGGCTCACTGGATGGAATGCTGTCAAATCTCGTGTGGAGCAACTCGGCCTCACGCTCACTGATGATGAGGTACATGGTTCATTTTCAAATCGATAACTGTGCTCTAACGATATGTGCCTACAGATCAAAGATGCTACCGCCAAGATCAAGGAGCTTGCTGACGTCCGAACACAGTCAATGGACGATGTTGATTCTCTTCTTCGTGTATACCACTCTGGCATCCAGTCTGGTGAACTTGCTGTCGGCCAAAAGGAAGCGTTGGATCGTCTCCTTAGCAAGCACAGATCTGAGAGCCAAGACAGAACAGTTGAATGATTTATGTGTCATACTCAGATTCTATACGCCGACAAGTGTCAGGGTACTGCTCATTGGATGAAGGAAAGACACTTGTAGAGTAATGTCATTTTAAAAAAACGGCATCTTCGTAGATGCTTTGTTCCGATGGCGGCTCGATGCGCCGCCATCTTAACCTGTACATACTTATAATGGCAATGTTTGGAAGCGTGTTGTACATTTTTTGTTGCAAGATGTACCTAGGCGGTGGAGGCAGATGACCAGATGAGCAGAATTTTTTGTTCAGGACTTACGTAGTCCTTGGTTATGCCTGAATTATGATGCTACTAATGGCAAGTATTGACAGAGGTACTTGCCCCCCTTGTCAATTGGCATGTTGACAACCACGTCCATCGGAGGCGTCTATCTACACGTATTATATGCCAAGGCGCCTAAAATCACGAGTCCTGACGTTTCTGTGGAGCCTACAGCTTCACTGAATTCCAATGTATAATTAACTGGGTATGCAATATTCTTCGCACTCTATAAACGGTACATCGTCACAGAAAGCTGCTGCTGCAGCCCTAGCTCCTTTCTCAACTTCTGATGCTGCTTCATCCTCCAATTCCCTGCCGATGCTACCAACAAAACGCGCCAGAAAGTCATCGAGACCAGCAACGGCCCCTGCGAAGGAAGATGTAGCTCTTCTGCCTTCACTCCAGCCATCCAACAAAATACAGCAGCTGAATACTGTGCACGCGAATTTACAGTCCCTTCATGAAGACGATTCTTTCTCGGACCACACTAATTCACAGCCGGAATCAGGTCCGACTACGCCCTTCGAACCAGCGAGTAGCATCAGTAATGGTTGGCCTTCTACATCATTGCAGACATCCAGCTCGACTGTCAGCTTGACACAGGAACCACATTCCATGCTTAAGGATAGCACCAGTCACACAGAGAATCTCTTGGCTTCTACACAGCAATCGACAGCGACGCATCAAGACTACAAGATTACTTATGATTGGACCGTATTCACCTCCGCTTACGCGTCCGGTAGATGGGATCCTCATCGAACACCAAATCCACCAAGCGGTCTCGGGAACAGTTCGATACGGATACAGGGAGCGTCACCGATGAATATGACACTTGGCTCGAAGCAGGAGGATGACGAGAACAACGATGCTGAACAAAATCGTACACCGACTGCCCAGACACCATCCGTTACTTCATCACAGAATGTTTCTCCCGTATCAAAACGGCCGCGACAAGTAAATGATACATTGTCATATCCTCCTCGTCAAGCAAGCCCAGATTCAATACCTCTCTTACATCATTCGGCAAGCTCCTTTCCTTCTACCTCAGGCTCCTCGAAAGGGTATTATCCAACATCCGTGCCTCTGGGGCAAAGCACTAGTGATGGTGCCTCCGGAGAGCATTCTGAAAACCCACCTCAGAAAGCCAAAGCGGGGCTTTTCCTCAATCTCCCAAATCTTCTATCCGTGAAAACAAATTCTGGTTTTTCGCCTGGTCTTGAATCATCTCCCGCTTCACCTTCACTTTTGAACGTGGCACTACAAAGTAACGCGCTACATTCCAATATGTACCATTCACCGCCAGAAAATAAGTCAGTCTTGTGTGTATCTTTAAAAGCGATCACGCTAACGTTGTTGTCCATAGCCGAGCTCGTTCGCTTTACGCTGCCTCAGAATCATCTTCATATGCGGAGACTGTTCCTTTGGCTATTACACCTTCTACTATTACACCTTCTATCACGAAGCTTTCTACCTTCTCTCGTGCTCCGACATATGGGTATCCTCCAGTTGCCCCTGCATCAGCAACTGCTGCACATTTTCCCTCTTCCCAACTCCCAACTCAGTTCCATTCCAACTCTCCGGTTCATGCATCTTCCTCTCGTCTGCACGACTTTCCCAATGCTCCCACTCTCAATGCTGCTACTCTTCGTCTTGCCGGTACACATGTGAACATTGCTCCGTTGGCATTGCCGAGCCCTGAGCACGAACTGACGGACCCGATGAGGACGGCAGGAGCACTGGGAAGGAATTTCATGGTCACAGTGCCGGGTACTGTGCCCGAACATGACGCGGATTTAGCACTGGCATCCTACGAGGACGGAAATGTTCCCGATCGTGCGCTGATTGAAAGCGAGACTTTCGGTGCCAACGGAGCAAGCAAAGACGTGTTCAAAATGCACTCCCGAAACTCAAGCATGGATATGAAGAAACTTGCCGAAGGCGGGGATGGCAGAGAAGGAGGCAGGTGGCTGGAAAATTCTGATTCCACAAATAGTCTGGTGACCACACCCGGTGGAACCACTAGGCGTATAAGAATATCACAAGAACTCAAAAAGTTCTGGAAAGGCACACGAGATGTAGACGGGCCACTGGGAACCTACAACGAGGTCGACAGTATTCTTTCCCCAAGCGATCCGTATATGAGTGGTTCTCCTGTTGCGAAAGGCAAGGGGAAGACGGTCAAAATTCAGTCTCCGGGGCACCATAGTAATGGTGGTGGTGATTACTTTACTCGTGGGAGGGTATTTTCAGCGACCTCGTCTGGTGGACGACGTACCCCTGAGGTTAATGTTTCCACCCCGGAGGTCGTTCTTTCTTCAAGCCGAGACTTAAACACACCACCGGGGTCAGCCGACGATCTTTCAGATGAACTCCATCGACTTACGATTGACGATGCACGATTTACCTCTTCCCCGCAATTGACTCTATTATCATCAACCTCTAAGCTTAGGCAAACTGGCGAATCAAATGCTGCACCAACCTCAATATCTATACCAGCGCCGTCACTCTCTGCATACACTTTTCCATATCCATATGACCGCACACAGATGGTCACTCATCCAACTGGTGCTATGTCTGTACCTGCCACGACAAATGGTGCTTCTAACCATACCGAAACTATCACAGCAATCGAGAATCCTACCGACTCCGATTCCTCCATTGAGGGACAACCGGTACGTAGAGTAACCCTTATGCGGCAAAGCAGTGCCCCTCTACCCGTTGGTAGTGGAAGTAGCGGAATGTTCAGAGGGAATATGGCACTCGGAATACCCATGCCACCACAAATACTGCCGTCGCTGGGTGACGCAGAGAAGTACGACGTGGTGCCACGCGCTGGTGATGCTTCGTCATCCTCAGAGACAGATCAGAATCACTCCGCCGCTTTGGAAAAACCCAAGAGTAATGGTATTTCGGTAGCCCATGGAACACTGTCCAGCAGTGTTTCTATCGAGGCCTTTGGCGCGCTTATAAATGTAGGACAGAGTCCTTCGATGAGAGCTGCCAAGGAGGAGCATATGTTCCGAGAGCTTGGGTATCTCCCGGCACCAAATCCACCGGATGAGCTTGAAAGGCGAAGAGCACTTTACAAGTAGATTTCATCATTGCGTCGTCGTCTATACACTAACGTCAATCGTGTGCCAGATTCAACATTTGGAACACAGGATCTGATTTAAACTTTGATCGTATCGCCCATTTAGCCAAGCTTGTCTTCAACACGAAGGGCGTTTTCATCAGCTTATTGGATGGAAACGAGCAGTGGTTCAAATCAGAATGTATGTGCATGTATCCATGACATCGGGGATGGCATGTTTTCCTTCTTGGTTAGCAATTTACTGACTGCTCTGTTTGTAATGTTCTTTCCTTTGTTACATGGTGGTGTATTCATCTTATACAGGGGGTCTCAAGATGAACTCCTACACCCGGATACAGTCATTCTGTGGACATGCTATCCTGCAACGGTCAGCTTTCCAAAGCTTTCAGTATTATATAAATTCACGGGTCACCATGATTAGTGACGATGAACCGATGGTAATATTAGACACCTTGCAAGATTGGCGATTTTCTAATAACGTAGGCTTACCCTTCCAAGACGATCGCTGACTGAACGAGATGATTAGCCTCACGTCGTGAATGCACCGCATGTACGATTTTATGCCGGAGCACCCCTTCGAACCCAAGATGGCCATAACGTCGGAAGGTAGACTATTTGTTCATTTGTGGATGTGTAGTTGGTATTTATGAATATTACGTATGTAGTCTTGCAGTCATTGACGATGCTCCTCGCAACGAGTTCACCCCACGGCTTCGGCATACTCTCAAGGAGTTTGCAGCAATAGCCATGAGAGAAATGGAGCTATGGAGAGACAAGGTTGAATGATTGCTACTTTTCCCGATCGTTGCTGATATTTTTTTACCTTATAGATTCAACTTCGCATACGTGACCGTATTCAAAACTCGGTCCGCCTCCATTTTTGTCTTTTGGCCAACCTAACATGACCTCATCACTAGATGGAGCAATTCAGCCGTGAATGCCTGGAAATCGACATGGAACAGCAAGAGTCGCAGAGCCCTCAGAGTTCCCAAGAAAGTCTCCCCCAAACTGATCAGGCTCCTGGTTCTAGCCTGTCGATGATGTCCGGATCTTCAATGGACAGAGTCTATGATCGAGCAGCAAAGCTTGTTCAGCGCACACTGGATGTTGAAGGGGTTATCGTCATGGATGTGTCGCACTGCGAGGTCCTCGAGAATATGTCTGGAGAAAGCACCATTAATGTGGTTATGCATCATGGTGATCCTGATGTGACTGAGACTACCACAAAGTGCCTTAATGCAGACGAATACGCCAAGTTGAACGCATTCTTTGCAAAAAATCCCGATGGTAAGATCAGTGAGGGTATCGTGCCGCCAAGCTTCCGGCTATTCTTACCAACCACAAGGATCCAGTATGCGCTCAGTGAGTGTTGGACTTTCACGTCGCGCCTTCCTTATTATAAACCTCAGTGCCATAGCTGTCCCGATCTACAACATCGACAAGAGACCGTTTGCCCTGCTCTGTGCATACAACGCTTCAGAACATACCAAGAGATTCGTGAGCATCCATAATCTGTCTCTTTTGCATTTCTTAGTTCCCTCGCAGCTAGAAGGCCATGAGCTATCATATCTTCGAGCTATTGGTGAGTATTGCGGGAACATTGAAATCTCTAATCTCATCTGCGTCAACATGAAAAGGTGTCATCATACTATCGGCGGTGCTCAAACGGAGGATGCTGCTTGCTGACAAAGCTAAAAGCCTGTTTATATCGAAGTACGGTCAAGTCTCTGTCGCAATCTCCATCTTCTCAAAGTCTTGTCTACTTCTACAGCATCTCTCATGAACTTCGTACTCCTTTACACGGGGTGAAAATTTTTGGATTTCTATATCATGCATATCGCTCATTACAGCTTCCGTCCAGATTCTAGCGGCTGCGGAGCTCCTTAGCGAGTCTGATCTCAATCATTCGCAACTCTCTTTCTTGCAGACAATACAAGCCTGTGGAACGTCTCTGGTCGAAACCGTCAATCATGTTCTCGATTTTACCAAGCTGAGTGGTAACTCCAAGGCGGGTGGTGTGGAGAATGTGATAATCTCAACCAAGTCAGTACTTTAATCTTCCGAGTGTTTCAGACATTCAATCATGCTCTACAGAGTTGATCTGATGCAGCTGGTTGAGGAGGCAGTCGACGGTTGCTGGATTGGGCATCGCGCCCGTACAGCCATAATGGAAGATACTGGAACTGGGATTGGCAGTGTGTATTCCCCACCAAAGGAAGATGAGGGCAAGACGAGAAAGCACGTCGAGGCAATCATTGATATCGGAGAATCTCGCGAGGTACGTGTGGTTGTTCATCAAAAGCCTACAGTCTCATCGCATCATTCAACATATAGGGCTGGGTGCTCAAATGCGAAAAGGGTGGTATAAGAAGGGTTTTGATGAATATTTTCGGCAATAGTCTGAAATTCACGTCGAATGGCTTTGTGCATGTCATCCTTCGTGAGCTGCCACCAGCTGAGGGAGATCCTCCAAATAAGGTCAAGGTAGAGCTTGCCGTTCACGATACGGGAAAGGTAATCATACTGGTGATCATGCTAAGAATAACATTGATACTGACTCTTCCGTAGGGTATAAGCCAGAATTTTCTGAAGGTATGCTCTTTCCCTGTCAATTTTATCATCCTTACCAAAGACTATAGGATCAACTTTTTCATCCTTTCTCGCAAGAGAATCCGTTACAAGCCGGAACCGGTCTAGGCCTTGCCATCGTGAACAGTATCGTAACCTCAGACAGTGTTGGCGGCAAAGTCGATGTTTGGAGCGAAGAAAATGTAGGAACAGAAATCAAGATTACTTTTCCGGCCGAGGTTGTTGAAGGCGATAAAGGAGCAGAGATGGGATCATTCAACTTGAACGATTTCAGCACCCCGCCGACTGTGTCACTCGTCGGTTTTGAAAATCCACACAAGGGGATACAGCTTTTACGTTCTGTTCTGAAAACGTATATAACAAGCTGGTGGGGTTTGGAGGTTCAGGAGACCAGCAATAGTGGATTCGGAAATATCGTCGTCCTCAATGAGGACATCAGTCTCGTGGTGGAGGCGACGAGCAGGCACGATACCAGTCGTCCCTTCATTGTGCTTTCTGCATTAAGAGGCAATCCCATTATCATGTCGGCTGCCAGTGAACATGAACTCATTGGCGGTCTCTGTCGTGTCATACACAAACCTGGAGGACCGTCACGGATACGATCTGTTCTTCGGCTTTGCTTACATGCTCTCAAGATCGGGTCGAAGAGTGCCCGGTCTTCGTCCATAGACCAGCGCCAAATCGACCACCAGTCTGCTACAGAAGCCAATGCTTTATCCACTGTCAACCCCATTGTCCCAAGACGCAACTCTGAGGATTCTCGTCTTCTCACGCCTCGGCCTTCTATGAGTCCCCGGAGCACGACGGCTCATCCAGTTGGACCTTCTTCGTGGAACATGGCTACATCGACCGTGGTAGAAGAAAAAGCTGATTCTCCGGAACCCGATGCCAACGAACCAACTATCACATTGGACTCCGGTGGGACGCTTTTGAAGTCGTCAATTGGATCAATTGAGACAAAGAGTAAAAAAGTCAGAGTGCTGATTATCGAAGACAATCTCATATTACGAGGACTACTGTGCGTCAATTTGCACGAAGTTGTTTTGCATCAAAAATTGACCATATTTATTCGTATGAAGCGTGAAATGGCTTTCAAAAAAGGGCTTTTATTATCGGGACGCGGTCGATGGTCGAGATGGTGTCAACGCCTACGAAAAGGATGGACCATTCGAGTACGTTCTGCGATTTTTTTTTTGAAAAGCTTTAATTTCTTTCTTCTTTAAGCATCGTGCTGTTGGACCTTTCGATGCCGATACTCGATGGTATTGGTGCCACAGCCGAAATACGCAAGATAGAGAGCAGCTCTACGGCAGAATTCGCGAATCGACGTAGCCGAATCCTTGCCTTGACTGGTATGTCCTCTTTGGAAGACAAGCGAAGGGCTTTCGAAGCAGGAGTCGATGGCTAGTACGTTGAATCATTCCTTACACCGATTTTGACAGCTTTGACCACTTTCTTAGTCTTGTGAAACCGGTACCATTTAGCACATTGAACGAAGTATTCTTTAAACTTGGAATATCATGATTAAACGAAACCCCCCATCAATGCGTTTGATATTTTCCAGGTTGGATGCAACCTTCGTAACAAATTCGCGACTTTGTAGCACACATCGCATTCGTACAATATCTATCTATCGCATCCCACATACTGTTATGTTCTTAATGTTTCCCGTTGCATCCTCACTTTTTTGTTACTTATTTCTTGTTAACATCATACTCATATCTAATCATGCAGCATATCGAAAATTTGTACTTTTGTCTCGCTAGCTTTTCTTGTACTCTTTTAAACTCACTCGCTACCCTCACGCATGAATATCCTCTTGATCGCGTCTTCAGTGCTTAAATTTTAATGGAATTCGATTTCTGACCTTAACCCTAGTTCAACTTTTTCTTTGCCTTGTCCCGCTCGTGAAATAAACGAAAAAATGTCCCGTCCAACACTATGGTCGACCGCTGATATGGATGAAGATCTGGCGGATGCTGTTGATGTTCAGCTCTCGATGTACGCTCAGCAGGGCCAAAACCCAGCAATATACGACCAGCTTGGGACTCAGATTGAACAGCTTGAGCCATTACTGGCGATCCAGCAGCATATGGCCGCGTTGGCCGCTGTGCCGGATGTTGTCAAAAGTGTGAGTGCTACTGGAATTTCCTATCAGCTCTTCTAATAATTTTTGTAGTTCGTCGTGTCCTTCCACCAGGCTATTCTTAACAGAGACCTCCCTTCAATCACGATGTTCTACACGACAACATTCCCAAAACTTACAGATAGATTCTACTCACGCACGGAATGGCCTGAACCAGAGGTAATTGCGCCGCTATTGTCGTCGAATGAAGCAACCGAGGATCACATTCATATTTTCCTCGTACTCTACCGGGACCTGTACTACCGCCATGTTTATTCTCGGCTTCAGCCCAATATCGATGACCGTTTTCATTCTTATGAAAACTCGTGCGAGCTGTTCAACTATCTGCTCAATTCTCCCAGCTCAGCGGACGATGAATCGGACGAACCTGCCCCGGTCGACTTAGTGCTCCCGGAGCAATGGTTATGGGACATCATCGACGAGTTCATCTACCAGTTCCAAGTCTTCTGCTCATGGCGCTCGAAAGTCAAGTCCAAAACGGATGATGAGCTTATGATGCTCGCAGACGGAACAGGTGTTTGGTCATCGTACTCTGTTCTCAACGTTCTCTATTCGCTCATTCAAAAATCGAAAATAAACGAGTATATCGTTGCATTGAAGGAGGAACAAGGAAAAGAAGGTGCCAGGCCTGCGGAGGAAATTGCAGAATCTATTTCCCCGTATACGGCACTCCCACTCTATCGTACCCTTGGATACTTTTCTGTCCTTGGGCTTCTTCGGGTACACGTACTCCTCGGTGATTTCACCCTTGGCCTCAAAGTCATGGACCAAGTGGGGGAGTTCCTACTCGGTGGCTCTGGATTTGGCGCCAAAACTAACAAATCATCCTACACTGCCCTCCCTACCCTTCCAGCCACCCACATATCAACTCACTATTATGTTGGCTTTTGCTACATGATGTTACGCCGATACCCCGACGCCCTCCGAACTTTTGTCACCGTCCTCAACTTCTTTCAACGTATGCAGCGCATGCGTAGTTACTCTGGTTACGAACGAAAAGATCAGTACGATCAAATTGCGAAAACTGCTGACCGAACTCTGGCGTTGTACGCAATGTGTCATTCTTTGGTCCTACCGGGATCCCCGTTCACTAGATTAGACGACAACGTCACGAATACTGCAAAAGAGAGATATGGGGAACAGATGGGTAGGATGAGCAGGGGAGGGAGTGAGGCGCTCATAGCATTTGAGGAATTGTTCCTGTACGCTTGCCCAAAATTTATTAACGCTAATTCGCCACCGTATGATGACCCGGAGGCCCTTGCATCACTGCTCAACGTTGATTCCGCCGAAACTACAGAAGGTTTGTATTTTCATGTTGTCATCGCCTTCTTTTTCTCATCAGTGTTTTGAACAGGCTCATCCCCCTTACCAACGGACCCTACACACAGACACCTTCGTCTTTTCCTTGCTTCAGCAGGCGCACAGTCACCTCTGCCTACGCTGCGCTCGTTCCTCCATTTATACACCTCTCTGACCACTGAAAAGCTCTCATCGTTTTTGGACTTGGTCAAGGTCGACGAATCAGACAAGGTTGAAGGGGCGGAGGCCGAGGAAGAAGCGATCCAGGAAATGATGGTGCTCAAACAGAATAGCAAGAGTTTAAGTCGGGTAGTTCCTGCGCGTATTCATTCTACTGGTTCCAGCCTTCATTGATTGACACGCTAATTCAGGTACAAGGCAAGGCTGACAAAGGAAACGACACAATCCCAGCAGGCGTTACGGCTAGAGGAAGTTTACTGGAAGGAGAGATGATTTCGACGAGTGATTTGAACTTTGTCATTGACGACGTATGTTTCATACACCTGCCGTCTAAATGCACTATATTCCTAATCAATTCATCTCCAGAACACAATTCACATTGCCGAAAGCACTATTGGACGACGTTATGCTGGGTGGTTCATCAAGAACACGGAACGCTCTCAAAGGGTGTTAGACGAGATTCGGGGGTCGCCTTTGCCTAGAGGAAAAATGGGACAGAAACAAGGTCTTCCTGGTACGGTTGCAACAGATTCAGTAGCACACGCCGGTTTGGAGGTATCAGCACAAAAGAAGGCACCAACAAAGACTGTCGCCTGGGGTGGTGCGGGTACTAGGGCTACCACAGATGCTTGATTTTTTTTTTTTTCGTTTGCTGTTTTCCCGAGACAGTGTACTTGACCTGGGAAGGCATATAGTTCACCATATCTATGCGCTATCAAGTACCAATATGCGAGATCTACAGAGCAGGTAATAAATGTAAGCGATCAGTGTTTGTACTAAGGATAGAGGAACATGTGGCATTTAGTCTGTGAGTAGCGATCAAATGAATCTCAACCCTCGCACAGTTCTCAGCTTACTTGATTGCAAAATCGACACATGATCTCAGCTGTTGTTAGTAAGTACGGTATAACTCAAAAGCAAGCATACAGTGAAGCGAAGCAGTTGCTAACACACACGAGATCAGGGAAGCGGTATTCTGGTCGCGTAACCGAGGTCACCTGTTTATGCGTCTCCGGTTGAACTGTTAGTCTCCCGCGAGAGACGGTCGGCCTCCTCCGATTATACATCCTACTACCTCCTAGCTTTCTTCTAATTTCTAGTTCTATGGAAAACGGACAAGCTCTAGATCCATTTGTACCTGCTTGTACCTGTTCGATCCACTGGCAACTGAAGCTAATGAAAGCTCTTAAGCTTGTTAAATGGTATAGAAGAACTTGATCATATCAAATCTCACGAATTTTTCCAGATGCCTTCGTTGAAGCCAACTCAGATCCAAGGAGAAAAAATGGTTTTCAGAGTTGCGAGTCGGATTTTAATGCAACTGGCCGCCATACTGATCAGGGCTTTGGCCCTTTTCTAGGTTGTTCTCATCTGTACTTCCTCCCGCGGCTCTGTAGCGATCACAAGGCACAAAAAAGCTCAGGTGAGACATACGATACGGTGCGGCGCATATACATTGCCGTCTATCATTCCATGCACAATGTTGTATCTCTATCTATTTACCTGTTGTTGCAGTTCCACAACATTCCCAAGGCGAGACGATCACTTTGCAGTCCAACTGCGACAAAGGAAGTATCCTCAGGTCTTGTTTGAGCCATCGGTTTGTTGTTAATTAACAGACAACCTCTTTTGTTTTTTTTTGAGACTCAGTCACCTTTACTAGTACCAGTCGGACTAGTACTGGTAGGTTATCAAAGTAATCGAAAGTCAATCGAATGAAATTGCAAAATAAGCAAACAATGGGGGTGGGGCGAGTTGATGTGTGCAAAATTGCCTCCGCATCATCAGACACCGACGTTAAAATGGCTGCGCTGATCTACATCCTCTAGATCCTTCTCCACATTCATCTCTTCCGGGCTGAGTGCCGATAGTCCTCTCGCTGAAAATTCGACTAGATGTCTCGTGAACCGTCCCCAGCTTCCTTGTCGAGTATGTCGTTTAGGTCAGTGCTTCCTTTGACGTCAAACAATCAGTAAAACTTACAAGACTCATATGACTCGTAGACAATCTATCCACAACATCACTGATTCGTATCGCATGCGCGCTCTTAGTCCTAGTACGAGCTCTAGCAGCAATGATTCCATGGATAGCACTGGCAGTGCCAGCACTATATCCACGTCCACCAGCTTCTCTTCCTCATCTTCCACACGTAACCGTCGGGATACGCGTTTCGCCCCCCCAGAATTGACTGCGGCTTCCTCGAAATCGAAAGATACTCATAAATACGCGACCAAACACGTCCTCATACGTGCTCGAAATGCCAACATCCCCATTCTCCTGCGTCACCAGAAGAAGAAGAACACCAATCACACTGTTGCAACTCGTCGAAGGCACAACCCACACGACAACTCTGACGATGATTCTGAATACGAGCAGTCTCGTCCGTTGAGTCAACGGGCCAGGAAGCAGAAGAACAAATCCCAGGAACAGCTTGAGGCTGAGGAACGTCGTATGCTTGAACGCAAGGCCGAGCTTGCGGACGATCCTCTGTTGGATGCGAATCTGATGTGTCCTGATAAAGTCTGGTGTCTTCCGTGCCATAAGTATGTCCAAATCGATAGTAGGAGACAATTTTACGCGACGCTGTGGTATAAACATCGGGGAAAGAGACATGGTGATGTCCCATTGAAGGTGAGAACTATTGGGGTTTTTTTCGCCTATGTTGCGTTGCGTTTTGGCTGATTGAGGACTTTTTTTTTTTTTCTCTATTTCCAGCGCTCCGCAATGGACAATAAGGACATGGACGTAGCTATGCGTGGAACGTTCCTAGATTCTAGGAGCACGACAGTTCGAGCGGTGACCGAATCCCCAGTGGCCCTCGCCGTCCCTGTGATCGACGACGCTTTAGCGAGTAACATCCTTGCGGAGATGTATTCAAAAGCTAAGGGCCTCCGATTGTTGTCGCTTGCGGCTGCTGCTTTGGGCTAGACGATTGGATCTCAAGCTCGGTTCTTTCTCTTTCTCTTCTATACTACTCATCCAGAATTCATCCCTTCCCTTGTAATTCTAATCTACTATGTACTTATATTGTATCCCTCTGCCTTGTTTCGTCTATTTGCTCATCCACATCTTTTACTCACTAGACTTGTAAAATAGTGTATCTGTGCTATAGTTCAATGGAAAAGCGGATTTTTTTTGGAATATTGAACGCGGTGCGTCCACTATAAATTCGAGTCGTGGGAACGGTACTCTTCAAGTACGCGGGCTCTGAATGTCCATTTGACACACCATGGCTCTTTCTTCGTTTCTACTTGCATCTAGCACAAAAAAGAATGTTATCGATGCGGAACTCGACGCTTTGTTCTCTCAATCCGTAGGTATCAAGTCCACGCTATGATCACACTAAACTGAGCAGTAAATAATAGGTAGGAGGATCATCGTCGACTCCGGCTTTGAGCTCTGGGACGCTCAAAAGGAAACATGCAGATGTCGTTGCGGTAGAGTCCACTACCAAGAAGCGCAAAGTAAAAGATCCCAAGGTTTCGCCCAAACAAAGGAAGAAAGCTCCTCCTGCAGACTTGGAAAAAGCCAAAACGAAACTGAACAAGAAAAAGAAATCAACGAAAGAATTGAAGGCCAACGATGATGATCATGCAACGGAGAGCCAATCTGACGACGACGATGAAAACGACTCTGGCCCCGAAAATGCGTATCTTTCGAGAGCGGTCAAAGGGAAAGGGAAAGCGGTATCAGACCTTGACGGTGAAGAAGAAAAAACGGAGATAGAGGAAGGTGACGAGGATTCTTCTAGTAGTGAGGACGACGATGAGGACCGTCCACCTCCTCAGCACGAATCTCTCACCAAGAAACAGAGTTCAAAAAAGCCGCCAAAGTCTATAAGCAAATATGTCCCTCCTGACGAGACCTTGGAGCAAAGAAATGCGCGGACAATATTTGTTGGTAACCTCAATGTCGAGGTTTCACAAAAAAAAGTACTTTATATTCCTCGTTGAAATTTGAATACGTTACTTACTCTGATATTGTATTGCTATAGTCACTACTAAAATCGCTGCAACGACATATTCTTTCCCTCATCCCTACATCTTCCGATTCCTCCAACGCAAAGCCTAAAATCGAATCGACCCGATTCCGTTCGGTCCCGTTTGCCATCCCTACATCCACACTGGAAAAAGATGAGGATCAACCTTCCACCAAAAAGAACAACTCCAAATCGTCGTCTACGAAAGCCCGCCAGCACGATCTCGACCGTGCCAAATCTTGGAAAAAGTCATCCGTCGACAAAAATGAAGAGGAAGACTCAACCAAAGGCGAAAAACAGTTCCTCACTCCGGCACAGAAAAAGAAAATTGCCTTTATCAACCAGGAGATACACGCTTCTGGGTCTAGTGTGAATGCCTACATCGTCTTTGCACATCCTATACCAACGTCTGCTTCCGACGAGGTTCCGAAGCGTAAATCGAATCTACCTCCTCTACCAGACGTTATGAACCCTTATGAAGCCGCTCGTCTTGCAAAAGAGGCGTGCGACGGGTCAGAATACATGGAGCGTACGTTGAGGGTCGACGTTGTGGCTCAAAATGTGGACATTTCTGCTGTAGAAGCTCAAGGAAGGGTTCTCAGGACAGGGAGCGATGTTGACCCGAAGCGATGTATATTCGTTGGGAATCTGGATTTCGAGAGCAAGGAAGAAGATGTGAGAGTATATTTTGAAGGAGTTGTCAGTACAGAAAAGGGACCTAGACCTATCAAGGAAAATGGGAATGACACCGAGAGCGACGACGACGACGGGAATGAAGAAAAGTTGAAAGCCGTCGGCCGATCCGACGGATGGGTAACTCGTGTCCGGATCATTCGCGATAAGGACACCCAGCTTGGCAAAGGCTTTGCTTACGTTCAATTCGCCGAACGCGACTGCGTGGATGAGATCATTGCTGCCTCCCTCGAGCCTGGCAAACTGAAGTTTGCAAAACGCAAATTGAGAGTGGAAAGGTGTAAAACAATCCCAGGAGGCTCGTTCAAAGTCAAAATCAACTCGGTCTCTTCGTCTTCGTCTCGTACGAAGAACCATCTTTCCAAGCCCAATCGATCCACTTCCACTTCGGTACCGATTCCAATTCCAAAAGGCGACCCAAGTTTAGGTGCGAAACTTGCACATCTTTCCAAATTGGAACGGAAGAGCGCGAAAGCGGCTGATGCAGATCGGATGGCACGGAGGTTAGCGAAAAAGAAGTCGAGGATGGCTATGGCTGCTGGTGGAGGTGCTGGCACAGGTGGGGTCAAAATACGGGGTAAAGAACGCGGGAGAGAGAGAAAACCACGTAGTCGTGGTGGTGCGCTTCCAGGGAAGGGACGTGGTGGAGGGAGTGCTCACAAAAAATAAGGGCCAGGTAGGCCGTCGAAAAATAGACACACTAAGTAGATAAATTGGAAATTTTCAATACATGCTTGTATGGAAAAGACTTGTCAGGATGTACCGAAATGTGCCAAGGTGTCGCCTGGATCATAGCTAAAACCACCATATTTATGAGACAGCGTTATTTTCATTTGCGAGGGGGGTATCTATGAAAATAGACTTGGATCTAGTCATTCCTCGTTGCAGAAGTAGCTGCCTGCGACTCCCATCATCATCACTTTTCAGCAAACCACGAACTCGGCTTTTGTAGAGTTAACAGGCTTAGAAACAGTAAACGATGCTACAATGCACATGCTCCAGAACCGGCATTTCTATCTGGAAACTGGCTGCGTAATGAACAAAATCTCTTCCTTCAGCCAAATCTTTAGATACACATTGATAGGCAAAGAAAGCCCAGCATTCAAAATCATCATTGTAGATCATCGATATCTGAATTTTTGTGAGTCGTCATCTAGTTCATCAGCTTGGAGAGGCTTTTAATATGCATAACATTGAAAAGTGGAGTAAAGACGCGCAATTCCATTTGCTGGACCTGCTTTGAACCCTGAGACTGGCCTGAATTACTGTTCTCCAGTAGCAATGATTATCCTTCTTTACTGAGGGTATGCTAGGATAAGAGAGCAGCAAGATGCATATTGCCACTCACATAAAACCATGATTGGACGACTGTCCAACAAGAAAGTCCCATTCTTGAACCATCGTCGAGTTAATAGATCCTCCTGAGCCCATGTTATTTGAGGCGTACAGGGAGACAACCAGACATACGACTTTATCTTTTACGATTTTTTTCTCTGCTTTTTTACAACCCTAACTCGGATGACGCTTAATACATGCGCTGCTTGCATGATATAGGTTATCGTAGTACCGATGATGAATTCACGCTGGTCAGTTCCTAAAGACATTTCTTAATCTTTGACTTGGGCCTTTTGTATCTCTGAGAATGAAGAGACACTACCGTCAATTAACATGTCGTCGCTACCGGGTTCAATGCGTTAGCCATAGAAATTGCAGTCGCACAACGGGGGTTTCGGTCGAGATTTGGAAGGAGGTCGGGATATCTACCCAACCGTTTGTGGTGAATACATCGTGATCAAGGTCGCGGATAGAAACAAAAAAAAGCAGCAAGAACGAAAACAGGACAAACTCTAGACAAGCATTGATCATGCTAAGAGCTTTTGATGCTCATCGATGTGCTCGTCGCTTGAGTAGAGGTTTCTCATGGTTGCAGTCAATGATACTAGATATTGAGCTTCCTCCAGAAGAAGTCGCTTATAGTTTCTAGCTCTACTTGACAAGTTTTGTATGGTATGTTACAATAGCAGGCAGCCTGTTAAGACCGCCCGAGCTCTTTCGAGCGCTGTACGAACCATCACCTCCAACTCGCTCTGGGGCTGGGTGGGCATATAGAATGATAGTCGTCCTCTTTCTTCCCTGCAAAGAGAAATGGATATCTTGGTGCGCATTGCTCCGCAATCGAAGCAAGGGTAAAACGATGCCCTCTTCTCTGTGCGTCTCGAACAAGTTCCTCGCTAGCAGCTATGCGTTCTGGGGTGTCAATGTTAATTATCTCGAGGGTGCCGTCACTATTCATTATGAGTCGCTCGGAGGCCCGTTTGAGAGGAGCGGCTCTACGTTGTTGGACAGGTTGACTGGAGCTTGGTATGGGCTGACTCGAGTTTGTTGTGGATTGGCTCGAACTTGCTATTGGCTGATTCGATGTTGTAGGCCGAGTCGAGCTCGATTCAGGTTGGCTGAAAGTGGAGCTCGTAGTGTGAGGTACATCTTCTGCACCGAGTTGGCTGTCGTTGTGCACGGACTGACTACAATCGAGTGGATCAGGGCTAGGCGAAACTTCGAATGGTACAAGCTCATGTTTCCGGCGCGGTCCCACTGGAGGATTTGGAGCTCTAGCCGTCCATAGATTGACAGGTTCTTCGGGGCGTGTAGCTTCGGTCGTGGTAGTTGAGGGGTCGCTGGAGCTAGCAGCTGCCTGGATAGAACCAGTTGCAGCAGGACCTGATGGAGGTATGGGCTCCCGAAGAGTAAAAAATTTGTCAGGCCGCTGAGCGTGCTGTCTTGACGAGGAGGGACCATCGGCAGGAACGGATGGAAGAGTGAACGAGGTAGTTGGCGGGGGGGAACCAGTCGATGTGCTATCCCGTGGAGTAAGGTCTTCATGACCAGAGAGGGATGCCTTTCGTCGCTTCAAGCGTTGAGCGACTGAGTCAACATCGTCAGATGTATTTTCCAAAGAAATTGGACGTGCACGCTTATTACTACTTCTCCCTCGAAGCGTGCGAGAGGGTACTGAAGATCCAGTAGGTAGGTTCACCGTATTTGTGAGATCAGAAGTAGCAGAAGACTGAGCGACGGAACTACCAGGTTCTGGTGCAGCAGCAGGAGGATGAAACGCGATAGCTGTTGCTGTTGCTGCTGACTCCTGAGCAACAGACGTCTCGACCGGACTCATTATTGCGGGGGATACACGAACTTCCGACGCAGGTGATGGTAGAATCCCATCGCCTGATGTATGAAGTGGAAGCGCTGGTCCACCGGACACGCTAAAAATCTGTTTATCTTTGGTGAACTTCTTGCTTCGACTAAAAAGAGGAGTGAGATATGACCAGAGGGTATTGTGAAATAAACGGATGCTCACATTGTACCACCACTTTCACCTTCTGTGGTTGGCAAGACCGTCTGTAAGGGAGCTCCAGAGGCCGACAGCTTGCGACTCAATTCAAATCTTGTCGTGGCGTGAACGTCCCGCAAGATTTTGTCGAGGAATTCGTTTCCGCAAACTTCTTTAACAGTGTCGAGGAGATGCCAAGTATCTTCTTGTTCGTTACGAATCTTGGACATGACTCGCACAGTTTCGTAGGAAACACTCTCGACTTCTTCTACTAATTTCTGCAAATCGGAGACGACTGTCTCGTGGTCCTCCTGGTATTGTTCCAGCATTTGCTGCAACCAGTCTTCTGGTACTGGTTGACTTCCAAGGCCCACTGGTGGGTAGACTAAAGGCAAACGGGAGGGGGTGGGTCTTTCTTCTGCAAATTCAGACGTTGGACTCGGGGAGCGGGAATATGTGTCCTCAGGCGGTTCGGGGAATGCATCGCCTATCGGGCGGGTGTTGGACGGTGAAGATTGATAACGTGGATGCTTAGGGGGCTCTCTTCGCTCAATGAGAACGATACGATCATCTTCTAAAGCCCATGTGTGATTGGGGAGAATGGGAATGAACTCCCGTCTTCCTTCGAATATTTTACTAACAATCTCTTCTGGTGCAAGAGTCTTCGGAACATCATAGCGCTGAATATTTCAGTCAGTATCTGTTGGGACAAAAGTTGAAGGTGGTGGACATACAGTAGCATAGTCTAGAATGAACTTCGGATCTTGTTTGCCTAGATCATTTGCATTGATTCGGCCTCGCTGGAAGAAATTGGAGTGTGCTGTAGAGCTCATCGTAAGTTATGTGTATTGGTCGACGATGGGGGGAAGGAGAAAGTGAAAACGTTTCGCTAAAATTCAGACTCAACTTATAAACAGATGCCGCGTGGCTCAAGCCTTGCATTGTTCAGTGTGGAGAACAATAAACAATAAGAAGAGATCGGTTATGTTGATCAGTTATCATTGGGCGCTTCTTGTTCAATGCCACGGCCCGCTTCGTTACGCCTTCGGGAATGAATCTTAAAGCGAGTAGACTTTCTGTTCTACTTACGGCCCACTCAGCACTGCGACGATATGCACAAACTGCGAACAGAATTTTAATGCTAACACTGCCCAGGTTTAAATTGGTGCAATGATGTTATTCTTGAGCAGTCTCACTAAGATCGATTAGCTTTGCGAGGCCAATATTTCTTCTGTTTCTCTCGTGGATTGTTTAATTTGGAAACACGCCAGTTTCTATAACCGCCTGGGACTTTTCTAGAGCAACTCATGTTCCACATTCCGACACCCTGGTCTCGGTTTGTTGACTATTGATCGAACCCAAGGAGAACTATCACTAAATCATCAGGTCTTCCAGTGTATTCTTACTTCGGACAGTAGCGCTTGTTTGGGACCAACACAGCCTCCGCAGGCCTGTTTTCGCCATCTTGGTCGCAGATGTCACCCTCGACAGTCCAGGGATTTCAACCCCAAGTTATCGTTGAAGGCTACCTTTACCTCCCGGTATGGCAGACCCTACGGTTCATATATCAAGCTTCTCAGGCTGTGGGATCTTTACATTATTGCTTTTAGAAAGTTATATAAAGGAGGCTGATTACATGACTCTTTGGCTCTCATTTTCGAAGCTTTGATGTGCACAGTTATGAAAGGTTTGTTGCTTCTACATGTGCAGGCATTTTCATGAACATTGGCCCAAATCCTACTTCAAAGTTCGAGCGCTTCCTACCTGTATTGTTCTCAGTATTCAATCAAACCCTTAAATTGACTAAGGTTACATTTTCACCCTCCTCGAACGTATGAAACTTCTGGAGGATCTACAAAATGGGGGGGGGGGGGGGGGCTTTTGACACTAAATCTTCTCAAGTTCTCGTAGAGCTCTCTGCATCGAGGGGAAGATCACCATTCGGAGAGGCAAGAGATTACTACTCTTAAACCTTCAGCATACAGTCATCCGCTTCTGATTACAAATTCAATGTGGCCGATGTTACGCTCTCCACGCCCTTTGCTCTAGATGAACCAGTCGCCGTGGGCGCCAGACATAACGGATATATCTTAATACTGAGCATTCAGTGTTTCCGCTCAGTGCCAGTCAAATATCTTTCACCTGGTAGAGTGATGCACGAGTCCACCCATGAGTCTCTGAAAGCTGCTTGGCTCAAGTTTTTCTTTCAAGCAACTCCAGTATCTGGAGAAGGAGAAGTGGAAGTAAATCGTCATACATGTAAGAATAGAGGTATTAAGTATACAGAGGCCGTATCTTGACACACTGTCAATATGTATACTACAATTTCGTCTTCGCGATACGGTTGTCGTCATTTCCTATCTCAATCACCACTTTACCAAACTGCATTCCTGATTCTAACATCTCGAAGCCTTTCTCCGCATTTTCCAATCCATATACAACTTGTGATACCACAGGAATGATTTTATGTTTGGATAAAAACTTTGTAGCGTCGCGGAGGTCCTGGGTTGAACCCATTGTTGAACCTTAAATATAATTGTAAAATTCAGCGACAGCTCGTCGCTTGGAAATAACATTTACCTATAAGTTTCTGATTTCTCAATACTTCACGCATCGTGAAAGTAACTTTGGGGTTGGCTGTCCTATTATCGATGTGTCAGTGTTACTTCCTTTGGCTGTTTGATTCCGACTCACATCCCATAGCATACTACTCTTCCTCCTTGCTTTAAGATGGACCCGATAGAGGCCATAATATCTCCCCCACCAGAATCGACGACAGCATCGAGCATCGCAGGGAAGCCAGCAGGACTATTCTTCCTGACCAATTTGTGAATTTCTTTGGGCCAATTAGCTGTACGATTATAGCAGGATTCGTTAGCCAAGAAAGAGAGAAAAAGTAGATACAAACCGTCTTTGTAACCTGCTCCGCCCTTCGCCCCGAGCTCTATAGCTTTGTCTATCTTCTCCTGATGCCCACTGGTGACATATACCGATGCGCCTTGAGCAACAGCTAGCTGTAGGGCAACCAGGGCGACCCCTCCGCCAATACCAGTGATCAGGATGTTTTGACCCGGCTGCACTGCAGCGTTAACCATTGTTGCTCTATGGACAACCAGCATAAGATCTGAGCCTACGAACGCAGAAAAGAATCGTACAGCTCACTGACCTCCAGGCAGTTATTCCTGCGACTGGCCACGCAGCCATGTCGATGTCACTGAGATGCGGAGCGGAAGGTACAATATTGTCCTTTTCAACAATGACATATTCAGCGAATGTACCCAAGGCGGGCCAACGGACACCGCCGATGACGCCAAACCTTTATTAGTAAGAGCGAAGAGTCAGGAGTTTTCATAGTTCGTGGTATAGGCACTCCTAAATACGTGCGAAGATACACACTGGGACTCAGGAGCATCTGGATGATCATCCCATCCATGAGATGGAAGGAGAAAGACTCTTTGATTTAACATCATATCATCTTGAGAGTCGCCGGAAGCGACAACAACGCCTGCTCCATCTGCTCCATAGACTGCACCGTCTTGAATGCTGGGATACAATCCCTTTCTAATCCAAACCTCATATCGCAAGAAGTTCAGAGCGGTTGCAGTCATAGATTTTTTGCTAATACACGCACATCTCGATGATTGAAAGCTACCGCACGCATCTTTACCAGTATTTCACCCGAGTTGAGTTTACGGAGAGGCATGTGTTCGAGGACAGCATCATACACGTAGCCTTTACTCGATTCCCCATTCGATTTGCGTACAACCACGGCCGTGGTTGTCGAAGGGACTTGAGGACTGAGCACCATAAGCTGCGACGTCGTAAAGCTATGAGCTGAGGGAGAATATCATCAGGTGAAATATCAAGAAATTCATTCGACCGGGTTTCGAGTTACCGAATTACCGAAAGCGCATAATTTACCAAATGGGCACTCATTTCAAATACAAAGTAGAAGGCAGATTCACGACCAGTCGTAGACTAACAGATATCTTGGACGACGAACCACTGTGGTTACTAGAGGGCAGCGCGGTGAAAAAAGAGTGAAAAGAAGATCAGCACACGGATTGAAAAATGAAATGATTGTACAGTTAGACTAGAATATCAAGTACACAGGAGCAAAATATATAGAAAGAGCGACAGCGGACTAAATATAGTAATGATTACCAAGTGACACAATAAACTTCCATTCTATCCCTTCTTCACGACTTCACGTCTAGCTGTAGTATCTCTTGCCATTCTTGACCTCTCGTTTCCAGCTCTTCTTTATCGTATATGTGCATGATCAAAACAACCTTCTTATATGTGAAATGTCCGCCAAGCGAATCGTGATCAAAAGCAGGTACTTCGCGTTGTTCTCTCGCTGTTCTGTTGTGTAGCGCAAGATCCAGGAGACCGGAGCAAAGAGCAAATTGCAGGTCGTTGAGCCAACGCTCAAAGCCTTTGAAAAAGGTCGTCACAGACGACTGCCAAGCACGGTCGATGACGACAGTGTATTTAGCCATGTAGAGAAAAAGATCATCCTGCTGAAGCCATTCTTCATATTGATGGTCTGTACGAGTAGGATTGAGGTCCTCCACATTCGGGGAGGCATAAAGGCAGGCCAGTAAGAGTATCACGTAAAAGACGGACTCCAAATCATGGCAACAGCGATGAGGACCTCCCCACTCATATGAATGTTGTTGGTGGGCCATATACGGCTTCGTCCCGGTTTGAAATTTGGATGTCGGTTCATCACCTTGACTGTTTAGAAAGACGGCGAGATCCCAATCATTCAAAACTCCATATTTCCTCCCATCCTTTCCGCGCACCATGATATTCCCATGGCTGATATCGCGATGAAGAATTCGAGGATATTTCCAGGCCCAGTGATGACCTGAAAATATGGTCCATGAGACGGTAAGAAATGGCGAACACGAGATGACTTACATTGCACGACATCATAGAATACCTGTGCACATCCTTTTGCAGTCGTCAAAGTCGAGATTGGATATAATTCCTCCTGGATCGATCCCCGCATGATGCGCATCTCATAGTCTCCCTCGAGCTTCTTCTCGAGATTAGCCTGTGGTGTACGGTCATGAAACGGGACATCGAATGACCAGTAGATATGAGGCAAGTGATCCAGGACCCAGCTGTGTTCTCCGTGCGCCAGCTCTCGGCAGCGTTCCATAAACGTTTGTTCAGACACTCGAGTTTTCCCAGGAAAGCTGAGTTTCAATATGAGCTTCTTCCCCTTCCAATCACATTGTGTACCGCAATGCAAACAAGCACACTCCACTCGGACGACTATGGTGCCCCGAATACCATTCGAATGAAATAGAACGTGCTTAAGATTCACAGTCCGAGTTATTCCGTCCTTGTAAGGAAATGTGAAGCAGGATTGTGAACCTATGGGACGGTCGAAAATCTCGTTCAATGGAGACCCGTCAGCTGCAGAATACTGTGGTATGTCCTGTCCACACTTGAGGCTAACAGGTGTTGTCAAGAAGTCGGTAAAATTCAAATCTGGTGATAAGGTGCGCATCTGCTTGATCATTGTCGCGAAGATGAATTAGTGGTCTTCTTCCGTGAAGGCCAATGACCAGATTGAGGTGAAGAAAGACAGGAGAGGCGCTCAACAAGAATCTCAGTACAGCCAGCCAGTGAAAGCGCTTGTAGGAGAGCCAAATTATAGTTACCAAACGGTCGTAGAAAATGCCTAGAACGAGTTCGGTTGAGAGTCAACAATGAATAAAATCACGTGGGGGCGGAAAACACTGTTATAGCCGGCAACTTGCGTCCTTACACCTGGTGTATTTCAACACAAGCATCTTAAATCTCCTATGTTCAGCATAGTTTGATAAGAGAATGACTCAGCAAAAATAATAGCTTAGATAATCTCACCAGACGTGAAAGAGAACTTCTGCTAGTACATCCTAGGATGCTGCTGAATGAGTCTTTAAAGTTCTTTGGTGTTTTTTAGGTTCAATTATAACTTCATACAAATTCTCTAGGTATGCCTAGCAGCCTGCGAGGGTGTATGTTCAGCGGTATGTGTCCATAGATAGCGCAGAATTGAAAGCTGTGTTGGTCAAACATCCCTTTGAACATCTTGTCCAAGTTGAGTGTTGAAGCCCTCAGTCCAAAATCACTTTCATTATATACTATCCAGGCTTCTGGCACAGTCCCACTGATATTCATTAACTTGATCAATATTCCTTCTGTTTCTCTTGTGAAGAATTTGGCTTTAAACACTGGATGCAAAAGCACATAAATTTTATCCCTTCTGGTGAACTTACAGGAGATTTATTCAGAGCTTACATAGAAAATGGTAACATAGTGTAAACTTCTGTATAAATCCCTGGAAGTTTTTAGATAATATCACCAAAAGTTATTTGTAAGTTGTATGATTTAATGGCTTTTGCACCCAGTGAAAACATGCCATTTTCTATAACTGTCACAAAGAGGTGATGGCGGTGATGGAGCAGAGTGGAGACTTGGTGGAAACGGGCAGGTACTGGTCCCAATGACAAAGTTATATTGATAATAAATACAAAGAAATAAGTAAAGACATACCTGGTCCCAATGACAAAGAGGTCAAGATAAGGGGATCAGGTTGTGGGGTTTGGCTTATATATACAAGGCAGAGTGTGGGAACCATGATGTAATACTGTATAGCTCAAGCACAAGGAATGGAACTGAACTGATAGAAAGGGATGGAAGGTTCTGTCACAAAGAGGTGACGACAGTGATGGAGCAGAGCAGAGACTTAGATGGAAACAGGCAGATACTGGTCCCAATGACAAAGTTATATTGATAATAGGTACAAAGAAGTAAGTAAAGACATACCTGGTCCCAACAACAAAGAGGTCAAGATAAGGGACCAGGTTGTGGGGTTTGGCTTATATATACAAGGTGGAGTGTGGGAACTATGATGTAATACTGTATAGCTCAGGCACAAGGAATGGAACAGAGCTGATAGAATGGGATGGAAGGTTCCGGAATGATTATTGTAGGTAAGGATGCTTGGATGGTGTATAGTAAAGAAAGGAAAATAATAGGGGTGGCTCACTTCATGACATTACCCCCCTCCTTATGACCATTGCCTTTGATGGTCAAGCTTTTGCCACCTGGGGGTGCTTTTTGTGGAATTTTCAGACTGTAGATGGTGCATGCTCAAGATTTTGTGCAGGTTCCCATGAGTTGTGTCCTGCATCGTAGCCTTTCCACTTTACCAAATACTCTAACTTCTTCCACCTAATCCAACTATCCAGGATGTCCTCGACTTCATACTCTGGCTCATCCTCATCCTCTAGGTATACTGGTTCCGGTGGTGTTGCAATTTCACCATTGACGGAGTTCCCTCTCCAAGGGTACAATTTATCAACATGGAACACAGGGTGGATGCAGTCCAGTGATAGTGGGAGGTCTAAATGGTAGTCCAGGGGCCCCACCTTCTCCAAAATGGTGTAAGGTCCTAGCTGTCGATCCCCAAGTTTCTCACTGGAAAGTTGGAGCTTGATGTCCTCTGTGCTTAGCCAGACCTGATCTCCAACTTGGAATTGATGTGCCTTTCGTTTTCCCCGTTCATAGTTTTCCTTTTGCCATCTTTTCCCCAGGTGTAGCACTGCCCCAGCATCCTGTCGTGCATCCCGCAGTTGTGGTGATGAAGGGAGAAAGCTCGGAGGAAAGCACAGGCTCAAGCACAAGCCGAAGTGAGGAGTGGGTCTAGCACCACACACAAAGGCTGAAAGAGATAATGATCAAGACAGCAGCGATAGCATGAGGGCCAATCGCTAGGGTCGCACAAGGAAGACTAGTTCCAAAGACCAAGTAAGTATATTGAAGGTAAACGATGATACAAGTACTAACCTAGTTCCAAAGACCAAGAGGTCAAGATGGGGAACTAGGTGTCAGCTACTGTACTATATATACAAGGGTTCGGATGAGTAAGTGACAGCGCAGGAAGCTGATAGAAGTGTCTGGAATGTGATGGAAGGTTCTGACAAATGATAGATGGAAGTAAAAGGATATGGAAACATGGAGAAGGGTTCAGGTAGTCACGAAGATAAAGGAAAGAGGGAATGTAGGGGAAAATGAAGTAAGTACCATATCCTGTATAGCATGTCATGACATTACCCCCCATCTACAGTCGATGTCCCAGCGACTATTTCTGTAAAGTTTTCGTAGGGTTGCCAGGGCAAGGAGTGGAAGATGGCCGCTGAAATTTTTTGTGGTGCGTTTGGGTGTCTTGTATAAAAATCCGCAATTGCATCGTCACTTGTGCCCACTAAGTTTTCTTCATGCTCCCAACTGTTGTGTCCCTCATCATACCCTTTCCACTTTACCAGAAATTGCAGCTTTTTCCACTGTCCAAAGACCCGGCTGTCCAGGACCATGTCTATGTCATAGAACTCCTCTCCCTCCACGATTTCGGGTTCTGGTGGTGGTGGTTCAACTCCGTTAATGTCATTTCCTTTCCAGGGGGTCAGGCGGTTGGTATGGATGTTGTCATGGATCTTCATCCAGGTGGGTAGCTTTAACCGGTACGTGAGTGGACCCGTTTTCTCTGCAACTTCGAATGGACCTAGGCATTTGCTCCCCAGTTTTTGGTTCTTTTGCTGCACCTTTAATTTGCTCAAGGATAACCAAACCGGTTGTCCTACTTTGAATTCCTGTACTTTTCCCTTTGCTCCCTCTCTGATGCGCTCTTTGCTCATCTGTAGTGCTGCTTCTGCATCCTCCCGTGCATGCTGTAGCAGTTCTATTTGGCGTTCAATGGATGGATATTTTGTCTCGACACCGTTTAGAATGGTGAACTCCGGGGTATAACTGTAAAGTGTTTCGAAGGGGGAGTGGCGGTGTGCGGAGTGGATACAAGCGTTCATGACAAACTCGGCAGTGGGGATTAAGAGGTCCCAGTCATCCTGTCGGCGGCTTACATACATGTGAATGTAGCGTTCGATTTCCTGGTTAGCACGTTCCGTCTGCCCATTTGTCTCGGGGTGATAGGCTGTGGTCAGGGAGGAGTCAATTCCAAGTCGCTTCAGTAGCTGTCGCATAACGTCTGCTGCAAATTGGGGTCCTCTGTCGGAGATGAATCGATGGGGTAGGCCATGTAAGCGGAAAATTTCTTTATAAAAGAAATCTGCTACTCCTTCTGCTGTTATCTCAGTGGTGCAGGGGAAACAGTGAACCATCTTTGTGTAGTGGTCCATGAAGGTGATGATAGTGTTGTGGCCGTCCTGTGTCATAGGTAGTTCCCCAATGAGATCCACACCAATGTCCTGCCAGGGTCCTTCCGGTACGGGAAGAGGTTGAAGAGGAGAGGGATGGTGGGGGTTCAGGCGTTTGCGCTGGCAGTGGTCACATCCATCGACGTACTTGTCTACAAATGAGCGCATTCTGGGCCACCAGTAGAGTCTATCGACTAGTTCTAGTGTGCCATGCATACCGGGGTGGCCTGCGGTGGGGGCGTCGTGACATTGTTGCAGGATTGTTTTCCGTAGCGTGCTATCTGGTGGTACATAGACTTTGTTGCAGTAGTAAACCAAGCCGCTTTCCTCTCTCCACTCGACTAGACCGCCTGTAAGACTCTGGGGTGCCTTGATGCCTTTCAGACTGTTTAGTACTTCGGCCTCTTGTTCACTGATCTGTCGAATGCGGTCAAGGAGGGGGTTGTGAAGAAGGACCATGGTCGCTGCATTAAGGAAATGCTCTGGTTTCAGTACGATTTGCTCCTTCTTGTCCTCTGCATCTGTGACTTGGTGCTGTGCCATACGTGAAAGTGCGTCCGCTTGAGTATTTGCTTTACCAGGGTGGTGCTTAAGATGGAAGTCAAACCAGGAGAGCCATAGTGACCATCGTGCTTGTCGACGACTGAGGTCTTGGGCTGTTTTCCAGTATTCCAGATTCTGGTGATCGGTCATGATATCAAACGGTTCTGGGGATCCTTCCAGGAAGCTTCTCCAGTCTTTCAGTGCTTTGATAATGGCTAGCATTTCTCAGTCGTAGATTTCGTAGTTCCACTCAGCTGGATCCATGGAGGAGAAACGATAAGCAACCGGGTGCCAGAGTCCATCCTCCTGTAGTTGCGAGAGAGTACCTCCAGTGGTGAAGCCTGATGCATCCACTTCAATCTGGCTTGGTTTTGATGGATCCCATAGTGTGAGAATTGGTGTGGAGGTGAAGGCGTCCCTTAATGATTCAAAAGCTTCCTGCTGTAGGGATCCCCAGTTTCATTTGGTATCTTTGCGGGTGAGGTCATTCAAAGGTTGTGCTTTCTTTGCAAAACCTTCGATGAATCTCCGATAGAAGTTAGCAAATCCTAGGAAACCTCGAAGATCACATAGCATTGTAGGTGCCTGCCAGCTTCTGACCACCTCTATTTTGACTGGGTCCATTCGCACTTCTCCTTCACTGATCACTAGACCTAGGTATTCAATGGAAGACCGTTCAAATTCACATTTCTCTGGCTGCAGGTACAGGTCGTATTGGCTGAGGCATGCAAGAACGTCATTGACTACCATGCGATGTTCCTCAACAGTTTCTGTGAAAACTAGGATGTCATCCAGGTAAACAGCCACCTTCCCAGCAGCAGTGAGGTCAGCAAATATGGAATTCATGAGGGCCTGGAACGTAGCCGGCGAGTTTGTCAGACCAAAGAACATAATGAGGGGCTCAAAGAGTCCTTGGTTTGTGGCAAATGCTCCCTTCCATTCATCGCCCTCTTTAACTCGCACATTGTTGTACCCCCAGCGAACATCCATTTTGGAGAAGAGCTTGGCTTTGCGCAGTTGACTGACAATGTCTGTAATGAGAGGGAGTGGGTATCAATTTTTTACCATGTATTCATTGAGCCACCAGTAGTCCTGAACAAATCGAAGTTTACCATCCTTCTTTTTGACAAAGAAGACAGGCAATGCCAATGGGGATTTGGAAGGGCAAATGTAACCTTTGCGTAGATTCTCTTCCAAGAATCGGTCAAGCTCTTCCTGCTCATTTGGAGACATCAGGTAGATTTTGGTGCGCATAATTTCAGGAGCGTCAGGTTTCAGGTCTATGGCATGATCCCAAGGTTTATGCTCTGGTAGTCGTTCTGATTCCTTCTCGGAGAAGACCTTTGCATGTTTCCGATATGCCAAGGGGACCATCTCTTCGAAAGATTTAATTGGCTTCTCTTTGTAGGTGGCCTCTGCCAGTTGTTGTGAATATGTGTACCCTGCGGAACACCATAGTTCTTCTGACATATGGCCAATGATTCCTGCTTGAAGTAACGCTCTTCTTTGCTTCCTGTTGCCTATCAGTCGATACAGAAGGGTACTTTCAGTGTACTCATGTATCTCTGGGTCGGGTCTGGGAGGCATTTCTTCGGGCAGTTGGGATTGGTCGTCAGACTCCGGGGTGGAGAAGTGAACATGTGGGGTGGACGTGGGGCCCCCGTCTGGGTTTGCTTCTACAATGTGCTCTGTGGTTCCTCCCACATTACTCTCCTTGGGTTCGGGGACTTCCTCGATGGTCATGGGAGATGGGACTTTTCTAGGGCGGGTGATAGCCAGTCGCCTTTCTCTCCAGTCAATGTCTGGGTTGACCTTTCGGAGCCAGGGGAGTCCAAGGATGATGTTTTCAGAACCGAGGTTGGTGACAAGGTATTCAAGGAGCTGGGGTTGGTTTTGGTCTATGGTGGACAGTAGACGTACAGAATGTGTGATCTGTCCTGCAGTGTTAGGAGATCCGTCAATGTTATAGAGGGCAATGGGCTGACGGAGACGATGAGGGAGGATTCGATGTTGTTTCACAAAATGTTCATGAATGAAGAGACCTGTGGCGCCAGAGTCTATCATTGCTGCACTGTTTGTATTCTTGAATCTGCCTTGCAACTTAATTGGAACGCGGAAGTGAGAAATGTCACTAGATTGAGCGGAGCCAATGGTACATGAGGGTATAGATGCGTAGGTAGAAGTAGAGGAAGAATACAGACTAGGGAACCAGGCGGCAGCCGTGGCGGGTTCCCACTTTAAAAATTCGAACGCAGCTCTGCCATCTGCTCTGCCAACTCCTTTTGTCCCACAGTGAGCATCTGAAGGATCTTCGTGAAGTCTGTCGCAGGGGCAGGTGTTGCAGCAGCAATGGAAGTGGAAGGCTCAGCAACCATTGAGGTAGCAGCTGCAGAATGAGGGAGGGGTTTTGGGAGTCCTAGGAACTTCCTGCGGCAGACAGCCGCCAGGTGACTGGTTAGCCCACAGTGATTGCAGATATCACGTTCGTGGTGTCCGTCCACCTTACGGTGTTCTTTGGACCCGCATCCATAACATCTGCCTGCCATGGCCCTATGGTAATCCTCGGCAGATCGTCCCGTAGAGGTGGCATCTACCTCCATTGCATTTGGATCGCGCACCGGGATGAAGGGAGTTGGGGTATAGGAGCCGAAGCTGGGAGTGTTCCGGGAGTATTGTTTCCCTTCCTCATTGGCACGTTCATTCTGTCGGTTGTCGATCTGAATTGCTTCACTAATCAGATTGTGCATAAAATCTGTATTGGCCTGAGAGTTGACCAATCCGTCCTTGATTCGCTTCGAGAGATGGTCATAGAAACGATCTCGGAGGTCGGCATCCAAATATCCCGTCCTGCTAGCGTACTGCTTGAAGGTGGCAGCATATGTTGCCACATGGTCCCTTCCTTGCCAAAGACTTTTGAGAACGTGTTTGGCCTCCACCACCGGGTCCGCTGTTTCAAACCGTTGCCTAAAGGCGCCAGCGAAATTAGCCCAGGTTGGGTAGAGGAGGGCAGGAGCTGGTAGTCCTGAAGCAACTGCTCGAGCGACCTGACTGATATTCTCCGAGGTGGGAGTAGCCCAGATGGCAGCATCACCATCCAGGTATGAGATAGCCGATTTTATTCTCTCTTGTTCATCGCTAAGGGAATGGATCCCCTGAGCCCAGAGTTCAAAAGCGGCAATGAAGTGTCTTGTGTCATCGCTGTGCTTCCCATCGTACATCTGGGGTTTGCTAACACCTTTATTGGTGCTTATGTTGTTAGCAATACTGGCTACTGCCGTTTGTAGCGCCATCTGTTGTGTTGCAAGTTGTTGAATTAGCACAGCAAGGTCTTGGGTGGTAGGGGGATGGGCCATGATGAGAGTGGTTTCGACAGGGATAGGTTCAGGAGATGGGGATAATGGTTCTGGTGTGACTGAGATGTCGATGACGATAGGCTCTGGGATAGCAGTGGGAATAAGCACAGGAGAGGCTCTAGCGGATGGGACAGCACTGGTAGGGTTTGAAAGTCTACCAATCCGGCTTGGAACTCGGCTTGGAATTCTGGGGATGGTTATAAATCGTCCGCTTTCTGAATCACTTGGAGCGATGGGAGCAGGGTTGCGGTATCGATTAGGACAAGGGTTTTCATCGCAGTCAAACCAAGCGTCACATTCTTCGTCTGGATTGTATTTAGAGTGAACGTTGCACTGATCTTGAGTATCAAATGTGTGCTGAAATCCTGAACAATCGATGTCTGGTGTAAACGAAGGTGTAATGGCAATGGAAGGTGGAGAACCGGGTAAGTCCAATTTCCACTCCTCGTAGGATCAGTTGGAAAGGCTGATGGTACGAGTAGAGATCTTGACCTAATGTGGTGACGAAGGGAGAAAGCTTGGAGGAAAGCACAGGCTCAAGCACAAGCCGAAGTGAGGAGTGGGTCTAGCACCACACACAAAGGCTGAAAGAGATAATGATCAAGACAGCAGTGATAGCACGAGGGCCAATCGCTAGGGTCGCACAAGGAAGACTAGTTCCAAAGACCAAGTAAGTATATTGAAGGTAAATGATGATACAAGTACTAACCTAGTTCCAAAGACCAAGAGGTCAAGATGGGGAACTAGGTGTCAGCTACTGTACGATATATACAAGGGTTCGGATGAGTAAGTGACAGCGCGGGAAGCCGATAGAAGTGTCTGGAATGTGATGGAAGGTTCTGACAAATGATAGATGGAAGTAAAAGGATATGGAAACATGGAGAAGGGTTCAGGTAGTCACGAAGATAAAGGAAAGAGGGAATGTAGGGGAAAATGAAGTAAGTACCGTATCCTGTATAGCATGTCACGACAGCAGTATCTGGATGTGATCATCCACTGCCGGAATCCCACTCCATTGTCCAACTGGAATGTTAAATAGAGGCAGGTAACCATAGGTGAGTTCAAATGGGGACGTTCCAAGTGCAGAGTGGGTGCGGGAGTTAATCACAAATTCCGCCATAGGCAGGTGCTCTGCCCAGTCATCCTGGCGGTGTCCCACATAGAGCCTGAGGTACTTTTCGACTTCTTGGTTTGCCCGTTCAGTCTGTCCATTCACTCGGGGGTGGTATCCGAAGGTGAGGTTTGATTTGATTCCTAGGCGGGAGAGTAGTGATCACATGAGTTTTGCTGCAAACTGGGGTCCCTGGTCTGATACAAAGCGGAGGGGAAGGCCATGGAGGCGAAAAATTTCGCGATAGTAGATGTCGGCCACCCCTGCTGCTGTGATTGAGGTTGTACAAGGAATTGCATGGATTTGTTTACCATAGAGGTCAGTGCAGACTAGAATTGCATCATACCCTTGTGAGTTGGGCAGCTGTGTGATCAGGTCAACTCCCACTTCTTCCCATAAGCCTGCTGGGATGTCTAGGGGTAGTGTTACTGCTCATGGGTGTCTCTGTATCTTCTTCCTAGCACAAGTCTCGCATCCTTCAACGTATTTTTCTACAAAGGATCGCAGGGTGGGCCACCAAAAGTGGGTACTGATGAGGTCAAGGGTGGCCAGCAGAGGGGTTGTCATGGCATTGTTTGAGTATTTCTTTCCGCAAGTCATCATCTGGTGAGACATATACCCTCCCTTGGTGGTATACTAGTCCATTGTCTTCTTCCCATTCTGCTATCCCATTGGCCAAGCATTTGAGACCACTTCTCCTAAGCTCTTCCAGTCCTTCCAGTACTTGGGCCTCCTTTTGAGATGCCTGTCGGATGCGGTCCTCCAGTGGATTCTGTAGTGAGGTTGCTGCCACTTGCATAAAATGGGCTGGTTTCAGAACAATCTGTTGTCGATTATCTTCGCTATCCAGGACTTGATGTGCTGCCATACGAGAGAGAGCATCTGCCTGAGTGTTGGACTTGCCCGGGCGGTGAGTGAGCTGGAAATCAAAGTGGGACAGCCATAGTGCCCATCGCGCCTGTCGTCTACTAAGGTCCTGAGCAGAACACCAGAATTCCAGGTTTGCATGATCAGTGAGGATCTCAAACGGTTGTGGTGAACCTTCCAGGAAGTTTCTCCAGTCCTTTAATGCTTCAATGATGGCGAGCATCTCTCAGTCATAGATTTCGTAGTTTCATTCGGCTGGTTGCATGGAGGCTGATTGAAATGCTACTGGGTGCCACTGGCCGTCGTCTTGTTTCTGCATTAGAGCTCCTCCTGTAGCAAAGCCTGATGCGTCTACCTCAAGTTGTGTGAGCCTATTAGGGTCCCAGAGTGCCAGTACTGGTGCTGTGATAAATGTTTCCCTTAGGGTGTCGAATGCCTGTTGCTGCTGTGTCCCCCAACTGAAGCCTGTATCCTTTTTTGTTAGGTCGTTCAGAGGGCGTGCTATGCGGGCAAAGTTCCGTATGAATCGACGGTAGAAGTTAGCAAAGCCTAGGAATCCCCGTAGTTCTCGTAGATTCTTTGGGGTAGGCCAGTTGCGGACTGCAGCTACTTTTACTGGATCCATGCGCACTTCACCTTCTGATATCACTAGTCCCAAATACTTGTCAGCGACTCGCTAGCTCTCACAAGAGACAACCAGGCATCACACGATAGACAATGAGCAAGAGGGCGAAAAAGCAAAAAGAGGATGGATAAGACAACCCAACTACAAGTCTAGCTACCGAGGAGAATAGACGAGAATAGAGCTAAGGAATATAACTACAAAATACTAAGTCTTATATACTATTGGGATATGAAGCCGTGAGAGACGTCTCGCGCCGTAACCATGAGGATCTACAATAAGAGTCGCTCGTATCCATAAGTAAAGCTGTAGGTATTAGGTGAGTAAACAATAAGGCAATATAAAAAGAAGCATGGAGGCGGAACGATAATGATGTCGCCCTGTCAATGAGCTGACAGGCACGAGAGAGTCGCGCCTAAGTGAAACGACAATGCGAGAACAATAAGGTTGACGCATGTAACCTAAATGATAATGAAAATATAATAAGCGCTAGTGTAAGCGCTTTGGTGATTAGATAAGTAAATAAAAGAAAAGGAAAAGAATAATAAAAGAAAAGAATAATGGAAAAAGATCGATTCATGACATTACCCCCTCCCTAGAGCACGAGTTCCATGAAGCGCTTGTCGTCTAACAAAATTTTCGGAGGGTAATTGTGAGGGTGTATTTTCGGTATCTGGCGGAGGCATAGGGCGGAATAACTCGGTAGGGAATAAGGAAATAGGGATTTCGAGTCGACTCAGGGTGGCGGGTTTGGGTTTGTTCGGGTTTTTATCATGGAATTCCTTCAACAAATCAGAGGAATGGGTGATGTTGGACCGAGGTTCCCAAGTGTCTTCATGTGGTCCGTAACCTCGCCACCTGACCTTGTACTTGATCCCTTTTCCTACCTTTCGTGAGTCAAGAATCTCCTCGACTTCGAATTCCTCTTCTTCTCCTACGACGACAGGAGGTGGACGAGTGTTTCGTGGTTGAGAGGGAAATTGCGGTTCTCTATAGGGAGTGAGAAGGACTTCGTTGAAAACGTTATGGATACGTTTCCACGTAGAGGGGATGTCTAGTTTATAGGAACTAGCGCCTATCTTCTTCTGAACTGTAAACGGTCCAAACCGTTTATCTCCTAACTTTTTCATCGGCTGGTCTGTCGATAAGTTAGTTCCCTCAAGCCAGACCTTATCGCCTGGCTTGTACTCTACTCCAACTCTTCGCTTTCGGTCATAAAACTTCTTCATGTCCTCGTTGGCCTTTCCTAAGGCCGCTCCTACTTCGTCTCGAACCTTCCTCATTCCATCTGCAAAAGCCTGTGCTGTGGGGTTGTCCGAAGTCATTTGAGGTGCCGTGCCTTTATAGGGATGTCTACCGTTGTCAGCATAGAAGGGGGAAACTTTTGTCGCAGAGTGTACTCGATCGTTATAGGCGAATTCTGCAAGCGGTAACCACTCATGCCAGTCATTTTGATGATAGCTAATGAACAAACGGAGATAATGTTCTATCTCCTGATTTGTTCGTTCTGTCTGGCCGTTGGTCTGTGGATGATACGCCATGGTATAGTTTGCTTCTATTCCTAAAAGACGGTAGAGTTCCTTCATGAAACGAGAATGATATTGCGGTCCTCGATCATGTATTATTTTTCGTGGAATGCCGTGGATAGAAAAAATACGATCCCGATAGATTTTTGCCATTCCCTCTGACGTGACTGTAGTGTGAGACGGAACAAGTCGCAACCTTTTGGAAAAATGATCGATAAACACCGATATGGCGTTATATCCTCCCGATTCCGGTAGTTCCCCTATCATATCAGTGCCGATTATTTGCCACGGTTCAGTTGGTATTGCATGTGGGTGAAGTTGTCCTACTGGTTTGGTACGATGTGACTTTGTCGCCTGGCATTTCTCGCATCCTTCGACGTATTTCCCTGCATCTCGTGTCACTCCTGGCCACCAGTAGTCCCGAGTAATCAACTCCGTGGTTTTGTACTGTCCTGGATGTCCCGCTAGCGGTGTATCGTGGTACTGAGTGATTATTTTGGACCGGAGTAGGCGGTTTTTCGGTACATAAACACGCCCTTTCCAGGTAATGACTTTGTCGGTCTCAGTCCACTCTGGATTTTTCGCAGCGAGGGCATCCTGTACAGTTTGGTCTACTTGGTTTCTACTCTTTCGGATCTCTGATAACAGGAGATCTTCGGGAGCCGATAGGTCGAGAGCTTGAATAAAAAGTTCCGGTTTCAGAAGAATGATGTTCTCGTTGTCCTTGTCCCCCGTCTCAAGACCTGTCATCCTCGACAGGGCGTCAGCTTTCGTCATCGATTTACCAGGTTTGTGAACGAGATCGAAATTATACTCCGCTAATTCCAGTACCCAGCGCGCTTGTCGTCGGTTGAGTTTCTGCGGCTTCTTGAAGTACTGGAGGTTTGCGTGATCCGTATAAATCTCAATCTGTTCCTCCGCACCTAGTAAATATTGCCTCCAGTCGTCGAGGGAGTCCATAATTGCCATAAGTTCTTTGTCGTAAATCTCGTAATTACGCTCAACCTCATTGAGGGAACGAGAACGAAAGGCAATAGGATACCACTTGCTTTCGACAAACTGGGATAAAACGGCGCCATTAGCATAATCGGACGAGTCAGCTTCTACCCTGAATTTTCCGTGATTTCGAGGAATGAGTAAAACTACTTCTTCACAGATTCAACGTTTCAACTCCTCGAATGCCTCTTCCTGACCTTTTTCCCACTTCCAAGTCCCATTTCCCGTGAGCTGTGTTAATGGCTTTGCTACTAGACTGAAACCACGAATGAATCGCCGGAAGAAGTTGCAAAATCCTAGAAACTGTTGGACGTCACGCTTCTTTCGTGGAGTAATCCATTCTCGAACGGCTTGTACTTTCTTGGGATCCATGCGAATAGTTCCGTTACCGATGATAATACCGAGGTAGTCAATAACCGGTTTTTCGAAAGAACACTTTTCGGGTTTAAGGAACAACTTATGTTCCCTTAGAATGTCGAGTACTTGTTCTACAATTTGTCGATGTTCTTCTATACCGTCGGTAAAAATCAGTATGTCGTCCATGTAAACAATAACATGACCTTTATTGATGAGGTCTCGCAGGATATGGTTCATGAAACCTTGGAACGTCGCAGGAGAGTTGGTGAGTCCGAAGAACATGACGGTCGGTTCGAATAACCCCTGGTTAGTTCGAAAAGCCACTTTCCATTCGTCACCTTCCTTTATGCGGATGTTGTTGAATCCCCATCTGATATCCATCTTCGTGAAGATTTTAGCGCCTTTTAAACGATTGATTAGCTCCTGAATGAGAGGAAGTGGATACCGGTTTTTAACCGTCATCTCGTTCAGTTTACGATAATCTTGTACTGGTCGTAAGGTGCCATCTTTCTTTTTAACGAAGAAGAAGGGAGACGCCATCTGCGAAGTCGAAGGTCGGATTCATCCAGTTCGAAGGTTTTCTTCAAGAAACTTGTCGAGCGCCTCTTGTTCCTTTGGGTTTAATGGGTACACCTTGCAATCTAAAGGTTTAGAACCTGGCGTTAGGTCGATAGCGTGGTCCCAAGGAAGTCGTTGTGGCAGTTGGTCGAATTCCTTCTGGCTGAAAACATCGGGGTACTTTTCGATGTAGGGCTTGGAAGTGTCGAACTCTTGGGCTGTTTCCTCTCTGGCTTGTTTTTCCGTCCACTTCCTCGACTGTACCTGCTCGTGAACATACCTGTCCCAGTCAAACAGGAAAAGCTGTTCGCCTTCCTGTAATGCTGCTCTAGAATGGGTATCCTCTGGTGTCCAAAAGTGTGGGTTGTAACCGCATCTTGTTGGACACCTGTCAAAGGTTAGTTCAGATGTATTCCAGTCGATACTCGGGTTGTGGTGTCATAGCCAGTCTAGTCCTAGAAAGATATTATTCTTTCCTAGACTTACTACTCCGAATTGGACGATCTCTGAATGATCACCGATGGTCATCCGGATCTCGACATACTTGTCTATTGATCCGGAGTCGTTGAGTGTACCGTCGGCATTGTAGACAGGTGTTTTGATCGGTAAGTTTTCCGTGATAAGATTATGCCGTTTGACGAATTCTGAGTCGATGCAGGAACCAGTAGCTCCACTGTTGAGGAGTCCTTCTGTGACGATTTGTCAAGCATCCTCCAGTGTCTCGAGTATTGCTGGGAGTTTCAGACTTTTGCCGCGTGTCCCGCGAACATAACTCCTTTTGTTTTTGAGACTCTGGATGGCGGTGACTGCTGCTTTCCAGTTCCGTTTTCGTATGTCCATGACGGTTTCTTCAGAGGCTTCTTTTTCCCGTGAAAAGGGCATCCAAGTTCGTAGCAATCCCACTGCTCTCGGGATCTGGTCTTCTCTAACTCTCTGAGTTAGCCATTCAGCAGTGTCGGGTTCGTACCGTATAGGTTTTTCGGTTTTTTCGGTTTTGTGGATAAAGGTGGACGCGTTTTTCTGTTTAGTACCTGTACTGATTACATAGTCAACGCCATTATCAACAAACTCCGAAATGTCCGTGTGCGAAGGCTCCTGCAGACCTATATCTACTGCAGAGCCTTTGGAAAACCCAAATCGTTAATAAAGTCTGTACGTTCCTGCTCACTCATGTTCAACATAATACCTCTGACTACCGCCTTTCTCTTGTGCGGGCAGTTCCTGCTCATGTGGCCTGGCTCGCCACAGTTGAAGCACAAACGCTTCTCTCTTGCTTGGTCGATGTCCATCGGCCTGCCCGTTCCTCCGAATGTGGTGCCGGTAGCATCTCTTCTCGGTGCTGCCGAATATTCTGCCTTCGGAGCTACTTTCGGCTCCTGTCGGTTCTGCTGAGTGGACGACTGTCCACGACTCTGTCCCTGTGGGTTAGCATTCCACCACCCCGCATACCCGTAACCTCTCTTCTGTTCGGCCCACTGCCGCCTTACGTTGTCAGCCCCTGTGACTACCTTCTTCAACTCCTTATAGTCTTCAAAGGGCTCCGTCCGTCCCTTAATGATGTCGTATAAAAGGGTGTGATCAACCGCCCTCTCCGCTAGGGTAAGGACGTGCGACTCGTCCTTCTTGTACCTGGCATCTTTCAGCAACAATTCGAACTCTTTGAAAAAGTCACTGGCCGAGGACTTCCCCTGTCGGATATAGGTTAGTTTATCACGGGCTTCTTTCTCCTTTGCGACATTCGTGAACTCCCTGTCCATGTCGTCAATTAACTGCTTCCCCGTAATATCCCACGTCCCTCTGTCGATATCGAAATGGTCATCCGAGTAGACCTGAGCCCATTCGTCGGCTTTTCCTCCGACCAGGAAGGACATAATGATGGTGGTGACTCGGTGGGAATTGTCGACCTGCTTTGTCTCTGTCAGCTCGGAGACGTAAGCCATCATTCGTCGTCGCCATGGCCGGTAGGTGGCGGGGTCGCCATCGTAGTTTCCTGGTGTATTGACAAACACCCGGCGTGGACTAGAAGTGACAGCAGCAACTTCTGCTGGGTCGGGCGCATGTATCGACCGGTCAGTCATGTTGAGTTATAGTAGGGGAGAAGATGAGCGTGTTTGGTAGAAATGAAAATGTGTAACGTATCGAGAAAACTAGTTTCCAACGGTGTGTTGAATCCTAGGCAAGTTTGTAAAAGTTTTTGTTGTGACGGGTGGTATGTGGTAGAAGCTCTATTCTTCTGTCAGCGACTCGCTAGCTCTCACAAGAGACAACCAGGCGTCACACAATAGACGATGAGCAAGAGGATGAAAAGGCAAAAGAGGATGGATAAAACAACCCAATACTAGTCTAGCTACTGAGGAGAATAGACGAGAATAGAGCTAAGGAATATAACTACCAAATACCTAGGCTTATATACAAAACGGGATATGAAACCGTGAGAGATGTCTCGCACCGTAACCATGAGGACCTACAATAAGAGTCGCTCGTATCCATAAGTAAAGCTGTAGGTATTCGGTGAGTAAACAATAAGGCAATATAAAAAGAAGCATGGAGGCGGAACGATAATGATGTCGCCCTGTCAATGAGCTGACAGGCACGAGAGAGTCGCGCTTAAGTGAAACGACAATGCGAGAACAATAAGGTTGACGCGTGTAACCTAAATGATAATGAAAATATAATAAGCGCTAGTGTAAGCGCTTTGGTGATTAGATAAGTAAATAAAAGAAAAGGAAAAGAATAATAAAAGAAAAGAATAATGGAAAAAGATCGATTCATGACACATAAGCAAGGCTGCAGATATTCAGTGAGTAAACAATAAGGCAATATAAAAGAAGCATGGAGGCGGGATAATAGTGACAATGTCCTGTCAACAAGCTGACAGGCACAAGAGAGTTGTGCATAGGTGAAATGACAACATGAGAACAATAAGGTTGACACATGTAATTTAGATGGAAATGAAAATATAATAAGTGCTAGTGTAAGCGCTTTTGTCATATGTATGTGAATCGAGTTATTCTGCGATTCCGCGATCCATTTACCTGCTTTGCAAAGAGTTCCTAAGCTCAGAAATCCTTTGTTATCTTTCCTCATCATTATCGGATGAGTACTATACTTATTATATCCCTTCCTTTGTTCTTTACTCCACAAGCTAGTCTATTCGGAGTTAGTATCGCTTCGCGACACTTATGTAATGCATAGTATAAAGCTACAACATCAAATAGGTAGTTTTGTAGTTTTAATATCGACCTAGATCTGCTCTCTCTTCGTATTACAGATATTCACTATCTGTGATACATTCTCAATACAGCTCTGACGTTCCGCGAAGCAACCTTCACGAATGGATGCTGCTATTACCTTTATATTGGACCATCAATGTGTTGAGGGCACTACCGATAGTAGTGTTGATGTCCAACTACCTTTCCATAACTCCGCAAATTGTTCCTCCCTTTGCGAGGGAATTATCCCCTCGCATTCCCAACCAATTCTGCAATTATATTGTGATCATTCCGTGATTCCGGAGTTGCACAATCTTAACAGCTTTAGTGATTATGTACATAAATAAAAGAAAAGGAAAAGAATAATAAAAGAAAAGAATAATGAAAAAGAATGTTTCGTGACATTACCCCCTCCCTAGACCGCGGGTTCCACAAAGCACTTGTCGTCAAATGAAATTTTTGGAGGGTAAATGTGGTGTTGTTTCAGTATCTGGCATGGGCATAGGTCAGAATAATTCAGTGGGGAATAAGGAATTAGGGATTTCAAGTCAATTCAGGGTGCTGGGCTTGGATTTGGTTGGGTTCTCATTGTGAAATTCCTTCAACAAATTGGAGGAATGCATGATATTGGACTGAGGCTCCCAAGTGTCTTCATGTGGCCCATATCCCTTCCATCGAACTTTGTACCTGATCCCCCTTCCTACCTTTCAGAAGTCAAGAATCTTCTTGACTTCGAACTTGTTATGATTGTGCTGTCACAAAGAGATGACAATGGTGGCGGAGCAGAATGGAGACTTAGGCAGAAAGCGGGTGGATACTGGTCCCAATGACAAAGTTACATTGATAATAAATACAGGGAAGTAAGTAAAAGACATACCTGGTCCCAATGACAAAGAGGTCAAGATGAGGGACCAGGTTGTGGGGGCTGGCTTATATATACAGGGTGGAGGGTGGGAACTATGATGTAAGACTGTATAGTTCAGGCACAAGGAATGGAATGGAACTGATAGAATGGAATGGAAGGTTCCAGAATGATTATTGTAGGTAAGGGTGCTCAGATGGTGTATTGTAAAGAAAGGAAAATGATAGGGGTAGCTCACTTCATGACATTACCCCCCTCCTTATGACCATTGCCCTTGACGGTCAAGCTTTTGCCACCTGGGGGTGCTTTTTGTGGAATTTTCAGACTGTAGATGGTGCATGCTCAAGATTTTGTGCGAGTTGTGTCCTGCATCATAGCCCTTCCACTTTACCAGATACTCTAACTTCTTCCACCTAACCTGACTATCCAAGATGTCCTTGACTTCATACTCTGGCTCATCCTTGTCCTCTAGGTATACTGGTTCCAGTGGTGTTGCGATTTCGCCATTGACGGTGTTCCCTCTCCAAGGGTACAATTTATCGATGTAGAACATGAGGTGGATGTGGTCCAGAGACAGTGGGAGGTCTAAATGGTAGTCCAGGGGGCCAACCTTCTCCAAAATGGTGTAAGGTCCTAGCTGTCAATCCCCAAGTTTCTTACTGGAAAGTTGGAGCTTGATGTCTTCTGTGCTTAGCCATACCTGATCTCCCACTTGGAACTGATGTGCCTTTTGTTTTCCCCATTTGTAGTTTTCCTTTTGCCATCTTTTCCCCAGGTGTAGTGCTGCCCCAGTGTCCTGTAATGCATCTCGCAGTATTTAGATGCGGTCATCCACCGCCAGAATCCCACTCCATTGTCCAACTGGAATTTTAAATAGAGGAAGGTAACCATAGGTGAGTTCAAACGGGGATGTTCCAAGTGCAGAGTGGGTGTGGGAGTTAATCACAAATTCTGCCATTGGCAAGTGCTCTGCCCAGTCATCCTGACGGCATCCCACATAGAGCCTGAGATACTTTTCAACTTCTTGGTTTGCCCATTTGGTCTGTCCATTTGCTTGAGGGTGATATTCCAATGTGAGATTTGATTTGATTCCTAGGCGGGAGAGTAGTGATCACATGAGTTTTGTGGCAAACTGGGGTCCCTGGTCTGATACAAAGTGGAGGGGAAGACCATAGAGAGGGAAAATTTTGCGATAGTAGATGTCGGCCACACCTGCTGCTGTGATTGAGGTCATACAAGGAATTGCATGGATTTATTTACTGTAGAGATCAGTGCAGACTAGGATAGCATCATACCCTTGTGAGTTGGGCAGCTGTGTGATCAGGTTGACTCCCACTTCTTCCCACAAGCCTGCTGGGACATCTAGGGGTAGTGTTACTGCTCATGGGTGTCTCTGTATCTTCTTCCTTGTGCAAGTCTTGCATCCTTCCACATATTTTTCTACAAAGGATCGCAGGGTGGGCCACCAAAAATGGGTGCTAATGAGGTCAAGGGTATTATGAAGTCCAGGGTGACCTGCAGAGGGGTTGCCATGGCATTGTTGGAGTACTTCTTTCTGTAGGTGGTCGTCTGGTGGGATGTAGACCCTACCTCGGTGGCAACTAGTCTGTTGTTTTCTTCCCATTCTGCCATCCCATTGGCCAAGCATTTGAGACCATTCCTCCTAAGCTCTTCCAGTCCTTCCAGTACTTGGGCCTCCTTTCAGATGCAGTCCTCCAACAGATTCTGTAGTGAGGTTGCTGCCACTTGCATAAAGTGGGCTGGTTTCAGAATGGTCTGTTGCTGATTGTCTTCATTGTCCAAAACCTGATGCGCTGCCATACACGAGAGGGCATCAGCCTGTGTGTTTGTCTTGCCTGGGTGGTGAGTGAGCTGAAAGTCAAACTGGGATGACCACAGTGCCCATCATGCTTGTCGTCGACTGAGGTCTTGAGCAGAGCGCCAGAATTCCAGGTTCACATGGTCAGTGAGGATCTTGAAGGTTTGTGGTGATCCTTCCAGGAAGCTTCTCCAGTCCTTTAGCACTTCAATGATAGCAAGCATCTCTTGGTCGTAGATTTCATAGTTTCATTCTGCCAGTTGCATAGAGGCCAATTGGAATGCCACTGACCATTGTCTTGTTTCTGCATTAGGGCTCCCCCCATAGCAAAGCCTGATGCATCTACCTTGAGTTGTGTGAGCCTGTTGGGGTCCCAGAGTGCCAGTACTGGTGCTGTGATGAGAGCTTCCCTTAGAGTGTCAAATGCCTGTTGTTGGTGTGTTTCCCAGTTGAAGCCCATGTCTTTCTTGGTTAGGTCATTCAGAGGGCGTGCTATGTGGGCAAAGTTCCATATGAATTGGTGATAGAAGTTAGCAAAACCTAAGAATCCATGTAACTCTCGAAGATTCTTTGGGATAGGCCAGTCGCGAACTGCAGCTACTTTTACTGGATCCATGCGCACTTCACCTTCTGATATCACTAGTCCCAAATACTCAACCTGAAGCTCCTCAAACTCACATTTCTCAGGTCATAGGTAGAGGTCATGTTTCTCTAGCCGTTTTAGTACCTCTTGCACTACCTGCCGGTGTTCTTGTATTTCATTACTGAAGATGAGAATGTCATCTAGGTAAACTGCTACTTTCCCTGCCACCATTAGGTCTGAAAAGATGGAGTTCATGAGCACTTGGAAGGTGGCTGGGGAGTTGGTGAGACCAAAGAACATTACACTGGGTTCAAATAACCCTTGGTTGGTTGCGAAAGCAGCCTTCCAGTCATCACCCTCCTTAATCCGGACATTGTTATAGCCCCATCTGACATCAAATTTGGTGAAGTACCATGCCCCCTGCAGATGGCTGACAATGTCGGCAACCAGTGAGAGGAGATAGCAGTTCTTTAGGGTTACTTGATTGAGTTTCCTGTAATCCTGTATGAAATGGAGCTTCCCATCTTTCTTCTTCACAAAGAAGACAGGTGAAGACAGTGGTGACTTTGAGGGGCAAATGTAGCCTTTTCGGAGGTTGTCATCCAGAAAACAGTCAAGTTTGCCTTGTTCATTCAATGACATTGGATAGACTTTTGTGTGCATGGTTTCAGGTGCACCTGGGATCAATTTGATGGCATGATCCCAGGGTTGGTGGTCAGGGAGGCGCTCTGAAGCAGTTTCAGAGAATACTTTTTTGAAATCACAGTAGGGTTCTGGGACCATTTCTTCAAAGGTTTTCAGATGTTTTGCTTTGTGGGCCTGTTCTGCTAACTGTTGGGAGTAGGTGAACCCTGCAGCACACCAGACCTCCTCTGTTTGTTCGTGTAAGATACCTGACTTCACCCATGCACATCAGGTTCATCAGTTGGCTCAAATGCGGTGTATGGGCAATTCCTCTGTCTCCTTGTCCAATATGTCAAGTGATGGTTCAGGAGTGATAATGGTTTCAATTTCATCTGCCATGCCTTGCTCTTCCACCTCCTCTATTGTTGTTTGTTGTGATCTGACTGAGAGTCGTCCTTTCTCCCAGTCAATATCTGGGTTGGCTTTACATAGCCAGGGGAGTTGTCATGATGTGCTACATAGGATATGGTACTTACTTTATTTTTCCTACATCTCCTCCTTCCTTCATCGTTGTTACTGTTTGGATCCATCTGCATCGTTCTGCATCCTTCTATCACATTCCATACACTTCCATCAACTTCCCGCACTGTTGCTTACTCATCTAGACTCTTGTATATATAGTACAGTAGCTGACACCTAGTTCCCCATCTTGACCTCTTGGTCTTTGGAGCTAGGTTAGTACTTGTATCATTATTTACAGTCAATATACTCACTTGGTCTTTGGAACTAGTTTTCCTTGTGCAACCCTAGTGATTGGCCCTTGCACTATCACTGTTGTCTAAGATCCCTATTTCTTTCAGCCTTCGTGTGTGGTGCTAGCCCCACCCCTTGCCTTGGTTTGTGCTTTGAGCCTGTGCCTCCTCTGTGCTTTCTCCCTTCATCATCTGTCATATGTATATGAATCGAGTTATTCTGCAATTCCGCGATCCATTTACTTACTTCACAAAGAGTTCCTAAGCTCAGGAATCCTTCGTTATCTTTCCTCATCATTATCAGATGAGTACTATACCTATTATATCCCTTCCTTTGTTCTTTACTCCACAAGCTAGTCTATTCGGAGTTAGTATTGCTTCGCGATGCTTATGTAATGCATAGTATAAAGCTACAACATCGAATAGGTAGTTCAGTAGTTTTAACATCGACTTAGATCTGCTCTCTCTTCATATTACAGATGTTCACTATCTGTGATACATTCTCAACACAGCTCTGATGTTCTGCGAAGCAACCTTCGCGAACTGATGCTGCTATTACCCTTATATTGGACCATCGATGTGTTGAGGGCACTACCGATAGTAGTGTTGATGTCCAACTACCTTTCCATAACTCTGTGAATTGTTCCTCCCTTCGCAAGGGAATTATCCCCTCGCATTCCCAATCAATTCTGCAATTATATTGTGATCATTCTGTGATTAAATCGCGATTATTCCGTGATTCCGGAGTTGCACAATCTTAACATCACCACATTAGGTCAAGATCTCTACTAGTACTATCAGCCTTTCCAACTGATCCTACGAGGAGTGGAAATTGGACTTACCCAGTTCTCCACCTTCCATTGCCACTACGCCTTCGTTTACACCAGATATCCATTGTACAGGATTTCAACATGCATTTGAAACTAAAGATCAGTGCGATGTTCATTCTAAATACAATCCAGACGAAGAACGTGACACTTGGTTTGACTGCGACAATGATCCATGTCCCAACTGATACCATAACTCTGCTCCCATCGCTCCCAGCAATTCAGAAAATGGATGATTCATAGTTATCCCTAGAATTCCAGGCTGAATTCCGAGCCAGGTTGGTAGACTTTCAAACCCCACCAGTGCTGTCCCATCTGCTAGATCCTCTCCTGTGCTTATCCCTACTGCTATCTTAGAACCCAAGCTAGAAACTGAAGCCAACCCCATTGCATTAATCCCATCCCCAGAGCCTATCATCATCAATATCTCAGTTACACCAAAACTGTTATCCCCATCTCCTGAGCCCATCCCCGCTGAAAACACATCGATCATGGCTCATCCTCCTACTACCCAAGACCTTGCAGTGCTGATTCAACAACTTGCCACACAACAGATGGTGCTACAATTGGCAGTAGCCAGCATCACCAACAATATAAGCACCAACAAAGGTGTTAGCAAACCCCAGATGTATGATGGGAAGCATAGTGACGATGCATGACACTTCATCGCTGCCTTCGAATTATGGGCCCAGGGTATCTGTTCCCTTAGTAATGAACAGGAAAAAATCAAATTGGCCATCTCATACCTTGATGGTGATGCAGCTATTTGGGCTACTCCCACCTCAGAGAACATTAGTCAAGTCACTTGGGTGGTCGCTGCAGGAGTACCAGCTCCTGCCCTCCTCTACCCCACCTTGGCTGATTTTGCTGGTGCCTTTAGGCAATGGTTTGAAACAGCAGACCCGGTGGTAGAGGCCAAATGAGTCCTGAAAAGTCTTTGGCAGGGAAAGGACTGCATAGCAACATATGCTGCAACCTTCAAGCAGTATGCCAGTAGGACAGGATACTTGGATGTGGACCTTCGAGATCAGTTCTATGATCACCTCTTGAAGCAAATCAAGGATGGGCTGGTGAATTCACAGGCCAACACAGATCTGATGCATGCACTGATCAGTGAAGCAATTTGCATTGACAATTGACAGAATGAACGTGCCAATGAGGAAGGAAAGCAATACACCTGGAGCACTCCCCATTTCAGCTCCTATACCCCTACTCTCTTCATTCCGGCCCAGGATCCCAACGCATTGGACATGGATGCTACCACTACGTATGATCTGCAGAAGACTATCACAGATCCATGACAGGAAGATGCTATGGGTGCGGATCCAGAGAACATTGCAAGGTGGATGGGCACCATGAATGAGATGTCTGCAATCACTGTGGACTAACTGGTCATGTAGCAGCCATCTGCCATAGGAAGTTCTTGGGACTTCCAAAACCCCTCCCCTGTTCTGCAGCTGCTACCTCTATTGCTGCTAAGCCCTTCACTTCCATTGCTGCTACAATGCCTGCCCCAGCTACCAACTTTACAAAGATCCTTCAGATGCTCACTGCCGGGCAGAAAGAATTGGCAGAGCAGATGGCAGAGTTGTGCTCAAGTTTTCAAAGTGGGAACCCATCATGGCTGCCACCTGGTTCCCTAGTCTGTACTCCTTGTCTACCTCTACTTATGCATCTATACCCTCATGTACAATGGGTTCCGCTCAATCTAGTGACATTTCTCACTTCCGCATACCAATTAAGTTGCAAGGCAGATTCAAGAATACAGACAGTGCAGCAATGATAGACTCTGGTGCCACAGATCTCTTCATTCATGACCGTTTTGTGAAACAACATTGAATCCTTTCTCGTCGCCTCCTCCATCCAATCACCCTCTATAACATTGATGGGTCTCTTAACACTGCAGGACAGATCACACACTCTGTACATCTATTCTCCACAACAGACCGAAACAAACCCCAGCTTCTTGAATACCTTGTCACCAACCTTGGTTCAGAAAATATCATTCTTGGACTTCCATGGCTCCGAAAGGTCAACCTGGACATTGGCTGGAGAGAAGGGCAATTGGCTATCACCCCTCCCAGAAAGGCTCCGCACCTCATGACCATGGAAGAAATCCCAGAACACAAGGAAAGTAATGTAGGAGGAACTACTGCACACATTGTAGAAGCTAACCCAGACTGGGGCGCCACTTCTGCTCCACAAGTTCACTCCTCCATCCCGGAACCTGATGACCAACCCCAATTGCCTGAAGAAACTCTCCCACTCCCCACACCTGACCCAGAGAAACATGAATACACTGAAAGCACCCCTCTGTATCAACTGGTAGGCAACAGGAAGTGAAGGAGGGTGTTACTTCGAGCTGGGGTCATTGGCCATATGCCGGAAGAACTTTGATGTTCTGCAGGGTACACGTATTCTCAACAACTTGCAGAGGCTGACTACAAAGAGAAGCTGTCAAAGTCATTTGAAGAGATGGTCCCCTCATCATACCGGAAACATGCAAAGGTCTTCTCCAAGAAAGAATGAGAATGACTACCAGAACATAAACCTTGGGACCATGCCATAGATCTGAAACCTGACGCTCCTGAAACCATGCAGATCAAAATCTATCCCATGTCCCCAAATGAACAGGAAGAGCTTGATTGGTTCTTGGAAGAGAATTGGTGCAAAGGCTACATCCATCCCTCCAAATCCCCATTGGCATCACCTGTTTTCTTTGTCAAAAAGAAGGATGGTAAACTTCGATTTGTGCAGGATTACTGGCGACTCAATGAATACACAGTAAAAAATCGGTACCCACTTCCCCTCATCACAGACATCATCAGCCAACTGTGTTAAGCCAAGGTCTTCTCCAAAATGGATGTTCATTGGGGGTATAACAACGTGCGGATTAAAGAGGGTGACAAATGGAAGGGAGCATTTGCAACAAATTGAGGACTCTTTGAGCCCCTTGTCATATTCTTCGGCCTAACAAACTCACCTGCTATGTTCCAAGCCCTCATGAACTCCATATTTGCTGACCTCATTGCTGCTGGGAAGGTGGCTGTTTACCTGGACAATATCCTAGTTTTTACTGAAACTCTTGAGGAACATTGAAGTATAGTCAATGAGGTGCTTACATGCCTCAGCAAATACGACCTATATCTGCGACCAGAGAAATGTGAATTCAAATGGCCTTCCATCAAATACCTAGGCTTGGTAATCAGTGAAGGGGAAGTGCGAATGGACCCAGTCAAAATAGAGGCAGTTAGTAATTGGCAGGCCCCTACAATGCTACGTGATCTCCGAGGCTTCCTAGGATTAGCTAACTTCTATCAGAGATTTACTGAAGGTTTTGCAAAGAAGGCTCGACCTCTGAATGACCTCACCTGCAAAGACACTAAATGGGTTTGGGGATCACAACAGCAGGAAGCCTTTGATTCACTAAGGGACTCCTTTACATCAGCACCAATCCTCACACTATGGGACCCATTGAAACCAACTCAGATTGAAGTGGATGGATCAGGCTTCACTACTGGAGGTACACTTTTGCAACTACAGGAGGATGGACTCTGGCACCCTGTTGCATATCGCTCCTCCTCCCTGGATCCAGCCAAGCAAAACTATGGAATCTACAACTGGGAAATGCTGGCCATCATCGAGGCATTGAAAGACTGGAGAAGCTTCCTAGAAGGATCCCTGGAAGCCTTCGAAATCATAACCGACCACCAGAACTGTTATGGGTATGCTTCCGCTACCTCGTATGAGCCAACAATTATAATTTATTCCTTTCTTTTCTGTATCAGTTCGGGACCAGACCATATGACACATCCAATGTTAATGGATACAATTACTTTTAATCCTCACACTATTATCTTTTATTCATATTATCAGGAACTTTTTACAATACTTATTGTTTTATCCCAGATACTCATTGTTCTTCTTTTAACAATTAGGATTACTGGTATATAAGCATTAGTGTCCAGTAGATAGTTCTCCAGTTTAAATATCAACTTAGATCATTCCAATCTACAGAGATTATCACTATAACTCCGTCCGGACTTTCCAGTCTTACCTTCTAGTTGTCTGAACTTATCCAGTCAACTTCTGGATGCCCAAAATCTACAAACATCAATGGAACCACTACGACATAGCAGGGGCACTACTGAAAGTGGTGCTAAGGTTCTTGTTTGACTTTACCTTTCTCCATTTCTACTGATTGGTAGTTACCATACAATACCGTAAGCTATTGGAACCCTCTACACTATCCTATTCACTCTAGACCTTACAGAATCTCACCAGAACAGTCTTAACAAGGACCTTGAATACTGGAAGACAGCCCAAGACCTCAGTCATCAACAAGCACAATGGGCACTATGGCTCTCTCGGTTTGACTTCCTGTTATATCTATGCAAGCTAAGTCTTTACGAAGCTTCGCAAACTATTCCGCTACTTAAATATTACTTATAACATTTTACCACTATGCAATTACTTTGCGAAGGAATTCCGATGCGAAGCATTTACTCTTTATCTCTTATTATTCTTATAGGATTTACACTATCCCTTTTATATCCTTTCCTTTGTTCTTTACTTACGAGCTAACCCATTCAGGCATGGCATCGCTTCATGATCCTGACTTACCTTTAGTATAAAGCTACAGTATCAAATAGGTAGTTCCTCAGTTTAAATATCAACCTTGATAGCACTTCAATAGTGATACCAATTAATCCTCTCTATCTGTATCATCGTTTTAAACGTCCTCGCTGTCAGTACGTTCCGCGATAGTCATCGCGAATGGAACACGTTTACCTTTCTTCTCTTGCAGACACGCAAAGTGTCGAGGACTCTACTAATAGTGGAGTCAAGGTTCGACTACTTAGTCTAGGATCGTTTTACCTCATGAAGTAATTTACTTCATATTTCCCTGTGATAATCCCGCGATCATTCCCGACGATCCCTTTGTGCACGATCATAACAGTATATTTAAACTGACACTCAGCACATTCATCCTCATTACCCTTCCCATTACACTCAACCATTTCACTTCCTTCAACAATGGTCTATACAAGGAGCAGACGAAACTGTATCAACACTGGAGGGTCCGATGAGTCGGTAAGAGAGGAACCGGAAATGGTTAATCCTTTTGCATCAAATGTGACAGGCTTCGCGCCCTTCTGTTATGATCGTGCACAAAGGGATCGTCGGGAATGATTGCGAGATGATTGCAGGGAAATATGAAGTAATTTACTTCGCAAGGTAAATGATCCTAAACTAAGTAGTCGGACCTTGACTCCACTATTAGTAGAGTCCTCGACACTTCGCTTGTCCGCAAGAGAAGAAAGTAAACGTGTTCCGTTCACAATGACTATCGCGGAACGTACTGACAGCAAGGATGTTTAAAATGATGATACAGATAGAGAGGATTAATTGGTATCACTATTGAAGTGCTATCAAGGTTGATATTTAAACTAAAGAACTACCTATTTGATACCATAGCTTTATACTAAAGGTAAGTCAGGATCGCGAAGCAATGCCATTCCCGAATGGGTTAGCTAGTAAGTCAAGAACAAAGGAAGAGATATAAAAGGGATAGTGTAAATTCGATAAGGATGATAAGAGATAACGAGTAATTGCTTCGCGTCGGAAATCCTTCGCAAAGTAATTGCATAGTAGTTAAAGGATATAAGTAATATCTAAGTAGCAGAATGGATCGCGAAGCTTCGTAAAGACTTAGCTTGCATAGATATAACACCTTCGCGGAATCAATCTCAGGAGCCGGACACTCTCGACGTCGATCTAACGTCTTCGGTCCAGCCCCAGGACAGCCTGCTAGTGCGCGGGTTTCCAGTCATCACGCCCTTGGTCAACCTGACCATTCCGAATTTGAGTACCAAGTACTCTACACAGAAAACGGTGACCCCATTACTGTACGAATGCCACGAAGAAATCACACGGCGATACCAACAACCAAGATGGAAATCCCACCATCTCCTAACACTTTTACACTTGCTGACAGAATGCGTCAGCAGCTAGCAAACACTCCTGGCTCTTCGCGAGGTCGGATACCAGTTACCACAATGGAAATTCCGGAGAACATCGAAGAAGCAGAAATCGATGAAGAGGTAGGTCCTGACGAGTCAGGGAATCCCGGAGACCCAGGGGGATCTGATCCCGATAGTCCTGGAGGTCCCGGGGCACCTCGAGGCTCTCGCGTTCCTAGTTGTTCTAGGAGTCCAGTGGAATGGGTAGGTAGTGTCCATCTGGACCCTACTGAACAACGCATCTTAGATGTGTTTCATGTGTTTAAGGGTTCACTCGATACCCTTGGAACAGTCCTCGCGGGCATGAATGCTAGCAGCCCCGCGGAATCCGGAAGATTGAAGGTTAAAGATCCTGAAGTATTCGACGGATCTGACTCATGGAAACTGAAAGGTTTCCTAGTTTCCTTGTCTTTGGTGTTTATTGATCATCCCTCGTATTTTACTGATCAAAAGAAGATCAACTATACATTATTGTACCTCAGTGGTTCCACAATGCCAGCGTGGATGAGTTCCTTCGTGGCATTGGTGAAGGAACTTCAGGACAATTTTGGTATGTACGATGCACAGGGAGAAGCCGGAGATAAGATTGGCACGTTAAGGATGAAGGAATCTGATAACATATGGAAGTATAACATCCGTTTCAATACTCTCGCGGCGTCTACTAACTGGGACTCACATGCCCTTAAGTGGGCTTATCAACGTGGCTTGGCAAGCCATATCAAAGATGAGATGGCTCATCTTTGGAACCGAAGATGCTCACGGAATACCGTTACGAGGTACTTCACATAGATAATAGGTACTGGAGATGAGAAGAAGAGCGGAAAAGAGAAGCCGCTAGATCGACAGGTGCTTCCTCGGGAGGGAAATCATTGAATACATTGAAGAAGAACATGCCAGGTTCTTCACAATCTCCTACAACCACCACCACCACGACATCGACCTCAATGAATAACTCGGGGAAGAAAGGTAAGTCGAGTGGAGGTGGAAATTCCTCATCATCGACGAGTTCTGTGGTGGCTAAACCTGCATACGCAAGCAACCTTGGCTCGGATGGAAAACTCCTCGCAAAGGAGTCGGAACGTCGAAAGAAGTTGGGGCTATGCGGATTTTGCAGGGGAAGTCATAAGTTTGATGACTGCAAGAAACGAAAGGCTTGCGAAGCTCGTGGATGTGCCGCGGAAACACAGGAAGGAGCGGCAAGTACCTCTTCGGTATTGGAAAAATAGTCTGCAACTCCTGTACCCCAGTATGAAGCAGGAGTTGTGTTGACCAGGTTTGCACTACTGGGGAAGTTAGATTAAATGCATCCACTCTTTCTTATGATGAACGATCTTTTACTATACCTCTTACCATAGATTTTTCACTTCGCGATGTCTCCGTGAAGCTTTCTTTTGTTTCTTTACTCAATTCCAGTCCTACCAATTGTTTTATTGACTCTCAATTTGTGTATAAACATTCTCTCCCTACTTCTTCTATTTCTCCAATCAATCTCCGACTCTTTGATGGTTCTTTATCTCCGAATCCAATTTCCGAGACTATGTCTCTTAATGTTTGGTTTCCCTCTGGCGAGCTACTACTACTGACATTTTATGTCACTTTACTAGATTCCTCTTGCAAGGCAGTTTTAGGTTACAGTTTCTTGACCCGCTACAATCCGTTGATTGACTGGGCATTGAGAAACATTACATTCCACTCCACCAAGCAAGTTGAGTTTCCCTCGACGTCCTTATTTCCGCGAACACTTGTTCCGGAAGAAACTGTCCCCTTGTGGGGTCAGCCTACCATTAGGTCCGAAGAGATCCCTTCGCGATCATCTTCATGAACTCGTTCTCACCATTCACCTCGTCCTTTATCGGACTCTTTCCCCTATGAACCCATCTACTCCTATCCTTCGGTGGCTCAATTGGCTGCTTCACGACTTGAAAACCCAGAGATTGACATTGCTCTTGTCAACGCGGAACTATTCAACCGTGCTTGCAAGAATGCCAAGTGTGAGCCATTAATCTTACGAGCGGTTCACAGCGAAGTTACAGTGTGAGCTGCTTCGACAACTTTGGCAAGCAATCCCTCCTCATTACTGAAGCATTACACGGACTTTGCGGATGTCTTTGACGGAGTCGAATCCAAAGTGCTGCCTGAGCACCAGCCTTACGACCTAAAGATTGAATTGGAGGAAGGTGCCAAACCACCTATCGGTCATCTTTACCCTCTTTCTGCCAAAGAATTAGAGGCTCTACGTGATTTCATCGATAAGCACCTCGAATCTGGTGCTATTCAACCTTTGTCCTCTCCTCACGGAGCTCCGGTATTATTTGTACCGAAAAAGGATGGAAAACTTCGACTTTGCGTAGATTTTCGTGGTCTTAACAACATCACGAAGAAGGATCGATATCCTTTACCTCTCATTTCTGATTTACTAGATGCTCCGAAAAAAGCTAAGGTTTACACTAAACTCAATCTTGCTCACGCTTATCATTTAGTTCGAATTGCAGAAGGCAACGAATGGAAAACGACATTCAGAATCCGTTGGGGTTCTTATGAATGGAAGGTTATGCCATTCAGACTCACTAATGCTCCAGCAGCTTTCCAAAGGTTTGTGAACAATATATTCACTGATCTTTTAGATGTTTATGTTATCATCTACCTTGACGATATACTTATCTACTCCGACAATGAAACACTACATCGCGAACACGTTCGCGAGGTTCTCCGTCGACTTTGTAAACATCGACTCTATGCAAACATCGCGAAATGTGAATGGGAGATCGATACGGTAGAGTATCTTGGTTACATTCTTTCTCTGGAGGGCTTAACGATGTCGAAAGACAAAGTAAAAGCTATCATTGACTGGCCGATACCTTGGAAAGTCAAAGACATCCAGTCTTTTCTTGGATTTGCTAATTTCTACCGACGATTTATTTATAATTATAGCGATATCGTAGTCCCGATGACGTGAAAGGATACACCTTGGAATTGGAATACCGACTGCCAGGAAGCCTTCGAGAAGCTCAAATATAGCTTCACTCATGCTCCTATTCTGGCACATTGGGAACCAAACTGACATCTAATTGTGGAGACAGATGTCTCAGATTATGCATTAGCCGCGATCCTCTCGATCCTACTACCTGACGGAGAAATTCACCCCATCGTGTTCCTCTTGGGGACTTTTCAAGCTGCGGAACTTAACTACGACACTCACAATAAGGAGCTTCTCACAATCTTTGAAGCATTCAAGGGCTGGCGACATTACCTCGAGGGATTGGGAGATCCTATTGGCGTCGTTACTGATCACAAGAATCTCAAATACTTCTCGACAACGAAAATCCTTACACAAAGACAAGTTCATTGGTCGGAGTATCTGCACCAATTTAATATGGTGATCCGATTCAGACCAGGTAAGTTAGGTGAAAAACCTGATTCAATGACTAGACGCTGGGATGTCTATCCAAAAGAGGGGGATATCGGCTACGCGCAAGTTAACCCACATAACTTCAGACCCATTTTCACTAATGAACAACTAACTACTTCCCTTTGAGCTACGTTCCTAGAAGGACCGGCACTTTGCGCCTCCATTGTAATGGATTTAGAGGCACTTCATTCCGCTATTCGTGATTCAATCGAAATGGATCCGGAATCAATCGCGGGACTGAAGTTCGTGAAGGATGGTACAAACACTCGTTGGACATTAGGGTCTGATGGATTGTTACGACTTGACGATCACATTTACATTCCTAACCTTTCTAATTTACAACTTCAAATTTTACGTTATTTTCACGATCATCCACTTTCAGGTCATTTTGGTCAAAACCGGACTCTAGAAGCTATTCGACGACAATACACTTGGCCAAAGGTTCGTGAATTCGTTTGCGATTATATTAATTCGTGTATGGTTTGCGGACGCAACAAACCTTGTCGACATAGACCTTACGGTCTACTCAAACCACTTCCAGTTCCCGTCTGACCTTGGGATTCTATATCGATGGACTTCATTGAACAACTACCGGACTCTAAAGGACATACCGCTATTTTGGTAATTGTGGATCGAGCCTCGAAACAAGGCATATTCATCGCAACACACGACAAAATAACATCCGAAGAGCTTGCGGAACTGTTCATCCATCACGTTTTCTTGAAACATGGAGTTCCTAGTCACGTCAGTTCTGATCGAGGCTCGGAATTTGTTTCGGCTTTCTTTCGCGCTTTAGGGGAAGCTCTCTCGATCAAGATACACTTCACCTCGGGATACCATCCTGAGGGGGATGGACAAATGGAACGACTTAACCAGACTCTGGAACAATATATTCGTATGTATTGTGTGTATCAACAGGACGATTGGGCAAAGCTTTTGCCTATCGCGGAATTTGCATACAATAACGCTCCTAATGCATCCACTGGTATTACTCCATTCTTTGCGAATAAAGGTTATCATCCTAACATTACAGTGAAACCGGAAATCAACATCCGTTCCGATCGCGCGATTGACTTCGCGACGAACTTAGATGAAATTCATTCCTTCCTCTGCGAAGAAATTACTAATGCGCAAACTCAATACAAAGAGCAAGTGGACAGAAAATGTATTACTCACCCTGAATTTCCCATTGATTCACAGGTATTTGTACTAGCAAAGCACATTAAAACCACTCGACCTACCGCGAAGTTCTCTGAGAAGTACCTTGGACCTTTCAAAGTTCTTGAGCGCGTAGGAACTCTTTCGTACAAGTTACAACTTCCTTCCTATCTCAGTCGTATCCATCCAGTTTTCCATGTATCCCAACTCGATCCCTATACTCCAAACTCGATCCCTCATTGCGAACAAACTCCTCCACCTCCGGTGGAAGTCGAAGGTGAAGAATGTGGTGACGAAGGGGGAAAGCACAGAGAAGGCACAGGCTCGAAGCACAAACTGAAGTGAGGGGTGGGGCTAGCACCACACATGAAGGCTGAAAGATAAAATGATCAAGATGGCAGTGATAGCGCAGGGGCCAATCACTAGGGTCGCACAAGGACAACTAGTTCCAAAGACCAAGTAAGTATATTGAAGGTAAATGATGATACAGGTACTAACCTAGTTCCAAAGACCAAGAGGTCAAGATGGGGAACTAGGTGTCAGCTACTGTACTATATATACAAGGGTTCAGATGAGTAAGTGACAGCACGGGAAGCCGATAGAAGTGTCTGGAATGTGATGGAAGGTTCTGACAAGTGATAGATGGAAATAAAAGGATATGGAAACATGGAGAAGGGTTCAGGTAGTCACAAAGGTAAAGGAAAGAGGGAATGTAGGAGAAAATGAAGTAAGTACCGTATCCTGTATGGCATGTCATGACAAAGAAGAATACAACGTCGCGGAGGTATTGGATTCGAAATTGGATTGTCAATACAAGAAATGTCCACTACAGTATTACATCCGGTGGGCAGGATACAAAGGTACAGACAAAGAGTTCTCCTGGGTTGCCGCGAACAAAATTCACGTGGATGAGCTGGTCCCAGCTTTCCATCTTCGTTACCCTCACAAACCTGGACCATCATGATTAACGACCATTTAATTCTTACTACTTCATTCATTGGAAATACTAATTTTTTATTCTACTAGTTCAACAACTCATTGTGAAAGCTTCGTGATCCATCACATTACATTCCGTACTACCTACTAAATTACCTACTAGATTCCAAACCTTCACTCCAATGAGTTCCACGATCCATTCTTCGCGAGCTACCTTTGAACTCTCACATTCTATTCCTTACGAAACCATCATGATTCTTCCTCGCAGAATGAATCCTTACTTCTCACATTCCCTTCCTTCTACAACCATCGCGATTCCTTCCTTGCGGAACGAATCTTAACTCCTTACACTTATTACTAAAACAAAACCCTTACAATCCAAAACCACCAAAAAAGGCAAAAAACTTATAATTAAATGAAACAAAAACAAACAAAAACCAAAAACAACAAACAACAAAAAATCAATAAAGCAACTATTACAAAATTAGATAAAACTATTTACAAGTCCAAAAACTACTATAACCCTTTGTGGGAATCATGTCGCGTGTTGTTTCCCTTCGCGAATCTTCCTTCTCTTCTTCTCTTCTTCGTCTTCTTCTTCTTCCTCTCCTTCCTTCCCTCCCTCATCCTTATCGTTCTCCAGTACTTCATCGATGGGAGTTTGCTGCACAATGCAAACAAGTTCCTCCATCGCGAAGGCTGTTCGACTCGCGAACCCGAGCAAGGCACTCATTTGCCTCGACAAGGCTTCATTTTGCCCCGCAAGCAAATCTAACTTTTCCCCCATCTCAATACCTACAACTCTCCTCTCCATGACGTGCTTCACAGGACCTTGATATAAACCGTCTTCATCTACCCTCGGTTTTTTTCTCCTCGACCTTCGAGCAGCGTTCTCCCCAGACCAACTACACCATTGTCGTTGCTGATGACAGTGGAGACAGGCCTGGGTATGCGGCTCCCCAGGTTGAGCGATGCAGTTAATTGTGTTACCTTGCGTAACACAACGAAGACAAGCTTTGCGGTTACACGAAGGAGTCGGGGGAGGATCGTCGTTGTCGTTGTCGTTGTCATCCTCATCGTCACTCTCATCTCCAGGAGTAGGATCTTCATCAGGATCCAGGGCTACACCAATCTACAAGTTGTTAAGTAAGCAAAGAAAAGTTAATCCAGAACAACTATCACTCACCACAGAAACTGGACGTTTTCTCTTTAAAACCAATCATTCTACTTCCGGGGTATTGCGTACCACGGATGCTGACTTGTAAATTTTCTGCTTGGAGCCCGAAGGCTCCCGTGATGCTCGATCACTGGTTCGTCGCGACGCAGCATGAGCTGCATGATCCCGACATTCTTGTAGTTCCTGGAGAGCTTGCGCTCTCCATTGATTTCGCTCCTTTTCTTCTTCAGCTAATTTTCATAAGGCGTCGGCCTTCGCCTTCGTGATACTCTCTTTGATGAGCCTATCTTCTTCCTTCTTCTTCGCGGCTCATTGCTCTTCCTTGACCTTCTTCTCCTCCTCAAGTCTCATTCTTGCCACCTCACGCTCAGCCTCACAAGCAGCCTCCTCCTCCAGTCTTATCATCTCCTCCTCGAATGCTTTCTCCTGCGCGTCGATTTCGACTTGACGAAGGCAGGCGCGTTCTGCCTGTTCTTGAATGAGTTGCACTCGTCATTCTTGTACGGTTTCTGTGGCAGTAACGGTGAAAGACATTGTATAGTGATGAGGACTTAGGAAAAAATAGAGAAAACCCTCACGTTTTATACGCGTTCATAGTTGAGGGCAGGTTTGACTTCAAATTTTTCATTTACCTCAATCATAACTCGCATGGTACTTTGAAAATTTACTTTTCTTTTTACTTTTCCATTCTATCTAATTTTAGATTCGTCAATCGTTATCAATCGCATAGGTTTCGAGGGCGAAAGCCTAAGAGGGGGATACTGTTATATCTATGCAAGCTAAGTCTTTACGAAGCTTTGCGAACTATTCCGCTACTTAAATATTACTTATAACATTTTACCACTACGCAACTACTTCACAAAGGAATTCCAACGCGAAGCATTTACTCCTTATCTCTTATCATTCTTATTGGATTTACACTATCCCTTTTATATCCTTTCCTTTGTTCTTTACTTACAAGCTAACCCATTCGGGCATGGCATTGCTTCATGATCCTGACTTACCTTTAGTATAAAGCTATGGTATCGAATAGGTAGTTCCTCAGTTTAAATATCAACCTTGATAGCACTTCAATAGTGATACCAATTAATCCTCTCTATCTGTATCATTGTTTTAAACATCCTCGCTGTCAGTACGTTCTGCGATAGTCATTGTGAATGGAACATGTTTACCTTTCTTCTCTTGCAGACACGTGAAGTGTCGAGGACTCTACTAATAGTGGAGTCAAGGTCCAACTACTTAGTCTAGGATCGTTTTACCTTGCGAAGTAATTTACTTTGTATTTCCCCGCGATCATCCTGTGATCATTCCCGACAATCCCTTTGTGCATGATCATAACACTTCCGCCTTAAGCATCACCCAGACAAAGCTAACACTCAAGCTGATGCACTGTCACGTATGGCGCAGCACTAGGTCACAGATGCAGAGGACAACAGGAAACAGATTGTGCTAGAACCGGAACACTTCCTTAATGCAGCAACCATCGTCCTTCTCCATAACCCCCTCCTTGACCACATTTGGCAGATCAGCAACTGAGAGGCAGAAGTACTGGATGGTCTGAAAGGTATCAAGTGTGGTGACGAAGGGAGAAAGCACAGAGGAAAGCACAGGCACAAGCACAAGGTGAGGTGAGGAGTGGGGCTAGCACCACACATGAAGGCTGAAAGAGGTAGTGATTAAGACAACAGCAACAGCACAAGGGCCAATTGCTAGGGTCGCACAAGGAAAACTAGTTCCAAAGACCAAGTAAGTATATTTGAGTGTAAATGAAGATACAAGTGCTAACCTAGTTCCAAAGACCAAGAGGTCAAGATGGGGAACTAGGTGTCAACTACTGTACTATATATACAAGGGTTTGGATGAGTAAGTGACAGCGTGGGAAGCTGATAGAAGTGTCTGGAATGTGATGGAAGGTTCTGAAGAATGATAGACAGAAGTAAAGGATATGGAAGAATGGAGAATGGTCCAGGCAGTCACGAAGGTAAAGAGAAGAGGAAATGTAGGAGAAAACGAAGTAAGTACCGTATCCTGTATAGCATGTCACGACATCAAGGGTCCCCAGAGTCTTACAAGTGGTCCAGCTGAGTGGAGAGAAGAAAATAGTTTGGTTTACTACTGCAACAAAGTCTACATTCCACCAGATACTGCGCTAAGGAAAACAATCCTGGAACACTGTCATGACGATGTCATGAAGTGAGCCCCCCTATCATTTTCCTTTCTTTATGATACACCATCCAAGTCCTTCTACCTACAATAATCATTCCGGAACCTTCCATTCCATTCTATCAATTCCGTTCCATTCCTTGTGCCTGAGCTATACAGTATTACATCATAGTTCCCACACTCTACCCTGTATATATAAGTCAGCCCCCACAACCTGGTCCCTTATCTTGACCTCTTTGTCATTGGGACCAGGTATGTCACTACTTACTTCTCTGTATTTATTATCAATATAACTTTGTCATTGGGACCAGCTGTCTGCCTCTGTCCAAGTCTCCGCCCCGCTCCACCACCGTCGTCACCTCTTTGTGACATTAGGTCAAGATCCCTTACTGCACCGATAGCCTACCGATTAGGTTATCCTTGCAGGCTCCGCCTTCACCACGTCTACAGACACTGCCGCACCAAGCCTGCTTGCCCAAGCTATTGACTGCTCCGCCTATCTGCACGCTTTTGACACTAAAGACCAGACTCACATCGACAGTAGCAAAAGCAATTCCTGGGCTGATTGCAGTTTTCAACCCTGGTCCGAACGCTGTTGCCAACTCCATCAGTAAAGAAGAGAACCTATCTGACGGTACCGTGATCACACCCATCCTAATCCCTACTCCAACTGCACCCCCATCCACTATGTTGACCTCCGAAGTCAACACGAATCAGCTCATGGCACAGCTCATTGAACAAGTGACTCAGCTCACAGCCAACCTTCATAGAGCTGCAGCCAAGTCAAGCATGAATAAACCTGAGCTCTTCAAAGGCTTGAGTAGTGCGGAAGCACGTCACTTCATTGCCCAGTATCAGAGCTGGGCAGTGGAACAACCAGATTTGAAGGACAACGAAGGGAAACTGATTAAGGCGACCCTAGGATTCTTCTCGGGAAAGGCTGCTGATTGGGCCACCCCATACCTCCTGGAATTTAGCCATCACCAACAGCCATTTAATGGACAATGGGAAGACTTTAAAACAGCCTTTACCCTCCGATTCGAATCCATTGACGCAGGTATGGAAGCCCGGAATGCAATTCAGCATCTCAGGCAAGCAAAAGGTCAAACAGTAGCGGAATTCACGCAGAACTTCAAGGACATTGGCGATCAGACTGGGCTCTCAGATGTCGATCTACAAGAACACTTTCACAGTGGCCTCAACCCAGAGATTCGGCAGAACCTCATTGTGGTTAACATAGCTCAGGGACTAGCCCCTACACTGGAGGAGGCAATCAGACAAGCAATCTCGGTGAATGTATTTCTGCATGACCTGTTAAGATTGTGCACAAAGGGATGGTCAGAAATGATCGCGGGGTGATCGCGAGGAAATACGAAGTGAAAGACTTCGCGAGGTAATATGATCCTAGACAATGTAGTTGGACCTTGACTCCACTATTAGTAGAGTCCTCGACACTTTGCATGTCCGCAAGAGAAGAAAGGTAAATGTTTTCCATTCGCGATGACTATTGCGGAACGTACTGACAGCAAGGGTGTTAAAACGATGATACAGATAGGTGATTAATTGGTATCACTATCGAAGTGCTATCAAGGTTGATATTTAAACTAAAGAACTACCTATTTGATACCATAGCTTTATACTAAAGGTAAGTCAGGATCGCAAAGCAATGCCATGCCCGAATGGGTTAGCTTGTAAGTCAAGAACAAAGGAAGAGATATAAAAGGGATAGTGTAAATTCGATAAGGATGATAAGAGATAACGAGTAATTGCTTCGCGTCGGAAGTCCTTCGCGAAGTAATTGCATAGTAGTAAAAAGATATAAGTAATATCTAAGTAGCGGAATGAATCGCAAAGCTTCGTAAAGACTTAGCTTGCATAGATATAACATGATCCCACCATGACAGGCCGTAATCAGGGCACCTCTCATACCTCCTTTCCCCCTGCCAGCTCCCATGCTATGGACATTGATGCCACGCACACCAGTGGTAATAGCAGAGAGAGCTTTGTGGCCCAGATGAGAGGCAGGTGTTACGGCTGTGGTTCTCAAAGTCATGAGAAAAGGAACTGCTCATACAAGGAAATGGTATGTTGTTACTGCAGGCGACGAGGTCACCTAGAGTCAGTTTGCCAAGACAAGTTCATGGGTCTAGAGCATGGCCGGGGTAAATGCCAACAACCCTGCCATCAACAAGTGGCAGCTTCCTCTTTGACACCCTTCACTCTCTTCCCCAATGAACCCGTCCAAATTGCTGCTTCTACTCTGGTTCCTATCGCCCTGCCCCCAGTCACTCCTGACCTCTCCACTCAGATTGCCCAGCTCCAGGAGCTCCTGAACAGAGCCAATGCCATGGCCCCAGCACAAGGTTCGCAGGAGGGTTTTTAAAGCCGGTACCCATCTTGGCCGCACCAAGAGTACCCATTAACCAATTTCCTATACTACATTCTACCTCCGCATATGATTCGCTTTCTGCCTGTAAAATACCTACTATTTCGGAATTGAATTCCAATTCATCACACTTCCGAATTAATGCAAAACTAAGAGGAAGGAATCACAGTATAGCAACTGCGGCCATGATTGATTCTGGGGCCACTGCCCTATTTTTGAACCAGGAGTTTGTCAACTGCCACTGTGTAAGGACCTTTCCACTCAGGAAACCTATTGGTGTCTTTAACATTGATGGGTCTGCCAACCGAGCAGGGCAAATCATGCACTTTGCGCGTCTAGCCCTGACTGTTGATAACCAAGAATGGTGGACAGACTTGCTAATAACTAACTTGGGAAGCGAAGATCTAATTCTGGGACTCCCTTGGTTACATAAAGCCAATCCAGATATTGACTGGGAGAAAGGATGACTCTCGGTCAAACCACAACAGACAACGATAGAGCAGGTGGTAGAGCAAGATACTGCAAAGGAAATCGAAACAGTCATCACTCCCGAATCCCCACCGAGCATAGCAGAGGAGGAGGCAGAGGATTCACCTATACACCACATTCGAGCCAATCAACGAACCCGACGTGCATGGGTGAAGTCAGGCATCCTACAGGAACAAACAGAGGAGGTCTGGTGTGCGGCAGGGTTCACCTACTCCCAACAGCTAGCGGAACAGGCCCACAAAGCAAAACCCCCGAAAACCTTTGAAGAAATGGTCCCAGAACCCTACTGTGACTTTTAAAAGGTATTTTCCGAAACTGCATCAGAACATCTCCCGGAACACCAACCTTGGGATCATGCCATTGAGCTGATCCCAGGTGCACCTGAAACCATGCGCACAAAAGTCTACCCAATGTCATTAAATGAGCAAGGTGAACTTGACTGCTTCCTAGATGACAATCTCCAAAAAGGCTACATTCGTCCCTCCAAGTCCCCACTGTCATCACCAGTCTTCTTCATAAAGAAGAAGGATGGAAAACTCCATTTTGTACAGGACTACAGGAAACTTAACCAAGTAACCCTGAAGAACCGTTATCCCCTCCCACTGGTTGCTGACATCGTTAGCCGTCTGCAGGGGGCATGGTACTTCACCAAATTTGACGTTAGATGGGGCTATAACAATGTTCAGATTAAAGAGGGTGACAAGTGGAAAGCAGCCTTTGCAACCAACCTAGGGTTATTCAAACCCAGCGTAATGTTCTTTGGTCTCACCAACTCCCCAGCCACCTTCCAAGCACTCATGAACTCCATCTTTTCAGACCTAGTGGCGGCAGGGAAAGTAGCAGTCTACCTAGATGATATTCTCATCTTCACCAATGAAATACCAGAACATCGGCGGATAGTAAGAGAGGTACTCAAACGGACAGCACTGGTACTGGCACTCTGGGACCCTAATAGGCTCACACAACTCGAGGTAGATGCATCAGGCTTTGCTACTGGAGGAGCTCTAATGCAGAAACAAGACGACGGCCAGTGGCACCCAGTAGCATTTTGATCAGCCTCCATGCAACCAGCCAAATGAAACTATGAAATCTACGAACAAGAGATGCTCGCCATCATCAAAGCGTTAAAGGACTGGAGAAGCTTCCTGGAAGGTTCACCACAACCGTTCGAGATCCTCACTGATCATGCAAACCTGGAATTCTGGTGTTCTGCTCAGGACCTTAGTAGACGGCAGGCACAATGGGCACTATGGCTGTCCCACTTTGATTTCCAGCTCACTCACTGCCCGGGAAAGTCCAACACTCAGGCAGATGCTCTCTCTCGCATGGCAACACATCAACTTTTGGATAGCAAAGATAATCGACAACAGATCGTGCTGAAACCAGCCCATTTTATGCAAGTGGCAGCAACCTCACTACAGAATCCACTGGAGGACCGTATCTGACAGGCATCTCAAAAGGAGGTCCAAGTACTGGAAGGACTGGAAGAGCTTAGGAGAAGCGGTCTTAAATGCTTAGCCAATGGGATAGCAGAATGGGAAGAAGACAATGGACTAGTGTACCACTGAGGAAGGGTATACATCCCACCAGACAATGACCTACGGAAAGAAATACTCAAACAATGCCATGGTAACCCCTCTGCTGGCCACCCTGGACTTCACAATACCCTTGACCTTGTTAGCACCTATTTTTGGTGGCCCACCCTGTGATCCTTTGTAGAAAAATACATTGAAGGATGTGAGACTTGTGCAAGGAAGAAGATACAGAGACACCCACGAGCAGTAACACTACCCCTAGATGTCCCAGCAGGCTTGTGGGAAGAAGTGGGAGTTGACCTCATCACACAGCTGCCCAACTCGCAAGGGTACAATGCAATTCTAGTCTGCACTGACCTCTATGGTAAACAAATCTATGCAATTCCCTGTACAACCTCAATCACAGCAGCAGGTGTGGCTGACATCTACTATCGCGAAATTTTTCGCCTCCATGGTCTTCCCCTCTGCTTTGTGTCAGACTGGGGATCCCAGTTTGCAGCAAAACTCATGTGATCACTACTCTCCCACCTAGGAATCAAATCAAACCTCACCTCAGGATACCACCCCCAAGCAAATGGACAGACCGAATGGGCAAACCAAGAAGTTGAGAAGTATCTCAGGCTCTATGTGGGACGCCATCAGGATGACTGGGTGGAGCACCTGCCCATGGCAGAATTTGTAATTAACTCCCGCACCCACTCTGCACTTGGAATGTCCCCATTCAAACTCACCTATGGTCACCTGCCTCTATTTAATATTCCAGTTAGACAACGGAGTGGGATTCCAGCGGTGGATGATTGCATCCAAATACTTCGAGATGCATGACAGGATGCTGGGGCAGCACTACACCTGGGGAAAAGATGGCAGAAGGAAAGCTATGAATGGGGAAAATGAAAGGCACACCAATTCCAAGTTGGAGATCAGGTCTGGCTAAGCACAGAGGACATCAAGCTCCAACTTTCCAGTGAGAAACTTGGGGATCGACAGCTAGGACCTTACACCATTTTGGAGAAGGTGGGGCCCCTGGACTACCGTTTAGACCTCCCACTATCACTGGACTGCATCCACCCCATGTTCCATGTCGATAAATTGTACCCTTGGAGAGGGAACATCATCAATGGCGAAATTGCAACACCACTGGAACCAGTATACCTAGAAGACGAGGATGAGCCAGAGTATGAAGTCGAGGAGATCTTGGATAATCAGATTAGGTGGAAGAAGTTAGAATACTTGGTAAAGTGGAAAGGCTATGATGCAGGACACAACTCATGAGAACCTGCACCAAATCTTGAACATGCCCCAACAACTATCCGAAAATTCCACAAAAAGCACCCCCAGGTGGCAAAAGCTTGACCATTGAGGGCAATGGTCATAAGGAGGGGGGTAATGTCACGAAGTGAGCCCCCCCTATCATTTTCCTTTCTTTACGATACACCATCCGAGTCCTTCTACCTACAATAATCATTCCAGAACCTTCCATTCCATTCCTTGTGCCTGAGCTATACAGTATTACATCATAGTTCCCACACTCTACTCTGTATATATAAGCCAGCCCCCACAACCTGGTCCCTTATCTTGACCTCTTTGTCATTGGGACCAGGTATGTCACTACTTACTTCTCTGTATTTATTATCAATATAACTTTGTTGTTGGGACCAGCTGTCTGCCTCCGTCCAAGTCTCCGCCCCGCTCCGCCACCATCGTCACCTCTTTGTGACACTGGGCTGATTTCGCTGGTGCCTTTAGGCAATGGTTTGAAACAGCAGATCCAGTGGTAGAGGTCAAATGAGTTCTGAAAAGCCTTTGGCAGGGAAAGGACCAGGTAGCAACATATGCTGCAACCTTCAAACAGTATGCTAGTAGGACAGGATACTTGGATGCTGACCTTCGAGATCAGTTCTATGATTACCTCTCGAAGCGAATCAAGGACGGATTGGTCAGCTCACAAGCTAACACAGATCAGATGAATGCACTGATCAATGAAGCAATTCGTATTGACAACAGGCAGAACAAACGCGCTGATGAAGAAGGGAAACAATACACCCGAAGCACTCCCAACTTCAGCTCCTACACCCCTACTCCCTTTGTTCCTGCCCGCGATCTAAATGCAATGGACGTGGATGTCACCACTACTGGCTGATCTGCAGAAGACTATCGCAGATCCATGATGGGAAGATGCTATGGGTGCGGGTCCAGAGAACATCGAAAGGCAGACAGGCGCTATGAATGCGATGTCTGCAATCACTGTGGACTAACTGGTCATCTAGCAGCCATCTGTCGCAGGAAGTTCTTGGGACTCTCAAGATCCACCCCTTGTTCTGCTGCTGCTACATCTATCATCGCTGAGCCCTCTACCTCCATTGCTGCTACCACACCTGCCCCCACTACCAACTTCACAAAGATCCTTCAGATGCTCACTGCTGGGCAGAAGGAATTGGCAGAGCAGATGGCAGAGTTGCACTCGAATTTTTAAAGTGGGAACCCGCCTGGTTCCCTAGTCTGTATTCCTCGTCTACCTCTACTTATGCATCTATACCCTCGTGTACAATTGGTTCCGCTCAATCTAGGGATGTTTCTCACTTCCGCGTCCCAATTAAGCTGCAAGGCAGATTCAAGAATACCGACAGTGCAGCAATGATAGACTCTGGTGCCACAGGTCTCTTCATTCATGAATGTTTCATGGAACAACATTGAATTCTCCCTCATCTTCTCCGCCATCCAATCACTCTTTATAACATTGATGGATCTCCTAACACTGCAGGACAGATCACACACTCTGTATGTCTACTGTCCACATGTTATATCTATGCAAGCTAAGTCTTTACGAGACTTCGCAATCCATTCCGCTACTTAGATATTACTTATATCCTTTTACCACTACGCAATTACTTCGCGAAGGATTTCTGACGTGAAGCAATTACTCGTTATCTCTTATCATCCTTATCGGATTTACACTATCCCTTTTATATCCCTTCCTTTGTTCTTTACTTATGAGCTAGCCAATTCGGGCATGGCATCGCTTCGCGATCCTGATTTACCTTTAGTATAAAGCTATGGTATTGAATAGGTAGTTCCTTAGTTTAAATATCAACCTTGATAGCACTTCGATAGTGATACCAATTAATCCTCTCTATCTGTATCATCGTTTTAAACCTCCTTGCTGTCAGTACGTTCCGCGATAGTCATCATGAACGGAACACGTTTACCTTTCTTTTCTTATGGACATGCGAAGTGTCGAGGGCTCTACTAATAGTGGAGTCAAGGTCTGACTACTTAGTCTAGGATCGTTTTACCTCACGAAGTAATTTACTTCGTATTTCCCCGCGATCATTCCCGATGATCCCTTTGTGCACGATCATAACACCACAATAGACCAAAACCCACCCCAGCTCCTTGAATACCTTGTCACCAACCTTGGTTCGGAAGATATCATTCTTGGACTTCCATGGCTCCAAAAGGTCAACCCAGACATTGACTGGAGAGAAGGGCGATTGGCTATCACCTCTCCCAAAGAGGCTCCGCACCCCATGACCATTGAAGAAATCCCCGAACCCAAGGAAAGTAAGGTGGGAGGAACCACTGCACATATTGTAGAAGCTAACCCAGACTGGGATGCCACTTCAGCTCCACAAGTTCACTTTGCCATCCCAGAGCCTGATGACCAACCCCAATTGCCTGAAGAAACTCTCCCACTCCCCATGCCTGACCCAGAGATACATGAATACACTGAAAGCACCCCTCTGTATCAACTGGCAGGCAACAGGAAGTGGAGGAGAGCGCTACTTTGAGCTGGGATCATTGGCCATACATAGGAAGAACTTTGGTGTTCTGCAGGGTACACATATTCTCAACAACTCGCAGAGGCTGCCTACAAAGAGAAGCCGTCGAAGTCCTTTGAAGAGATAGTCCCCTTGTCATACCGGAAACATGCAAAGGTCTTCTCCAAGAAAGGATCAGAATGACTACTGGAACATAAACCTTGGGACCATGCCATAGATCTGAAACCTGATGCTCCTGAAATCATGCAGACTAAAATCTACCCCATGTCCCTGAATGAACAGGAAGAGCTTGATTGGTTCTTGGAAGAGAATCGGCGCAAAGGCTACATCTGTCCCTCCAAATCCCCACTGGCGTCACCTGTCTTCTTTGTCAAAAAGAAGGATGGTAAACTTCAATTTGTGCAGGATTACCAGTGACTCAATGAATACACAGTAAAAAATCGGTACCCACTTCCCCTCATCATGGACATCATCAGCCAACTACGTAAAGCCAAGGTCTTCTCCAAAATGGACGTTTGTTGGGGGTATAACAATGTGCAGATTAAAGAGGGTGACAAATGGAAGGGAGCATTTGCAACAAATTGAGGACTCTTTGAGCCCCTCGTCATGTTCTTCAGCCTAACAAACTCACCCGCTATGTTCCAAGCCCTCATGAACTCCATATTTGCTGACCTCATTGCTGCTGGGAAGGTGGCCGTCTATCTGGACAACATCCTAGTTTTCACTGAAACTCTTGAGGAGCATCAGAGTATAGTCAACGATGTGCTTACATGCCTCAGCAAATATGACCTATATCTGCGACCAGAGAAATGTGAATTCGAACGGCCTTCCATCAAATACCTAGGCTTGGTAATCAGTGAAGGAGAAGTGCGAATGGACCCAGTCAAAATAGAGGCAGTTAGTAACTGGCAGGCCCCCACAACGCTACGTGATCTCCGAGGCTTCCTAGGATTAGCTAACTTCTATCGGAGATTTATCAAAGGTTCTGCAAAGAAAGCTCAACCTCTGAACAACCTTACCCGCAAAGACACTAAATGGGTTTGGGGATCAGAACAGCAGGAAGCCTTCGATTCACTAAGAGCTCCTTTACATCAGCACCAATCCTCACACTATGGGACCCATCGAAACCAACTTGGATTGAAGTGGATTGTTATATATATGCCAAGCTCCACTATGCTTTCCGGACGATTTCCGAGGTCATCGATCACTATATGAACATTCCGGCATTCCGGCCGATCTTCCGGTCAATCGATCATCCTTCCGATCCATTTCGTGTTTGTTACCAAGTCCAACTCGAATCTCGATCGATTTCATACTCTGTTCCTTGGCTCAATAACTTCGGAACAACCTCGGATACATCACATGACACTCGGTCGTCATGACCGATGCATTCCCACGCCTGTCGGCTCTTGGAAAACACCATTATTGTATTATTCTGAATCCTTCTCACTTATTGTCTTTTATTTAACAATTAGTACTTAGGTCAACTTGTTTAGTTTGGTTCCCCAGCTTGAAATAAAAGTTAGCTTCTATACTCCTTATCTATTATGCTTAATCACGTCCGGATCAATCAATCGAAAGCTTCCGATGCTCCAGAACTTCATTCTTCTTTGCACTTCGCAGGGACACCCAGATAACGTGTAGGGAGCATTGCCAAAAGCTTTGCTGAAGTCCCATCATTTTCCAAGGCCCATGTAGCCTTTCCATTACTTCATTTTGCTGTTACTATAGTTTCTGGACTCCGAAGCTTCAAACAGAGCTCCAAAACCTCAATCTATTTCCTTCTGGTGCACGGCCTTAACATGGATGCATCAGGCTTCACTACTGGAGGTACACTTTTGCAGCTACAGGAGGATGGACTTTGGCACCCCATCACATACAACTCCTCCTCCATGGATCCAGCCAAGCGAAACTATGAAATCTACAACTGGGAAATGCTGGCCATCATTGAGGCATTGAAAGACTGGAGAAGCTTTTTAGAAGGATCCCCGGAACCCTTTGAAATCATAACCGACCACCAGAACCTTGAATACTGGAAGACAGCCCAAGACCTCAGTCGTCGACAGGCACGATGGGCACTATGGCTCTCTCGGTTTGATTTCCACCTTAAACATTGCCCAGGCAAAGCTAACACTCAAGCTGATGTGCTGTCACGTATGGCGCAGCACCAGGTCACAGATGCAGAGGACAACAGGGAACAGATCGTGCTAAAACCAGAACACTTCCTTAATGTGGCAACCATGGTCCTCCTCCATAACCCCCTCCTGGACCGCATTTGACAGATCAGCAACTGAGAGGCCAAAGTACTGGATGGTCTGAAAGGTATCAAAGGTCCCCAGAGTCTCACTAGTGGTCCAGCCAAGTGGAGAGAAGAAAATGGTTTGGTTTACTACCGCAACAAAGTCTATGTCCCACCAGATACCACGCTAAGGAAAACAATCCTGGAACACTGTCATGATGCACCTACCGCAGGTCATCCAGGGATGCATGGTACCCTGGAACTAGTCAGCAGACTCTACTGGTGGCCTGGGATGCGCTCTTTCATAGACAAGTACATTGATGGATGTGATCACTGCCAATGCAAATGCTTAAACCCCCACTACTCTTCACCCCTTCAACCTCTCCCCATACCGGAAGGACCCTGGCAGGACATTGGTGTGGATCCTATTGGGGAACTGCCCATGACACAGGATGGCCATAATGCAATCATCACCTTTGTTGACCATTACACAAAGATGGTTCACTGCTTCCCCTGTACAACCGAGATAACAGCAGAAGAAGTAGCAGATTTCTTTTATAAAGAAATCTTCTGCTTACATGGCCTACCCCGTTGATTCATCTTTGATAGAGGACCCCAATTTGCAGCAGACATTATGTGACAGCTACTGAAGTGACTAGAAATCGACTCCACCCTGACCACAGCTTATCACCCTGAGACAAATGGACAGACAGAATATGCCAACCAGGAAATCAAATGTTACATTTGCATGTATGTAAGTTGCTGACAGGACGACTGGGACCTTTTAATCCCTACCGCTGAGTTTGTCATGAATGCTCGCATCCACTCCACACACAGCCACTCCCCCTTCGAAACACTTTATGGTTGCACCCCTGAGTTCACCATTCCAAATGGCATTGAGACAAAATACCCGTCCATTAAGCACCAACTGGAACTGCTACAGCATGCACAGGAGGATGCAGAAGCAGCACTATGGATGAGCAAAGAGTGCATCAGAGAGGGAGTAAAGGGAAAAGTACAGGAATTCGATGTAGGACAACCGGTTTGGTTATCCTTGAGCAAATTAAAAGTATGACAAAAGAACCAGAAACTGGGGAGCAAACGCCTAGGTCCATTTGAAGTTGCAGAGAAAACGGGCCCACTCACATATCGATTACACCTACCTACCTGGATGAAAATCCATGATAACATCCATACCAACCGCTTGTCTCCCTGGAAAGGGAATGAAGTCAATGGAATTGAGCCACCACCACCAGAAACCGAAATTGTGGAGGGAGAAGAGCTCTACAACATGGAGGAGGTCCTGGACAGTTCAGATCTTCGGATGGTGGAAAAAGTTGCAATTCCTGGTAAAGTGGAAGGGGTACAACGAAGGCCACAACAGTTGGGAGCATGAAGAAAACTTAGTGGGCACAAGCGACGAGGCAATTGCAGATTTCTATGCAAAACATTCAAATGCACCACAAAAAATTTCAACTGCCATCTTCAACTCTTTACCCCGGCAACCTTATGAAAACCTCATGGAAATAGTCGCTGGGACATCGACTGTAGAAGGGGGGTAATATCGTGACATGCTATACAGAATATGGTACTTACTTCATCTTCTCCTATGTTCCCTCTTTTCTTTACCTTTGTGACTGCCTGGACTCTTCTCCATTCTTCCATATTCTTCTACTTTCATCTATCATCCCTCAGAACCTTCCATCACATTCCAGACAGTTCTATCGGCTTCCCGCGCTGTCACTTACTCATCCAAACCCTTGTATATATAGCACAGTAGTTGACACCTAGTTCCCCATCTTGACCTCTTGGTCTTTGGAACTAGGTTAGTACTTGTATCATTGTTTACAGTTAATATACTCACTTGGTCTTTGGAACTAGTCTTCCTTGTGCAACCCTAGTGATTGGCCCTTGCACTATCACTGTTGTCTTGATCATTATTTCTTTCCGCCTTTGTGTGTGGTGCTAGCCCCACCCCTCACCTTGGTTTGTGCTTTGAGCCTGTGCTCCCTCCGTGCTTTCTCCCTTCGTCACCACAATTTCCAGAGTCAGTCCAATCTCACCTCAATACTTGCCTTCAGGTTAAATATCCATTGAAGAATAAAGGACAGGGCTACACTCTTGCTGAACTTAAAACCTCAGTCAATTTCCTTTTATCAGACGCCTCAACTTCCTTGGGAAATTTTAGCCTAGGGGATCGCGTCTTGATCCCTGTAACCTCTACAACAGCTAATGTCCCTGCAAAAATAGAACTAGCTGACTCGACTGATTCCTTATGAAAGGAGATGTCGTCCCTGATCCTCTTGGTCGATAAACTAGTGACCAATCAATCCAAAGCCTTGGATAGCACTTCTAGCATCAGTACAGCTCAAAAGCCAAAATGTGAGCAAACTTGTGGGTTTTGTGATAAAAGCACCTGCGAAGCAAAGAATGTGTGAGAGTGCAAGGAGATGAAAGACTGGTTGGATAAGGGATATTTGGGAAGGGATTCCAATGGTTTTGCACAGATGTGTGGCAGAATCTCCTTGCCCGAGAAAGACTGCTATAAACATGGCCCATTGAAATCGCGTTTTGAGCTCTATTGGCATGAAAACCCAATGGCAAAAACCTGAATGGTTGAGTCCCTTGACTCCTTGCTCTCAACAGACTATGAGGGTATTGAATGCAGTGATCATACCACATATACTCTCCATGGCTACCAAGGTCCAGACATGGTGATGGTGGCTGCAGCAGACAATCCAAGTGTCAGTCAAACAGAGAGGGAAGCTGTCAAAGCACTTATATTCAAAATGGATACTAGGCAAAGTAAGTGCAATATGAAGGATAAAGAACCAAAAACTACTTTGACTACACCTGCCAAATCACAGCCCAGCATACCAGACCCAGCTCCCTTGGTTCCCATTCCAATGAGACCTATCCCCACAACTACACCACCTAAGCCCATAATATGTAAGCTTCCTCCCAACTATGTTCCTCCACAAGAACAAACCATTGGGATCCTTCCAAAAGACGACTCTCGTAACTTTCATTACAGAGCTCTGATAGAATTCAAAGCAGCAGTGAACCATGTTATTGAAGCCAGATTTAACACTGCCATAATGGTCCGCCAGGAAGATCTACTCACAATAGCTCCAGACTACTGCCAATGTATGAAGGAAAGTGTTACTGGAAAATGCATTGGAGTCAACAGTAATCTAGCCAAAATCATTGAGGACTCGCTTATGCTCGATATAAATCCAATTGATGGACTGTTAAGACTGTTCTGGTGAGATTCTGTAAGGTCTTGGGTAAGTAGAATAGTGTAGAGGGATCTGATAGTGTATGGTATTGTATGGCTAACTACCGATCAGTAGTAATGGATAAAAGTGAAGTTGAACAAGAACCTTAGCACCACTTTTGGTAGTGCCCCTGCTATGTTGTAGTGGTTCTGTTTATGTTCATAGATTTTGGGCATCCAGAAGTTGACCGGATAAGTTTGGACAACTAGGAGGTAAGACTGGAATGTCTGGATGGAGTTATAGTGATGATCTCTCTAGATCAGAATGATCTAAGTCAATATTTAAACTGGAGAACTATCTACTGGACACTGATGCTTATATACCAGTAATCCTAATTGTTAAAAAGAAGAACAATGAGTATCTGGGATAAAACAATGAGTATTGTAAAAAGTTTCCGATAATATAAATAAAAGTTAATAGTGTGAGAATTCAATGTAATTGTATCCATTAACATTGGATGCTTTGTACAGTCTGGTCCCGAACCAATATGGAAAAGAAAGGAATGAATCATAAATGTTGGTTCCATATGTTCCATACGAGGTAGCAGAAGCATCCCTGTAACAGTATCCCCCTACTAGGCTTTTGCCCTCAAAAGCCTCGTATGACAGTCATATGTTTGGAAAGTATTGATCTGATCAACAGATTGGAAAAGAAGATACTAATCAGAAATGTTCGGAAATAGATCAGTCAGCCACATTACAGTTGGTAGGGTATAAATACCCATTCAAATAAAAGTTTCCAAGTCGCCACACTCTCTCTCAATCTACCATGTCACCTTCCACCTCCTGTGCCAACTCTTCCCTGCCCTTGGATGATGAGGAACAAGCTGAAATTGCCCGCCTTCAGAAAAAAAGGGAGGAAAGGGTGAAACGAGAAGCCGAGCATAAGGTGGAAGAAGAAGAGGAAGCTGCAGCAGAGGCCCGGCTGGTCGAAATTTGTAAACACAAGGAAGAGAAGAAGAGGGAGGCCAAAGAACAATGGCAGATGGAGGTAGAAGCTGCTCGCAAAAGAGCAGAAGAAAAAGCCAGGGCCAGGGAAGTGGCCCGACAAAAGGAAGCCGAGGAGGCTAATCTGATGAAGGAAAGAAAAGATGAGGAGAAAACCAAAGCTTTGGTATCCCAGAAGCGAAAACACATTTTGGACAAGGTGAGTTCCTATTATTTCATTGCTTAGTTTGTCCTGATCTTTCCCCTAGGTTGCAGCTTCTGCAGACCTTGATCCTTGTGATGAGGAAACCTCATCCTCCAGTTCCGAGGATACTGACAATGACAGCAAGGTTGATCCAGAGCCTACCCCTTCCCCTAAAAAGGAAGTGAAGTGTGATTGATGCCTGTCCAAAAGCATCTCATGCGTTTTGGTAGGTGTGTGATCCTCCTCATGCCAGGCCTGTCATACTGCCAAGGTCCAGTGCTTGTTAGTACAGGCTGAACATCCCCGCCAAGTAAAGAAGGTAAAGATTGAAGAATCTGCAGCCTTGTCAAGCAGTAGAACAATGGAGGACCTCCGAGGAGATGTGAGGGATCTAAGCCATTGTTTAGGCTTACTGGAAGATATGGTTTGGTTCTTGTAAGGATCTGAGGTGACAAAGAAGAGATGGAAGAGGAACAGGTAGAAAGAACAGGGGATAAGAAGGGAAAAGGCCGAGAATAGGGCCAGTAGTAGTTTTGTTTTGTGGACATTTGTTATGGGTATGCTTCCGCTACCTCGTACAGAACATACGGAACCAACAATGATAATTCATTCCTTTCCTTTCCATATCGGTTCGGGAGCGGACCGTACAACGAATCTGATGTTAACAGATATCATTACTTTTAATTCCCTGTTATATCTATGCAAGCTAAGTCCTTACGAAGCTTCGTGAACCATTCCGCTACTTAGATATATTATATCCTTTTACCACTACGCAATTACTTTGCAAAGGAATTCCGACGCGAAGCAATTATTCATTATCTCTTTTTATCCTTATTGGATTCATACTATTCCTTTTATATCCCTTCCTTTGTTCTCTACTTATGAGCTAACCCATTTGGGCATGGCATTGCTTCGCGATCCTGACTTACCTTTAGTATAAAGCTATGGTATCGGATAGGTAGTTCCTTAGTTTAAATATCAACCTTGATAGCACTTCAATAGTGATACCAATTAATCATCTATCTATATCATTGTTTTAACCTCCTCACTGTCAGTACGTTCCGCGACGGTCATCGCAAATGGAACATGTTTACTTTTCTTCTCTTGCGGACACGTGAAGTGTCAAGGACTCTACTAATAGTGGAGTCAAGGTCCGACTACCTTGTCTAGGATTGTTTTACCTTGCGAAGTATTTTCCTTCGTATTTTCCCGCGATCATCCCGCGATTATTTCCGATGATCCCTTTGTGCACAATCATAACATTCCCACACTATTATCTTTTGGTTATATTATTGGGAACTTTTTACAATACTTATTGTTTTATCCCAGATACTCATTGTTCTTCTTTTAACAATTAGGATCACTGGTATATAAGCATTAGTGTCCAGTAGATAGTTCTCCAGTTTAAATATCAACTTAGATCATTCTGATCTAGAGAGATTATCACTATAACTTGGTCCGGACTCTCCAGTCTTACCTTCTAGTTGTCTAAACTTATCCGGCTAACTTCCGGATGCCCGAAATCTATGAACATAAACAGAACCACTACAACATAGCAGGGGCACTACCAAAAGTGGTGCCAAGGTTCTTGTTCAACTTCACTTTTATCCATTACTACTGATTGGTAGTTACCATACAAACCCGTGAACTATCAGAACCCTTTACACTATCCTATTCACCCTAGACCTTACGGAATCTCACCAGATCAGACTTAACAGTATATTTAAACTATCACTCACTATTGTCGTGACTCATACTCATCTATATTCATGGCGCCTCCAATAACTCGACAAGCCCAAAGGAACCAGACAAGAACTCTCACCGGAAACACTAACAATTCAGATGTACCAAATCAGGCTGAAGAGTCAAACCCTTTTCTTGCTAATGCACAATCCTTCGCACCATACTCCAAATCTATATCAGCCTTAGGAGGTTGAAGGAGAGCCAATGTTTTCAGACCAATGACGTCAACTGCACATTCCACTATGGAGGTGAATCTGGAGTTTGCGATCAGCAGAAATACAGAAACATTAGACTACAAAATTCAAATACTTTACACTGCTGCTGGAATACTGGTTCAGGTAAGAACACCACGGATGGTAACTCGAATAGCTACCCCTTCATCAGCAATCATACCTCCATCCCCAACAGCAGCAGCTATTTTCGGACAGCTCTTGGCCCATAATGCACCAGAAAACACTCAAATTCCTGAAGGACAGGAAGAAGATCATCCTGAAGAAGATAATCGGGAGGATCAAGATGGTGAAGAAGATCCAGTAGGGGCTGACGAAAATCCAGCTGATCCGGATGGATCAGATGATGATGAAGGACCAGGTGGTGGTGGATCTGGAGGACCGGGTGGACCAGGAGACCAATCTTCCCACCAAACAACAACTCTTCCGAATGGGAGTTTCTTCAAATGTTCCAAGCTTTCCAAGGAACACTCAAAGGATTGGGTAACATGATCGCGAGTTTGCAATCGGAGCCATCTGAATTGAGTAAAGCAAAAGTTTGAGAACCAGACGTCTTCGATGGTCTTGAGCCTCGGAAACTCAAATCTTTCCTCGTTTCCTTATCCCTCATCTTCCTCGATTGATGGAATTATTTCACCGATCAAAGGAAGATCGCCTACACCTTATCCTATCTGAGCGGATCCACTGGCGAATGGTTCAAGCCGGATATCCTCAATCCCAATGCGGTTGCACTCCCTATGTGGACCAGCTCTTTTTTGGTGCTCATAAAAGAATTACAAGACAATTTTGGTCTTTACAATGCTCAAGGGGATGCTGAGGATAAGCTCGGAAATTTAAGGATGAAGGAAAACAAATTGGTTTGTAAATTCAATATTGAATTCAATTCACTTGCTGCTCTCACCAATTGGAATGCGAGTTCCTTGAAGTGGGCCTACCAGCACATGCTCGCATCCTGAATCAAGGACAAAATGGCACATGTTCCGGAGCCTCGAAACCTTGCTGAATATTGTGTGGAGGTTCTTTGGATCAATAACCGGTACTGGCATAGGGAAGAAGAAAAGAAACGGGAGTCAGTTCGACAAACTGGATCAGGATTGGGTGGTAAGACCTCGAATCCTGGGAAGAAGGGTAACCAAAATCCTCCTTCACAATCTTCTCCTGCATTGGGAAATCAGTCAAAAGGTACTAATAACCCGCAGACAACTGGGCAGAATCAAGGGAAGAAGCATCGGTTTGGCAACAAGAACAAATCGGATAGAACCAGACCTTCTGGTCAATCCTCATCAAATCCTTTGACTTCCCAACAGTCAAAACTGTACTCAAAACATCTCAGACTGGATGGAAAAGTTCAGCTGGAAAAGAAGGAGAGACACAGGAAATTCAACCTGTGTATGTTTTGTGGCAGTAAGCATAAGCTAGAGGATTGTCCTAATCAGAAATCAAGCCAACCTCACAGTCAAGCGGCCGAGGTTGAGGATGCCACTACGGATGTCTGAACATCTTCGGATGGTTTGGAAAAATAGTCTACAGCTCTTGTACCCCAGTATGAAGCAAGAGTTGCATTGACCCGGTTTGTGCCTACCCAGGGGAAGTTATACTTAATGCATCCGCTCTTTCCAAATATGAAATATGAATGTTCTCTTTGTTTTGATCATACTACTGAATTTCAATCACTGGATGAACTGGCCAGTACATTATCTTTACTACAATTTCCATGCTTACTTGATTCTGGTTCTACAGACTCTTTTCTCAATTTTTCCTATGTACAAAAACATTCTATTCCAACAACACCTATACCTCCAATCAATCTCTGTTTATTTGATGGTTCTCTTACTGCAACTTCTATGATGGAAATGGCTGAATTACTGGTTCGCTTTCTGACTGGCGATTTTTTTATGATTAACTTTTATGTTACTTCATTGGATTCATCTTGCAAAGCCATATTAGGATATAGTTTTTTGTCCTGCTACAATCCGTTGATTGACTGGGTTACAAAAACGATTTCTTTCCGAAACACTGACCAAGATGTTTTCAAACAGATATCTACACTTCCGGATACTTTAATTTCAAGTTCCGAAGTGTCCGCTCCACCTCAGGAGCTTTTAGCAAAAACAGATGCATCACACTCTAAACCTCGCTCTTGCCTTTCACCTCATCCACTCATGGACAAATTTCCATACAAACCCATCTACTCATACACAATGGTATCACAAATGGGATCTCATATCGAATCTGTGGAAAAACTGGACATCAACATTGCACTTCTGGGAGCAGTGGCTTTCAACCGGGTCCGCAAAGACACTGGTATTGAGCCAATTCTATTTCGTTACATTCCTTCCGAAATTACTGCTAAAGGCTTTAGTACTGAAGAATTTGAATCTCAGGAACAAGGATCTATCCTTCCAGATCAATATGTGCAATTTGCTGATGTCTTCGACAAAAGCTCATCCGAAGAGCTTCCGGAACATTGATCTTATGATCTAAAGATTGATTTAGAGGAAGGTGCTGAGCCACCTCTCGGAAGATTGTATCCCTTATCTCCAAAAGAATTGGGGGCCCTTCACGATTTCCTGGATAAGCAACTAGCTAGAGGTATAATGCAAACCTCATCATTGCCATATGGTGCACCAGTTCGATTTGCTCCGAAGAAGGACAGTTCTCTCCAACTATGCATCAACTTCTGAGGAATTAATCGCATCATGAAAAAGGACCAATACCCATTACCACTAATATCTGACCTGCTTGATGCACACCGAAAGGCGGCCATATACACCAAACTCGATTTAGCTCATGCTTATCATCTCGTACAAATTGCCGAAGGCGACAAATGGAAGACTGCTTTCCAGACTCGCTACGGCTCTTACGAGTGGAAAGTAATACCAGAAAGACTCACCAACGCCCCGGCTGCTTTTCAGAGATTTGTTAACTCTATCTTTGTGGATTTACTGGACATTTATGTGATTGTTTACATTGATGATATTCTAGTATATTCAGATAATCCGGAAGATCATGAGGAACATGTCCAAGAAGTCCTCCAAAGACTCCAACAAGCTCAACTCTACTGCAATCTCGCGAAATGCTTCTTCAGAGTTGATACAGTTGAATATCTTGGCTACATCTTATCTCCCACCGGCCTTACCATGTCTTCAGACAAGGTAAAAGCGATCATTGAATGGCCAGTGCCTCAAAAGGTCAAGGATATTCAATCTTTTCTCATATTTGCCAATTTCTATAGGCGTTTCATTTATAATTATAGCAACATAGTGATTCCATTAACCTGACACACCCGAAAAACAACAGATTGGATTTGGACTGCAGAATGCCAGTTGGCTTTTGAAAGTCTCAAGCATGCATTCACCAGCGCTCCTATTCTAGCCCACTGGGAACCGAATCGACCACTCATTGTGGAAACCAATGCTTCAGACTATGCAATTGCAGCTATCCTTTCAATTCGACTTTCGGATGGGGAAGTACATCCTATCGCTTTTCTTTCACGCAGCAGAACTAAATTATGACGTTCATGATAAGGAGCTTCTGTCAGCGACTTGCTAGCTCTCACAAGAGACAACCAGGCCTCACACGATAGACGATGAGCAAGAGGGCGAAAAAGCAAAAGAGGATGGATAATACAACCCAACTACAAGTCTAGCTACCGAGGACAATAGACGAGAATAGAGATCTAAGGAATATAACTACAAAATACCTAGTCTTATATACGAAATGTGATATGAAACTGTGAGAGATGTCTCGCACCGTAACTGTGAGGATCTACAATAAGAGTCGCTCATATCCATAAGTAAAGCTGTAGGTATTTGGTGAGTAAACAATAAGGCAATATAAAAAGAAGCATGGAGGCGGAACAATAATGATGTCGTCCTGTCAATAGGTTGACAGGCACGAGAGAGTCACGCCTAAGTGAAACAACAGCATGAGAACAATAAGGCTGACACATGTAACCTAAATGATAATGAGAATATAATGAGCACTGGTGCAAGCGCCTCAGTGATTAGGTAAGTAAATAAAAGAAAAGGAAAAAGAATAATAAAAGAAAAGAATAATAAAAAGATCATTTCGTGACAGCTTCTAGCTATTTTCGAAACTTGTAAAGCTTGGCAGCACTACCTCGAAGGTTCTGGAGACCCGATCAATGTGGTCGCCGACCATAAGAATCTTGAGTACTTTTCTACAACAAAAATTCTGACTCGGTGACAGGTCCAATGGTCTGAATACCTTCACCAATTCAATTTGGTTATCTGGTTTCAACCGGGTAAATTAGGGGAAAAACCGGACTCCATCACTAGATGATAGGACATCTACCCAAAAGAGGGGGATATCAGCTATGCCCAAGTCAATCCACAGAACTTCCGACCTGTATTCACTAATGAACAGCTAACTGCTTCACTTCGGGCTACTTTCCTTGAAGGACCAGTTCTCTGGGCATCAATCATTATGGACATCAATGCTTTACATGAAGCAATTTAACAATTGTTACCAATCGATCTGGAGTCTGCACTAGGTCTCACATATGCCCAAGACACTACTAAACCTTGATGGACTATGGGTGAAGATAATATACTATGCCTTGATAACTGAATCTATGTTCTGAATCACTCAGATCTACAAGTACAAGTTCTACGGTATTTCCATGATCACCCTCTTTTGGGCCACTTTGATCAAAACCGGACTCTAGAATCCATTCATTGGCAATATACTTGGCCTAAGGTCCAAGATTTTGTACAAGACTATGTTGCCTCCTGCACTACTTGTGGTAGGAACAAGTCACATCAACATCAGCCTTATGGATTGCTAAAGCCTCTTCTGGTACCGACGGGCCCTTGGGATTCCATATCCATGGACTTTATCGAAGAACTACCAATGTCGGATGGCTACAATTCCATTCTAGTCACTGTGGATTGATCATCAAAACAATCCATCTTCATTAAGTGTCATACTACAATCACATCCAAGCAATTAGCTGAACTTTTTGTCATTCATGTCTTCTCGAAACACAGAGTACCAAGCCATGTAACCTCAGACCGAGGTTCCAAATTCATATCTGCATTCTTCCGGGCCCTTGGCCCATCGTTAAACATGGAACTTCACTATACTTCCAGATATCACCCTGAAGCCGATGGTCAAACCAAATGAGTCAACCAAACCCTGGAGCAATACATCCACATTTATTTCAATTACCAACAGGACAATTGGTCTGGCCCTTTACCAATGGCTGAGTTCACATACAATAATGCACCAAATGCATCTACAGGTATTACCCCTTTCTTTGCTAACAAGGGTTACCATCCAAATGTATCCATTTGACCAGAAGTTGATATCTGATCCGATTGAGCTCATGATTTCATCATCAACTTGGATGAAGTCCATTCTTTCCTTCATGACAAAATTACTAATGCTCAGAAACAGTATAAAGAACAGGCTGACCGGAAACATATTTCTGCTCCTGAATTCCAGATTGGATCCAAAGTCTTTGTATTAGCCAAACACATCTGATCGACCCGACCCACTCCGAAATTCTCGGAAAAGTATCTTGGCCCATTCAAGGTTACCAAATGCATCAGAACATTAGCCTACAAGATACAACTACCAGATTACCTCTCCAGAATACACCCCGTATTTCATGTTTCACAATTGGAACTGTACACTCCCAATCTGATATCAAGGTAGATGGTGAACAGGAGTTTGAAGTTGCAGAGATCCTAGATTCGAAATTGGATCATAGGTACTGACAATGTCCATTATGATACTTTATCCGTTGGAAAGGTTATGAAGGTACTGAAGAGGAATTCTCATGGATTGGAGCCGATGAAATGCATGCTGATGAACTTCTCGGAAAATTCCATAACCAATATCCATCTAAACCTGGACCCTTACAGGACATCAATTAATATTGTCGTATGATTCTACTTATTCTTATTCTTTATTTTATAATTCCTCACTTCCGAATGGTTGAGATCGACTGAAGGGATTACCGCCATGATAGTTTATTGAGCAATAATGTTATGATTGTGCACAAAGGGATCGTCGGGAATGATCGCGGGAAGATCACGAAGGAAAATACTTCGCGAGGTAAGACAATCCTATACAATGTAGTCAGACCTTGACTCCACTATTAGTAGAGTCCTTGACACTTCGTGTGTCCGCAAGAGAAGAAAGATAAACGTGTTCCATTCGCGATGACTGTCACGGAATGTACTGACAATGAGGATGTTAAAACAATGATATAGCTAGGTGATTAATTGGTATTACTATTGAAGTGCTATCAAGGTTGATATTCAAATTAGAGAACTACCTATTTGATACCATAGCTTTATACTAAAGGTAAGTCAGGATCGCGAAGCAATGCCATGCCCAAATGGGTTAGCTCATAAGTAAAGAACAAAGGAAGGGATATAAAAGGGATAGTGTGAATCCGATAAGAATGATAAGAGATCAAGAGTAATTGCTTCATGTCGGAATTCCTTTGCAAAGTAATTGCATAGTGGTAAAAGGATATAAGTAATATTTAAGTAGCGGAATGGTTCGCGAAGCTTTGTAAAGACTTAGCTTGCATAGATATAACAGATAATCCCTTACCGGAATTTCATATGACTATTCTTTCACACTTCCGCTATCCGGACATCTCCGTCCGAAATTTAAACTCATTCCTTACAAGTATTATTGGCTGATTTTCATACAGCATATTCCTTACTTTTCCATTTCATTTTCAACTACGATAAAAATTTTTATTTAAGTCCAATACTGGACAATTTTTTCGAACACCATATAAAACTGATTAAAAAGAGTTATGATTTAAAAAGTCCTAACTATCTACTACTAGGCCTATTCTCGGCCTTTTGCCTTCCTATCCCCCATTCTCTTCACCCTTTCTTCCTCCATCTCTGCTTCATCACCTCGGATCCTTACAAGGAACTGGACCATGTCCTCCAACAATCCTAACTGACGGGTTAGATCCCTTACATCTCCTTGGAGATCCTCCATTGTCCTACTGCTTGACGAAGCTGTTATATCTATGCAAGCTAAGTCTTTACGAAGCTTCGCAAACTATTCCGCTACTTAGATATTACTTATAACCTTTAACCACTACGCAATTACTTTGCGAAGGAATTCTGACGCAAAGCATTTACTTTTATCTCTTATCATCCTTATCGGATTTACACTATCCCTTTTATATCCCTTCCTTTGTTCTTTACTTACGAGCTAGCCAATTTGGGCATGGCATCGCTTCGCGATCCTGATTTACCTTTAGTATAAAGCTACGGTATCGAATAGGTAGTTCTTCAGTTTAAATATCAACCTTGATAGCACTTCGATAGTGATACCAATTAATCCTCTCTATCTGTATCATCGTTTTAAACCTCCTTGCTGTCAGTACGTTCCGCGATAGTCATCACGAACGGAACACGTTTACTTTCTTCTCTTACGGACATGCGAAGTGTCGAGGGCTCTACTAATAGTGGAGTCAAGGTCCGACTACTTAGTCTAGGATCATTTTACCTCGCGAAGTATTTTACTTCGTATTTTCCCGCAATCATCCCGCAATCATTCCCGACAATCCCTTTGTGCACGATCATAACAGACGCCCTGGACTTCTCTACCTTCACCCTCTTTGCTTGGCAGGAATGCTTGGCCTGTACCAATGAACATCGGACCTTGGCAGTATGACAGGCTTGGCACGAAGAGGATCGTACACCTACTAAAATGCACGAGATACCTTTTGACAGGCATCGATCGCACTTCACTTCCTTTTTAGGGGAAGGAGTAGGTTTGGGATTGGCTTTGCCGTTGTTGTTGGCATCCTCGGAACCTAAGGACAAGGAATCATCATTGTGCAGAGTGGGATCCACAGAAGCAGCAACCTAATAAAAAATTAGAACAAGTTAAATAAAAAATTTGTGTGACACACCTTGACCAGAGGGCATTTACGCTTCCTGGTTACCAAATCCTCGGTTCTCTCCTTGGCTACATTCTGCCTGGTTACTTCCTCGGCCCTGGCCTCTTCTTCTGCTCTCTTCCGAGCATCCTCCATCTCAATCCACTGTTGTTCTACTTTGGCCTTGCTCTTCTTCTCTTCTTTACGCATCCGGATCTCAACCAGCCGGGCCTCTGCTGCAGCTTCTTCCTTTTCCTCTTCAGTCTTGCATTTGGCCTCGCATTTGGCCCGTTCTTCCTTTCTTCTCTGGAGGTAGGTGATTTTGGCCATCTCCTCATCGTCTGAGGGCAGGGAAGAGTTGGTACGGGAGGTGGGTGGTGACATGGTGGATAGAAAGAGAAAGTGGGGACTGAGAAAATGTTATTTGAACAGGTATTTATATCCTACCAACTGCAACATGGCTGACTAATCTATTTCCGAACATTTCTGATTAGTATCTTCTTTTCCAATCTGTTGATTAGATCAATACTTTTCAAACAAACAACTGTCATACAAGGCTTTTGAGGGCAAAAGCCTACTAGGGGGATACTGTTATGGGTATGCTTCCGCTACCTCGTACAGAACATATGGAACCAACAATTATAATTCATTCCTTTCCATATTGGTTCAGGACCAGACCATACGATGAATCTGATGTTAATGGATATGATTACTTTTAATTCCCACACTATTATCTTTTAATTATATTATTGGGAACTTTTTACAATACTTATTGTTTTATCCCAGATACTCATTGTTCTTCTTTTAACAATGAGGATTATACTTAGATCATTCCAATCTAGAGAGATTATCACTATAACTCGGTCCGGACTTTCCAGTCTTACCTTCTAGTTGTCCAAACTTATCCGGCCAACTTCCGCATGCCCGAAATCTATGAACATCAATGGAACCACTATGACATAGCGGGGGCACTACTGAAAGTGGTGCTAAGGTTCTTGTTCGACTTTACCGTTCTCCATTTCTCCTGATTGGTAGTTACCGTACAAACCCGTGAACTATCGGAACCCTTTACACTATCCTATTCACCCTAGACCTTACGGAATCTCACTGGAACAGACTTAACAACATTTAATAAATTTTTTTAATCAGTTTTTTATGGTGTCCGAAAAAAATTGTAACATAGTTAATAACGGAAACATGAAGGGAATATGCAATATGAAAAATCGGCCGATAATATTTTGTAAGAAATGAGTTTAAATTTTGGACAGAAATGTCTGGATAACAGAATTGTGAAAGTGTTATGATCGTGCACAAACGGATCGTCGGGAATGATTGCGGGATGATTGCGGGGAAATACGAAGTAAATTACTTCGCGAGGTAAAACGATCCTAGACTAAGTAGTCGGACCTTGACTCCACTATTAGTAGAGTCCTTGACACTTTGTGTGTCTGCAAGAGAAGAAAGTAAAATGTGTTCCATTTGCAATGACCGTCGCGGAACATACTGACAGTAGGGATGTTAAAACCATGATATGGATAAGTAATTAATTGGTATCACTATCGAAGTGCTATCAAGATTGATATTTAAACTGAGGAACTACCTATTCAATACCGTAGCTTTATACTAAAGTTAAGTCAGGATCGCGAAGTGATGCCATGCCCAAATGGGTTAGCTCATAAGTAAAGAACAAAGGAAGGGATATAAAAGGGATAGTGTAAATCCGATAATAATGATAAGAGATAACGAGTATTTACTTCACATCAGATTTCCTTTGCAAAGTAATTGCATAGTGGTAAAAGGATATAAGTAATATCTAAGTAGCAGAATGGTTGGTGAAGCTTTGTAAGGACTTAGCTTGCATAGATATAACAGTATCCCCCTCTTAGGCTTTTGCCCTCGAAAGCCTACATGATTGTTAACAATTAACAAATCTAAAATTAGGTAGAATGGAAAAGTAAAAAGGAAAAGTAAAATTTTCAAATGCCACGCGATTTATGATCAAGGTAAATGAAAAATTTGAAGTCAAACCTGCCCTCAACGATGAATGTGTATAAAACATGAGGGTTTTCTCTGTTTTTCCTAAGTCCTCATCACTCTATGATGTCTTTTACTGTCACCGCCACCGAAACCCTACAGGAACAATGAGCATGCCTCATTCAGGAGCAGGTGGAATGAGCCCACCTTCATCAGCTTGAGATTGATGTGCAGGAAGCTGCCTTCGAGGAGGAGATGGTGAGGTTGGAGGAGGAGGCTGCTCATGAGGCTGAGTGCAAGGCGGAAGAGAAGAGACTCGAGGAAGAATGAAAACTCGAGGAAGAGAAGCAAGCTGTGAGGAAAATGTTATATTTATGCAAGCTAAGTCTTTACAAACCATTCCACTACTTAGATATTACTTATATCCTTTTACCACTATGCAATTACTTCGCGAAGGAATTCTGACATGAAGCAATTACTCCTTATCCCTTATCATTCTTATCAGATTTACACTATCCCTTTTATATCCTTTCCTTTGTTCTTTACTTACGAGCTAACCCATTCGGGCATGGCATCACTTCGCGATCCTGACTTAACTTTAGTATAAAGCTACGGTATCGAATAGGTAGTTCCTCAGTTTAAATATCAACCTTGATAGCACTTCAATAGTGATACCAATTAATCACCTATCTGTATCATTGTTTTAACATCCTTGTTGTCAGTACGTTCTGCGACGCTCATCACAAACGGAACACATTTACTTTTCTTCTCTTGCGGACATGCGAAGTGTCAAGGACTCTACTAATAGTGGAGTCAAGGTCCGACTATGTTGTCTAGGATTGTTTTACCTTGCGAAGTATTTCACTTCATATTTTCCCGCAATCATCCCGCAATCATTCCCGACGATCCCTTTGTGCACGATCATAACAGTGATACAGACCGCAGAGTCTGTGAACCCAGCCAGGCTCGTTGACCTTCTACCAGAATTCCAACACTCCCCCTCAATGAGTATCGGCTCTTCATTGTAATCCCAGACTAAGAACAGCAGCTTTGTGGATGATAGGCGGGAGCAGTTTAGTGAAGATGTCCACAGTGTTGTTTTTCGAGTCAACGCGAGTTGGTACAAGATCCTTACACTCAACTGCTTTCTCGATCAAACAACAACAAAGCTTGATGTGTTTTGTACCTTGGCTGACCTTGGTCGAACTGAGATTAGCCAAAGCAGAATTTGAGTCGATGAGTATAGGAGTGGGTGGAAGACAGGGAAAACCTAGTTCTTCGAGGAGTTGTCAAAACCAGACAATGTCTGAGCCACAAATGCTAGCGGCGTAGTACTCAGCTTGAGTAGTACCCACAGCAACTTGAGTCTGATGTCGGGCATACCACAGAAAGCATCCAGAGACATAGCACAATGCTCCCCCGGAAACAGAGTGACCATGTTCATCGGGGTTATCTGCGAAATTAGCATCGGTGTATGCGAAGAAAGGATCATCAGATGATGATGTACCACCTAGCACAACTTGATAGCTAGTGGTGCCTTTGAGATAGTGCATGATACATTGAACAGCAGTCCAGTGAGAAGGACCGGGATTTCGCATGAACTGAGCGACACGTTGAACAGCGCGGCTAATATCTGGACGGGTCATGACAGCAAGGTGCATGAGAGTACCAACAGCTTCGGAATACGGCTTGGTCTCCATGAACAGATATTCGGCAGAGCCGACTTCTGGGCAGTCAGATCGACGAAGTGGGATATCTTCCATAGGAGTGGACAGAACGCGAGTCGCATCAGCACGGAACTGATGGAGAAGAGATTCGGTGTATGAACATTGAGAGAAAGAGATGGTGCGCTTCTCTTGATCACATAACACAGTCATACCAAGTAACTCTGAGATAGGTCCCTTGTCAGTGATGTCGACATGTTGACGAAATTCGGACTTGAAGGCATTTCGCGCATGGACAGCGCTAGGGAAGAGCGCAAGATCGTCGACATGGGAAGTGATGATGACAGTACCATGATCAGTATGTCGAATGAAGACGCATGGATCAGAGATACAAGTCTTGAAACCTAGCTTGGTGAGAATACTCTTCAATTTCTTATACCATAAGAAACCGGCTTGCTTCAGACCATATAGACCTTTCTTCAGCTTCCATACCCAGGTCTCCTTTCCAGCAGATTCTAGACCCTCTGGCTGTTTGAGATACACGGGTTGATCATCAGGCATGTCGGAGTTGAGGAAAGCAGAGACCATGTCGATAACGTCAATCTCCCAGTCATGAGCGGCAGCATATGCGGCGATACCACGAGTGGATTCGATGCGGGCAGTAGGTGCACTGGTGTCAACATAGTCAATACCCGGACATTGAGAATAACCTTGAGCAACAACTCGAGCTCGAAATCCGTTAATGTCACCAGTATGAGAATTGGTCTTAATGGCCCAGACCCAATGCGAACCAATGGCCTTACTTCCACAGGTGAGAGGAGCTAGTCCGTAGGTTTTCATCTGGAGGAGCTTGGAGTGCTTGTAAGCCATAGCTTCCTTCCACTCAGGAGTATCAGGACAATCCATAGCTTGTTGAAAAGTAGTGGGGGTATCACCATGATGGAGGTGAAAGACATGCTCAGGCTCACCAGGCCCAGCATCACCTTCGACAGGAGCAGCTCTCTCTGCCTCATGTCGGTCAACGGCAGCATGATGGCGCGTACGAAGCGGGGCAGCATCCGATGGTTGGATTCCACAACGTTGAGGAGCAGGGAGAGGAGGAGGTGTATGAGGAGGAGACGGAGGAGGAGACGGAACAGGGAGAATATCATGAACAGGAGCAGGTAGAGGAGGAATGGGAGGATCATCCGACCAGTCATTAGGGTCAAAACGCGAATAGTTGTATGACTCCCCCTTTGACGATGGAGTGTCTTCAGAAGCTCCCCCAGATGCAGAGTCATCAGCGCTCTTCCTAAATGCGGAATCGTCAAACTTGACATGAGCAGATGTGGCTACACCTTTTCCTGGGATATATATTCGAAAAGCGTCTTGAACCTCGTCAACCCCCAAGAAATAGCCAGGTATACCTTTCAGATTGAACTTGTGATCTTGAGACGTATTGTACACCCAAGCCTTACACCCAAAAGGATGGAGGTTACGAAGCATCTCTTCCTTTCCATACACGGAGTTAGGAACTGAGCCTTTAGGAAGAGAGCAAGTGACGGTAGAGTTGCGAATGTGATTCACATATCTGGTAGCTTCATCCCATAAGGATAGGGGAAGACCAGAGGCGATGAGGATGGTGCGGACTTTGTCAAAAATGGTACGGTTGAGACGTTCGGCTCATGAATTCCATTCAGGAGTATGGGGAGCAGAGCTGGTATGAATGATACCATTCGCGGATAGGAAAGCTTCCCATTCAGCGGTAAAATACTCTCCCCCATTATCCAAGTGAAACTCTTTCAGTTTCCGACCAGTTTGACGTTCAACCCTAGCAAGCCAGTCCTTGAATGCCTGGAACGCATCGCTCTTCCATCAAAGGAAATGACACCACGACTTCCGAGAATAGTCGTCGAGGAAGGTCATAAGATAGCACTGACCACGCGCAGTTTGCACAGGGGAAGGTCCCCACAAGTCAGAGTGAACAAGATCAAGAATGTTCGACGCTCTCAACTTTGAAGTGGGGAATGAGGAACGGGTGTGCTTGTCCTGTGCACAAGCATCACACACAGGGGGTTCAGCCTTCAACTCTGTATCCGTAAACACCCACTGCTTGTCCACCAGTCCTGCACGATACATCTCTCGACACGCCGAGTAATTATTATGGCCAAGGGCACAATGAAGTCGGTAAAGGTTGGTCCAGAGAGGTGGATTGGCATCGGAGGCAGAGTAGTATGCAGTTTCGAGCGGCAGCTGGTCAAGAGAATAGAGACGCAAGTCATCTTTAGTGCCAGTGAGAACAATCTTCGGCTTATCCAGAAGCTCCTCCATAAATTTTCCGTTATCATCCTGATGGAAGACAACACACTTTCCAGCACCAAAGACGGAATACATCTTTGCTTCATCGAGGCTGGGAATGGAAATGAGAGATGGAGAGGAGCGAGGGACATAGGCAGTGTTTTTGAGCAGAAGTCGACGTCGTCCATTAGGGAGGCGCGCGATGAAGGTAGCGATGCCTCGACCAGCAATCTTTCTAGCACCATTACCAAAACCGGTAACGCTCTGAGAGATGGAACGAACAGCGGAAAAGTTGGCTTTGATAGAGTGAATGTGAGATGTGGTACCAGTGTCAACGTAAATGGGTGGTGGTCTGGAAGAATCTGTATCAGCTGTATACGATTCCTCTAAAACAGACTTGGAAGGGGGATGATCCACTGAGCTTTCAGATAAAACCAAAGTATAAGCGGAGATGTCAGAATGATATTCAGTATCGATAGACGAAGCTACAAAGTGAGATTGAGTAGAAGATGGCTGTGATGTACTCCCCCCTTCATCCGTAATGTGAGCCCTCTCCTTGGGCTTATTCCTCCTATTAGTACCAGGGTGTTTGCCCGCATGGTTACCTCCACCAGGAGCCCAACAATCTTCGATGACATGTCCTCGAGGTTTAGGACAATTTTTGTTCCTGCAGTACTTGATGCCCTGAGCCTGAAAGGCTTGCTCGACAGTAGCAGAAGCAGCGTCAAGAGTGGAGGATGAGGTTGAAGAATCTTTCTCCATGCCGTTAGAGCGACGGAGTGCAGAAAGAGAGATGAGAGTGGACTGGAGGGTGGTGGTGTCAGTGAGCGTAAAGCTCGAACTGAATTTGTGGTAGGAGAGTGGATCGGCAGTATGGTCATAGAGAGAAGCAACGAAAAATGCGGCGGAATATTTTGGTGGAAAATTAAATCCAGCCAGTGCCAGTTTCGAAACAGCTTCCTCATACCTTTTGGTGTGCACCTTAATGTCACCATCCTTCAGAAGCTTCTCAGCCATAGCACGAAACCAGATCATAATAGACCCAGCATCACTCTGAGAGAATTCACTCCTCAACGCTGGCCAAGCATTGTATGCAGACTTTCCCTGAACCTTGATGATGAGGTCCTTGGAGATGCACTTCAGGGTCATAGAGACCAAGAAGCCATCGGCCAGATCCCAGACTCGCTGCTTTGTCCTATCAGATGATGGACGTAGGATGGAACCATCAAGGAGGCCGAAGCAGTCTGATGTTTTGGCAGCCTGATGAAACATCATCGACCAAATCAGGTAATTATCCTGACCAGTGAGCTTGGAATCAGAATCGGTAGGGAAGAGAGCGGGGTAGTTGCAGGACAAGGTCCAGTCGCTATAAAGCTCTGACTGAGCTACAGCAGGCACCAATGTAGTGGTCGAAGCATCAGGCAGGGCAGGAGCGGGAGGCGACGGAGGTGATCCTGATGAACTAGGCATGATGAAGAGTGAGGTGTGGGAGTAGAGATGATGCGAGAGTGTGCAGAAATTTTAACGGATGAAGCAGAGTTCTGAGGAGTGGGAGAGAGGGAGGAAAATTTTGTTGAACCAGGAGTCAAGGAATTCCGAATGACGAGCAGCTAGGATAGGACTACGGACAACCGGGGCCCATAACCTGTTGGGATCGTAAGAGCAGGGAGGTCACCTGTAGCGATGAGTACAAGAGAATGAGAGTGAGTATGTAGTACTCAGAGCTACAGCATAGAATAAGTAAGAGTGAAACAGAGTAGAATGAATGTGAGCATACCTCAGTCGTAGTGGAACAAGACTGAGGAGCAACGAGGAAAAATGAGAATAAAATCTACGCTACATCACGTGATACAGACTGCAGAGTCTGTGAACCCAGCCAGGCTCGTTGACCTTCTACCAGAATTCCAACATAGTTGTCTTTTGTTGTTTTTTGTTGTTTGTTTGTTTTACTTTGTTTAATATTATAAGTATTTGACTTTTTTGTGGTTTTGGAACTCATAAGGATTTGTTGGTGGAGATTTGTTAGTAGTATAATGAGTGAAATTCATTCTGCAAGGAAAGAGTTGCAATTGATTTTGGAAGGAAGGGAAAATGTGAGAGTTCAAGTTAGTTTTGCGAATCATGGATCATGGAACTCCTTGGCATAGGGATTTGGAATTAGTAGGTAATGAAGTAGGTAGCACAAAATGTAATGCTGCTGAATCACAAATGTTTCGCAAGGAGTTTGTTAGCTAGGAAAATAAAAATTAGTATTTCCAGTGAATGAATGATGAAAGAAGAAGTGGTCATTAAATCATGATGGTGCAGGTTTGCGAGGGTAACGAAGATGGAAAGCTGGAACCAGCTTGTCTGTGTGGATTTTGTTCACAGTGACCCAGGAGAACTCTTCATCTGTACCTTCGTATCCTGCCCACCATATGTAATACCATAGTGGACATTTTTTGTATCGACAATCCAATTTTGAATCTAATACCTCTGCAACATTGTATTCCTCTTTGCCATCAACTTCCACTGGAGGTGGAGGTGTTTGTTTGTGATGTGGAATCAAGTTCGGAGTATAGGGTTTGAGTTGGGATATGTGGAAAACTGGGTGGATACAACTCAGGTAGGAAGGGAATTGTACCTTGTACAAGAGAGTTCCTATGCACTCAAGAACTTTGAAAGGTCCAAGATACTTCTCAGAAAACTTTTCAGTAGGTTGAGTGGTTTTTATGTGCTTCACTAGCATGAATACCTGTGAATCAATGGGAAACTTCGGGTGAGTAATATGTTTTCTGTCCACTGGCTCTTTGTAATGAGCTTGCGCATTAGTAATTTCTTCATGGAGGAAAGAATGAATCTCATCTAAATTCATTGCGAAGTCAATCAAGCAATCAGAATGGATGTCAATTTCAGGTTTCACTGTAATGTTAGGGTGATAACCATTATTCATGAAGAACAGAGTAATACCAGTGGAAGCATTCAGAGCATTGTTGTATGCAAATTCCGCAATAGGCAAAAGCTTTGCCCAATCATCCTGTTGATACACACAATATGTACGGATGTATTGTTCCAGTGTCTGATGTCAGTTCAGTTCCCAATGTGCCAGAATAGGAGCATGAGTGAAGCTGTATTTGAGCTTCTCAAAGGCTTCTTGGCAGCCAGTGTTCCAGTTTCATGGTGTATCCTTTCGTGTGAGTCATGTCATTGGTACTACAATATCACTATAATTATAAATAAAACGTCGATGAAAATTGGCAAAGCCAAGAAAAGACTGGACGTCTTTGACTTTCCAAGGTACTGGCCAGTCAATGATAGTTTGTACTTTGTCTTTCAACATCGTTAAGCCCTCTGGGGAAAGAATATAACCAAGATACTCTACTGTGTCAACCTCCCATTTGCATTTCATGAGGTTCACATAAAGTCGATGTCTTTGAAGATGACGGAGGACCTCGCGAACATGTTTGCAATGTAGTACCTCATCATCAGAGTAAATAAGTATGTCATCGAAACAAATGATAACATACACATCTAAAAGATCAGCAAATATGTCATTAACAAACCTTTGGAAAGCTGCAGGAGCATTAGTGAGTCCAAATGGCATAACCCTCCATTCATAAGAACCCCAACGAGTTCTGAATGTTGTTTTCCATTCGTTGCCTTCCACGATTTGAACTAAATGATATGCATGAGCGAGATCAAGTTTGGTATAATGCTTAGCTTTTTTCAGAGCATCTAGTAAATCAGAAATAAGAGGCAAAGGATATCGATCCTTCTTTATGATATTATTAAGACGGTGAAAGTCTACACAAAGTCGAAGATTTCCATCCTTTTTCGGTATGAACAATACTGGAGCTCCATGAGGAGAGGATGAAGGTTGAATAGTGCCTGATTTGAGGTGCTTATTGATGAAATTGCATAGAGCCTCTAATTATTTAGCAGAAAGAGGGTAAAGATGACCAATAGGTGGTTCGGCACCTTCCTCCAATTCAATCTTGAGGTCATAGGGTTGGTGCTCAGGCAGCACTTCAGATTCAACTTTGTCAAAAACATCCACAAAGTCCATGTAATGCTTCAGTAATGATGAGGGATCACTTTTGCTTGCCAAAGTTGTCGAAGCAGCTCGCGCTGTAACTTCACTGTGAACCACGTGTAAAAGCAATGGTTCACACTTGGCATTCTTGCAAGCACTGTTGAAGAGTTCCGCATTGACAAAAGCAATGTCAACTTCTGGGTTTTCAAGTCGCAAAGTGGTCAATTGAGCCACCAAAAGATAGGAATAGATGGGTTCATAGGGGAAAGAGTCCAATAAGGACAAGGTGAATGGCAAGAATGAGTTTGCGAAGATGGTCGCAAAGGGACCTCTTTGGAACTAATGGTAGGCTGACCCCACAAGGGGACAGTTTCTTCCGGAATGGGTGTTCATGGAAGTGAGGACATTGAGGGAAACTCAACTTGCTTAGTGGAGTGGAATGTAATGTTTCTCAATGCCCAGTCAATCAACAGATTGTAGCGGGTCAAGAAGCTGAAGAGGTACTTGCCACAGCTTCCTGTGTTTCCACACCACGTCCATGAGCTTCGCAAGACTTTTGTTTCTCACAGTCATTGAACTTATGATTCCCACCACAAAATCTGCACAGCCCCAACTTCTTCCGGCATTCTGACTCTTTTGTGAGGAGCTTGCTGTCCGAGCTGAGGTTGCTCATGTATGCAGGTCAAGACACTGCAGCACTCATTGATGATGAAGAATTTCCACCTCCATTAGCCTTACCTTTTTTCCCTGAATTATTTGTCAAAGCTGTAGGTGTATTGGTCATGGAGGAGGATGTAGGAGTTTGTGAAGAACCTGGCAAATTCTTCCTTGACACTGTTGATGCTTTCCCTCCCAAGGAAACACTGGTCGATCTAGTGGCTTCTCTTTTCTGTTCTTCTCATCTCCAGTACCTGTTATCTACACAAAGTACCTCATAACAGTATTCTGCGAGTGTCTTTGGTTCCAGAAGATGAGCCATCTCATCTTTCATATGGCTTGCCAAGCTGCATTGATAAACCCATTTAAGGGCATGTGAGTCCCATTTAGTAGACACTGTGAGGGTATTGAAACAGATGTTATACTTCTGTACGTTATTGGATTCTTTCATCCTTAATGTTCCGAGCTTATCCTTGGCTTCCCCCTGTGCATCGTAGATACCAAAATTATCCTGTAATTCCTTCACTAATGCCACGAAGGAACTCATCCAAGCTGGCATCATGGAAAGATTTGGATCCAGAATATCTGGTTTGTGTCATGAAATGATCTTTTTCATTATTCTTTTCTTTTATTTACTTACCTAATCACCAAAGCGCTTACACTAGCGCTTATTATATTTTCATTATCATTTAGGTTACACGCGTCAACCTTATTGTTCTCGCATTGTCGTTTCACTTAGGCGCAACTCTCTCGTGCCTGTCAGCTCATTGACAGGACGATGTCATTATTGTTCCGCTTCCATGCTTCTTTCTATATTGCCTTATTGTTTACTCACCTAATACCTACAGCTTTACTTATGGATACGAGCGACTCTTATTGTAGATCCTCACGGTTACGGCGTGAGATATCTCTCACGGCTTCATATCCCAATAGTATATAAGACTTAGTATTTTGTAGTTATATTCCTTAGCTCTATTCTCGTCTATTCTCCTCGGTAGCTAGACTTGTAGTTGGGTTGTTTTATCCATCCTCTTTTGCTTTTTTGTCCTCTTGCTCATCGTCTACTGTGTGACGCCTGGTTGTCTCTTGTGAGAGCTAGCGAGTCGCTGACAGAAGAATAGAGCTTCTACCACACACCACCCGTCACAACAAACTTTTACAAACTTGCCTAGGATTCAACACGCCGTTGAAAACTAGTTTTCTCGATATGTTACATATTTTCATTCTTACCAAACACGCTCATCCCCTCCCTTACTATAATTCAACATGACTGATCGGTCGATACATACGCCCGACCCAGCAGAAGTCACTACCATCACTTCTAGTCCACGCCGGGTGTTTGTCAATACACCAGGGAACTATGATGGCGATCCCGCCACCTACCGACCATGGCGACGACGAATGATGGCTTACGTTTCTGAATTAACGGAAACGAAACAGGTCGACAACTCCCATCGTGTCACCACCATCATTATGTCCTTCCTGGTTGGAGGAAAAGCCGACGAATGGGCCCAAGTTTACTCTGATGATCACTTCGATATTGACAGAGGGACATGGGATATTACGGGGAAGCAGCTTATTGATGATATGGACAGGGAGTTCACAAACGTCGCGAAGGAGAAGGAGGCCCGCGACAAACTAACCTATATCCGACAGGGGAAGTCCTCGGCCAGCGACTTTTTCAAAGAGTTCGAATTGTTGCTGAAAGATGCCGGGTACAAGAAGGATGAGTCGCACGTCCTTACCCTAGCGGAGAGAGCAGTTGACCACACCCTCCTATACGACATCATTAAAGGACGAACAGAGCCCTTTGAAGACTACAGGGAGTTAAAGAAGGTAGTTACAGGGGCTGATAACGTAAGGCGGCAGTGGGCCGAACAGAAGAGAGGATATGGGTATGCGGGGTGGTGGAACGCTAACCCACAGGGACAGAGTCGTGGACAGTCGTCCACTCAGCAGAACCGGCAGGAGCCGAAAGTAGCTCCGAAGGCAGAGTATTCTGCGGCACCAAGAAGAGATGCTACCGGCACCACGTTCGGAGGAACGGGCAGGCCGATGGACATCGACCAGGTGAGGGAGAGGTGTTTGTGCTTCAACTGTGGCGAGCCAGGCCACATGAGCAGGAACTGCCCGCACAAGAGAAAGGCGGTAGTCCGAGGTATTATGTTGAACATGAGTGAGCAGGAACGTACAGATTTCATTAACGATTTGGGTTTTCCAAAGGCTCTGCAGTAGATATAGGTCTGCAGGAGCCTTCGCACACGGACATTTCGGAATTTGTTGATAATGGCGTTGATTATGTAATCAGTACAGGTACTAAACAGAAAAACGCGTCCACATTCATACACAAAACCGAAAAAACCGAAAAACCTATACGGTACGAACCCGACACTGCTGAATGGCTAACTCAGAGAGTTAGAGAAGATCAAGTCCCGAGAGCAGTGGGATTATTATGAACTTGGATGCCCTTTTCCCGGGAAAAAGAAGCCTCTGAAGAAACCGTCATGGACATACGAAAACGGAACTGGAAAATGGCAGTCACCGCCATCCGGAGTCTCAAGAACAAAAGGAGTTATGTTCGCGGGACACGCGGCAAAAGTCTGAAACTCCCAGCAATACTCGAGACACTGGAGGATGCTCGACAAATCGTCACAGAAGGACTTCTCGACAGTGGAGCTACCGGTTCCTGCATTGACTCAGAGTTCGTCAAATGGCATAACCTCATCACGAAAGATTTACCAATCAAAACACCTGTTTACAATGCCGACGGTACACTCAACGACTCCGGATCAATAGACAGATACGTTGAGATCCGGATGACTATCGGTGATCATTCAGAAATCGTACAGTTCGGAGTAGTAAGTCTAGGAAAGAATAATATCTTTCTAGGACTAGACTGGCTACGACATCATAACCCTAGTATCGATTGGAAAACATCTGAACTAACTTTTGACAGGTGTCCCACACGATGCGGTTACAACCCACATTTTTGGACACCAGAGGATACCCATTCTAGAGCGGCGTTACAGGAAGGCAAACAGCTTTTCCTATTCGACTGGGACAGGTATGTTCACGAGCAGGTACAGTCAAGGAAGTGGACGAAGGAACAAGCTAAGAAGGAAACAGCCAAAGAATTCGACACTTCCAAACCCTACGTCGAACAATACCCTGATGTCTTCAGCCAGAAGGAATTCGACCAGTTGCCACAACGACGTCCTTGGGATCACGCAATTGATCTAACGCCAGGTTCCAAACCTTTAGATTGTAAAGTATATCCGCTAAACCCAAAGGAACAAGAGGCACTCAACAAGTTCCTTGAAGAAAACCTTCGAACTGGACAAATCCAACCTTCGACCTCGCAGATGGCATCCCCTTTCTTCTTCGTCAAAAAGAAAGATGGCACCTTACGACCGGTACAAGATTATCGCAAACTGAACGAGATGATGGTTAAAAACCGGTACCCACTTCCTCTCATTCAGGAGCTAATCGATCGTTTAAAAGGTGCTAAAATCTTCACGAAGATGGATATCAGATGGGGATTCAACAACATCTGCATAAAGGAAGGTGACGAATGGAAAGCAGCCTTTCAAACTAACCAGGGGTTATTCGAACCAACTGTTATGTTCTTCAGACTCACTAACTCTCCTGCGACATTCCAAGGCTTTATGAACCATATCTTGCGAGACCTCGTCAATAGAGGTCATGTTATCATTTACATGGATGACATACTGATTTTTACCGATGGTATAGAAGAGCATCGACGAATTGTAAAGCAAGTACTCGATATTCTACGGGAGCACAAATTGTTTCTTAAACCCGAAAAATGCTCTTTCGAAAAACCGGTTATTGACTACCTCGGTATCATCATTGGTAACGGAACTATTCACATGGATCCCAAGAAAGTACAAGCCGTTAGAGAATGGACTACTCCACAAAAGAAGCGCGACGTTCAGCAATTCTTAGGATTTTGCAACTTCTTCAGGCGCTTTATTCGTGGATTTAGTCTTATTGCAAAGCCGCTGACACAGCTTACTGGGAATGGAACTTGGAAGTGGGAGAAAGTACAAGAAGATGCGTTCGAGGAGTTGAAACGCCGTATTTGTGAGGAGGTTGTTTTGTTGATTCCTCGTAATCAGGGACAATTCCGAGTCGAGGCTGATTCATCTGATTACGCCAATGGCGCAGTTTTATCACAGTTTGTCGACAATAGGTGGTATCCAATCGCTTTTCGTTCACGTTCTCTCAACGAGGTTGAGCGTAATTACGAAATTTATGATAAAGAACTCATGGCGATTATGGACTCACTTGACGACTGGAGACAGTATTTACTAGGTGCGGAGGAACAGATCGAAATTTTTACGGATCACGCAAACCTCCAGTACTTCAAGAAGCCGCAGAAGCTCAACCGATGACAAGCGCGCTGGGTACTGGAATTAGCAGAGTATAATTTCGATCTTGTTCATAAGCCTGGTAAATCGATGACAAAAGCTGATGCCCTGTCGAGGATGACAGGTCTTGAGACGGGGGACAAGGACAACGAGAACATCGTTCTCCTGAAACCGGAACTCTTCATCCAAGCTCTCGACCTATTGGCTCCTGAAGATCTCCTGCTATCAGAGATCCGAAAGAGTAGAAATCAAGTAGATCGAACCGTACAAGATGCCCTCGCTGCAAAAAACCCAGAGTGGACTGAAACCGACAAAGTCATTACATGGAAAGGGCGTGTTTATGTACCGAAAAACCGCCTACTCCGATCCAAAATAATCACTCAGTACCATGATACACCACTAGCGGGACATCCAGGACAGTACAAAACCACGGAGTTGATTACTCGGGACTACTGGTGGCCAGGGGTGACACGAGACGCAGGGAAATACGTCGAAGGTTGCGAGAAATGCCAGGCGACAAAATCACATCGTACCAAACCAGTCGGACAACTTCATCCACATGCGGTACCAACTGAACCATGGCAGATAATCAGCACTGATATGATAGGGGAACTACCGGAATCAGGAGGATATAATGCCATATCGGTGTTTATTGATCATTTTTCCAAAAGATTATGACTTGTTCCATCGCACACTACAGTCACATCAGAGGGAATGGCAAAAATCTATCGGGATCGTATTTTTTCTATCCACGGCATTCCACGAAAAATCATACATGATCGAGGACCTCAATATCATTCTCGTTTCATGAAGGAACTCTACTGTCTTTTAGGAATAGAAGCAAACTACACCACGGCGTATCACCCACAGACCAACGGCCAGACGGAACGAACAAATCAGGAGATAGAACATTATCTTCGTTTGTTCATTAGTTATCATCAAAACGACTGGCATGAGTGGTTACCACTTGCAGAGTTCGCCTATAACGATCGAGTACACTCTTCGACGAAAGTTTCCCCCTTCTATGCTGACAACGGTAGACATCCCTATAAAGGTATGGCACCTCAAATGACTTCGGACAACCCCACAGCACAGGCGTTTGCAGATGGAATGAGGAAGGTTCGAGAGGAGGTAGGAGCGGCCTTAGGAAAGGCCAACGAGGATATGAAGAAATTTTATGACCGGAAGCGAAGAGTTGGAGTAGAGTACAAGCCAGGCGATAAGGTTTGGCTTGAGGGAACTAATTTATCGACAGATCAGCCGATGAAAAAGTTAGGAGATAAACGGTTTGGACCGTTTACAGTTCAGAAGAAGATAGGCACTAGCTCCTATAAATTAGATATCCCCTCCACATGGAAACGTATCCATAACGTTTTTAATGAAGTCCTTCTCACTCCCTATAGAGAACCGCAATTCCCCTCTCAACCACGAAACACTCGCCCACCTCCTGTCGTCGTAGGAGAAGAAGAAGAATTCGAAGTCGAGGAGATTCTCGACTCACGAAAGGTAGGAAGAGGAATCAAGTACAAGGTCAGGTGGAGAGGATATGGACCACATGAAGACACTTGGGAACCTCGGTCCAACATCACACATTCCTCCGATTTGTTGAAGGAATTCCATGACAAAAACCCGACCAAACCCAAACCCGCCACTCTAAACACCGAAAACACGCTATCACAATTACCCTCCGAAAATTTCGTTAGACGACAAGCGCTTCGTGGAACTCGCGCTCTAGGGAGGGGGTAATGTCATGAAACGATCTTTTTCATTATTCTTTTCTTTTATTATTCTTTTCCTTTTCTTTTATTTACTTACCTAATCACCAAAGCGCTTACACTAGCGCTTATTATATTTTCATTATCATTTAGGTTACACGCGTCAACCTTATTGTTCTTGCGTTGTCGTTTCACTTAGGCGCAACTCTCTCATGCCTGTCAGCTCATTGACAGGACGACGTCATTATTGTTCCGCTTCCATGCTTCTTTCTATATTGCCTTATTGTTTACTCACCTAATACCTACAGCCTTACTTATGGATACGAGCGACTCTTATTGTAGATCCTCACGGTTACGGCGCGAGATATCTCTCACGGCTTCATATCCCAATAGTATATAAGACTTAGTATTTTGTAGTTATATTCCTTAGCTCTATTCTCATCTATTCTCCTCGGTAGCTAGACTTGTAGTTGGGTTGTTTTATCCATCCTCTTTTGCTTTTTTGTCCTCTTGCTCATCGTCTACTGTGTGACGCCTGGTTGTCTCTTGTGAGAGCTAGCGAGTCGCTGACAGTTTGAACCATTCCTTTGCAGAACCGCCGAGGTAGGAGAGAGTGTAATTGATCTTCTTTTGATCAGTAAAATACGAGGGACGGTCAATGAACACCAAAGATAAGGAAACTAGGAAACCTTTCAGTTTCCATGGGTCAGATCTGCCAAACAACTCAGGATCCTTAACCTTTGATCTTCTGGATTCCTGTTAAGACTGTTCCAGTGAGGTTCCATGAGATCTAGTATGAATAGTATAGTATACAGTGTTCTGATAGTTTCCGGGTTTGAACGGTAACTACCAATCAGTAGAAAAGTGGAAAGGTAAAGTCAAACAAGAACCTTAGCACCACTTTCAGTAGTGCTCCTGCTATGTCGTAGTGGTTCCGTGGATGTTCGTAGATTTAGGATGTCCGGAAGTCGACCGGATAAGTACGGACAACTATCAAGTTAGACTGGAAAGCCCGGACGGAGTTATAGGGATAATCTCTCTAGATTGGAATGATCTAAGTTGATTTTTAAACTAGAGAACTATCTACTGGACCTAATGTGCTTATATACCAGTAATCCTAATTGTTAAAGGAAGAACAATGAGTATCTGAAATAAAACAATAAGTATTGTAAAAAGTTCCCGATAATATAATTAAAAGATAATAGGGTGGGAATTAAAAGTAATTATATCCGTTAACATCGGATGTCATCGTACGGTCTGGTCCCGAACCGATAAGGAAAGGATAGGAATGAATTATCATTGTCGTTTCCGTAACTTCTGGATGTTCCGTACAAGGTAGCTGAAGCATACCCATAACAATTCCGCAGGGCTGCTAGCATTCATGCCCACGAGAACTGTTCCGAGGGTATTGAGCGAACCCTTAAATGTGTGAAACACATCTAAGATGCATTGTTCAGTAGGGTGCGGATGGACAATACCTACCCACTCCACTGGACTCCTAGAACGACTAGGAATGCGAGAACCTCGAGGTGCTCCGGGACCTCCAGGACTATCGGGATCAGATCCCCCTGGGTCTCCGGGATTTCCTGATTCTTCAGGACCTACCTCTTCATCAATTTCCACTTCCCCAATGTTTTCCAGAATTTCGGCAGTGGTAACCAGTATTTGACCTTGCAAAGGGCCGGGAATGTTTGCTAGCTGCTGACACATTCTGTCAGCAAGGGTAAAGGGGGTGGGAGATGGTGGAATTTCCATCTCTGTTGTTGGTAACACCATGTGATTTCTTCGTGGCATTTGAACAGTAATGGGGTCACCATTTTCTGTATAGAGTACTTGGTACTTGAATTCAGAATGGTCAGGTTGACCAAGGGTGTGATGACTTGAAACCTGTGCACTAGCAGGTTGTCCTGGAGCTGGACCGAAGACATTAGCTCGACATTGCAAATGTGTTATATCTATGCAAGCTAAGTCTTTCCAAAGCTTTGTGAACCATTCCGCTACTTAGATATTACTCAAATCCTTTTACCACTATGCAATTACTTTGCAAAGGAATTCCGATGCGAAGCAATTACTCTTTATCTCTTATCATTCTTATCGGATTTACACTATCCCTTTTATATCCCTTCCTTTGTTCTTTACTTATGAGCTAACCCATTTGGGCATGGCATGGCTTCGCAATCCTGACTTACCTTTAGTATAAAGCTACGGTATTGAATAGGTAGTTCCTTACTTTAAATATCAACCTTGATAGCACTTTAATAGTGATACCAATTAATCACCTAGCTATATCATCATTTTAACATCCTCGTTGTCAGTATGTTCCGCGACAGTCATCGCGAATGGGACACGTTTACTTTTCTTCTCTTGTGGACACACGAAGTGTTGAGGACTCTACTAATAGTGGAGTCAAGGTCTGACTACATTGTCTAGGATCGTTTTACCTTGCAAAGTATTTCTCTTCGCAATTTTCCCGCGATCATTTCTGACAATCCCTTTGTGCATGATCATAACAGAACCTTTCTAAACAGAAACTCATATATTCCTGTTGTGCCTATCATGTTGTCAAGTAGCAACTGATATATGATAATTTGAACAGTCTTGGACTTTCTCTACACTCCTTAGCAATCCTAGGTTAGGTTGCAGTTTTCTATAATACACATACTGTTTCTTTGAACAACAGGAAAAGCAAGATATGTACAAAGTAATGGTTTTAGTACATATATCTACTGCCTGTAACTGGGCCTTGCCACTGAGAACCCTCCCAGTTCATCTGTGGTTAACATCTGCACAGGGCAGGTATTGCACAAGGTACTGTAGACATGGTACAAAGACTCCCTGCTGGCATGTGCAAAGTTTCGGAAATTAAGGGTTTTTATGCATAGCCTGTTTTCAGGTGTATCACTGTTTCATCTCCATCAGCTCAGCCGCGTAAGCTCTCATCCTTCATCACCATGGTCGGTAGGTAGCAGGGTCCCCATTGTAGTTCCCCGGTGAGCTGAAGGAGTAGAATTGGTGACGTCGGTAATGTCTGGTGCATGTATAGAACTGTTGGTCATGTTGGATTATGGTGGGGAGAGATAAGTGTGTTTGGTAAAGATAAAATGTGTAACATATCAAGAAAACTAGTTTTCAACAGTGTGTTGAATCCTAGGCAAGTTTGTAAAATGTTTGTTATGACGGGTGGTGTGTGGTAGAAGCTCTATTCTTTTGTCAGCAACTCACTAGCTCTCTCAAAAGATAACCAGGTGTCACATGATAGTCAATGAGCAAGAGAATGGAAAAGCAATGAGGATAAAATAACCCAACTACAAGTCTAGCTACTGAGGAGTATAGATGAGAATAGAGCTAAGGAATATAACTACAAAATACCAAGTCTTATATACTAATGGGATATGAAGCTGCAAGAATCATCTCATGCCATAACCATGAGGATCTACAATAAGAGTTGCTTGTATCCATAAGTAAGGCTGTAGGTATTCAGTGAGTAAACAATAAGGCAATATAAAAAGAAGCATGGAGGTGGGACAATAGTGATGCTGTCCTGTCAATGAGCTGACAGGCATGAGAGAGTTGTGCATAGGTGAAACAACAATGTGAGAACAATAAGGTTGATGTGTGTAATCCTTCTACTCTAAAACAGGTTGGGGTGCCTATTATTTAATATTACTAAGATTACTTAACTTCAAGTAAAGAATTAGTCTGAGTAATCAGCTGTCATGTGCCAGCGCTTCAGGCTCTTGGGTCCCTACACCAGCGCTTATTCTCAGTTCTATATCAATATTGATTGCCGAGAAGTCCACCTATACACTTCATATGCATACACGTGTTTGGAGTCTGTCTACATGTTTTACACCTCACTTATAGCCTTAAGGTATGATGATTCTTTCTTCCTTCCCCCTTTCATTTTTTCTGCCAACTGTAACTCCTTTCTACTTTTCTGCCCTTTATTTCCACAGAAATGTATGCTATTTCTATTGAATTTTAGCTTTTCAATTAGTTTTGATCTACTTAAACTTGCAGGAATTCTCCTCCTACTACTCCTGCACGCAATCGGAATGCTGAGCGTGCACATGAGAGAGAGTTCCGAGTAATGCACTCTCCACAGCACCGGAGACTACCTCAAGCATCTCATAACAGACCTGAACTTATTCCTTTTCCCTTCCCTCAAGCCTCTGGGGGCCTCCCTGCTAACCAAGTGGATAATCCATTTCAGGTTGTTAACCACAATGGTCAAGAGTTTCAGTTGACACAGAATATTGCTGCACAGCTGAGGAATCTGCCTCCATTGGTTCCTGTAAGACCAACTCAAAGTAGAAGGGGTAGAGGGGTAAGTTTTATTCTTGACTGCTTTTGCATCTTGACAATTGACTATCTGTAGACTGGACCTTCCAATGCACATCCTCAGCAGAATCAGGCTCAGCCTCAGGTAAACATAATGTGTTTTTTTTCCTTTCAAATAGCTAACTATTACTTTTGATCCATCTTGGCACTTGACTGTCTGTAGGCTGGACCTTCCAATGCACCTCCTCAGCAGGATCAAGCTACTGGGGTTGGTCAGCCTCAGGTAAACATAAATTTTAATTAACTGTTCTTTTCTATTTACTATTTTGCCTTCAGTATCAACATCTTCCACAGCATTTGCAGGCAATGTTAGCTTCTGTACCTCCACATCCTGTGCATGGTCAAAGAAGCAATCAATATGGAAGAGGTATGGACTTTCCTCCTGCTCCTCAACAACCTGCTTTCCCTTTCCCTCTTCCTGTCCCTCTTCCTCTTCCTGTCCCTCTCCCTCACTTTCAACCTTTTCCTCTTTCTCCTCCACCTGCTTCTCCTCCCCAAGTTATGGATTATGAGCCTCCTCCTGTTCCTTCCCCTTTGCCATCTCCTTCTCCTCCTCCTTTTCCCCCATATCAGCCAGTTCCTGTAAATCCTCAGAATCTACCTATAGCTCTGAGGCCAGTTCAGGATGATGGAGTTTACAATGAGCTTTTCTTGGGCCAGATGGACAAGGAATGTCCAAAGTGTCATGCTTTACATTGGGAGGCAGAAAGGCGCAAGAAATCCTCAAAGCACAATCCTAAATTTGGTAAATGCTGCCGGTCTGGAAAGATTATACTCCCATTTCTCCAGAGGCCTCCTCTTGAGCTGGAAATGTTATTTAATAGTCAGGATCATAACTCTAAGCATTTTTTGGAAAACATCAGAGCTTATAATGCTGCCTTTGCATTTGTATCATTGGGCATGAAAACACAACCCCAAAATGATCCTGAGCTACCACAAACTGGACTGCAGCAATTTAAAATCAAAGGAGAACTATTTCATAGTTTGGGCTCTCTCCTGCCAGAGGTGGGCAAGAATCCTGTTTATGCTCAACTATATATTATGACTCCTGAAATTGCCCTGGAAAGGTGCATGGTGAACAATGCCCGCTCTGGATTGCTTAATCCTATAATGACAGTTCTTGATGATTGCCTTCGAAGGAACAACCACTTCTTCAAACTGTACAAGACTGCCCATGAGCGTATAGATGATGAAGAACAGACAAATCCAGGGTCTGCAAATCATACTGTATGTGTTAGGCTTCACTTTTTGGACTCTACAGATTCAAGGAGATACAACTTGCCTACTGCAGAGGAAGTTGCTGTTATTCTTCCTGGGCCTGGTGAAGCTGCTGATCATAGAGATATTATTCTGCAGCATAAAGCAGGACCCCTTAAGAGAATAGTAGAGTATAATCCTGCATATGCCCCACTTCACTATGTATTGCTTTTCCCCAGAGGAGAGTTAGGTTGGCATAAAAAAATTCAATATGCTCATGGTGAAGAAGCTAATCCAAATTGTCGTGACATGCTATACAGGATACGGTACTTACTTCATTTTCTCCTACATTCCCTCTTTCCTTTATCTTCGTGACTACCTGAACCCTTCTCCATGTTTCCATATCCTTTTACTTCCATCTATCATTTGTCAGAACCTCCCATCACATTCCAGACACTTCTATCGGCTTCCCGCGCTGTCGCTTATTCATCCGAACCCTTGTATATATAGTACAGTAGCTGACACCTAGTTCCCCATCTTGACCTCTTGGTCTTTGGAACTAGGTTAGTACTTGTATCATCGTTTACCTTCAATATACTTACTTGGTCTTTGGAACTAGTCTTCCTTGTGCGACCCTAGCAATTGGCCCTCGTGCTATTGCTGCTGTCTTGATCATTATCTCTTTCAGCCTTTGTGTGTGGTGCTAGACCCACTCCTCACTTTGGCTTGTGCTTGAGCCTGTGCTTTCCTCCGTGCTTTCTCCCTTCATCACTACACAAATGAGGAGGATGAAACTGAGACTTCCAAGAGAATGTATGTTTCTCAGATGGAATACTATGCTTTTCGTCTTCATCAACGAAAAACACAGTTTGAAAGTTCTCATTTGTTTATGGCCAAGAATTTATTCCAGCAGTTCATAGTTGATGCGTTTGCCCAAGTGGACCAGCAGCAACTGTCCTGGCTTAAATGGCACCAAAAAGAGCTTAGAGCAAAATTATATTCAGGTTTAGTTGATGCTGTACAGGCTACAGATACAGATGTTGCAGATATTGGACAGCATATCATTCTACCTTCCTCCTATATTGGGGGCTCAAGACATATGTTCCAGCTGTATCAAGATTCAATATCCCTTTCATGTCATTTTGGAAAGCCAGATCTCTTTGTGACTATCACAGCTAATCCTAATTGTCCTGAAGTCAAGGCTGCACTACTCCCTGGGCAAACTCCCAATGACTGCCCTGATATCATAGCCCATGTATTCCGTGAAAAAGTTCGCATTATACTGAACCTGATTGACAAAGGGTGTTTTGGGAAGTGCAGGGGTCGGGTGTACACTATTGAGTTTCAGAAAAGGGGTTTGCCTCATATTCATATCCTTATTTTTCTCCATCCAGAAGATAGATTTAAAGAGCCCCATCATATAGATCAACTTATATCTGCTCAGCTACCTGATTCAAACTCTCACCCAAAGCTATTTAAGTTAGTCCAAAAGCTGATGATTCATGGTCCATGTGGAGCACTCAATCCAAATGCCTCCTGCATGAAGGATGGAAAGTGTTCAAAGGGTTTTCCAAAACCTTTCCAGCCTGAGACTTCCCTTTCTGAAAATGGCTATCCAGTATATGCTCGGCCAGACAATGACAGAAAGTGCAAGAAAACTGTCAATGGTAGAGACATTGAGCTTGACAATATATGGGTGGTTCCTTATAATGCTTGGACACTCATGGAGTTGGAAAGCCATTGTCATGAAACGATCTTTTTTCATTATTCTTTTCCTTTTCTTTTATTTACTTACCTAATCACCAAAGCGCTTACACTAGCACTTATTATATTTTCATTATCATTTAGGTTACACGCGTCAACCTTATTGTTCTCGCGTTGTCGTTTCACTTAGGCGCAACTCTCTCATGCCTGTCAGCTCATTGACAGGACGACGTCATTATCGTTCTGCTTCCATGCTTCTTTCTATATTGCCTTATTGTTTACTCACCTAATACCTACAGCTTTACTTATGGATATGAGCAACTCTTATTGTAGATCCTCACGGTTTCATATCCCATTAGTATATAAGACTTAGTATTTTGTAGTTATATTCCTTAGCTCTATTCTCGTCTATTCTCCTCGGTAGCTAGACTTGTAGTTGGGTTGTTTTATCTATCCTCTTTCGCTTTTTCGCCCTCTTGCTCATCGACTATCATGTGACGCCTGGTTGTCTCTTGTGAGAGCTAGCGAGTCGCTGACAGCCATGTTAATACTGAATGCTGCATTTCTATCAGGGCTCACAAGTATCTTCATAAATATGTTTACAAAGGTCATGACCGGGCAACTATGCACATTGGTTCAAATCAGGATGAAGTGCAGTTGTATTTAGATTCACGTTATATTTCTGCTTCAGAAGCCAGTTGGAGATTGTTTTCTTATGCTATGCATGAAGAAAAGCCTAAAGTTACAAGGTTAGCTGTGCATACTCCTGGAGGTCAGATGGTTACATTTGATGCAGACAATGGACAAACATTGGAAGAGATTGTTAATGCTGCAAGTACCAAGAATAGCACACTCATGGGATATTTTAAAGCCAATGCAGAGGAAGAGGAGAGAGTTAGGGAGGATCCAGCAAATGCTGTAACAACAGCTTGGTCTTTGCTGTATCAAGAATTTCCATCAGAATGGGTTTGGAATAAAAGCAACCACAAATGGACAGTTCACAAAAAAGGTGACCCTGCTGTTGGTAGAATGTACTCTGTTCATCCAGCTGCTGGGGAGAGATTTTACATCCAGCTATTATTAACAGTTGTCCGGGGGGCCACTTCCTTTGCCCATCTTCGAACATATAATGGTGTTGAATACCCAACATTTCAGGAGGCATGTCTTGCTCAAGGCCTTTTGCAGAATGACTCTGAGTGGAAAGACTGTTTGGAAGATGCATGCCATATGCAGACAGGATCATGCCTTAGATCACTGTTTGCAACAATTTTGAAAGATTGTCACCCTGTGCAGCCAGGGTTATTATGGGACCAGTTCAAGCAGTATATATGTGATGACCTTGAACAGTACTTATTCAGTAAAAGAATTGTGGATAATCCAACACCAGAGCAGGTTGAGGATTATGGCCTATATCTTATTGACAAGATTCTTTTCCATGCAGGAATATTTGAGGGAGTCAAACAGTATTTGGGAATGCCAATACCCAACTATGAGTTTTGGTCTCAAGTGGAAGGCAACAGATTGATTGCTGAACAGCTGGACTTTGATGCCGAAGAGCAATTGCAGAAAGGAACAGAAAACTTATCCAAGCTCAATGCAGGCCAAAGGCTTGCATTTGACCAAATCATGAGTGCTATCAGAGAAAATAGACCCAGGATGTTTTTCCTACATGGTCCTGCTGGAACAGGCAAGACTTTTACTTACAACACCCTTTGTTATATGCTTTGGGGAGAAAGAAAAATTGTTCTCTGTTGTGCATCATCAGGAATAGCTGCACTGCTACTTCCAAAGGGTCGGACTGCACACTCAACTTTTAAGATTCCAATTGAAATTTTTGAAGGAAAGGTGTGTTCTGTCAAAAAGAATTCTGATTTGGGGAAGCTGTTGCAGGAGACTGCTCTAATTATATGGGATGAAGTTCCAATGCAGAATTGGTTTTGCCAGGAAGCAGTAGATCTAACTATGCAAGATCTTAAATCAAGTACCACACCTTTTGGGGGAGTGACTGTGATATTTGGTGGAGACTTTCAGCAAATACTTCCTGTAGTGCATAAAGGAAGGAGGGAACAGATAGTTGGTGCCAGCATTCAGTGATCTAGGCTTTGGCAGGACATTGAGATTTTGCATCTAACTGAAAACAAACGACTTAGCAGTGGAACAGAGGAGGACCAGGCTTATGCTGAATGGCTTTTGAAAGTGGGTCATGGTTCAGATAATGATGCAGAGAGTCAAATCAAACTGGATCCCACAATGAGATGTGGAGATAGCATTGATTCATTGATTTCCACTATCTATCCCAGCCTGGACTTGATTGACCCTGAACTGAACAATGATGCATGGTTTTTGGAACATACTATCCTATGCCCCAGAAATGATGCTGTTGATAACTTGAATATGAAGTGTCTAAATGCACTCAAAGGAAACATTCACACCTATCATAGTGCTGATAGTGCTGTAGTGGATGAAGATCCAGAGAATGATCTGCAGTATCCCGTAGAATATCTAAACAGTATCAATGGATCAGGTCTACCTCTTTCCAAACTATCTCTAAAAATTGGTGCACCCATTATGGTGCTTCGAAACCTTGATCCAGTGGCAGGTGTTTGCAATGGAACACATGCAATCCTTACTAAATGTACTGCAAGGGTATTGGAAGCAAGAATTCTGGGAGGTGATAATGCAGGTATAACTTTTCTAATACCATGGATCACCATAATACCCTCAGACCTTGACTTGCCTTTTATCCTGAAAAGGCACCAGTTTCCTGTCCAGTTGGCATTTTCAATGTCCATTAATAAGGCACAAGGCCAATCTGTTAGAGTAGTGGGATTGAATCTTCAAGTGCCTGTGTTCACACATGGTCAACTATATGTTGCTCTCTCCTGTAGTACAACCAAACAGGGGGTGAAGGTCCTTTTTCCTGAAGGTATGCTTTTTTCTTTTCCAATTTTCTGATAGTTTGGATCTTGAATATTTTATTATTTCAGATAATAATGAATGCACTACAAAGAATATTGTCTACCCTGAAGTTCTTCTGGACCCACATTAGCTTTTGTATTTTACAAGTATTTGTTCATATAATTATTGAGACATCACAAAGTTGAATTCCCACACCTGTCGTGAAGCGATGGGTCAAGCAAAAGGCTTGTCTAGACAGAAATGAAAATATAATAAGCGCTAATGTAAGCACTTTAGTGATTAGGTAAGTAAATAAAAGAAAAGGAAAAGAATAATAAAAGAAAAGAATAATGAAAAAAGAGTGTTCCATGGCAACATTGTTCCAGGATTGTTTTCCATAGTGCAGTATCTGGTGGGATGTAAACATTGTTGCATTAATAAACCAAACTGTTTTCTTCTCTCCACTTGGCTAGACCACCTGTAAGACTCTGGGGTACCTTAATACCTTTCAGACTATCTAGTACTTCTGCCTCTCGTTTGCTGATCTGCCAAATGTGGTCAAGGAGGGGGTTGTGAAGAAGGATCATGGTTGCTGCATTAAGGAAGTGTTCTGGTCTCAGCACAATCTGTTCCCTGTTGTACTCTGCATCTGTGACCTGGTGCTGCGCCATACATGAAAGTGCATCCACTTGAGTATTAGCTTTGCCAGGGCGATGCTTAAGATGGAAATCAAACTGAAAGAGCCATAAGTGCCCATCATGCTTGTTGATGGCTGAGGTCTTGGGCTGTCTTCCAGTATTCCAGATTCTGGTGATCAGTTATGATTTCCAATGGTTCCGGGGATCCTTCCAAGAAGCTTCTCCAGTCTTTCAATGCTTTAATAATGGCCAGCATTTCTCAGTCATAGATTTCATAGTTCCACTCTGCTGGATCCATGGAGGAGGAGCGATATGTGACCAGGTGCCAGAGTCCATCCTCCTGTAGTTGTGAAAGAGAACCTCCAGTAGCAAAGCCTGATGCATCCACTTCAATCCAAGCTGGTTTTGATGGATCCCATAGTGTAAGGATTGGTGCAAAGGTGAAGGTGTCCCTTAGTGATTCAAAAGCTTCCTGCTGTTGTGATCCCCAATTCCATTTAGGGTCTTTGTGGGTGAGATCATTCAAAGGTTGCACTTTCTTTGCAAAACCTTTGATGAATCTCTGATAGAAGTTAGCAAATCCTAGGAAACCTTGAAGATCACATAGCATTGTAGGTACCTGCCAGTTTCTAACTGCCTCTATTTTGACTGGGTCCATTCACACTTCTCCTTCGCTGATCACTAAACCCAGTTAGTCAATAGAAGGCCATTCAAATTCACATTTCTCTGGTTGTAGATACAGGTCATATTGGCTGAGGCATGTAAGAACATTGTTGACCACCATGCAATGTTCCTCAACAGTTTCAGTGAAAACTAGGATATTGTCCAGGTAAATGGCCACCTTCCCAGCAGCAATGAGGTCTGCAAATATGGAATTCATGAGGGCTTGGAATGTAGCTGGTGAGTTTGTCAGACTGAAGAACATAATGAGAGGCTCAAAGACTCCACAATGTGTGGCAAATGCTCCCTTCCATTCATCACCCTCTTTGACTTGCACATTGTTGTACCCCCAGCAAACATCCATTTTAGAGAAGACCTTGGCTTTGCGCAGTTGGCTGACAATATCCATGACAAGAGGGAGTGGGTACTGATTTTTTACTGTGTATTCATTGAGCTGCTGGTAGTCCTGCACAAATTGAAGTTTACCATCTTTCTTTTTGACAAAGAAAATGGGCAATGCCAATGGGGATTTGGAGGGATGGATGTAACCTTTGCGCCGATTCTCTTCCAAGAACCAATCAAGCTCTTCCTGCTCATTCGGAGACATGGGGTAGATTTTGGTTTGCATGGTTTTGGGAGCATCAGGTTTCAGATCTATGGCATGGTCCCAAGGTTTATGCACCAGTAGTCATTCTGATTCCTTCTCTGAGAAGACCTTTGCATGTTTCTGATATGATGAGGGGACCATCTCTTCAAATGATTTTGATGGCTTCTCTTTGTATGCAGCCTCTGCAAGTTGTTGTGAATACATATACCCTGTGGAACACCAGAGTTCTTCTGATGTATGACCAATGATTCCTGCTCAAAGTAACACTCTTCTTTGCTTCCTGTTGCCTATCAGTCGATACAGAGGTGTGCTTTCAGTGTACTCATGTATCTCTGGATCGGGTATGGGAGGCGCTTCTTCAGGCAGTCAGGATTGGTCATTAGACTCTGGGGTGGAAAAGTGAACATGTGGGGTGGAAGTGGAGCCCCAGTCTGGGTTTACTTCTATGATGTGCTCTGTGGTTCCTCCCACATTACTTTCCTTGGGTTCTGGGACTTCCTCAATGGTCATGGGACATGGGGCTTTTTTGGGAGGGGTGATGGCCAATCACCCTTCTCTCCAGTCAATGTCTGGGTTGACCTTTTGGAGCCAAGGAAGTCCAAGGATGATATTTTCAGAACCAAGGTTGGTGACAAGGTATTCAAGGAGCTGGGGTTGGTTCCGGTCTATTGTGGAAAATAGATGTACAGAGTGTGTGATCCGTCCTGCAGTGTTAAGAGATCTGTTGATCTTATAGAGGGTAATTGGATGGAGGAGATGACGAGAGAGAATTCAATGTTGTTTCACAAAATGTTCATGAATGAAGAGACCTGTGGCACCAGAGTCTATCATTGCTGCACTGTTTGTATTCTTGAATCTGCCTTGCAACTTAATTGGTACACAGAAGTGAGAAATGTCACTAGATTGAGCAGAGCCAATTGTACATGAAGGTATAGATGCATAGGTAGAGCTAGAAGAAGAATACAGACTAGGGAACCAGGTGGCAGCTGTAGTGGGTTCCCACTTTATAAATTCAAATGCAGCTCTGCCATCTGCTCCGCCAACTCTTTCTGTCCCGCAGTGAGCATCTAAGGGATCTTTGTGAAGTCAGTAGCAGGGGCAGGCATTGCAGCAGCAATGGAAGTTGAGGGCTTGGCAATGATGGAGGTAGCAGCTGCAGAACAAGGGAGGGGTCTTTGAAGTCCCAAAAATTTCCTATGGCAGAAAGTCGCCAGGTGACCACTTAGTCCACAGTGATTGCAGATGTCATGCTCATGGTGCCCATCTGCCTTGCAATGTTCTCTGGACCCACATACATAGCATCTGCCTGTCATGGACCTATGATAGTCTTCCACAGATCGTCCTGTAGTGGTGGCATCCATGTCCATTGCATTTGGATCATGAGCCGAGACAAAGGGAGTAGGGATGTAGGAGCTAAAGTTGGGAGTACTCCAGGTGTATTGTTTCCCTTCCTCATCAGCACATTCATTCTGTCGGTTGTCAATACGGATTGCTTCACTGATCAGGGCATGCATAAAATCAGTATCAGCCTGTGAATTGACCCATCTGTCTTTGATTCGCTTCAAGAGGTGATCATAGAAACAATCTCAAAGGTCAGCATCCGAATATCCCATCCTGCTAGCATACTGCTTGAAGGTTGCAGCATATGTTGCTACACAGTCCTTTCCCTGCCAAAGACTTTTCAGAACTCATTTGGCCTCTATTACTAGGTCTGCTGTTTCAAACCATTGCCTAAAGGTGCCAGCAAAAGCAGCCCAGGTGGAGTAGAGGAGGGCAGGAGCTGGTACTCCTGCAGTGACCACCCAAGCAACTTCACTAATGTTCTCTGAGGTGGGAGTAGCCCAAATGGCTGCATCACCATCCAGGTATGAGATGGCTGATTTGATTTTCTCCTGTTCATTACTGAGGGAGCAGATGCCCTGAGCCCAGAGTTCGAAGGCAGTGATGAAGCATTGTGCATCGTCACTATGCTTCCCATCATATGTTTGGGGTTTACTAACACCTTTATTGGTGCTGATGTTGTTGGTGATGCTGGTTACTGCCACATGTAGCACAATCTGTTCTGTGGCTAGTTATCAAATAAGCACTGCGAGGTCTTGGGTAGTAGGAGGATGAGCCATGATAGGAGTGGTTTCAATGAGGATGGGCTCAGGAGATGGGGATAATGGGTCTGGTGTAACCGAGATATCGATGATGATAGGCTCTGGGGATGGGGATGATGCGACGGGGTTGGCTTCAATTTCTAGCTCAGGTTCTAGGATAGCAGTGTGTTATATCTATGCATACTAAGTCTTTATGAAGCTTTGCAATCCATTCTGCTACTTAGATATATTACTTATATCTTTTTACCACTACACAATTACTTGTTATCTCTGCTCATCCTTATTGGATTCACACTATTCCTTTTATATCCTTTCCTTTGTTCTTTACTTATGAGCTAACCCATTTGGGCATGGCATTGCTTCGTGATCCTGAATTACCTTTAGTATAAAGCTATGGTATTGAATAGTTAGTTCCTTAGTTTAAATATCAACCTTGATAGCACTTTGATAGTGATACCAATTAATCATCTATCTATATCATCATCTTAACATCCCTACTGTCAGTACGTTCCATGACAGTCATTGCAAACAGAACACATTTACTTTCTTCTCTATCAGACACACAAAGTGTTGAGGACACTACTAATAGTGGAGTCAAGGTCTGACTACTTAGTTTAGGATCATCTCACCTTGTGAAGTAATTCCCTTCACTATTCCCCGCAATTAACCCCGTGACCATTTCCAACGACCCATCAGTGCACGGTCATAACAGTATATTTAAACTCACACTTGGCACATTCATCCTCATTATCTTTCACATTCAACTCACCAAATTCATCTTCTTCAACAATGGTCTATACAAGGAGCAGACGAAACTGCACCAACACTGGAGGATCCAACAAGTCAGTAACAGAGGAACCCAAAATGGACAATCCTTTCACATTGAATGTGACAGCCTTTGCGCCATTTGCGGAATCAATCTCAGGAGCAGGACATTCTCAACGTAGAGCTAATGTCTTTGGTCCAGCTCCAGGACAACCTGCTAGTGCATGGGTTTCAAGTCATCATGCCCTTGGTCAACCTGATCATTATGAATTCAAGTACCAAGTACTCTATACAGAAAATGGTGACCCAGTTACTGTTCAAATGCTGCGAAGAAATCACACAGCAATACCAACCACAGAGATGGAGATCCCACTATCTCCTACCATGTTACGGGTATGCTTCCGCTACCTTGTATGGAACATACAGAACCAACATTTCTAATTCATTCATTTCTTTTCTGTATCAGTTCAGGACTGAACCTGTTAAGACTGTTCCGGTGAGATTCCGTAAGGTCTAGGGTGAATAGGATAGTGTAAAGGGTTCCGATAGTTCACAGGTTTGTATGGTAACTACAAATCAGTAGAAATGGAGAAAGGTAAAGTTGAACAAGAACCTTAGTACCACTTTCAGTAGTGCCCCCACTATGTCATAGTGGTTCCATTGATGTTTGTAGATTTTGGGCATCTGGAAGTCAGCTGGATAAGTTTGGACAACTAGAAGGTAGGACTGGAAAGTCCGGACAGAGTTATAGTGATAATCTCTCTAGATTGGAATGATCTAAGTTGATTTTTAAGCTGGAGAACTATCTACTGGACACTAATGCTTATATACCAGTAATCCTAATTGTTAAAAGAAGAACAATGAGTATCTGGGATAAAACAATAAGTATTGTAAAAAGTTCCCAATAATATAATTAAAAGATAATAGTGTGGGAATTAAAAGTAATCGTATCTGTTAACATCAGATTCGTTGTACGCTCCGGTCCTGAACCAATATGGAAAGGAATGAATTATAATCATTGGTTCCATATGTTCCATATGAGGTAGCGGAAGCATACCCATAACAGTATCCCCCTACTAGGCTTTTGCCCTCAAAAGCCTCATATGACAGTCGTTCATTTGAAAAGTATTGATCTGATCAACAGATCAGAAAAGAAGATACTAATCAGAAAAGTTCGGAAATAGATCGGTCAGCCATGTTACAGTTGTTAGGGTATAAATACCTGTTCAAATAAAATTTTCTAAGTCCCCACTTTCTCTTTCTTTCCACCATGTCACCACCCACCTCCCATATCAGCTTCTTCCTGCCCTCAGATGATGAGGAGAAGACTGAAATCACCCACCTCCAGAAAAGGAAGGAAGAACGGGCCAAACGCAAGGCCGAAGAGGAAAAGGAAGAAGCTGCGGCAGAGACCCAGCTGGTTGAGATCCGGAGGAGTAAAGAAGAGAAGAAGAGAGAGGCCAAAGAAGAACAACGGCGGATTGAGATGGAGGCTGCTTGCAAAATAGCCAAAGAAAAGGTCATGGCTGAGGAAGTGGCTAAGCAGAAGGAAGCCAAGAAGGCTAATTTAGCTAAGGAAGGAGAGGATGGGGAGAAAACAGAGGCTTCAGTACCCAAGAAGCAAAAACATATTCTGGTTAAGGTGCATCCCAACTTAATTTTTATCTGGCTTGTTCTAATGTTTCCCCTAGGCCACAGCGTCTGTTGATCCCAATCTGCGCAATGACAACTCATCATCTTCGGGACCTGAGGATGCCAACAATGACCATGATGGGCCACCGGAGCCAGACCCCACTTCTTCGCCTCAAAAACCTTCGAAGTGCAACCAATGCCTCTTAAAAGGCATTGCTTGTGACTTGGTAGGAGTCTAGTTCTCCTCTTGCTAGGCTTGCCGCAGTGCCAAAGTCTGCTGCTCATTGGTAACAGCCGGACATCCCAGGAGAAGTAAGCAGGTAAAAAGAGAAGAATCAGTTGCGTCATCCAGCAATAGGACTATTGAGGATCTCCAAGGAGATGTGCAAGACTTGCACCATCGATCAGGCCTTCTGGAGGATATGGTCCGGTTTCTTGTGAGAGTCCAAGGTGATGAAGAAGAGAGGGTGAAAAGGATGGGGGATAGGAAGGGAAAAGGCCGAGAATAGGCCTAGTAGTAAATTTTTAGGACTTTTTTTTAAAATAAAAATTCTTTTTAATCAGTTTTATATGGTGTCTGAAAAAATTATCCGGTATCGGACTTGAAAATTTTATCATAGTTAAAAATGAAACAGAAAAGTAAGGAATATGCCATATGAAATTCAGCTGATAATACTTGGAAGGAATGAGACGTCCGGATAACAGAAGCATGAAAGAATAATCGTACAAAATTCCGGTAAGGGATTATCGCTCAATAGACTATCATGGCGGTAATCCCTTTGGTCGATCTCAACCATTCGGAAGTGAAGAATTATAAAATAAAGAAAAAAGGATAGGTAGAACTGTACGACAACATTAATTGATGTCCGGTAAGGGTCCAGGTTTAGATGGGTATCAGTTATGGAATTCTCTGAGAAGTTCATTGGCATGCATTTCATCAGCTCTGATCCACGAGAATTCCTCTTCAGTACCTTCATAACCTTTCCAATGGATGAAGTATCGTAATGGACACTGTCGGTACCTACGATCCAATTTTGAATCTAAGATCTCGGCAACTTCAAACTCCTGTTCACCATCTACCTCGATCGGAGGTGGTGGAGCTTGTATGCGGGTTGGTATCGGATTAGGAGTGTATGGTTCCAACTGTGAAACATGAAATACGGGGTGTATTCTGGAGAGGTAATCTGGTAGTTGTATCTTGTAGGCTAATGTTCCAATGCATTCGGTAACCTTGAATGGGCCAAGATACTTTTCCGAGAATTTTGGAGTGGGTCGGGTCATTTGGATGTGTTTGGCTAATATGAAGACTTCGGATCTGACCTGGAATTCAGGAGCAGAAATATGTTTCCAGTCAGCCTGTTCTTTATACCATTTCTGAGCATTAGTAATTTCATCACAAAGGAATGAATGGACTTCATCCAAGTTGATGACAAAATCACGAGCTCGATCAGATTGGATATCAACTTCTGGTCAAATGGATACATTTGGATGGTAACCCTTGTTAGCGAAGAAAGGGGTAATACCTGTAGATGCATTTGGTGCATTATTGTATGCGAACTCAGCCATTGGTAGAAGGCCGGACCAATTGTCCTGTTGGTAATTGCAATAAATGCGGATGTATTGCTCTAGGGTTTGGTTGACTCATCCGGTTTGACCATTGGCTTCAGGGTGATATCCAGAAGTATAGTGAAGTTCCATATTTAATGATTGGCCGAGGGCCTGGAAGAATGCAGACACGAATTCGGAACCTTGGTCTGAGGTTACATGGCTTGGTACTCTGTGTTTCGAGAAGACATGAATGACAAAAAGTTCAGCTAATTGTTCAGATGTGATTGTAGTATGACACTTAATGAAGATGGATTGTTTTGATGATCAATCCACAGTGACTAGAATGGAATTGTAGCCATCCAACATTGGTAGTTCTTCAATAAAGTCCATGGATATGGAATCCCAAGGGTGTGCTGGTACCGGAAGAGGCTTTAGCAATTCATAAGGCCGATGTCAACGTGACTTGTTCCTACCACAAGCAGTGCAGGAGGCAACATAGTCTTGTACAAAATCTTGGACCTTAGGCCAAGTATATTGCCAAAAAATGGATTCTAGAGTCCGGTTTTGACCAAAGTGGCCCAAAAGAGGGTGATCATGGAAATACCGTAGAACTTGTAATCATAGATCCGAGTGATTTGGAACATAGATTTGGTTATCAAGGTGTAGTAGATTATCTTCACCCATAGTCCATCGAGGTTTAGTAGTGTCTTGGGCATATGTGAGACCTAGTGCAGACTCTGGATCAATTGGTAATGATTGTCAAATTGCTTCATGTAAGCATTAATGTCCATGATGATTGATGCCCAGAGAACTGGTCCTTCAAGGAAAGTAGCCTGAAGTGAAGCAGTTAGCTGTTCATTAGTGAATACAGGTTGGAAGTTCTGTGGATTGACTTGGGCATAGCCAATATCCCCCTCTTTTGGGTAGACGTCCCATCGTCTAGTGATGGAGTCCGGTTTTTCCCCTAATTTACCCAGTCGAAACCAGATAACCAAATTGAATTGGTGAAGGTATTCAGACCATCAGACCTGTCACCGAGTCAGAACTTTTGTTGTAAAAAAGTACTCAAGATTCTTATGGTCAGTGACCACATCGATCGGGTCTCTGGAACCTTCAAGGTAGTGCCACCAAGCTTTAAAAGCATCAAAAATAGCTAGAAGCTCCTTATTGTGAATGTCATAATTTAGTTCTACTGCATGAAGCATGTGTGAAAGAACAGTGATAGGATGTACTTCCCCATCCGAAAGTCGAATTGGAAGGATAGCCACGATTGCATAGTCCGAAGCATCAGTTTCCACAATGAGCAGTCGATTCGGTTCCCAGTGGGCTAGAATAGGAGCGCTGGTGAATGCATGCTTGAGATTTTCGAAAGCTGACTGGCATTCTGCAGTCCAAATCCACTCTGTTGTTTTCCGGGTGAGTCAGGTTAATGGAATCACAATGTCGCTATAATTATAAATGAAACACCTATAGAAATTGGCAAACCCGAGAAAAGATTGAATATCCTTGACCTTTTGAGGCACTGGCCATTCGATGATTGCTTTTACCTTGTCCGAAGACATGGTAAGGCTGGTGGGAGATAAGATGTAGCCAAGATACTCAACCATATCAACTCTGAAGAAGCATTTCACAATATTGCAGTAGAGTTGAGCTTGTCGAAGTCTTCGGAGGACTTCTCGGACATGTTCTTCGTGATCTTCTGGATTATCTGAATATACTAGAATATCGACAATGTAAACGATCACATAAATGTCCAGTAAATCCACAAAGATAGAGTTAACAAATCTTTGAAAAGCAGCCGGGGCGTTGGTGAGTCCTTCTGGTATTACTTTCCACTTGTAGGACCCATAGCGAGTCCGGAACGCAGTCTTCCATTTGTCACCTTCAGCAATTTGTACTAGATGATGAGCATGAGCTAAATCAAGTTTGGTGTATATGGCCGCCTTTCGGGGCATGTCAAGCAGGTTGGATATTAGTGGTAATGGGTATTGGTCCTTTTTCATGATGCAATTAATTCCTCAGAAGTCGGTGCATAGTCGGAGAGAACCATCCTTCTTCGGAGTGAATAGAACTGGTGTGCCATATGGCAATGATGAGGTTTGAATTATACCTGTAGCTAGTTGCTTATCCAGGAAATTGTGAAGGGCCCCCAATTCTTTTGGAGATAAGGGATACAATCTTCTGAGAGGTGACTTGGCACCTTCCTCTAAATCAATCTTTAGATTGTAAGATCGATGTTCCAGAAGCTCTTCGGATGAGCTTTTGTCGAAGACATCAGCAAATTCCGCATATTGATCCGGAAGGATAGATCCTTGTTCCTGAGATTCAAATTCTTCAGTACTAGAACCTTTAGCATTAATTTCGGAAGGAATGTAACGAAATAGAATTGGCTCGATACCAGTGTCCTTGCAGACCCGGTTGAAAGCCACTGCTCCCAGAAGTGCGATGTCGATGTCCAGTTTTTCTGCTGATTCAATACAAGATCCCATTTGCGATACTGTTGGGTATGAGTAGATGGGTTCGTATGGAAATTTGTCCATGAGTGGATGAGGTGAAAGGCGAGAGCGAGGCTTAGAGCGCAATGCATCTGTTTTTGCTAAAAGCTCCTGAGGTGGAGCGGACACTTCAGAACTTGAAATTAAAGTATCCGGAAGTGTAGACGTCTGTTTGAAAACATCTCGGTCAGTGTTTCGGAAAGAAATCATTTTTGTAACCCAGTCAATCAACGGATTGTAGCGGGACAAAAAACTATATCCTAATACAGCTTTGCAAGATGAATCCAATGAGTAACATAAAAGTTAATTGTAAAAGACTTGCCAGTCAGAAAACAAACCAATAATTTGGCCGTTTCCATTATAGAATTTGTGGTAAGGGAACCATTGAATAAACAGAGATTGATCAGAGTTATAGGTGTTGTTGGAATAGAATGTTTTTGTACATAAGAAAAATTGAGGAAAGAGTCTGTAGAACTGGAATCAAGTAAGCATGGAAATTGTAGTAAAGATAATGTACCAGCCAGTTCATCTGGTGATTGAAATTCAGTAGTAAGATTAAAATGGAGAGAACATTCATATTCGGAAAGAGTGGATGTGTTAAGTATAATTTCCCCTGGATAGGCATGAACTGGGTCAATGCAACTCTTGCTTCATACCAGGGTACAAGAGCTGCAGACTATTTTTCCAAATCATCCATAGTGGCATCCTCAACCTCAGTCGCTTGACTGCAAGGTTGGCTTGATTTCCAATTAGGACAATCCTCTAGCTTATGCTTACTGCCACAAAACATACACAGGTTGAACTTCCTGTGTCTCTCCTTTTCTTCTGGTTTGACTTTCCCATCTTGTCCAAGATGTTTTGAGTATGGCTTTGACTGTTGAGAAGTCACAGGATTCAATGAGGATTGACCAGACAGTCCAGTTCCATCTGATTTGTTTTTGTTGCCAAACCAAGGCTTCTTCCCTTGATTCTGCCCAGTAGTCTGTGGGTTATTAGTACCTTTTGACTGATTTCCTGATGCAGGAGAAGATTGTGAAGGAGGATTTTGGTTACCCTTCTTCCCAGGATTCGAGGTCTTACCATCCAATCCTGATCCAGTTTGTCAAACTGACTCCCGTTTCTTTTCTTCTTCCCTATGCCAGTACCAGTTATCAATCCGAGGAACCTCCACATGATATTCGGTGAGGTTTCAAGGCTCCGGAACATGTGCCATTTCGTCCTTGATTCAGGACGTGAGTGTGTGCTGGTAGGCCCACTTCAAGGAACTTGCATTCCAATTGGTGAGAGCAGCAAGTGAATTGAATTCGATATTGAATTTACAAACCAATTTGTTTTCCTTCATCCTTAAATTTCCGAGCTTATCCTGGGCATCCCCTTGAGCGTCGTAAAGACCGAAATTGTCTTGTAATTCTTTTACAAGCGCCAAAAAAGAGCTGGTCCACATAGGGAGTGCAACCGCATTGGGATCGAGGATATCCAGCTCAAACTGTTTGCGAGCAAATCCACTCAGGTAAGAAAGGGTGTAGGCGATCTTCCTTTGATTGGTGAAATAATTTGGTTGGTCAAGGAAGATGAGGGATAAGGAAACAAGGAAAGATTTGAGTTTCCGAGGCTCAAGACCATCAAAGATGTCTGGTTCTTGAGCTTTTGCTTTACTTGATTCAGATGGCTCTGATCACAAACTCGCCATTGTGTTACCCAATCCTTCGAGTGTTCCTCGGAAAGCTTGGAACATTTGAAGAAACTCCCGTTTGGAAGAGTTATTGTTCAGTGGGAAGATTGGTCTCCTGGGACTTCCTGGTCCTCCGGGTCCACCACCACCTGGTCCTTCATCATCATCATATCCATCCAGATCAGCTGGATTTTCGTCGGCCCCTACTGGATCTTCTTCACCATCTTGATCCTCCCAATTATCTGAAGCTTTTGGCAACACTCCCTACACGTTATCTCGGTGTCCCTGCAAAGTGTGAAGAAGAATGAAGTTCCGGAGTGTCGGAAGCATCTGATCAATTGATCCAGACGTGATTAAGCGTAATAGAGAAGGAATATAGAAGGCAACTTCTTATTTCAAGCTGGGGAACCAAACTAAACAAGTTGACCTAAGTACTAAACTGCCTAATTGTTAAATAAAAGACAATAAGTGAGAAGGATTCAAAATAATATATTAACGGTGTTTTCCAAGAGCCGACAGGCGTGAGAATGCATCGGTCATGACGACCAAGTGTCATGTGATGTATCCGAGGTTGTTCCGAAGTTATTGAGCCAAGGAACGGAGTATGAAATTGATTGAGATTTGAGTTGAACTTGGTAACAAACACAAAATGGATCGAAAGGATGATCAATTGACCACGGAAATCAGTCCAAAAAGCATAGTGGAGCTTGGCATATATATAACACTCTCCAGGACTATTGGGATCAGATCTTCCTGGGTCTCCGGGATTTCCTGATTCTTCAGGACCTACCTCTTTGTCAATTTCTGCTTCCTCAATGTTTTCAGGAATTTCTGCAGTGGTAACCGGTATCTGACCTCGCAAAGGGCTGGGAGTGTTTGCTAGCTGCTGATGCATTCTGTCAGCAAGGGTAAAGGTGGTATGTTAAGACTGTTCTGGTGAGGTTCCATAAGGTCTAGGGTGAATAGGATCCTGTGAAGGGATCTGATAGTGTATGGTATGGTATGGTTAACTACCAATCAGTAGTAATGGATAATAGCAAGGTTGAACAAGAACATTAGCACCACTTTCGGTAGTGCCCCCGCTTTGTCATAGTGGTTCCATATATGTTCATAGATTTTGGATGTCTGGAAGTTGGCCGAATAAGTTCAGACAACTAAGTGGTAAGACTGGAATTTCCGGACAGAGTTATAGTGATGATCTCTATAGGTCGGAATGATCTAAGTTGATATTTAAACTGGAGAACTATCTACTGGACACTAATGCTTATATACCAGTAATCCTAATTGTTAAAATAAGAACAATGAGTATCTGGGATAAAACTGTGGTGACGAAGGGAGAAAGCACGGAGGAAAGCACAGGCTCAAGCACAAGCCGAAGTGAGGAGTGGGGCTAGCACCACACACAAAGGCTGAAAGAGATAATGATCAAGACAGCAGCGATAGCACGAGGGCCAATTGCTAGGGTCGCACAAGGAAAACTAGTTCCAAAGACCAAGTAAATATATTGAAGATAAACGATGATACAAGTACTAACCTAGTTCCAAAGACCAAGAGGTCAAGATGGGGAACTAGGTGTCAGCTTACTGTACTATATATACAAGTGTCTAGCTGAGTAAGCGACAGCGCAGGAAGTTGATAGAAGTATGCGGAATGATGTAGAAGGATGCGGAAGATGTCAGCGACTTGCTAGCTCTCTCAAAAGATAACCAGGCATCACACGATGAACAATGAGCAAGAGGATGAGAAAAGCGATGAGGATAAAACAACCCAACTACAAGTCTAGCTACCGAGGAGAATAGATGAGAATAGAGCTAAGGAATATAACTACAAAATACTAAGTCTTATATACTAATGGGATATGAAGCCATGAGAGATGTCTCGCACCGTAACCGTGAGGATCTACAATAAGAGTTGCTCATATCCATAAGTAAAGCTGTAGGTATTAGGTGAGTAAACAATAAGGCAATATAAAAAGAAGCATGGAAGCGGAATGATAATGATGTCGTCCTGTCAATGAGCTGACAGGCACAAGAGAGTTGTGCCTAAGTGAAATGACAATGCGAGAACAATAAGGTTGACGCGTGTAACCTAAATGATCATGAAAATATAATAAGTGCTAGTGTAAGTGCTTTGGTAATTAGGTAAGTAAAATAAAAGAAAAGAAAAGAATAATGAAAAAGAATGTTTCATGACATTACCCCCTCCCTAGGGCGCGAGTCCCATGAAGTGTGTCATGAAATGATCTTTTTCATTATTCTTTTCTTTTATTATTCTTTTCCTTTTCTTTTATTTACTTACCTAATCACCAAAGCGCTTACACTAGCGCTTATTATACTTTCATTATCATTTAGGTTACACGCGTCAACCTTATTGCTCTCGCATTGTCATTTCACTTAGGCGCAACTCTCTTGTGCCTGTCAGCTCATTGACAGGATGACATCATTATCATTCCGCTTCCATGCTTCTTTTTATATTGCCTTATTGTTTACTCACCTAATACCTACAGCTTTACTTATGGATATGAGCAACTCTTATTGTAGATCCTCACGGTTACGGTGCGAGACATCTCTCATGGCTTCATATCCCATTAGTATATAAGACTTAGTATTTTGTAGTTATATTCCTTAGCTCTATTCTCATCTATTCTCCTCGGTAGCTAGACTTGTAGTTGGGTTGTTTTATCCTCATCGCTTTTCTCATCCTCTTGCTCATCGTTCATCGTGTGATGCCTGGTTATCTTTTGAGAGAGCTAGTGAGTCGCTGACAAAGTGCCTGTCGTCTAACGAAATTTTCGGAGGGTAATTGTGGTGACATGTTTTCGGTGTTTGCCTGGGGTATAGGGCGAAATAATTCGGTAGGGAATAAGGAAATAGGGATTTCGAGTCGTCTTAAGGTGGCGGGTTTGGGTTTGGTTGGATTCTTGTCATGGAATTCCTTCAACAAATTGGAGGAATGTGTAATATTGGACCGAGGTTCCCAAGTGTCTTCATGCGGTCCATACCCCCGCCATCGGACTTTGTATTTGATTCCTCGTCCTACCTTTCGTGAGTCGAGAATCTCTTCAACTTCAAACTCTTCTTCTTCTCCTACAACAACAGGAGGTGGGCGAGTGTTTCGTGGTTGAGAGGGGAATTGCGGTTCTCTATAAGGAGTGAGAAGGACTTCGTTAAAAACGTTATGGATATGTTTCCACGTGGAGGGGATATCTAGTTTATAGGAGCTAGCGCCTATCTTCTTCTGAACTGTAAACGGTCCAAACCGTTTATCTTCTAACTTTTTCATCGGCTGATCTGTCAACAAATTAGTTCCCTCAAGCCAAACCTTATCACCTGGCTTGTACTCTACTCCAACTCTTCGCTTCCGGTCATAAAACTTCTTCATATCCTCATTGGCCTTTCCTAAGGCCGCTCCTACCTCCTCTCGAACCTTCCTCATTCCATCTGCAAACGTCTGTGCTGTGGGATTGTCCGAAGTCATTTGGGGTGCGGTGCCTTTGTAGGGATTTCTACCGTTGTCAGCATAAAAAGGAGATACTTTCGTCGCGGAGTGTACTCGATCATTATAAGCGAACTCTGCAAGCGGTAACCACTCATGCCAATTGTTTTGATGGTAGTTGATAAACAGATGGAGATAATGTTCGATCTCCTGATTCGTCCGTTCTGTCTGGCCGTTAGTCTGTGGGTGATACGCCGTGGTGTAGTTTGCTTCTATTCCTAAGATACGGTATAGTTCCTTCATGAAACAGGAATGGTACTGGGGTCCTCAATCATGTATGATCTTTCATGGAATCCCATGTATAGAAAAGATACAATCACAATAAATTTTCGCCATTCCCTCTGATGTGACTGTAGTGTGCGATGGAATAAGTCGCAATCTTTTGGAAAAATGATTGATAAACACCGATATGGCGTTATATCCTCCCGATTCCGGTAGTTCCCCTATCATATCAGTGCCGATTATCTGCCACGGTTCAGTTGGTACCGCATGTGGATGAAGTTGTCTGACTGGCTTGGTACGATGTGATTTTGTTGCCTGGCATTTTTCGCAACCTTCAACATATTTCCCTGTATCTCGTGTCACCCCTGGCCACCAGTAGTCCCGAGTGATCAACTCCGTGGTCTTGTACTGTCCTGGGTGTCCCGCTAGTGGTATGTCGTGGTACTGAGTGATTAATTTGGACCGGAGTAGGCGGTTTTTTGGTACATAAACACGCCCTTTCCATGTAATAACTTTGTCGGTTTCAGTCCACTCCGGGCTTTTGGCAGCTAGGGCATCCTGTACAGTTCGATCTATTTGGTTTCTACTCTTTTGGATCTCTGATAACAGGAGATCTTCAGGAGCCAATAGGTCAAGAGCATGGATGAAAAATTCCGGTTTCAGGAGAACGATGTTCTCATTGTCCTTGTCCCCCGTCTCAAGACCTGTCATCCTCGACAGGGCGTCAGCTTTCGTCATTGATTTACCAGGCTTGTGAACAAGATCGAAATTATACTCCGCTAATTCCAGTACCCAGCGCGCTTGTCGGCGGTTGAGTTTCTGTGGCTTCTTGAAGTACTGGAGGTTTGCGTGATCCGTAAAAATTTCGATCTGTTCCTCCGCGCCCAGCAAATACTGTCGCCAGTCGTCAAGTGAGTCCATAATCGCCATGAGTTCTTTGTCATAGATTTCGTAATTATGCTCAACCTCGTTGAGGGAACGTGAACGAAAAGCGATTGGATACCACCTATTGTCAACAAACTGTGATAAGACTGCGCCATTGGCATAATCAGATGAATCAGCCTCGACTCGGAATTGTCCCTGGTTACGAGGAATCAATAAAACAACTTCCTCACAAATATCTTCAAATGCCTCCTCCTGGTCTTTCTCCCACTTCCAAGTCCCATTCCCTGTGAGCTGTGTTAGTGGCTTTGCTACAAGACTGAACCCACGAATGAATCGTCAGAAGAAGTTGCAGAATCCTAGAAACTGCTGGACGTCGCGCTTCTTTCGTGGAGTAGTCCATTCTCGAACAGCTTGTACTTTCTTGGGATCCATGCGAATAGTTCCATTACCAATGATAATACCGAGGTAGTTGATAACCGGTTTTTCGAAAGAGCATTTTTCGGGTTTAAGAAATAGCTTGTGCTCTCATAGAATATCAAGTACTTGATTTACAATTTGTCGATGCTCTTCTATACCATCGGTAAAAATCAGTATGTCATCCATGTAAACGATAACATGACCTCTATTGATGAGATCTCGCAGGATATGGTTCATAAAACCTTGGAATGTCGCAGGAGAGTTAGTGAGTCCAAAGAACATAACGGTTGGTTCAAATAACCCCTGGTTAGTTCGAAAAGCCGCTTTCCATTTGTCACCTTCCTATATGCAGATGTTGTTGAATCCCCATCTGATATCCATCTTCGTGAAGATTTTAGCGCCTTTTAAACGATTGATTAGCTCCTGAATGAGAGGAAGTGGGTACCGATTTTTAACCGTCATCTCATTCAGTTTACGATAATCTTGTACCAGTCGTAAGGTGCCATCTTTCTTTTTGACAAAGAAGAAGGGGGATGCCATCTGCGAGGTCGAAGGTCGGATTCGTCCAGTTCGAAGGTTTTCTTCAAGGAACTTGTCAAGCGCCTCTTGTTCCTTTGGGTTTAGCGGGTATACCTTACAATCTAAAGGTTTGGAACCTGGTGTTAGATCAATAGCGTGGTCCCAAGGACGTCGTTGTGGCAACTGGTTGAATTCCTTCTGGCTGAAAACATCAGGATACTCTTCGACGTAGGGTTTGGAAGTGTCGAACTCTTTGACTGTTTCTTTCTTGGCTTGTTCCTCCATCCACTTCCGTGACTGTACCTGCTCATGAACATATCTATCCCAGTCAAACAAGAAAAGCTGTTCGCCTTCCTGCAATGCTGCTCTAGAATGAGTATCCTCTGGTGTCCAAAAGTGTGGGTTGTAACCGCATCTTGTTGGACACCTGTCGAAAGTCAGTTCAGATGTTTTCCAATCAATGCTAGGGTTATGATGTCGTAGCCAGTCTAGTCCTAGAAAGATATTACTCTTTCCTAGACTTACTACTCTGAACTGGATGATCTCTGAATGATCACCGATAGTCATCCGGATCTTGACGTACTTGTCTATTGATCCGGAGTTGTTGAGTGTACCGTCGGCATTGTAGACAGGTGTCTTGATTGGTAAATCTTCCGTGATAAGGTTGTGCCGTTTGACGAAGTCCGAGTCAACACACGAACCGGTAGCTCCACTGTCGAGAAGTCCTTCTGTGACGATTTGTTGACTATCCTCCAGTGTTTCGAGTATTGCCAGAAGTTTCAGACTCTTGCCACATGTTCCGCAAACATAACTCCTTTTGTTCTTGAGACTCCGGATAGCAGTAACTGCCACTTTCCAGTTCCGTTTTCGTATGTCCATGACGGTTTCTTCCGAGGCTTCTTTCTCCCGGGAAGAGGGCATCCAAGTTTGTAATAATCCCACTGCTCTCGGAACTTGATCTTCTCTAACTCTCTGAGTTAGCCATTCAGCAGTGTTGGGTTCGTACCATATAAGTTTTTCGGATTTTTCGGATTTGTGTGTGAAGGTGGACGCGTTTTTCTGTTTAGTACCTGTACTGATTACATAATCCACGCCATTATCAACAAATTCCGAAATGTCCGTATGCAAAGGCTCCTGCAGACCTATATCTACTGCGGAGCCTTGGGAAAACCCAAGCCGTTAATGAAATCTGTATGCTCCTGCTCACTCATATTTAGCATGATACCTCGGACTACTGCCTTTCTCTTATGCGGGCAATTCCTACTCATGTGGCCTGGTTCGCCACAGTTGAAGCACAACCGCTTCTCTCTGGCCTGGTCGATGTCCATCGGCCTACCCATTCCTCCGAACGTGGTGCCGGTGGCATCTCTTCTTGGTGCCGCAGGGTATTCTGCCCTCGGAGCTGCTTTCGGCTCCTGTCAGTTCTGTTGAGTGGACGACTGTCCACGACTCTGTCCCTGTGGATTAGTGTTCCACCACCCCGCATACCCGTAACCTCTCTTCTGTTTGGCCCACTGCCGCCTTACGTTATCAGCTCCAGTAACTACCTTCTTCAATTCCTTGTAGTCTTCAAAGGGCTCCGTTCTTCCTTTAATAATGTCATACAGGAGGGTGTGATTGATGGCTCTCTCTGCTAGGGTAAGGACGTGCGACTCATCCTTTTTGTACCCAGCATCTTTCAGCAACAATTCAAACTCTTTGAAAAAGTCACCGGCCAAAGACTTCCCCTGTCAGATATAAGTTAGTTTATCGCAAGCCTCCTTCTCCTTCGCGACATTCGTGAACTCCTTATCCATATCATCAATGAGCTGCTTCCCAGTGATGTCCCATGTCCCCCTGTTGATATCGAAGTGGTCATCCGTGTAGACCTGGGCCCATTCGTCGGCCTTTCCTCCAACCAGGAAGGACATGATAATGGTGGTAATACGATGGGAATTGTCGACCTGCTTCGTCTCCATTAACTCGGAAACGTAGGCCATCATTCTTCGTCACCATGGTCGATAAGTGGCAGGGTCACCATCGTAGTTCCCTGGTGTATTAACAAACACCCGGTGTGGACTAGAGGTGACATTATCAGTTTCTGGCAGGTCAGGCGCATGTATCGACCGATCAGTCATGTTGGGTTATAGCAAGGGGGATGAGCGTGTTTGGTAAAAATGAAAATATGTAATGTATCAAGAAAACTAGTTTTCAATGGCGTGTTGAATCCTAGGCAAGTTTGTAAAAGTTTTGTTGTGATGGGTGGTGTGTGGTAGAAGCTCTATTCTTCTGTCAGCGACTCGCTAGCTCTCACAAGAGACAACCAGGTGTCACACAATAGATGATGAGCAAGAGGGCAAAAAAGCAAAAAGAGGATGGATAAAACAACCCAACTACAAGTCTAGCTACCGAGGAGAATAGACAAGAATAGAGTTAAGGAATATAACTACAAAATACTAAGTCTTATATACTAATGGGATATGAAGCTGTGAGAGATGTCTCGCACCGTAACCGTGAGGATCTACAATAAGAGCTGCTCATATCCATAAGTAAAGCTGTAGGTATTAGGTGAGTAAACAATAAGGCAATATAAAAAGAAGCATGGAAGCGGAATGATAATGATGTCGTCCTGTCAATGAGCTGACAGGCACAAGAGAGTTGCGCCTAAGTGAAATGACAATGCGAGAACAATAAGGTTGACGCGTGTAACCTAAATGATAATGAAAGTATAATAAGTGCTAGTGTAAGTGCTTTGGTAATTAGGTAAGTAAAATAAAAGAAAAGAAAAGAATAATGAAAAAGAATGTTTCGTGACAGAAGAGTGTAGCTGGATCCAAATAGTAACAAAGATAAAGGAAGAAGGAAATATAGGAAAAATGAAGTAAGTACCATATCCTGTGTAGCACATCACAACAAAAACAATAAGTATTGTAAAAAGTTCCCAATAATATAATTAAAAGATAATAGTGTGGGAATTAAAAGTAATCGTATCCATTAACATTGGATTCGTTGTACGGTCTGGTCCCGAACCGATATGGAAAGGAAAGGAATGAATTATAATTGTTGGTTCCATATGTTCCGTACAAGGTAGCAGAAGCATACCCGTAACAGAACTGTACGACAAATCCAATGTTAACAAATATGATTATTTTTAATTCTCACACTATTATCTTTTATTTATATTATCAGGAACTTTTTACAATACTTATTGTGTTATCCCAGATACTCATTGTTCTTCTTTCTTCCTAGCCATGTCACTTCTGACTGAGGTTTGGAATTTGTTTCAGCTTTCTTTTGCGCTTTAGGAGAAGCTCTCTTGATCAAATTACACTTCACCTCTGGATATCATCCTCAGGGGGATGGACAAATGGAACGAAATAACCAGACACTGGAACAATACATCTGTATGTATTGTGCATATCAACAGGATGATTGGGCAAAGCTTCTGCCCATCACGGAATTTGTGTACAACAACACTGTTACAGGTATGCTTCTGCTACCTCATACAGAACATATGTTAAGATCATGCAACTCCGGAATCGCGGAATGATCGCGATTTAATCACGGAATGATCGCAATATAATCGCGGAATTGGTTGGGAATGCGAGGGGATAATTTCCTCACGAAGTGAGGAACGATTCGCGGAGTTATGGGAAGGTAGTTGGACATCGACACTACTATCGGTAGTGCCCTCAACACGTCGATGGTCCAATATGAAGGTAGTAGCAGCATCAGTTCGCAAAGGTTGCTTTGTGGAATGTCAGAGCTGTGTTGAGAATGTATCACAGATAGTGAATATCTGTAATACAAAGAGAGAGCAGATCTAAGTCGATATTAAAACTACAGAACTACCTATTTGATGTTGTAGCTTTATACTATGCATTACATAAGCGCTGCGAAGCGATACTAACTCCGAATAGACTAGCTTGTGGAGTAAAGAACAAAGGAAGGGATATAATAGGTATAGTACTCATCTGATAATGATTAGGAAAGATAATGAAGGATTCCTGAGCTTAGGAACTCTTTGCGAAGTAGGTAAATGGATTGCGGAATTGCAGAATAACTCAATTCACATACATATGACAGAGCAGCATTCTCCCCAGACCAACTACACTGTTGTCATCATTGATGACAGTGGAGGCAGGCCTGGGTATGCGGCTTTCCAGGCTGCATGATGCAATTGGTCATGTTACCTTGCATAACACAACAAAGACAAGCTTCGCGGTTATGCAAAGGAGTAGGGGGAGGGGTGTTGCCCTCTTCCTTGTTGTCATCATCATTGTCCTCTTCCTCATGGTTGTCGTCATTGTTGTCTCCAGGAGTTGGATTGTCATCAGGATCTGGGGCTCCACCAATCTACAAGTCATCAAGAAAAAAAAAGCTAATCGCGAACAATTATCACTCAACATGGAAACTGGATGTTTCCTCTTTAAAACCAATTGTTCAACTTCCAGGGTATTGCATACCACAGATGCCGGCTTGTAAATTTTCTGCTTGGAGCCCGAAGGCTCCCGCGATGCCTGATCACTTGTCCGTTGCGATGCTGCACGAGCTGCATGATCCCAACATTCTTGTAGCTCCTGGAGCGCCTGTGCTCTGCATTGATTTTGGACCTGTTCTTCTTCAGCCAATTTTCATAAAGCGTCGGCTTTCACCTTTGCAATGCTCTCTTCAATGAGTCTTTCTTCTTCTTGCTTCTTCGTGGCCTGTTTCTCCTCTTTGAGCTTTCTCTCTTCCTTGAGTATCCTCTCCTCCACCTTGTGTTCTGCCTCACGAGCAGCTTCTTCCTCCAACCTCACCATCTCCTCCTTGAAGGCGGCCTCCTGCACATCGATTTCAAGTTGATGAAGGTGGGCTCGTTCCACCTGCTCGCAAAGGAGGCATGCTTGTCGTTCCTGGACAGTTTCGGTGGCAGTGATAGTAAAAGACATTGGAGAGTGAGGAGGACTTAGGAAAAAACAGAGAAAAACCTCGCATTTTATATGCATTTGTTGTTGAGGGCAGGTTTGACTTCAAATTTTTTGTTTACCTTGATCATAAATCACGTGGCATTTTGAAAATTTTACTTTTCCTTTTGACTGTTCCATTTTACCTAATTTGAGATTCATTAATTGTCAACAATCGCGTAGGCTTTCAAGGGCGAAAGCCTAAGAGAGGGATACTGTTATATCTATGCAAGCTAAGTCCTTACGAAGCTTCATGAACTATTCCGCTACTTACATATTACTTATATCCTTTTACTACTATGCAATTACTTTGCAAAGGAATTCTGATGCGAAGTAAATACTCGTTATCTCTTATCATTCTTATTGGATTTACACTATCCCTTTTATATCCCTTTCTTTGTTTTTACTTATGAGCTAACCCATTCGGGCATGGCATCGCTTCACAATCCTGACTTACCTTTAGTATAAAGCTATGGTGTTGAATAGGTAGTTCCTTAGTTTAAATATCAACCTTGATAGCACTTTGATAGTAATACCAATTAATCACTTAACCATATCATTGTTTTAACATCCCTACTGTCAGTACATTCTGCGACAGTGATCGCGAATGGAACACGTTTCCCTTTCTTCTCTTGCAGACACACGAAGTGTCGAGGACTCTACTAATAGTGGAGTCAAGGTCCGACTACATTGTCTAGGATTGTTTTACCTCACGAAGTAATTATCTTCACAATTTCCTGTGATCATCCCGCGATCTTTTCCGATGATTCCTTTGTGCATGATCATAACAGAGTTCTCATCCGGTTCCTTTGGGCTTGTTGAGTTATTGGAGGCACCATGAATATAAATGAATATGATGGGTAGAAATCATGACAATAGTGAGTGATAGTTTAAATATACTGTTAAGACTGTTCCGGTGAGGTTCTGTAAGGTCTAGGGTGAATAGGATAGTGTAGAGGGATCCGATAGTGTATGATATTGTATGGTTAACTACTGATCAGTAGTAGTGGATAAAAGTGAAGTTGAACAAGAACCTTAGCACCACTTTTGGTAGTGCCCCTGCTATGTTGTAGTGGTTCCATTTATGTTTGTAGATTTTGTGGTGGCGAAGGGGGAAAGCACAGAGAAGGCACAGGCTCAAAGCACAAACCAAAGTGAGGGGTGGGGCTAGCACCACACACAAAGGCTGAAAGAAATGGGATCTTAGACAACAGTGATAGCGCAGGGGCCAATCACTAGGGTCACACAAGGAAAACTAGTTCCAAAGACCAAGTTTAGTATATTGACTGTAAAGAAGATATGAATACTAACCTAGTTCCAAAGACCAAGAGGTCAAGATGGGGAACTAGGTGTCAACTATGGTACTATATATAGGAGGGTCCGGATGAGTAAGCGACAGCGTGGGAAAGGAAAGTTTATGGAAAGCTTATGGAAAAATGAAGTAGGTACCCATATATGTCATGACAGATTTCAGACGTCCGGAAGTTGGCTGGATAAGTTCAGACAACTAGGAGGTAAGACTGGAATGTCTGGATGGAGTTATAGGGATGATCTCTCTAGATTGGAATGATCTAAGTTGATATTTAAACTGGAGAACTATCTACTGGACACTAATGCTTATATACCAGTAATCCTAATTGTTAAAAAGAAGAACAATGAGTATCTGGGATAAAACAATAAGTATTGTAAAAAGTTCCCCATAATATGAATAAAAGATAATAGTGTGAGAATTGAAAGTAATTGTATCCATTAACATCAGATGTGTGGTGATGAAGGGAGAAAGCACAGAGGAAAGCACAGGCACAAGCACAAGCTGAGGTGAGGAGTGGGGCTAGCACCACACACAAAGGCTGAAAGGGATAGTGATCAAGACAACAGTGATAGCACAAGGTGTTATGATCATGCACAAAGGGATCGTCAGGAATGATCACGGGATGATCATGGGAAAATATGAAGGAAAATACTTCGCGAGGTAAAATGATCCTATACAAGGTAGTCAGACCTTGACTTCACTATTAGTAGAGTCCTCGACACTTCGTGTGTCCACAAGAGAAGAAAAGTAAATGTGTTCCATTCACAATGACAGTCGCGGAACATACTGACAACGAGGATGTTAAAATGATGATATAGCTAGGTGATTAATTGGTATCTGTCATATGTATGCGGATCGAGTTATTCTGCGATTCCGCGATCCATTTACCTACTTCACGAAGAGTTCCTAAGCTAGGACTCTTTAATTAATTACTTCGCGAAGAGTTCCTAAGCTCAGGAATCCTTCGTTATCTTTCCTAATCATTATCAGATGAGTACTATACCTATTATATCCCTTCCTTTGTTCTTTACTCCACAAGCTAGTCTATTCGGAGTTAGTATCGCTTCGCGACGCTTATGTAATGCATAGTATAAAGCTACAACATTGAATAGGTAGTTCTGTAGTTTTAATATCGACTTAGATCTGCTCTCTCTTCGTATTACAGATGTTTACTATCTGTGATACATTCTCAACACAGCTCTGACGTTCCGCGAAGCAACCTTTGCGAACTGATGCTGCTACTACCTTCATATTGGACCATCGACGTGTTGAGGGCACTACCGATAGTAGTGTCGATGTCCAACTACCTTCCCATAACTCCGCGAATCATTCCTCACTTCGCGAGGGAATTATCCCCTCGCATTCCCAACCAATTCCGCGATTACATCGCGATCATTCCGCGATTATATTGCGATCATTCCGTAATTAAATCGCGATCATTCCGCGATTATATCGCGATTATTCCGCGATTCCGGAGTTGCATGATCTTAACAGTATCACTATCGAAGTGCTATCAAGGTTGATATTTAAACTGAGGAACTACCTATTCAATACTGTAGCTTTATACTACAGGCAAGTCAGGATTGCGAAGTGATGCCATGCCCGAATGGGTTACCTCGTAAGTAAAGAACAAAGGAAGGGATATAAAAGGAATAGTGTGAATCCGATAAGGATAAAAGAGATAACAAATAATTGCTTCACATTGGAATTCCTTCACAAAGTAATTGTGTAGTGGTAAAAGATATAAGTAATATCTAAGTAGCGGAATAAATCGCGAAGCTTTGTAACGACTTAGCTTGCATAGATATAACACAAGGGCCGATTGCTAGGGTCACACAAGGAAAACTAATTCCAAAGACCAAGTAAGTGTTAAAGCCATGCACCGGAAGGAAATAGATCAAGGTTCCGGATCTCTGTTCGAAGCTTCGAAGTCCGGAAACTATAGTAACAGCAAAACGAAGTAATGGAAAGGCTACATGGGCCTTGGGAAGTGATGGGACTTCAGCAATGCTCCCTACACGTTATCTGGGTGTCCCTGCGAAGTGCAAAGAAGAATGAAGTTCCGGAGCATTGGAAGGGTCTGATCAATCGATCCGTACGTGATTAAGCGTAATAGAGAAGGAGTATAGAAGGTAACTTTTATTTCAAGCTGGGGAACCAAAGTAAACAAGTTGACCTAAGTACTAAACTGCCTAATTGATAAATAAAAGACAATAAGTGAGAAGGATTTGGAATAATACAATAATGGTGTTTTCCAAGAGCCAACAGGTGTGGGAATGCATCGATCATGATGACCGAGTGTCATGTGATGTATCTGAGGTTGTTTGGAAGTTATTGAGCCAAGGAATGGAGTACGAAATTGACTGAGATTTGAGTTGGACTTGGTAACAAACATGAAATGGATCAAAAGGATGATCGATTGACCGGAAGATGGGCCGGAATGCCGGAATGTTCATATAGTGATTGATGACCTTGGAAATTGTCCGGAAAGCATAGTGGAGCTTGGCATATATATAACAGTAAGTATATTGAATGTAAACAATGATACAAGTACTAACCTAGTTCCAAAGACTAAGAGGTCAAGATGGGGAACTAGGTGTCAACTACTATACTATATATACAAGTGTCTAGATGTTATGATCATGCACAAAGGGATTGTTGGAAATGATCGTGGAAAAATTATGAAGGAAAATACTTCGCGAGGTAAATGATCCTAGACAAGGTAGTCAGACCTTGACTCCACTATTAGTAGAGTCCTCAACACTTCACATGTCCACAAGAGAAGAAAAGTAAACATGTTCTGTTCGCAATGACAGTCGCGGAACGTACTGACAGTGAGGAGGTTAAAACAATGATATAGATAGATGATTAATTGGTATCACTATCAAAGTGCTATCAAGGTTGATATTTAAACTGAGGAACTACCCATTCAATACTGTAGCTTTATACTAAAGTCAAGTCAGGATCGCAAAGCGATGCCATGCCCGAATGGGTTAGCTTGTAAGTAAAGAACAAAGGAAGGGATATAAAAGGAATAGTGTGAATCCAATAAGGATAAAAGGGATAACGAATAATTGCTTCACGTTGGAATTCCTTTGCGAAGTAATTGTGTAGTGGTAAAAGATATAAGTAATATCTAAGTAGCGGAATGAATCGCAAAGCTTTGTAAGGACTTATCTTGCATAGAGATAACACTAGATGAGTAAGCAACAGCATGGGAAGTTGATAGAAGGATGCAGAATGATGTAGAAGGATACAGAAGGATGTAGATGTCATGAAACATTCTTTTTCATTATTCTTTTCTTTTCTTTTATTTACTTACCTAATTGCCAAAGCGCTTACACTAGCGCTTATTATATTTTCATTATCATTTAGGTTACACGCTTCAACCTTATTGTTCTCGTGTTGTCATTTCACTTAGGCGCGACTCTCTCGTGCCTGTCAGCTCATTGACAGGACGACGTCATTATTGTTCCGCTTCCATGTTTCTTTTTATATTGCCTTATTGTTTACTCACCTAATACCTACAGCTTTACTTATGGATACGAGCAACTCTTATTGTAGATCCTCATGGTTATGGCGCGAGACATCTCTCATGGTTTCATATCCCATTAGTATATAAGACTTAGTATTTTGTAGTTATATTCCTTAGCTCTATTCTCGTCTATTCTCCTCGGTAGCTAGACTTGTAGTTGGGTTGTTTTATCCATTCTCTTTTTGCTTTTTGCCCTCTTGCTCATCATCTATCGTGTGATGCCTGGTTGTCTCTTGTGAGAGCTAGCAAGTCGCTGACAGTAGACAGATCCAAACAGTAACAAAGACAAAGAAAGTAGGAGATATAAGAAAAATAAAGTAAGTACCTGTTATATCTATGCAAGCTAAGTCTTTATGAAGCTTCGCAAACCATTTCGCTACTTAGATATTACTTATATCCTTTTACCACTTCACAATTACTTTGCGAAGGAATTCCGATGCAAAGCAATTACTCTTTATCTCTTATCATTCTTATCGGATTTACACTATCCCTTTTATATCCTTTCCTTTGTTCTTTACTTACGAGCTAACCCATTCGGGCATGGCATCGCTTCGCGATCCTGACTTACCTTTGGTATAAAGCTATGGTATCAAATAGGTAGTTCCTTAGTTTAAATATCAACCTTGATAGCACTTTGATAGTGATACCAATTAATCATCTATCTATATCATCGTTTTAACCTCCTCACTGTCAGTACGTTCCGCGACTGTCATCGCGAATGGAACACATTTACTTTTCTTCTCTTGTGGACATGCAAAGTGTCGAGGACTCTACTAATAGTGGAGTCAAGGTCTGACTACCTTGTCTAGGATCAATTTACCTTGCAAAGTATTTTCCTTCGTATTTTCTTGCGATCATCCCGTGATCATTTCTGATGATCCCTTTGTGCACAATCATAACAGTACCATATCCTGTGTAGCATGTCATGACAAGATGCATCATATGGTCCAGTCCCAAACTGATACAGAAAGGAAAGGAATAAATTAGAAATGTTGGTTCCATATGTTCCATACAAAGTCGCAGAAGCATACCCATAACACCATGAGGATATACAATAACAGCCACTCATATCCATAAGTAAAGCTGTAAGTATTCAGTGAGTAAACAATAAGGCAATATAAAAGAAACATGATGGTGGGACAATAATGATGATGTCCTGTCAATGAACTGACAGACACGAGAGTCACATACATGTGAAACAGCAACACAAGAACAACAAGGTTAACACATGTGATCTAGATGGAAATGAAAATATAACCAAGCACTGGTGTAAGCGCTTTAGTGATTAGGTAAGTAAATAAAAGAAAAGGAAAAGAATAATGAAAAAGACTGTTTCGTGACAATATAGAGCGATCTTTCACCATCATCTTTCTGCTTGAAATTAAATTCAGACTTAAGCCATGGACATTCCTCGCTCAAGATATAAAGATTCCAATCCTCTTCTCCATTCATGCGTACAACCTTTACAGTTCCATTAAGTCTTTATATTTCCGAATCTTATAGAGTGCCCATGCAGTTGGACATTTTACCTAAGGGTTACCGGCACTGAAGTGACAATTCAGTACAGTTTGTTTGACCCAATTGGAATACATACAATAAGGACGGGACCGCTTTTCGATATCCTCATGGAAGTGCTTCATCAAGAGGAGCTGAATGTGTTCCTTTGATTTGCACATCCACACTTTTGACTCAATGTTTTCTCAGCGTCCCACTGGGCTTCTTGGAGATGACAATGCACCATAGTGACATGGGTTCACCATGACTGGTGCGCTAAGTGGGATAACAGTCAATCTTCAACAAAATGGACCAGCATTTTATCAGTTTTCTCCGGAATTCTGGGGCGCAAAAACTGAAGTCCTCACGGTGGTGGTCCAGTTTGTTTCATCAGAAATCGTTTCAGAGTTGAATAATGGCACTTCACCTGTTTCCATACTTTAGAGCAAACATTCATTGCCAGGAGCCCTGAGTTTCATGATTTCGATTGCGGAGAAGAAGAGCGTGATTCAAATAGATGCCCATTCAGAACTTTTTGTTCGCCTGCCTTTGAGTATATTTCAGCATCGAAGAAGTACAACTACAAGGTTATACCTTCAACCCCACATCTCAGTGGCATTAACGTGGCTGTGTGGATAGTACAGCCAGGCTGATCACTTGAGCTTCTCTGACCGAGCTCTCTCGTCAAGACACACAGAAGACAAAATCTACGAAATGAGTTCTTTTGAAGGGTGAGCCTTAGGTTAAATCTACTATGTCTGGCTCAATATTGGTCTTACTCTATATCCTATACTATAAATTAGGGCGGTGCGCCTAAACCAGCACTTTTTCTTATTAGTCATTATTTATGTCAGCAAAACTGTCAACGTTTTAGTGCTGCGGCAGCAGTGGCAACTTAAGTTTTTCCCACACATTACAATACACAATCTTGCGATGTGTTTGCTGCATGTTTGCTGAGTTGACTTAGGTTTTTCTCACACATTACTTCAAGCTTGCAATGTGTTTGCTGCATGTTTGCTGCATGTATTGCATGATAATTATGCTCTCCTTTGTTTCCCTTTCCCATCTTCTACTATAATTTCACACTATAATTGAAGTTCCTGATAGAGGAAATTTGACTACAGATAAAATGTTTGGTTTCTTACAAGCTATTGACCTGTGTGCAGGCTCTGACTACTATTCTCACTTTAAGGGATTCTGAGTCACCTCCCAATACACCTCAACATCGACAACAAAATGCTGATCATGAGAGGGAACGACAAACATGTACCCTAGGCAGCCCTGAAAATCGACGTACACCTCAACCATCACCACATGGTGGACCAATACCATTCCAACTCAATATACCTCAAAATTATGTACCTTCCCAGCATTCACAAGATGATCTATTTCAAGTAATCAACCATAATGGCCAAGAGTTTCAATTGACTCAAGGAATTGCTAATCAACTCAGAAATTTACCTCCACTACTACCAACATGGGGCCGTGGCCATGGCCATACTTCAAATCAAGCAGTTGTAGGTGTAAAAATTCAAATACATAGTGCTGTGGCCACCAATCAATATCTTTACCTTATAGTCTCTTCATAATCAGAATCAGAATGCCCATGCAGGACCATCAAATTTGGCATATCAAAATCAGGTATTAGCATACTTATTTAGAGATTTTAAGGCTCATTTATTCTCTTGGTAGTTTCCTCACTTACCTGCTGAGCTACAAGCTCAACTAGCATTTGTACAGCCTCACCCTGCAAGACCAACATTGAGACAGAATCATAGAAGAGCCCAAAGTCATATCCGTAATACATTCTTTTCTATATTACACTATTTATTGCTGACTATCTTTACTTTCAGAATCTATATCATTTAATCCAGAAAGGCTGACCCATGAGCATGAGAATAATGATCCTCCACAAGATGACTTTGAGAATAGCCAGAGACTTCCACCAGGTCCTGGCTATCTCACACCAGAAGGCCATGACATGCACCAACAACATGAACAGTTGCAAAATGTGATGCACAACTCCCAAGAGGTGCATGAGCAGCACTTGCAACAGCAAGAAATTGATGTGGGAGATCATGAACATCAAAATGATGCTCCAGATGAGCCTATTCCAATAGGTCTACAACCTATTGAGAATGATCGGATTTATAACTTCTGTTCTTTGGGAAAAATGGATATAGAGTGTCCATTTTGTGGTGCATTGCATTGGCAAGCAGAGAGACTTACACATTCCTCTGTAATAAATCCTAAATTTGGAGCATGCTGCAAATCAGGGAAGATTCAGCTACCTATGTTACAAAGTCCACCTATTGAAATCAGGAATCTCTTTACTGGAGTTGATCATAACTCAAAGCACTTTTTAGACAACATAAGGAGTTATAATTCTGCTTTTGCTTTTGTATCATTGGGCCTTAAGATTCAACCACAGAATGATCCTGAACTTCCAAATACTGGGCCAAGGCAGTTTAAAATTAAGGGTGCACTTTGGCATTCTCTAGGCTCCCTTTTGCCTGAGGGTGACAAACCCCCAGTATATGCACAGCTTTACATAGTTGCACCTGAGACTGCTTTAGAGCAGCGCTTAGCCAATAACAGACATCATGGTACTGGGTTACTGTCATCTGTTATGCAAACAATATCTGATTGCCTTCACCGCAATAATAACTTTGTGAATCTCTACAGATCAGCATACCAGAGAATACAAAACCTTCAGGCACAGGCTCCAAATTCCCTAAATGGTGCTTATATCAAACTGCATTTCAGTGATACAAATGATCCTAGGAGATATAATATGCCATCAGCTGATGAGGTTGCAGTTGTTCTTCCAGGCCCAGGTACTGCCACAGATCATCGAGATATTATCCTTCAATGTAAGGAGGGGCCACTGAAATGTATATATGAAACCAATCCTGCATATGCACCTTTACATTATGTTTTACTGTTTCCCAGAGGTGAACTAGGATGGCACCTAAATATCAAATATGCAGATAGACCTAATGAACCAGCCTCTAATGATGATCATGTTACCCAGATGGAGTACTATGCATATCGCCTTCATCAATGCAATCTAGAGATTGAATCAAACCATCTGTTCTATGCCAAAAATCTTTTTCAGCAATATATTGTTGATGCATGGGCCCAAACTGATCAGTCACGCTTATCCTGGCTTGCACGCAATCAGAAGAAACTCAGAGCTGAGATTTACAGTGGTTTAGTAGATGCTGTTCATTCAGGAGATGTTCAGCTGCAAGATATAGGGCAACGAGTTATCTTACCCTCTTCTTATATTGGAGGATCAAGACATATGTTCCAGCTCTATCAAGATTCTATTGCCTTAGGAAGAGCATTTGGAAAACCTGATCTATTTCTGACAATCACTGCAGATCCAAATGCACCTGAGATTAAAGAGGCTCTCCTTCCCAGACAGACAGCACAAGACAGACCTGATTTAGTTGCCAGAGTTTTTCGTGAAAAAGTACGGATCATCTTGAGGGCTATTGACAAAGGGTGTTTTGGAAAGTGTAGAGGCCGTGTTTACACAATTGAATTTCAGAAGCGAGGACTACCTCATATACACATTCTTATTTTTCTCTATCCCCAATCACAGTATCAAGAGGCTCATCAGATTGACAAAGTAATCTCTGCTCAGTTGCCTGATCCTGAAACACATCCAAATTTATTCATGTTGGTTGAAAAGCTGATGATTCATACACCATGTGGTGATCTCAACCCAAGTGCATCCTGTATGAAGGATTCAAAATGCTCCAAGGGTTATCCTAAGGTATTCCAAGAGCATACTGTTTTGTCAGAGGATGGCTATACCCTTTATGCTAGACCCAAGAATGGAAGGCTTTGCAAGAAAAAGGTCAATGGCATAGAAATTGATATTGATAACAGATGGGTTGTACCTCATAATCCTTGGGCTTTGATGGAGCTCAAATCACATGCCAACTTAGAGTGTTGCATTTCCATAAAAGCTTTCAAATACCTTCATAAATCCATTTACAAAGGCCATGATTGTACAACCATGGCAATTGGGAAAAATAAAGATGAAATACAGCAATATATAGATTCCCGTTATGTATCTGCCTCTGAATCAGTTTGGAGGCTTTTTCATTATGATATGCATGAAGAAATCCCAAATGTTGTCCGCCTTGCAGTACATACAGAAGCTGGGCAATTTGTAGTGTTTGATGCTGATGCACCAGTAGAGGAGGTTCTTCATGCTGTTGGGTCAAAAGACAGCACACTTACAGCTTACTTCAAAGTTAATGCAGCAGAGAAGAAAAAGGCTGAGGATGATCCTGAACATGCAGTAATGGTTGCACGATCACTTTTGTACCAGGAATTTCCTACAAAATGGGTCTGGGTAAAAACTACAAAAAGATGGAAGATTCATGAGAGTAAAGCTGCTCTTGGGCGGATGTATTTTATTCACCCTGCAGCTGGTGAAAGGTTTTATATTTGACTGCTGCTTACAGTTGTCAAAGGTGCAACATCATTTGTAGATCTACATACTTATGAAGGAGTGGAATATCCTACACACCAAGAAGCATGTTTGGCCCGTGGGCTTTTGCAGAGTGATTCTGAGTGGAAGGACTGCCTAGAGGATGCAAGACATATGCAATCTGGATCTGCACTCCGTTCACTCTTTGCAACAATTCTTAAAGATTGCCGTCCTGCTCAACCTTTTTTACTGTGGGAGCAGTTCAAAGAACACATCTGTGATGATATCAACCACCATTTACAGACCTCAGGGATTATTGCCAACCCAACACAGGATCAAATTGAAGATTATGGTTTATATCTTATTGATAAAATCCTTTTCCATGCAGGAGTACATGATGGATTAAAAGGTTTTCTGGGCATGCCAGTTCCTAATTATGAATTTTGGGCAGGGGTTGAAGGCAATAGGTTGATACAAGAGCAGCGTGCCTTTCATGCTGAAGAACAACAGCAAAGAGCATCAGAGAATATTGCAAAGATGAACAGAGAACAAGCAGAGGCCTTCAATACAATTAAAGCTGCAATATATGAGAATAACCCTCAGATGTTCTTTCTCCATGGTCCAGCTGGAACTGGAAAAACATTTACATATAATACACTCTGTTATGCATTGCGTGGAGATGAAAAGATTGTATTGTGCTGTGCTTCATCAGGGATTGCTGCTCTTTTACTCCCAAAGGGGCGAACTGCTCATTCCACATTTAAGATTCCTATTGAAATATATGAAGGAAAATTATGCTCTGTCAAGAAGAACTCTGATCTGGGTGAACTACTGTGTGAGACCAGTCTTATTATTTGGGATGAAGTTCCAATGCAGGACCGGTATTGTCAAGAGGCTGTGGATATAACTATGAGAGACATTAGGGACACCCCTAGCAAGCCATTTGGAGGTGTTACAGTTGTTTTTGGAGGAGACTTTCAGCAAATACTTCCTGTGGTCCAGAAAGGACACCGAGAGCAAATTGTGGGTCAGTGTATCCAGCGATCTTATTTATGGCATGACATAAAGATCCTTTATCTAAAAGAAAATAAAAGATTAAGTAGTGGTACAGCAGAGGACAAAGAGTATGCAGAGTGGTTACTGAAGGTTGGACATGGTTCAATTAATGGTCCAGAAAGCCAAATAAAGCTTGACCCTATTATGAAGTGTGGGGACTCTGTTGACTCCTTGATCTCTGCCATTTATCCAAATCTCAATGTTATTGACTGTGCAGCAGATAATGTTGATTCATGGTTTTCAGAGCGCACTATACTCTGCCCACAAAATGATACTGTTGATGAAACCAATCTCATGTGTTTAAATACATTGAGTGGCAATATCAATACTTATCATAGTGCAGACAAGGCTGTCATAGATGAAGCAGCAGATGGGGATTCTCAGTATCCTGAGGAATTCCTTCACAATATCAATGGTTCTGGCCTGCCACTGTCACAACTACAGTTAAAGATTGGTGCACCAATAATGGTTCTTAGGAATCTTGATCCATCAGCTGGAGTTTGTAATGGAACCCGTGCAATCCTTACCTGATGTACAGCAAGAGTACTAGAGGCTAGAATACTGGGTGGAGATAATGCAGGCCAGATTATATTGATTCCACGTATTACACTCAGCCCATCCAATCTTGATTTACCTTTTGTCTTTCAAAGACGCCAGTTTCCTGTGAGGTTAGCATTTGCAATGTCCATCAATAAGTCTCAAGGGCAATCAGTTAAAACAGTTGGGTTGAACCTTCAATCCCCAGTATTTACTCATGGTCAACTCTATGTTGCTCTTTCTCGCTCTACAACAAAGCAAGGAGTCAAAACAATTTTTCCTGAAGGTATGTTATATACTTATAAGTTTGTGTTTTATTTACTCAGAGCAATCTACAGGAAATACAGAGTGCATAACACAGAACATTGTCTATCCTGAGGTTTTGCTTGATTAGAGTTTAGTGCTGTTAAATTATATTGTATATTTGAATAATGTATTGGCTCAATACAATCAATATTATATGTGTTGTTAAAAGTCACTGTCCCCTGCCCGTGCCGAAGGCACGGGTCAAGCAAAGCTTGTAGCTCTGGACTTACAGCGCAAATAGAAACACAAATGACACATCCCTGCTTGTCTCGAACCTCATCACCAATGGTCACATTCACAGGACACCTTCGGATCATTCAGATATTGTCAAATATTCTGATTGGTCTGTGCACTATTCTTTGTCAATGTCACAAACCTTCCCAACATCGTTGATATTCGAGCATGCTATCAAGCTTCGACCAAAGATTTGCAGTCTTCATATATCATATATTCGATGGAACTCATCTTCCGACAACGTTGGCTCATTTCTCTTTTCCTCAAAGGGCCATTGGAGTATGTTGACATCTTCATCGGTTCGCAGTGGTAAATGCTCGAGGTCTTGGGCATTTCGCAAACAATATGCTGACTTCCGGACTTTCTATGGTTTGTGTCATCCGTATCCCTAGCGCTGCTACTAGTACACATCCACGCCCGAGAGCTAACGATTGAGCTTACTAGTCGAGCTAGAAATCTTGCTTGCCCAGTTCATCTTTGATGCTTAGACTTCTTTGACTTCGTAGTCGAAGTTTTTGGCGCTCAACTTCCTGAAACGGTACATGGATGAATGGTTCCGCGGGATTTATCTGTGAGGACTGATAGGTATGTACTTTGTATTTGGCCCTAGTATGCTGTCAATCCATTGTGGCCAGACTTCCGACTGAGAACAAGGTCAAGGTCGCTTGTCCGAAACGGGAACAATAACTCACGTCAAGCGACAATTCTTATCAATGTCAATCGCGCAGCTTGAGGGATCCTGGGAATAAAAACAAAAACAAACGCTCGCCCACAGTTAAGAGGAGTATATTTCTTCCTTTTTGTTGACTTCCCACTATCATCTTTCTCCCATCATGTCTAACCAAAGTAAATTTGAAGCACGAAGACCTGACTCCCAAGTGTCCGGAGGTGTAGATACATCGATAAGCCAGGACGAGAGGACCATACACGTGTCTTCTCCGGGAGGTGGCCCTTCACTTTTAGAACCCCAGTTTGGAGCCTCTCATGCAGGTGCAGAACATGGTCCTGACCGTGACGGGCTGTACTACATTCCTCGCGATGATCACAATCGTGGTCAATCTTCCGCCATCGATTCCCCTCCTCGTTTTCATTTGAGACCCACTGATTCAGCTGTTCAACAAGAAGCTCCAGTTCATCGTCCCCGTCAGAATTATGAACGAAATTCCCTCAATGACGGTAAGAATGAGCGGCCGACACACATTGTGTCCGAGCAAGTCTATCCACTTCCTGACCGCCAGGTCCGCCAGACCACGCCTGAACCAGAGAAGCGTCATCCGATCTCGGCCTCTGCTGTACTAGAAACTCCCTTTGGGAAAAAAAGCAGCTCATACACTCCTTCTCTGTCTTACGACAAGAAGCATACAGTGGATGAGGCAAACATCTATCTTGACAATGATCTGGCCTTCAACGTCAGGGTCCTTCCTGTCAACGAATGGGCGAAGCACTGTCTGAATCTGGATCTCGACAAAGATTCTTATAATCTATCACCGACAGTCGAAGACAGCTTTGCGCAGTATCTGGAAGCGGTGGATACGGCGACAAGCGAAAAGGACCCCAAATTATATTCCGCCCTCATAGATTTGCTCAACTCCATTTCAAATGGCGACACAGAGGACAAAATCATATTCTATTTACAGGATCCTACACCCGTGCGGGGATCATTAGTAGGTCAAACTCCAGATATCGGCGCAGTTTTCAAGGGCCTTCTGGAGAACGAGAATGTTAAGGATCTGAAGAATGACGGGAAGATCGTGTGGGGGCATATGGCCTCGCTTGTCGAAGGCAAGCTCGCCAAGGGCAAAATGATCAGATCTGAAAGTGAGTGTCATGTTTGTTCTATTCGTGGGCGTACCTTTTTGATTATTGTATCTGTAGTAGGAGTACACGTTAAAAAGGAGTCCATGGCCAAGAGCACGCCAATCGCTCCTGGCAGTAAGGGGAAACAACGAGAATCTAGTAGTAAGACAAAGTCGAATGCAAATAAAAAGCGATCCCGCGGTGGAGGTATGTGTTGGCGGCTGATTTCGCATACATTACTCAAGTACTCCTTAGATGCTGATGAACGAGTATCGAAGACGAGACGGACTACTGATGATTCCGTTCCAGCACCCATTAAGAGTGACGTTCCAGCCGGCACTGGTAAGTCTCCATTGTCGCAGGCTTGAGCGATACGCGAGACTTACATATACAAATCAGATCGAGCTGCAAGGGACCCAACTTCGGAATCACAACCTCATAAATTAAAAGACCCACCTCCGCGAAATAGCAGAGAAGGTGTAAGGACGCAGGTTGCCGGCTATGCCCGTGATATGCTGTCTCATGGTCTTCTTCGGACCCACGTGATCCTTTTCGTTGTTGACTCTCAACTAGTTCGAGGCTTTTTCTACGATCGTTCGGTAACTATAATATGCCTCTCTTGCGAGCGCCTTTACTGACTACCTGTACTTAGATTATTGTCGAGTCTGAGGTGCATGTCCTGTCTTCTGTGTCGATTTGGATCTATATTGATGGTAGTTTAGTTGTTGGACTTGACCGACAAAGACCATCAGCTCATCTTCGCGAAAATGATCAAGCACATGCGCGCCTTATCACCAGAAGGGCTGGGAATCGTGCCTGCTCTGGATGCCACCGACTTCTTGACAAAACCTGCTAGCCTCAAGTACGGACAGGACATACCACAGTATTCTGCAGCTGACGGGCCTCCATCGAACGAGATTTTCGAGCGTCCCATAGGATCAAAATCCCTCTTCGAAATTCCCTATAAGGACGGAAACACTCGGACTGTGATTCTTAAGCGCGTTCTATTTCGTTCGAATGGTATAATCGGTCGTGGCACTACAGTCGTCCGAGTGGAGTGTGCTTGTTTGCATTGCGGTACACAATGTGATTGGAAGGGGAAGAAGCTCATATTGAAACTCAGCTTTCCTGGGAAAAATCGAGTACCTGAGCACACGTTGATGGAACGCTGCCGAGAGCTGGCGCACGGAGAACACGGCTGGGTCCTGGATCACTTGCCTCATATCTACTGGTCATTCGACGTCCCGTTTCATGACCGTACACCACAGGCTAATCTCGAGAAGAAGCTCGAGGGAGACTATGAGATGCGCATCATGCGGGGATCGATCCAGGAGGAATTATATCCAATCTCGAGTTTGAAGACTGCAAAAGGATGTGCACAGGTATTCTATGATGTCGTGCAATGTAAGTCATCTCGTGTTCGCCATTTCTTACTGTCTCATGGACCATGTTTTCAGGTCATCACTGGGCTTGGAAATATCCTCGAATTCTTCATCGCGATATCAGCCACGGGAATATCATGGTGCGCGAAAAGGATGGGAGGAAGTACGGAGTTTTGAATGATTGGGATCTCGCCGTCTTTCTAAACAGTCAAGGTGATGGGCCGACATCTAAATTTCGAACCGGGACGAAGCCGTATATGGCCCACCAACAACATTCATCTGAGTGGGGAGGTCCTCATCGCTGTTGCCATGATTTGGAGTCCGTCTTTTACGTGATACTCTTACTTGCCTGCCTTTATGCCTCCCCGAATGTGGAGGACCTCAATACTACTCGTACAAAGCATCAATATAAGGAATGGCTTCAGCAGGATGATTTCTTTCTCTACATGGCTAAATACACTGTCGTCATCGACCGTGCTTGGCATCCTTCTGTGACGACCTTTTTCAAAGGCTTTGAGCGTTGGCTCAACGACCTGCAATTTGCTCTTTGCTCCGGTCTCCTGGATCTTGCGCTACACAACAGAACAGCGAGAGAACAACGCGAAGTACCTGCTTTTGATCACGATTCGCTCGGCGGACATTTCACATACGTGAAGGTTGTTTTCATCATGCACATATACGATCAAGAAGAGCTGGAAACGAGAGGTCAAGAATGGCAGGCGATACTGCAGCTAGACATGAAGTCGTGAAGAAGGGATAGAATGGAAGTTTATTGTGTCCTTTGGTAATCATCACCGTATTTATAATCTCGCATCTGTGTACTTACTATTTTAGTGTCGCTGTACAATCATTTCATTTTCCAATCAGTGTGCTGATCTTCTTTTCACCCTTTTTTCACCACGCTTCCGTCTAGCAACCACAGTGGTTCGTCGTCCACGATATCTATTACTCTGACTGGTCGTGAATTTGTCTTTCTATACTACATCCAACACCCCATAAGTTCCCTTGACTTATGAGAAACTTAACAGTCACGAAATTGTAAACCGATAAGATTTCGGACCACACGGATTGAAAAAGGAAATGATTGTACAGCTACACCAGAATATCAAGTACACAGAACCAAGATATATAGAAAGAGCGACAGCGGACTATCAATACAGCAATGAATACCAAGACACAATGAACTTCCATTCTATCCCTTCTTCACGACTTCATGTCTAGCTGCAGTATCTCCTGCCATTCTTGACCTCTCGTTTCCAGCTCTTCTTTATTGTATATGTGCATGATGAAAACAAATTTCACGTATGTAATATGTCCGCCGAGCGGATCGTGATCGAAAGCAGGTACTTCGTGTTGTTTTCTCGCTGTTTTTTTGTGTCGCGCAAGATCCTGGAGACCGGAGCAAAGAGAAGATTGGAGGTCATTGAGCCAACGCTCAAAGCCTTTGAAAAAGGTCGTCACAGAGGACTGGCAAGCAAGATCGCTGATGACAGTGTGTTTACGGTGGTAGAGAAAGAAATACATCCTGTTGAAGCCATTCTTCATATTCGTAGCGTGTTCGAACCGGAGGGCGGTACTGCTCGCAAGGACTCGAGTAAAGGCAAGCCAGTAATAGAATCACATAGAACACAGATTCTAGATCGTGGCGAAACCTATGCGGACCCTGCCAATAATCTGAGTGTTGTTCGTAGTTCATGTATGGCTTCGTCCCGGTTCGAAATTTAGATGTCAGCCCATCACCTTGACTGTTTGGAAAGACAGCGAGATTCCCATCATTCAGGACTCCGTATTTCCTCCCATCCTTTTCGCGCACCATGATATTCCCGTGGCTGATATCGCGATGAAGAATTCGAGGATATTTCCAGGCCTAGTGATGACCTGAAAACATGGTCCATGAGACAGTAAGAAATGGCGAACACGAGATGACTTACATTGCACGACATCATAGAATACCTGTGCACATCCTTTTGCAGTCTTCAAACTCGAGATTGGATATAATTCCTCCTGGATCGATCCCCGCATGATGCGCATCTCATAGTCTCCCTCGAGCTTCTTCTCGAGATTAGCCTGTGGTGTACGGTCATGAAACGGGACATCGAATGACAAGTAGATATGAGGCAAGTGATTCAGGACCCAGGCGTGTTCTCCGTGTGCCAGCTCTCGGCAGCTATCCATAAATGTTTGCTCAGACACTTGAGTTTTTCCAGGAAAGCTGAGTTTCAATATGAGCTTCTTCCCCTTCCAATCACATTGTGTACCGCAATGCAAACAAGCACACTCCACTCGGACGACTGCAGTGCCACGACCGATTATACCATTCGAACGAAATAGAACGCGCTTAAGATTCACAGTCCGAGTTATTCCATCCTGGTAAGGAAATGTGAAGCAAGATTGCGAACCTATGGGATGGTCGAAAATCTCATTCAATGGAGGCCCGTCAGCTGCAGAATACTGTGGTATGTCCTGCCTACACTTGAGGCTAACAGGTGTTGTCAAGAAGTCGGTAAAATTCAAATCTGGTGATAAGGTGCGCATCTGCTTGATCATTTTCGCGAAGATGAGTTGATAGTCTAATGAAGGCAAATGACTAGATTAAATCTAGATTGATGTGAAGAAAATCAGGAGACGTGCTCCCCAAAAACCTTAGTGCAGCCAGTCAGTGAAGTCGCTTGCAGTAGAAAATGCCTGGAATGAGTTCGGTTGAGAGTCAACAATGAACAAAATCACGTGGGTGCGGGAAACATCCTGGGCGACCAAAACATTGTGAAAGCTGGCAACTTCGTTTAGGATTTGAAACTTTTCCAAAGATTGCTGATATCTTTTGAACCACATAAAACTCCATGCAAATTCCTATAACTTACCTCACCTTATGTTAAAATCATGATAAATTAACGGGAATTTTTTTTCCACAATAATCTTAAGTTATTTCAATCCGATTATAAAATTATGCTAAACCAAAAAAAATCTACAATCCATTTACTTAGCATAGTACATGGTAATTTATGATAAACATCTTTTAAATATTTAATCATTGCTTTGAAGATATTTTATACACTTTAATGTAAACAAAAAACTAACTTATTGCAACTATGATTAATTATGGAAAAATGCATGTTAGATGATTGTGTTGTTATTGAAAGCTCCAAAATAAACTTGATTAAAATATTCTCTAGTGATTCATAAGAGATAGTATTTCCAAGTACAAATTCAGAATAACATGGAATCATTACTCTAAACTTGACCTGTGTCATGAAGTGAGCCACCCCCTATCATTTTCCTTTCCTTATGATACACCATCCGAGCACCCTTACCTACAATAATTATTCCGGAACCTTCCATCGCATTCTATCAGTTCCATTCCATTCCTTGTGCCTGAGCTATACAGTATTACATCATAGTTCCTGTACTCTACCCTGTATATATAAGCCAGTCCCCACAACCTGGTCCCTTATCTTGACCTCTTTGTCATTGGGACCAGGTATGTCACTACTTACTTCTCTGTATTTATTATGAATATAACTGTCAGTGACTCGCTAGCTCTCACAAGAGACAACCAGGCATCACACGATAGATGATGAGCAAGAGGGCGAAAAAGCAAAAAGAGGATGGATAAGACAACCCAACTACAAGTCTAGCTACCAAGGAGAATAGACAAGAATAGAGCTAAGGAATATAACTACGAAATACTAAGTCTTATATACTAATGGGATATGAAGCCGTGAGAGATGTCTCGCACCGTAACCGTGAGGATCTACAATAAGAGTTGCTCGTATCCATAAGTAAAGCTGTAGGTATTAGGTGAGTAAACAATAAGGCAATATAAAAAGAAGCATGGAAGCGGAACAATAATGTCGTCATCCTGTCAATGAGCTGACAGGCATGAGAGAGTCGCGCATAAGTGAAACGACAACGCGAGAACAATAAGGTTGATACATGTAACCTAAATAATAATGAGAATATAATGAGCGCTGGTGTAAGCGCCTCAGTGATTAGGTAAGTAAATAAAAGAAAAGAATAATGAAAAGATTGTTTCATGACATTACCCCCTCCCTAGAGCGCGAGTTCCACGAAGCGCCTGTCGTCTAACAAAATTTTCAGAGGGTAATTGTAAGGGCGTGTTTTCGGTGTCTGCTTGGGGCATAGGATGGAATAGTTCAGTGGGGAATAAGGAAATAGGGATTTCGAGTCGTCTTAAGATGGCGGGTTTGGGTTTGGCCGGGTTCTTGTCATGGAATTCCTTCAACAAATTGGAGGAATGCGTAATGTTGGACCAAGGTTCCCAAGTGTCTTCATGCGGTCCATACCCCCGCCATCGGACTTTGTATTTGATTCCTCGTCCTACCTTTCGTGAGTCGAGAATTTCTTCAACTTTGAACTCTTCTTCTTCTCCTACCACAACAGGAGGTGGGCGAGTGTTTCGTGGTTGAGAGGGGAATTGTGGTTCTCTATAAGGGGTTAGGAGGACTTCATTGAAAACGTTGTGAATACGTTTCCATGTCGAGGGGATATCTAATTTATAGGAGATAGCACCTATCTTCTTCTGAACTGGAAACGGTCCAAACCGTTTATCTCCTAACTTTTTCATCGGCTGGTCTGTCGATAAGTTAGTTCCCTCAAGCCAGACTTTATCGCCTGGCTTATACTCTACCCCGACTTTCCGCTTCCAGTCATAGAACTTCTTCATATCATCGTTGGCCTTACCTAAGGCCGCTCCTACTTCCTCTCAAACTTTCTTCATACCGTCTGCGAATGCCTGTGCTGTGGGGTTGTCTGAAGTCATTTGGGGTGCAGTGCCTTTGTAGGGGTTTCTACCGTTGTCAGCATAAAAAGGAGATACTTTCGTCGCGGAGTGTACTCGATCGTTATAAGCAAACTCTGCAAGCGGTAACCACTCATGCCAATTGTTTTGATGGTAGTTGATAAACAGATGGAGATAATGTTCGATCTCCTGATTCGTCCGTTCTGTCTGGCCGTTAGTCTGTGGGTGATACACCGTGGTGTAGTTTGCTTCTATTCCTAAGATACGGTATAGTTCCTTCATGAAACGGGAATGGTACTGGGGTCCTCGATCATGTATGATCTTTCATGGAATCCCATGTATAGAAAAGATACGATCACAATAAATTTTCGCCATTCCCTCTGATGTGACTGTAGTGTGCGATGGAATAAGTCGCAATCTTTTGGAAAAATGATTGATAAACACCGATATGGTGTTATATCCTCCCGATTCCGGTAGTTCCCCTATCATATCAGTGCCGATTATCTGCCACGGTTCAGTTGGTACTGCATGTGGATGAAGTTGTCCGACTGGCTTGGTACGATGTGATTTTGTCGCCTGGCATTTCTCGCAACCTTCGACGTACTTCCCTGTATCTCGTGTCACCCCTGGCCACCAGTAGTCCCGAGTGATTAACTCCGTGGTTTTATACTGTCCAGGATGTCCTGCTAACAGTGTGTCGTGGTACTGAGTGATTACTTTGGATCAGAGTAGGCGGTTTTTCAGTACATAAACACGCCCTTTCCATGTAATAACTTTGTCGGTTTCAGTCCACTCCATGTTTTTGGCAGCTAGGGCATCCTGTACAATTTGATCCACTTGGTTTCTACTCTTTCAGATCTCTGATAGCAGTAGATCTTCAGGAGCCGATAGGTCAAGAGCATGGATGAAGACTTCCGGTTTCAGGAGAACAATGTTCTCGTTGTCCTTGTCCCCCATCTCAAGGCCTGTCATCCTCGACAGGGCGTCAGCTTTTGTCATTGATTTACCAGGGTTATGGATGAGATCAAAATTATACTCCACTAACTCCAATACCCAGCGCGCTTGTTGACGATTAAGTTTCTGCAGCTTCTTGAAGTATTGGAGGTTTGCGTGATCTGTATAAATCTCAATCTGTTCCTCCACACCTAGTAAATATTGCCTCCAATTGTCAAGAGAGTCCATTATTGCCATTAACTCTTTGTCATAGATTTCGTAATTCTGTTCGACCTCATTGAGGGAACAAGAGCAAAAGGCAATAGGATACCATCTACCATCAACGAACTGGGACAAGACGGCGCCATTAGCATAATCAGATGAGTCAGCTTCCACCCTGAATTTCCCATGGTTACGAGGAATTAAAAGAACTACTTCCTCACAGATACGGTGTTTCAACTCTTCGAACACTTCTCCTTGCTCTTTCTCCCACTTCCAAGTTCCTTTCCCAGTAAGCTGTGTCAGTGGCTTTGCTACAAGGCTAAATCCGCGGATAAAACCTCTGAAGAAATTACAAAAACCCAAGAATTGCTGGACATCACACTTCTTCCGAGGAGTAATCCATTCGCGAACGGCTTGTACTTTCTTTGGATCCATGCGAATAGTTCCGTTACCAATGATAATGCCGAGGTAGTCGATAACCGGTTTTTCAAAAGAACATTTTTCGGGTTTAAGAAACAGTTTGTGCTCTTGTATAATATTGAGTACTTGCTTTACGATTCGTCGATGCTCTTCTATACCGTCAGTAAAAATCAGTATTTCATCCATATAAACAATAACATGACCTCTATTGATGAGATCTCGCAGGATATGGTTCATGAAACCTTGGAATGTCGCAGGAGAATTAGTGAGTCCAAAGAACATAACAGTCGGTTCGAATAACCCCTGATTCGTTCGGAAAGCCGCTTTCCATTCGTCACCTTCCTTTATGCGGATGTTGTTGAATCCCCATCTAATGTCCATTTTCGTGAAGATTTTAGTGCCTTTTAAACGATTGATTAGCTCCTGAATGAGAGGAAGTGGATACCGGTTTTTAACCATCATCTCGTTCAGTTTACGATAATCTTGTACTGGTCATAAGGTGCCATCTTCCTTTTGATGAAGAAGAAAGGGGATGCCATCTGCGAGGTTGAAGGTCAAATTCGTCCGGTTCGGAGGTTCTCTTCGAGGAATTTGTTGAGAGCCTCCTGTTCTTTCAGGTTTAGCGGATATACCTTGCAGTCCAAAGGTTTGGAAAACTGGTGTTAGATCAATAGCATGGTCCCAAGGGCGTCGTTGTGGCAACTGGTTGAATTCCTTCTGGCTGAAAACATCAGGATACTCTTTGACATAGGGTTTGGAAGTGTCAAACTCTTGGGCTGTTTCCTTCTTGGCTTGTTTCTCCGTCCACTTCCTCGACTGTACCTGCTCGTGAACATACCTGTCCCAGTCAAACAGGAAAAGCTGTTCGCCTTTGTCGTGACATGCTATACAGGATACGGTACTTACTTCATTTTCTCCTACATTCCCTCTTTCCTTTATCTTCGTGACTACCTGAACCCTTCTCCATGTTTCCATATCCTTTTACTTCCATCTATCATTTGTCAGAACCTCCCATCACATTCCAGACACTTCTATCGGCTTCCCGCGCTGTCGCTTACTCATCCGAACCCTTGTATATATAGTACAGTAGCTGACACCTAGTTCCCCATCTTGACCTCTTGGTCTTTGGAACTAGGTTAGTACTTGTATCATCGTTTACCTTCAATATACTTACTTGGTCTTTGGAACTAGTCTTCCTTGTGCGACCCTAGCGATTGGCCCTCGTGCTATCACTGCTGTCTTGATCATTATCTCTTTCAGCCTTTGTGTGTGGTGCTAGACCCACTCCTCACTTCAGCTTGTGCTTGAGCCTGTGCTTTCCTCCGTGCTTTCTCCCTTCATCACCACAGCCTTCCTGTAATGCCACTCTAGAATGAGTATCTTCAGGTGTCCAAAAGTGTGGATTATAGCCGCATCGTGTCAGACACCTGTCAAAGGTCAATTCAGATGTCTCCCAGTCAATACTCGGGTTGTGATGTCGTAGCCAGTCTAGTCCTAGAAAGATATTATTCTTTCCTAGACCTACTACTCCAAACTGTATGATTTCCGAGTGATTGCCAATAGTCATTCGTATTTCGATATACTTATCTATGGAGCCGGCGTCATTGAGCATTCTGTCGGCGTTATAGACTATCGTTTTGACTGGTAAATCCTTGGTGACAAGATTGTGCCGTTTGACGAATTCTGAGTCAACACAAGAACCAGTTGCTCCACTGTCAAGAAGACCTTGTGTAATGATCTGTCGACCATCCTCCAGTGTTTCAAGTATTGCCAGAAGCCTCAGGTTTCTGCTGCGTGTCCCACGAACATAACTCCTTTTGTTCTTGAGACTTCGGATGGCGGTGACTGCCATTTTCCAGTTCCGTTTTTGTATGTCCATGACGGTTTCTTCTGAGGCTTCTTTCTCTCGGGAGGAGGGCATCCAAGTTCGCAACAATCCCACTGCTCTTGGGATCTGATCTTCTCTGACTCTCTGAGTCAGCCACTCGGCCGTGTTGGGTTCATATTGAATAGGTTTTTCGGTTTTTTCGGTTTTGTGTGTGAAGGCGGATGTGTTTTTCTGTCTAGTACCTGTACTAATTATATAATCAACGCCGTTATCAACAAAATTCGAAATGTCCATGTGCAAAGGCTCCTGCAGACCTATATCTACTGAGGAGCCTTGGGAAAACCCAAGTCGTTAATGAAGTCCATTTGTTCCTGCTCACTCATATTCAGCATAATACCTCTGACCACTGCTTTCCTCTTGTGCAGGCAATTTCTGCTCATATGGCCTGGTTCGCCACAGTTGAAGCACAGCCGCTTCTCCCTTGCTTGGTCGATGTCCATCGGCCTGCCCGTTCCTCTGAAGGTGGTACCGGTGGCATCTCTCCTTTGTGCCGCAGGGTACTCTGCCTTCGGAGCTACTTTCATCTCCTGCCGGTTCTGCTGATTGGACGATTGTCCATGGTTCTGTCTCTGCAGGTTAGCGTTCCACCACCCCGCATACCCGTAACCTCTCTTCTGTTCTGCCCACTGCCGTCTGACATTATCAGCACCTATGACTACCTTCTTTAACTCCTGGTAATCTGTGAAGGGCTCCGATCGGCTTTTGATGATATCATACAGGAGTGTATGATCGACTGCATTCTCCACTAAGGTGAGGACATGTGAATCGTTCCTGTTGTAGTTAGCATCTTTTAGCAACAAGTCAAACTCTTTGAAGAAGTCGCTAGCAGGAGTCTTTCCCTGTCTAATGTATGTCAGCTTGTCCCGGGCTTCTTTCTCCCTGGCAACATTCATGAACTCCCTGTCCATATCATCGAAAAGGTCCTTCCCTGTAATATTCCAAGCGCCCTTCTCGATATCAAAATGGTCATCAGTGTATACCTGCACCCATTCATCGGCTTTTCCTCCAACCATGAAGGACATGATGATGGTAATTAGACGGTGCGATCCTTCGACCTGCTTTGTCTCCATCAGCTCAGCTGCATAGGCCCTCATCCTTTGTCGCCATGGTCAATATGTAGCAGGATCGCCATCATAATTCCCTGGTGTATTAACGAACACCCGGCGAGTCGAGGGAGTGGGGTTATTGATTTTGGAGATGTCGGGGGCGGGAGCATGTATTGACTGATCGGTCATGTTGGATTTATAGTAGGGAGGGGTGAGTATGTTTGGTAAAATAAAATGTGTAATGTATCAAGGATAAACTAGTCTTCAATGGAATGTCGAATCCTAGGCAAGTTTGTAAAATGTTTGTGATGGGTGGTGTGTGGTAGTAGCTCTATTCTTCTGTCAGTGACTCACTAGCTCTCACAAGAGACAACCAGGCGTCACATGATAGATGATGAGCAAGAAGGCAAAAAAGCAAAAAGAGGATGGATAAGACAACCCAACTACAAGTCTAGCTACCGAGGAGAATAGATGAGAATAGAGCTAAGGAATATAACTACGAAATACTAAGTCTTATATACTAATGGGATATGAAGCCGTGAGAGATGTCTTGTGCCGTAACCGTGAGGATCTACAATAAGAGTTGCTCGTATCCATAAGTAAAGCTGTAGGTATTAGGTGAGTAAACAATAAGGCAATATAAAAAGAAGCATGGAAGCGGAATGATAATGATGTCGTCCTGTCAATGAGCTGACAGGCACGAGAGAGTCGCGCATAAGTGAAACGACAATGCAAGAACAATAAGGTTGACACGTGTAACCTAAATAATAATGAGAATATAATGAGCGCTGGTGTAAGTGCCTCAGTGATTAGGTAAGTAAATAAAAGAAAAGGAAAAAGAATAATGAAAAGATTGTTTCGTGACAATAACTTTGTCGTTGGGACCAGCTGCCTGTTTCCATCTAAGTCTCTGCTCCGCCATGCCACCATCATCACCTCTTTGTGACAACCTGAGATAATTAATTAGTTACTTTACTTTTGTGCTTTGGGTGCTGTATAACTTTTATGAAAATACTGTATTCAATCAATATAAACAAACCTAGAGAATTTTCCTCATTCTATTTCTGCTGGCGGGCAATGACCAAGTGAAAACAGGGATTTGAAACCCATTTTTACAGAGCAGTCATATCAATACTGTCTAGCGGCAGAACGGAATGTCAATGGAATATCAACACCTTGCTGCTGGCAAGAAATTTCTCCTCAGTCCAAATTCATGATGGCTCAAGAAAATCATTACATATTTGGATAGTTACTGTGTTGGTGATATTAGCTAGTCGTTGTCTGGGTAATGAGAAACACAGGTGAAAGGTGAAAGAGGATGCAGGAGAGGATGAGAGGATGACAATGGATCAACAGCAGGTAAATTCAAGGAAGCTAAGATCAAAGGAGCAGTAAAACAGGAGCTTGAGTGTGTATGGTTAGATGTAGCATTGTCAATATCAGTAGAATCAAAGGACAAGAACAAAGGTCTAGCAGATCATTAAAAGGAAAGTGTGCATTGGAATTAGGAGCAGATGAAAACATTGGAGAACTGCAAAAAGAAGCCTGAGAAGGAACATGAGTGTTATGTGAGAGGCTAGGAGTGTATTAGCATTGAGAAGGGTCAGGGATAGGTGAGTATGGCAGGCCAGAGTCAGATAAATGATGAGATGTGGCAGAGAAAGGCTTCACACATGAATGATGAGAAGTCACAGGACAATCATTCTCTTTCAAGACATTGGTACACTTTCATTTCCTAGTGATCAGGCTAATGTAATGTGGGTCCTCTTCTTGTTCTGGATTGGCTTCAAAGTGTGCATTCAGATGCACTCAAAGCACATCTGTGCTTGCACCTTCTGTCTCAATACTAAGAGCAAACACAATATTAATCATATCATGTTTGGTCTTGGATTTGAGACTGCCAGAGAATGCAGTCCGTTTCTTCTCTTTGTCACAAAGAGGTGACGACGGTGGCGGAGCGGAGCGGAGACTTAGGCGGGAGCGGACAACTGGTCCCAACGACAAAGTTATATTGATAATAAATACAAGTAAGTAAGTTAAAGACATACCTGGTCCCAACGACAAAGAGGTCAAGATAAGGGACCAGGTTGTGGGGGCTGGCTTATATATACAAGGTGGAGCGTGGGAACTATGAGATAATACTGTATAGCTCAGGCACAAGGAATGGAACGGAACTAATAGAATGGAATGGAATGTTCCGGAATGATTATTGTAGGTAGGAGGGCTTGGATGGTGTATCGTAAAGAAAGGAAAATGATAGGGGTGGCTCACTTCATGACATTACCCCCCTCCTTATGACCATTGTCCTCGATGGTCAAGCTTTTGCCGCCTGGGGATGCTTTCTGTGGAATTTTCGGACAGTGGTTGGTGCATGCTCAAGATTTTGAGCGGGTTCCCATGAGTTGTGTCCTGCGTCATATCCCTTCCACTTTACCAAGTACTCTAACCTCTTCCACCTAACCCGACTATCCAAGATGCCCTCAACTTCGTACTCTGGCTCGTCTTCATCTTCTAGGTATACTGGTTCTGGTGGTGTTGCAATTTCGCCATTGATGGTGTTCCCTCTCCAAGGGTACAGTTTATCAACGTGGAATACTGGGTGGATGCGGTCCAGTGACAGTGGGAGGTCCAGGCGGTAGTCCAGGGGACCAACCTTCTCCAAAATGGCGTAAGGTCCTAGCTGTCGATCCCCAAGTTTCTCACTGGAAAGTTGGAGCTTGATGTCTTCTGCGCTTAGCCAGACCTGATCTCCTACTTGGAACTGATGTGCCTTTCGTTTTCCTCGTTCATAGTTTTCCTTTTGCCATCTTTTTCCTAGGTGTAGAGCTGCTCCGGCATCCTGTCGCACCTCTCGAAGGATCTGAATGCGATCATCCACTGCTGGAATCCCACTTCGCTGACCAACGGGAATGTTAAATAGGGGGAGGTAGCCGTAAGTGAGCTCGAATGGGGAGATTCCAAGTGCAGAGTGGGTACGTGAGTTAATCACAAACTCCGCCATTGGCAAATGCTCTGCCCAGTCATCCTGACGACGTCCCACATACAGCCGGAGATACTTTTCGACTTCTTGGTTTGCCCGCTCGGTTTGCCCATTCGCTTGGGGGTGGTATCCCGATGTGAGATTGGATTTGATTCCCAGGCGGGAGAGTAGTGATCGCATGAGCTTTGCTGCAAACTGGGGTCCTCGGTCTGATACAAAGCGGAGGGGGAGGCCATGGAGGCGGAAAATTTCGCGGTAGTAGATGTCAGCGACACCTGCTGCTGTGATTGATGTGGTACAAGGGATTGCGTGGATTTGTTTCCCGTAGAGGTCGGTGCAGACAAGGATGGCATCGTATCCTTGTGAATTGGGCAGCTGTGTGATCAGGTCAACTCCCACTTCTTCCCACAGACCTGCTGGGACATCTAGGGGTAGTGTTACTGCTCGTGGGTGTCTCTGTATCTTTTTCCTAGCACAAGTTTCGCATCCTTCCATATACTTTTCTACAAAGGATCGCAGGGTGGGCCACCAAAAGTGGGTGCTAACGAGATCGAGGGTGTTGTGAAGTCCGGGGTGACCAGCGGAGGGGTTGTCGTGGCATTGTTTGAGTACTTCTGTCCGTAGGTCATCCTCTGGTGGGACATATACCCTACCTCGGTGGTACACCAGTCCGTTATCCTCCTCCCATTCTGCTATCCCATTGGCCAAGCGTTGGAGGCCGCTCCTCCTGAGCTCTTCTAGTCCTTCGAGTACTTGGGCCTCTCTTTGCGAGGCCTTCTGGATGCGGTCCTCCAACGGGTTCTGTAGTGAGGCTGCTGCCACTTGCATAAAGTGGGCTGGTTTCAGAACGGTCTGTTGTCGGTTGTCTTCACTGTCCAACACCTGATGCGTTGCCATGCGAGACAGAGCATCTGCCTGTGTGTTTGCCTTGCCTGGGCGGTGAGTCAGCCGGAAGTCGAATCGGGATAACCATAGTGCCCAACGCGCTTGTCGTCGGCTAAGGTCCTGTGCAGAGCGCCAGAATTCCAGGTTTGCATGGTCGGTGATGATCTCGAAGGTCTGCGGTGATCCTTCCAGGAAGCTTCTCCAGTCCTTTAGTGCTTCAATGATTGCCAGCATCTCCCGGTCATAGATTTCGTAGTTTCGTTCGGCTGGTTGCATGGAGGCTGATCGAAATGCTACTGGGTGCCACTGACCATCGTCTTGTTTCTGCATTAGAGCTCCTCCTGTGGCAAAGCCTGATGCATCTACCTCGAGTTGTGTGAGCCTGTTGGGGTCCCAGAGTGCCAGTACCGGAGCTGTGACAAAAGCTTCCCTTAGGGTGTCGAATGCTTGCTGCTGATGTGTTCCCCAGTTGAAGCCTGAGTCTTTCTTGGTTAGGTCATTCAGAGGGCGTGCTATGCGGGCAAAGTTCTGTATGAATCGACGGTAAAAGTTGGCAAAACCTAAGAATCCTCGCAGCTCTCGCAGGTTCTTTGGAGTAGGCCAGTCACGAACTGCAGTCACTTTTACCGGATCCATGCGCACTTCCCCTTCTGATATCACTAGTCCCAAGTACTCGATCTGAAGCTCCTCGAACTCACATTTTTCGGGTCGTAGATAGAGGTCATGTTTCTCTAGCCGTTTTAGTACATCCCGCACTATCTGCCGGTGTTGTTGTAGCTCGTTACTGAAGATAAGGATGTCATCTAGGTACACTGCTACTTTCCCCACTGCCACTAGGTCTGAAAAGATGGAATTCATGAGTGCTTGGAAGGTCGCTGGGGAGTTGGTGAGACCAAAGAACATTACACTGGGTTCGAATAACCCTCGGTTGGTTGCGAAAGCAGCCTTCCATTCATCACCCTCCTTAATTCGGACATTGTTGTAGCCCCATCTGACATCAAATTTGGTGAAGTACCGTGCCCCCTGCAGACGGCTGATGATGTCAGCAACCAGTGGGAGAGGATAGCGGTTCTTTAGGGTTACTTGATTTAGTTTCCTGTAATCCTGTACAAAACGGAGCTTCCCGTCCTTCTTCTTCACAAAGAAGACAGGTGAAGACAGTGGCGATTTTGAGGGGCGAATGTAGCCTTTTCGGAGGTTGTCATCCAGAAAACGGTCGAGTTCGCCTTGTTCGTTCAATGACATTGGGTAGACTTTCGTACGCATGGTTTCGGGTGCTCCTGGGATCAGTTCAATGGCGTGATCCCAGGGTTTGTGTTCAGGGAGACGTTCTGAGGCCATTTCAGAGAATACCTTTTTGAAATCCCTATAGGGCTCTGGGATCATTTCTTCGAAGGTTTTCACGGGTTTTGCTTTGTAGGCCTGCTCCGCTAGCTGTTGGGAATATGTGAATCCTGCTGCGCACCAGACCTCTTCTGTTTGTTCGTGTAGGATGCCTGACTTCACCCATGCACGCCGGGTTTGTCGGTTGGCTCGAATGCGGTGTATCGGCGACTCATCTGCCTCCTCTTCCTCTGCTAAGTTCAGTGGGGTTTCGGGAGTGATGACTGTTTCAATTTCCTCCACAGTGTCTTGTTCTTCTACCTCCTCTATCGTTGTCCGTTGTGGTCTAACCGAGAGTCGTCCCTTCTCCCAGTCAATATCTGGATTGGCTTTACGTAGCCAGGGGAGTCCCAGGATTAGGTCTTCACTTCCCAGATTGGTTATCAGCAAATCTGTCCACCGTTCTTGATTATCGACAGTCAGGGCTAGACGTGCAAAATGCGTAATCTGCCCTGCTCGGTTAGCAGATCCATCGATGTTAAAGACCCCAATGGGTTTCCTGAGTGGGAAGATCCTTACTTGGTGGCGGGTGACAAACTCCTGATTCAGGAATAGAGCCGTGGCTCCAGAATCAACCATGGCCGCAGTTGCTATACTGTGATTTCTTCCTCTTAATTTCGCGTTAATTCGGAAGTGTGACGAATTGGAGTTCAATTCCGAAATATTAGATATGGTACATGAGGGTAGAGAATCATATGTGGACGTAGCATGTATAGCAAATTGGTTTACGGGTACTCTCGGTGCGGCCGAGACGGGTACCCGCTTTAAAAACCCTCCTGCGAGCCTGAAGCGGGGGCCATGGCATTGGCTCTGTTCAGGAGTTCTTGGAGCTGGGCAATTTGGATGGAGAGGTCGGGGGTAGCTGGGGACTGGGCAATAGGGGCAGGAGCAGGGGCCGGAGTGGAAGCCGCAATTTGGACAGGTTCATTGGGAAAGAGAGTGAAAGGCGTTGAAGAGGAGGCTGCGACTTGTTGACGGCGGGGTTGTTGACGCTTACCCCGGCCGCGTTCTAGACCCATGAATTTATCCTGGCAGACTGACTCTAAATGACCTCGTCGCCCACAGTAGCGGCATACTGTGTCCTTGTACGAGCAGTTCCTCTTCTCATGACTCTGTGAACCACAACCGTAACACCTGCCTCTCATCTGGGCCACGAAGCTTTCTCTACTGTTGCCATTGGTATGCGTGGCATCAACGTCCATAGCATGGGAGTTGGCAGGGGGAGAGGAGATGTGAGAGGTACCCTGATTACGGCCTGTCATGGTGGGGTCATGCAGGAATACGTCTACCGAGATTGCTCGCCTGATTGCCTCCTCTAGTGTAGGGGCTAATCCCTGAGCTATGTTGACCACGATGAGATTTTGTCGAATCTCTGGGTTGAGGCCACTGTGAAAGCGTTCTCGTAGGTCGATATCTGAGAGCCCAGTTCGATCGCCGATGTCTTTGAAGTTCTGTGCAAATTCTGCTACCGTTTGACCTTTTGCTTGCCTGAGATGCTGGATTGCATTCCGGGCTTCCATGCCTGCGTCAATGGATTCGAATCGGAGGGTGAAGGCTGTTTTAAAGTCTTCCCATCGTCCATTAAACGGTTGTTGGTGATGACTGAATTCCAAGAGGTATGGGGTGGCCCAATCAGCAGCCTTTCCCGAGAAGAATCCTAGAGCCGCCTTAATCAGTTTCCCTTCGTTGTCCTTCAAATCCGGTTGTTCCACTGCCCAGCTCTGATACTGAGCAATGAAGCGACGGGCTTCCGCACTACTCGAGCCTTTGAAGAGCTCGGGTTTATTCATGCTCGACTTGGCTGCAGCTCTGTGAAGGTTGGCTGTGAGCTGAGTCACCTGCTCGATAAGCTGTGCCATGAGCTGATTTGTGTTGACTTCAGAGGTCGACATAATGGATGGGGGTGCAGTGGGAGTAGGGATAAGGATGGGTGTGATCACGGTACCGTCGGAAAGGTTCTCCTCTTCACTGATGGAGTTGGCAGCAGCGTTCGGACAGGGTTGAGAACTGCAATCAGCCCAGGAGCTGCTTTTGCTGCGGTGGATGTGGGTTTGGTCTTTAGTATCAAAAGCGTGTGGGTAGACAGAGCAGTCGATAGCTTGGGCGGGCAGGCTTGGTGCGGAGGTGTCTGTAGACGTGGTGGAAGCGGAGCCTGCAAGGATAACCTAATCGGTAGGCTATCAGTGCAGTAAGGGATCTTGACCTAATGTCACAAAGAGGTGACGACGGTGGCGGAGCGGAGCGGAGACTTAGGCGGGAGCGGACAACTGGTCCCAACGACAAAGTTATATTGATAATAAATACAAGTAAGTAAGTTAAAGACATACCTGGTCCCAACGACAAAGAGGTCAAGATAAGGGACCAGGTTGTGGGGGCTGGCTTATATATACAAGGTGGAGCGTGGGAACTATGAGATAATACTGTATAGCTCAGGCACAAGGAATGGAACGGAACTAATAGAATGGAATGGAATGTTCCGGAATGATTATTGTAGGTAGGAGGGCTTGGATGGTGTATCGTAAAGAAAGGAAAATGATAGGGGTGGCTCACTTCATGACACTCTTGTGCTGCTTGACAGATGATATCTTCTTGTTCAACCTGTTGTTTCCTCACTTGCTTGTCCTTCTCGGCCTGCTTTTTCACTGCTTTTTTTGCTGCCTTGGCCACTGCTTCCATCCTACCCTCCCTTGAGGTGACAACCTTGGCTCAGACAGCAAACTCCTCTTGAAGGAGTCAGAATGCCGGAAGCAGTTGGGATTGTGCATGTTTTGCAGCAGAAATCACAAGTTTGATGACTGCAAGAAAAAAAAAGCTCGCAAAGCTCGTGGATGTGCCATGGAAACACAGGAAGTAGCGGCAAGTACCTCTTCAGTATCGGAAAAATAGTCCGCAACTCCTGTACCCCAGTACGAAGCGGGAGTTGCGTTGACCAGGTTCGTACTACCGGGGAAGTTAAATTAAATGCATCCACTCTTTCCTATGATGAACAATCTTTTACAATACCTCTTACAATAGATTTTGCACTTCGTGACGATTCCGCAAAGCTTTATTTTGTTTCTTTACTCAATTCTGGCTCTACTGATTGTTTTATTGATTCTCGATTTGTATATAAACATTCTCTCCCTACTTCTTCGATTTCTCCAATCAATCTCCGACTCTTTGATGGTTCTTTATCTCCGAAACCAATTTCCGAGACTACGTCTCTTAATGTTCAGTTTCCCTCTGGCGAGCCACTACTACTGACATTTGATGTCACTTTACTAGATTCCTCTTGCAAGGCAGTTTTAGGTTACAGTTTCTTGACCCGCTACAATCCGTTGATTGACTGGGCATCGAGAAACATTACATTCCACTCCACCAAGCAAGTTGAGTTTTCCTCGACGTCCTCACTTCTGCAAACACTCGTTCCGGAAGAAACTGTCCCCTAGCGGGGTCAGCCTACCATTAGTTCCGAAGAGGTCCCTTTGCGATCCTCTTTGCGAACTTGTTCTCGCCATTCACCTCATCCCTTATCAGACTCTTTCCCCTACGAACCCATCTACTCCTATCCTTTGGTGGCTCAATTGACCGTTTCGCGACTTGAAAACCCAGAGATTGACATTGCTCTTGTCAATGCAGAACTATTCAACTGTGCTTGCAAGAATGCCAAGTGTGAACCGTTAATCTTACGAGCGGTTCACAGCAAAGTCACAGCGCAAGCTGCTTTGACAACTTCGGCAAACAACAGCAATCCTTCCTCATTACTGAAGCATTACGCGGACTTCGTGGATGTCTTCGATGAAGTCAAATCTGAAGTACTGCCTGAGCATCAACCTTACGACCTCAAGATTGAATTGGAGGAAGGCGCCGAACCACCTATCGGTCGCCTTTACCCTCTTTCTGCAAAGGAATTAGAGGCTCTACGCGATTTCATTGATAAGCACCTCGAATCCGGTGCTATTCAACCTTTGTCCTCTCCTCACGGAGCTCCGGTATTATTCGTACCAAAAAAGGATGGAAAACTTCGACTCTGCGTAGATTTTCGTGGTCTTAACAACATCATGAAGAAGGATCGATATCCTTTACCTCTCATTTCTGATCTACTAGATGTTCCGAAAAAAGCTAAGATTTATACTAAACTTGATCTTGCTCACGTGTACCATTTAGTTCAAATCGCGGAAGGCGACGAATGGAAAACGACATTCAGAACCCATTGGGGTTCTTACGAATGGAAGGTTATGCCATTCGGACTCACTAATGCTCCAGCAGCTTTCCAAAGGTTCGTGAATGACATATTCGCTGACCTTTTAGATGTTTATGTTATCGTCTACCTCGACGATATACTTATCTACTCCGACGATGAGACACTACATTGTGAACATGTTCGCGAGGTTCTCCGTCGACTTCGTAAACATTGACTCTACGCAAACATCGCGAAATGCGAATGGGAGATCGATACGGTAGAGTATCTTGGTTATATTCTTTCTCCGGAGGGCTTAACAATGTTGAAAGACAAAGTGAAAGCTATCATTGACTGGCCGGTACCTCAGAAAGTCAAAGACATCCAGTCTTTTCTCGGATTTGCTAATTTCTATCGACAATTTATTTATAATTATAGTGATATCATAGTCCCCATGACGCAACTTACACGAAAGGATACACCTTGGAACTGGAATACCGATTGCCAGGAAGCCTTCGAGAAGCTCAAATATAGCTTTACTCACGCTCCTATTCTGGCACACTGGGAACCAAACCGACATCTAATCATAGAAACAGACGCCTCGGACTACGCATTAGCCGCAATCCTCTCGATCCTATTACCTGACGGAGAAATTCACCCCATCGCGTTCCTCTCGAGGACTTTTCAGGCCACGGAACTCAACTACGACACTCATGATAAGGAACTTCTCGCGATATTCAAAGCATTCAAAGGCTGGCAACATTACCTCGAGGGATCAGGAGATCCTATCGACGTCGTTACCAATCACAAGAATCTCGAATACTTCTCAACAACAAAAATCCTTACGCGACGACAAGTTTGTTGGTCAGAGTACCTGCACCAATTTAACATGGTGATCCGATTCAGACCAGGTAAGTTAGGTGAAAAACCTGATTCAATGACTAGACGCTGGGACATCTATCCAAAAGAGGGGGATATCGGCTACGCACAAGTTAACCCACATAATTTCAGACCCATTTTCACTAATGAACAACTAACTACTTCCCTTTGAGCTACGTTTCTAGAAGGACTGGCACTTCGTGCCTCCATTGTTATGGATTTAGAGGCACTCCATTCCGCTATTCGCAATTCAATTGAACTGGATCTGGAATCAATCGTGGGATTGAAGTTCGCGAAGGATGGTATGAACACTCGTTGGACATTAGGGTCTGATAGATTGTTACGACTTGATGATCACATTTACATTCCTAACCTTTCTAATTTACGACTTCAAATTCTACGCTATTTTCACGGCCACCCACTTTCAGGTCATTTTGGTCAAAACCGGACTCTAGAAGCTATTCGATGACAATACACTTGGCCAAAGGTTCGCGAATTCATTCGCGATTATATTAATTCATGTACGGTTTGCGGACGCAACAAACCTCGTCGACGTAGGCCTTACGGTCTACTCAAACCACTTCCAGTTCCCATCCGACCTTGGGATTCAATATCGATGGACTTCATCAAACAATTACCGGACTCTAAAGGACATACGGCTATTTTGGTAATCGTGGATTGAGCCTTGAAACAAGGCATTTTCATTGCGACACACGACAAAATAACATCCGAAGAGCTCGCGGAACTGTTTGTCCATCACGTTTTCTCGAAACACGGAGTTCCTAGTCACATCACTTCTGATCGAGGCTCGGAATTCATTTTGGCTTTCTTTTGCGCTTTAGGGGAAGCTCTCTCGATCAAACTACACTTCACCTCAGGATACCATCCTGAGGGGGATGGACAAACGGAATGAGTTAACCAGACTTTGGAACAGTACATTCGTATGTATTGCGCGTATCAACAGGATGATTGGGCAAAGCTTCTGCCTATCGCGGAATTTGCATACAACAATGCTCCTAACGCATCCACTGGTATTACTCACCCAGATTTTCCCATTGATTCACAGGTATTTGTACTAGCAAAGCACATAAAAACCACTCGACCTACCGCGAAGTTCTCCGAGAAGTACCTCGGACCTTTCAAAGTTCTTGAGCATGTAGAAACTCTCTCATACAAGTTACAACTTCCTACCTACCTTAGTCATATCCACCCTGTTTTCCATGTATCCCAACTCGAACCATATACTCCGAACTCGATCCCTCATCGCAAACAAACTCCTCCACCTCCGGTGGAAGTCGAGGGCAAAGAGGAATACAATGTCGCGGAGGTATTAGATTCGAAATTGGATCGCCGATACAAGAAATGTCCACTACAGTATTACATCCGGTGGGCAGGATACGAAGGTACAGACGAAGAGTTTTCCTGGGTTGCCGCGAACGAAATTCACGCAGACGAGTTGGTTCCATCTTTCCATCTTCGTTACCCTCACAAACCTGGACCATCATGATCAACAACCACTTATTTTTACTATTTCATGCATTGGAAATACTAATTTTTATTCTATTAGTTCAAAAACTCATCGCGAAACCTCTGTGATCTATCACCACTACATTCCGTTCTACATATTACATTACCTACTAAATTTCAAAACTTCACGTCAAGAAGTTCCACAATTTATCCTTCGCGAAGCTACCTTCGAACTCTCACATTCTCTTCCTTCCAAAACCATCATGATTCTTCCTCGCAGAAAGAATACTTACTTCTCACATTTCCTTACTTCTACAACCATCGCGATTCCTTCCTCGCGGAACGAATCTTCACTCCTTATACTTATTAAAAACCCAAAACTTCACATATCCAAAAACCACCAAAAAAGGCAAAAACGTATAAAATTAACCAAAAAACAAAACAAAACAAAACAAAGCAAAAACAACAAAAACAAAAAACAACTACTTATATTAATTACAAGTCCCAATACTACTACTGTGGTGACGATGGGGGAAAGCACAGGGAAAGCACAACCTCGAAGCACAAACCGAAGTGAGGGGTGGGGCTAGCACCACACACAAAGGCTGAAAGATAAAATGATCAAGACAGCAGTGATAGCGCAGGGGCCAATCACTAGGGTCGCACAAGGAAAACTAGTTCCAAAGACCAAGTAAGTATATTGAAGGTAAACGATGATACAGGTACTAACCTAGTTCCAAAGACCAAGAGGTCAAGATGGGGAACTAGGTGTCAGGTACTGTACTATATATACAAGGGTTTGGATGAGTAAGTGACAGCGCGGGAAGCCGATAGAAGTGTCTGGAATGGGATGGAAGGTTCTGACAAGTGATAGATGGAAATAAAAGGATATGGAAACATGGAGAAGGGTTCAGGTAGTCACAAAGGTAAAGGAAAGAGGGAATGTAGGAGAAAACAAAGTAAGTACCGTATCCTGTATGGCATGTCACGACAACTACTATCCTTCACAAGAATCATGTCATGTGTCGTTTTCCTTCGCGAATCTCTCTTCTGTTCCTTTCTTCTTTGTCTTCTTCTACTTCCTCTTTCTCTTCAGGTCGTGGCTGCACTACATGAACAAGCTCTTCCATCGTGATCGCGGTGCGACTCGCGAACCCGATCAGTGTGTCCATCTGCACTTTCATCGACTTGCTTCGGTCTGCGAGCAAATCGAGCTTTCTTTCTAACTCGACACCCCCAAACCCTCTCTCCGCGACGCGCCTCGCGGGACCATCATACAATCCCTCTCCATCCACTCTCGGCTTCTTTCTTCTTGACCTACGAGCAGCATTATCACCTGCCCAGCTACACCGTTGTCAATGTAGGTGGCAGGCCAAGCAGGCCTGAGTCCGGGGCTTCCCGGGTTGCGTGATGCAATTTGTAGTGTTGCCTTGGGCAACACAACGAACACATCCTTCATGATTACATGAAGGAGTGGCAGGAGGCACGTCAGCCTCTTCATCGTCGGTTTCGTCGTTGCCGTCATCCCCATCGTCTGGGTCAGGAGCCGAACCCACTTACAGGTTGTTAAATCAGCTAATTCATCATGAAGAAATAAACTTCTTACCTGTGCAGTTACTCGTTTTCTTTTTTCAACTCTTAATTCGACATCCAGAGTATCGCGAACCACGGAAGCTGACTTGAAAACCTTCGTTTTGGATCCAGAGGGTTCTCGCAAGCTCATCGTGGTGCCTGTCCTTCACGAGGCAGCATGAGCTACCCGCTCTCGACGTTCTTGTAGATCCTTCAGGGCTTGAGCCCTACGATGATCCCGGGTTGCTTCTTCCTCTGCCAACCTCCTCAAAGCATCGGCCTTAGCCTTCGCGATACTCTCCTCAACGAGTTTTTCTTCTTCCCTTCTCCTCACGGCTTGTCTCTCCTCCTCGAGCCTTTTCTCTTCCTCGAGTCGTCTCTCTTCCGCCTCACGAGCAGCTTCTTCTTCCAATCTAACCATCTCCTTCTCGAAGGCGGCTTCTTGCGCATCGATCTCGAGTTGACAGAGGCGGGCTTGTTCTGCCTGTTCACGAATGAGGCACGCTCGTCGTTCTTGCACTGTTTCGGTTGCAGTGATAGTGAGAGACATCATAGAGTGATGAGGACTTGGGAAAAAACAGAGAAAACCCTCGCGTTTTATACGCATTCATTCGTTGAGGGCAGGTTCGACTTTAAATTTTTTGTTTACCTCAATCATAACTTGCATGGTACTTTGAAATTTTACTTTTCCTTTTTACTTTTCCATTCTACCTAATTTTAGATTCATCAATTTTTAACAATCGTGTAGGCTTTTGAGGGCGAAAGCGTAACAGGGGGATACTGTTATATCTATGCAAGCTAAGTCCTTATGAAGCTTCGCGAACCATTCCACCACTTAGATATACTGCTTATATCCTTTTACCACTACACAATTACTTTGCAAAGGAATTCTGACATGAAGCCATTTATCTCTTATCATCTTTATCAGATTTACACTATCCCTTTTATATCCCTTCCTTTGTTCTTTACTTACGAGCTAACCCATTTGGGCATGGCATTGCTTCGTGATCCTGACTTACCTTTAGTATAAAGCTACAGTATTGAATAGGTAGTTCCTCAGTTTAAATGTCAACCTTGATAGCACTTTGATAGTGATACCAATTAATCCTCTCTATCTGTATCATTGTTTTAAACATCCTCGCTGTCAGTACGTTCCACGATAGTCATCGCGAATGGAACACGTTTAACTTTCTTCTCTTATGGACATGCAAAGTGTCGAGGACTCTACTAATAGTGGAGTCAAGGTCCAACTACTTAGTCTAGGATCATTTTACCTCATGAAGTAAATTACTTTGTATTCCCTCGCGATCATCCCGCAATCATTCCTGATGATCCCTTTGTGCACGATCATAACAGTTTGGTTCCCCAGCTTGAAATAAAAGTTAGCTTCTATACTCCTTATCTATTACGCTTAATCACATCCGGATCAATCAATCGGAAGCTTCCGATGCTCCGGAACTTCGTTCTTCTTCGCACTTTGCAGGGACACCCAGATAATGTGTAGGGAGCATTGCCGAAAGCTTCGCTGAAGTCCCATCACTTCCCAAGGCCTGTGTAGCCTTTCCATTACTTTGTTTTGCTGTTACTATAGTTTCCGGACTTCAAAGCTTCGAACAGAGCTCCGGAACCTTGATCTATTTCCTTCTGGTGCACAGCCTTAACAATGCTGGGATGTCTACCCAAAAGAGGGGGATATTGGTTATGCACAAGTTAACCTACAGAATTTCAGACCTATCTTTACTAATGAACAACTAACTACTTCCCTGTGAGCTACATTCCTAGATGGACCAGTACTTTGCGCCTCTGTTATGATCATGCATAAAGAGATCGTTGTAAATGATTGCAGGATGATCGTGGGAAATTGCGAAGAGAAATACTTCGCAGGGTAAAACAATCCTAGACTATGTAGTCGGACCTTGACTCCACTATTAGTAGAGTCCTTGACACTTTGTGTGTCCACAAGAGAAGAAAGTGAAACATGTTCCATTCATGATGACCGTCGCGGAATGTACTGACAGTAGGGATGTTAAAACAATGATATGGATAAGTGATTAATTGGTATCACTATCAAAGTGCTATCAAGGTTGACATTTAAACTGAGGAACTACCTATTCAATACTGTAGCTTTATACTAAAGGTAAGTCAGGATCACGAAGCAATGCCATGCCCAAATGGGTTAGCTCGTAAGTAAAGAACAAAGGAAGGGATATAAAAGGGATAGTGTAAATCTGATAAAGATGATAAGAGATAAATGGCTTCATGTCAGAATTCCTTTGCAAAGTAATTGTGTAGTGGTAAAAGGATATAAGCAGTATATCTAAGTGGTGGAATGGTTCGCGAAGCTTCATAAGGACTTAGCTTGCATAGATATAACAGTATCCCCCTGTTACGCTTTCGCCCTCAAAAGCCTACACGATTGTTAAAAATTGATGAATCTAAAATTAGGTAGAATGGAAAAGTAAAAAGGAAAAATAAAAATTTCAAAATGCCACGCGATTTATGATTGAGGTAAAATGAAAAATTTGAAGTCGAACCTGCCCTCAATGATGAAAGCATATAAAACGCGAGGGTTTTCTCTGTTTTTTCCCAAGTCCTCATCACTCTATGATGTCTCTCACTATCACTGCAACCGAAACTGTACAGGAATGACGAGTGCACCTGATTCGAGAGCAGGCGGAACACGCCTGCCTTCATCAGGTTGAAATTGATGTGCAGGAGCAAGCATTCGAGGAGTGTCAGGAACGACTAATACTACGAGTAACTCTTAGCACATAGGCACCTGTCGTAGGGCGCTTGTGTCCTGTGACTGGGCATCTGGGTATACTATTTCTTTGTTTTCCTTTATGCATTCTATGTTACTCATTGGGTCCCGTACTCGGTTACGACCCGATGCTGACATCCTGTCAATTACTCATACTCGGTTAGCATCCGTATTTGTATCCATCACGGACTTGTTTGTCATAGCATTTGACCCACGACTCTATTGTAGATTAGATTCGTACTTTTGTATATAAGGTCAGCTAAGGTCTTGTAGTGACCTTAGCTTTGTTATTCAACTTGACTTCTGGGTTTCTTCTCTGAGACGTCTGAGACACTTAGCCGCTTGTGGTTTTGTGTGTCGACATTGACCTCTGACAAGGAGGAGATGATGAGGTTGGAGGAGGAGGCTGCTCATGAGGCTGAGCACGAGGCTGAGGAGAGAAGACTCAAGGAGGAGAGGCAAGCCGCTAGGAAAATGGAAGAAGAAAGGCTTGTTGAGGAGAGCATTGCGAAGGCGAAAGCCAATGCTTTGAGGAAGTTGGCAGAAGAGGAAACAAGCCATGATCGTTGGAGGGCTCAGGCCCTCACAGAGCTACAGGAACGTTGAGAGCATGCAGCTTGTGCTGCATCGTGAAGGACGGGAGCTACGATGAGCTCATGGGAGCCATCGGGCTCAAAGCAAAAAGTATACAAGTCGGCCTCCATGGTTCACGATACCCCGGACGTCGAGATACAGGTTTTGAAGAGGAAATGGTTGGTTCCTCAGGCAAGTAATCCATTTTCTTCATGATGATATCACTGATTGATGCGAATGCAGGTTGGTTCAGCTCCGGATCCAGATGATGGAGACAACAACCATGACAATGACGATGAGGATGATGAGGATGATGATGAGGACAACCTCCCTCCCCCCATGCCTTCGCATAATCGCGAAGGATGCATTCAATGTGTTACACAAGGTAACACGTCGAATTGTATCGCGCAACCCGGAAAGCCCCAGACTCAGGCCTGCCTGGCCTGTCACCTCCAATGACAGAAGTGTAGCTGGGCAGGGGATAATGCAGCCCATAGGTCAAAGAGAAAGAGACCGCATGTGGAGGAAGAAGGATTGTATGAGGGTCCCGCAAGGTGCATCGCAGAGAGGAGATTTGGGGGTGCCGAGTTGGGAGGAAAACTGGATTTGCTCGCGGAGCAAAATGAAGCCCTGAAGAGGCAGATGGGCACTCTTCTTGGGTTTGCAAGTCAAACCGCCTTCACAATGGAGGCACTGGTTCGTCTTATCCAGCAATGACCTGAAGAAGGGGTAGCAGATGAAGAGAAGGACAAAGAGGAAGAGGAAGAGAGGAAAGAGGAAGACAAGGAAGAAGAAGAACGCAAAGACAATGAAGAGAAAAGGAGAAGGATTCATGAAGGAAAGCGACGTGTGATGTGATTTCCGCGAATGGTTGTAATACTTTATAGGACTTCTACTCTATTTGTATATAATTCAGTATTTGTTTGTTTGTTGTTTTTGTTGTTTTTTGGTTTTGTTTTGTTTGGGTTTGTCTTAATTTTATAAGTATCTGCCTTTTTTGGTGATTTTGGGTTTGTAAGGTTTCGTTGATAATAAGTGTTAATGGTGTAAGGAGTTACGATTTGTTCCGCGAGGAAAGAATTGCAATGGGTTGGAAAGGAAGTGAAGTTCAGTTAGTTTTGCGAAGAATGAATTGCAACTCCTTGGCGTAAGGATTGGAATTAGTAGGTAATGAAGTAAGTAGACCGGAATGTGATTATAATAGATCGCGATTATTTTGCGAGGAGTTGGTTAACTAGGACAATAAAAATTAGTATTTCCAATGAATGAATAGTAAAAGAATAAGCGGTTGTTAATCATGATGGTCCAGGTTTGTGAGGTTAACCAAGATGGAAAGCTGGAACCAGCTTGTCCATGTGAATTTCATTCGCGGCGACCCAGGAAAACTCCTCATCTGTACCTTCATATTGTCAGCGACTCGCTAGCTCTCACAAGAGACAACCAGGCGTCACACGATAGATGATGAGCAAGAGGGTGAAAAAGCGAAAGAGGATGGATAAAACAACCCAACTACAAGTCTAGCTACCGAGGAGAATAGACGAGAATAGAGCTAAGGAATATAACTACAAAATACTAAGGCTTATATACTAATGGGATATGAAGCCATGAGAGATGTCTCGCGCCGTAACTGTGAGGATCTACAATAAGAGTTGCTCATATCCATAAGTAAAGCTGTAGGTATTAGGTGAGTAAACAATAAGGCAATATAAAAAGAAGCATGGAAGCGGAACAATAATGATGTCGTCCTGTCAATGAGCTGACAGGCACGAGAGAGTCACACCTAAGTGAAACGACAACACGAGAACAACAAGGTTGACGCGTGTAACCTAAATGATAATGAAAATATAATAAGCGCTAGTGTAAGCGCTTTGGCAATTAGGTAAGTAAATAAAAGAAAAGAATAATGAAAAAAGAATGTTTCGTGACACATATCCTGCCCACCGTATGTAATACCATAGTGGACATTTTTTGTATCGACAATCCAATTTTGAATCTAATACCTCTGTGACGTTGTATTCCTCTTCGCCATCGACTTCCACCAGAAGTGGAGGAGTTTGTTGGCGATGTGGAATCAAATTCGGAGTATATGGTTCGAGTTGGGATACATGGAAGACTGGGTGGATACGACTAAGGTAGGAAGTTGTAACTTGTACGAGAGAGTTCCTACGTGCTCAAGAACTTTGAATGGTCCGAGGTACTTCTCAGAGAACTTCGCGGTAGGTCGAGTGGTTTTTATGTGCTTTGCTAGTATGAATACCTGTGAATCAATGGGAAAATCTGGGTGATTAATATGTTTTCTGTCCGCTTGCTCTTTGTATTGAGCTTGTGCATTAGTAATTTCTTTGCAGTGTCACAAAACCATCTTTTCATTATTCTTTTCTTTACTTACCTAATCATTCAAGCACTTACACTAGCGCTTATTATATTTTCATTTCCGTTTAGGTCACCCGCATCAACCTTATTGTTCTTGCATTGTTGTTTCACTTAGGCATGACTCTCTTGTGCCTGTCAGCTCATTGACAGGACGATGTCATTGTTGTTCCGCTTCCATGCTTTCTTTTATATTGCCTTATTGTTTACTCACCTAATATATACAGCTTTACTTATGGATACAAGTGACTCTTATTGTAGATCCTCATGGTTACAGTGCGAGACATCTCTCATGGCTTCATATCCCATTAGTATATAAGACTTAGTATTTCGTAGTTATATTCCTTAGCTCTATTCTCATCTATACTCCTCGGTAGCTAGACCTGTAGTTGGGTTGTTTTATCCATCCTCATCGCTTTCCCATTCTCTTGCTCATTGATTCTTGTGTGATGCCTGGTTGTCTCTTGTGAGAGCTAGCCAGTCACTGACACGTGGAACAAAGCATGAATCTCATTTAAATTTGTCGCGAAGTCAATCGCATGATTGGAACAGATGTCGATTTCAGGTTTCACTGTAATGTTAGGGTGATAACCTTTATTCGCAAAAAACGGAGTAATACCAGTGGAAGCATTGGGAGCGTTGTTGTACACAAATTCCGCGATAGACAGAAGCTTTGCCCAATTGTCCTGTTGATACTGTTAAGATCGTGCAACTCCGGAATCACGGAATGAACGCAATATAATCACGGAATTGGCGGGGAATGCGAGGGGATAATTCCCTCATGAAGGGAGCAACGATTCGCGGAGTTATGGAAAGGTAGTTGGACATTGACACTACTATTGGTAGTGCCCTCAACACGTCGATGGTCCAATATAAAGGTAGTAGCAGCATCAGTTTGTGAAGGTTGCTTCGCAGAATGTCAGAGCTGTGTTGAGAATGTATCACAGATAGTGAACATCTGTAATACAAAGAGAGAGCAGATCTAAGTTGATATTAAAACTACTGAACTACCTATTCGATGTTGTAGCTTTATACTATGCATTACATAAGCATTGCAAAGCGATACTAACTCTGAATAGACTAGCTTGTGGAGTAAAGAACAAAGGAAGGGATATAATAGGTATAGTACTCATCCGATAATGATTAGGAAAGATAATGAAGGATTTCTGAGCTCAGGAACTCTTCGCGAAGTAGGTAAATGGATCACGGAATCGCAGAATAACTCGATTCGCATACATATGACAGATACGCACAATACATACGGATGTATTGTTCCAAAGTCTGGTTAACTCATTCTGTTTGTCCATCCCCCTCAGGATGATATCCAGAGGTGAAGTGTAGTTTGATTGAGAGAGCTTCTCCTAAAGTGCGAAAGAAAGCCAAAATGAATTCCGAGCCTTGATCAGAAGTGACATGACTAGGAACTCCGTGTTTCAAGAAAACATGATGGACAAATAATTCTGCAAGCTTGTCATGAAGTGAGCCACCCCTATCATTTTCCTTTCTTTATGATACACCATCCGAGCTCTCCTACCTACAATAATCATTCCGGAACCTTCCATTCCATTCTATTAGTTCCGTTCCATTCCTTGTGCCTAAGCTATACAGTATTACCTCATAATTCCCACACTCCACCTTGTATATATAAGCCAGCCCCCACAGCCTGGTCCCTTATCTTGACCTCTTTGTCATTGGGACCAGGTATGTCTTTTACCTACTTACTTGTATTTATTATCAATATAACTTTGTCATTGGGACCAGTATCTGCCCGCTTCTGCTCAAGTCTCCGCTCCGCCATGCCACCGTCATCACCTCTTTGTGACATTAGGTCAAGATCCCTTACTGCACCGATAGCCTACCGATTAGGTTATCCTTGCAGGCTCTGCTTTCACCACGTCTACAAACACCGCCGCACCAAGCCTGACCGCCCAAGCTATTGACTGCTCTTCCTACCCGCACACTTTTGACACTAAAGACCAAACCCACATCCACTGCAGCAAAAGCAGTTCCTGGGCTGATTGCAGTTCTCAACCCTGTCCGAACACTTTTGCCAACTCCATCAGTGAAGAAGAGAATCTTTCTGACGGTACTGTGATTACACCCATCCTAACCCCCGCTCCAACTGTACCCCCACCCACCATGTCAACCCCCGAAGTCAACACCAATCAGCTCATGGCACAGCTCATTGAGCAGGTGGCCCAGCTCACAGCCAACCTCCACAAAGCCTCGGCCAAGTCCAGTATGAATAAGCCTGAGCTCTTCAAAGGTTCTAGTATTGCAGAAGCACGTTGCTTCATTGCTCAGTATCAAAGCTGGGCAATGGAACAACCAGATTTGAGCAACAATGAAGGAAAGCTGATCAAGGCAGCACTAGGATTCTTCTCAGGCAAGGCTGCTGACTGGGCCACACTGTACCTTCTAGAATTCAGCCATAACCAACAACCCTTCAATGGACGATGGGAAGACTTCAAAACAGCCTTCACCCTCCGATTTGAATCCATTGATGTATGTACGGAGGCCCAGAATGCAATCCAGCATCTCAGGCAGGCAAAAGGGCAAATGGTAGCGGAATTTGCACAGAATTTCAAGGACATTGGTGATCAGACCGGACTTTCAGATGTCGACCTGTGAGAATGCTTCCATAGCAGCCTCAACCCAGAGATCCGACAAAATCTCATTGTGGTCAATATAGCCCAGGGACTAGCTCCCACCCTGGAGGAGGCTATTAGGCGAGCAATTTCAGTGGATGTGTTCCTGCACGATCCCACCATGACAGGTCGCAATCCAGGCACCTCCCATATCTCCTCCCCCCCTGCCAACTCCCATGCTATGAATTTCAATGCCACGCACACTAGTGGTAACAGCAGAGAAAGCTTTGTGGCTCAGATGAGAGGAAGGTGTTATGGGTGTGGCTCACAGAGTCACGAAAAGAGGAACTGCTCATACAAGGAGACAGTTTGCCGCTACTGTGGACGAAGAGGCCACCTAGAATCAGTCTGCCAAGACAGGTTCATGGGTCTAGAATGTGGCCGGGGTAAGTGCCAACACCCCCCCATCAACAAGTCTCTGCTTCCTCTCTGACACCCTTCACCCTCTTTCCCAACGAACCTGTCCAAATTGCCGCTTCCACTCCAGCCCCCATTGCTCCATCCCCACTTACGCCTGACCTCTCCACCCAGATTGCCCAGCTCCAGGAGCTCCTTAACAGAGCCAATGCCATGGCCCCAGCACCAGGTTCTCAGGAGGGTTTTTAAAGTGGGTGCCTGTCTTGGCTGCATCGAGAGTACCCGTAAACCAGTTCGCTATACATTCCACATCCGCGTATGATTCTCTTCCATCCTGTAAAATATCTACTATTTCGGAATTGAACTCCAATTCATCTCACTTCCGAATTAACGCAAAACTAAGAGGAAGAAATCACAGTATAGCAACTGCAGCCATGGTTGATTCTGGAGCCACTGCTCTATTTTTGAACCAAGAGTTTGTCACCCGCCACCGTGTAAGGACCTTCCCACTCAGGAAACCCATTGGCATCTTTAACATTGATGGGTCTGCTAACTGAGCAGGGCAGATCACACACTTTGCATGTCTAGCCCTGACTGTTGATAACCAAGAACGGTGGACAGACTTGCTAGTAACTAATCTGGGAAGTGAAGACCTAATCTTAGGACTCCCCTGTGTCAGCGACTCGCTAGCTCTCACAAGAGACAACCAGGCGTCACACGATAGACGATGAGCAAGAGGGCGAAAAAGCAAAAAGAGGATGGATAAGACAACCCAACTACAAGTCTAGCTACTGAGGAGAATAGATGAGAATAGAGCTAAGGAATATAACTACAAAATACTAAGTCTTATATACTATTGGGATATGAAGCCATGAGAGATATCTCGCGCCATAACCGTGAGGATCTACAATAAGAGTCGCTTGTATCCATAAGTAAAGCTGTAGGTATTAGGTGAGTAAACAATAAGGCAATATAGAAAGAAGCATGGAAGCGGAACGATAATGACGTCGTCCTGTCAATGAACTGACAGGCATGAGAGAGTCGCACCTAAGTGAAACGACAACACGAGAACAATAAGGTTGATGCGTGTAACCTAAATGATAATGAAAATATAATAAGCGCTAGTGTAAGCGCTTTGGTGATTAGGTAAGTAAATAAAAGAAAAGGAAAAGAATAATAAAAGAAAAGAATAATGAAAAAAGATCGTTTCATGACACCCTGGCTACGTAAGGCCAATCCGGATATTGACTGGGAGAAAGGACGACTCACAGTCAGATCACAACAAACAATGATAGAGGAGGTGGAAGAGCAAGACACGGCGGAGGAAATTGAAACTGTTATCACCCCCGAACCACCACTTGACACACTGGATGAGGAGACAGAAGAGTCGCCCATACACCGCATTCGAGCAAACCGACAAACCCGACGTGCATGGGTGAAGTCAAGAATCTTACATGAACAAACAGAGGAGGTCTGGTGTGCTGCAGGGTTCACCTACTCCCAACAGCTAGCAGAACAGGCCTACAAAACAAAACCCGTGAGAACCTTTGAAGAAATGGTCCCAGAACCCTACCGTGATTTCGAAAAAGTATTCTCCGAAACTGCTTCAGAGTGCCTCCCTGACCACCAACCCTGGGATCATGCCATTGAATTGATCCCAGGTGCACCGGAAACCATGCACACAAAAGTCTATCCAATGTCATTGAATGAACAAGGCGAACTTGACCGCTTTCTGGATGACAACCTCCGAAAAGGCTACATTCGCCCCTCGAAGTTGCCACTGTCTTCACCTGTCTTCTTCATAAAGAAGAAGGATGGAAAACTCCGTTTTGTACAGGACTACAGGAAACTTAACCAAGTAACCCTGAAGAACCGTTATCCCCTCCCATTGGTTGCTGACATCGTTAGCTGTCTGCAGGGGGCACAGTATTTCACCAAATTTGACATCAGATGGGGCTATAACAATGTTCGGATTAAAGAGGGTGACGAGTGGAAAGCTGCCTTTGCAACCAACCAAGGGTTATTTGAACCCAGCATAATGTTCTTTGGTCTCACCAACTCCCCAGCCACTTTCCAAGTGCTCATGAACTCCATCTTTTCAGACCTAGTGGCAGCAGGGAAAGTAGCAGTCTACCTAGATGATATTCTCATCTTCACCAACAAAATACCAGAACATTGGCGGATAGTAAGAGAGGTACTTAAACGGCTAGAGAAACACGACCTCTACCTACGACCTGAGAAGTGTGAATTCGAGGAGCTCCAGATCGAATACCTAGGACTAGTGATATCAGAAGGTGAAGTGAGCATGGACCTGGTAAAAGTAGCTGCGGTTCGCGACTGGCCTATCCCAAAGAATCTGCGAGAGCTACGGGGATTCTTAGGTTTTGCTAACTTCTACCGCCGATTCATACGGAACTTTGCCCGCATAGCACGCCCTCTGAACGACCTGACCAAGAAAGACTCGGGCTTCAGTTAGGGGACACACCAGCAACAGGCATTCGACACCCTAAGGGAAGCATTTATCACAGCACCAGTACTGGCACTCTGGGACCCTAATAGGCTCACACAACTCGAGGTAGATGCATCAGGCTTTGCTACGGGAGGAGCTCCAATGCAGAAACAAGACAATGGCCAGTGGCACCCAGTAGCATTTCGATCAGCCTCCATGCAACCAGCCAAATGAAACTATGAAATTTACGACCGAGAGATGCTCGCCATCATCAAAGCATTAAAGGACTGGAGAAGCTTCCTGGAAGGTTCACCACAACCATTCAAGATCCTCACTGATCATGCAAACCTGGAATTCTGGCGTTCTGCTCAGGACCTTAGTAGATGGCAGGCATAATGGGCACTATGGCTGTCCTGCTTCGATTTCCAACTCACTCACTGGCCGGGCAAGTCCAACACTCAGGCAGACACACTCTCTCGCATGGCAGCACATCAAGTTTTGGATAGCGAAGATAATCGACAACAGATCGTCCTGAAACCAGCCCATTTTATGCAAGTGGCAGCAGCCTCACTACAGAACCCGTTGGAGGACCGTATCCGGAAGGCCTCGCAAAGAGAGGCCCAAGTACTCGAAGGACTGGAAGAGCTTAGGAGAAGTGGTCTCCAACACTTGGCCAATGGAATAGCGGAATGGGAGGAGGATAATGGACTGGTGTACCACTGAGGTAGTGTATACGTCCCACCAGAGAATGACCTATGGACAGAAGTACTCAAACAATGCCACGACAACCCCTCCGCTGGCCACCCCGGGCTTCACAACACCCTTGATCTCGTTAGCACCCATTTTTGGTGGCCTACCCTGCGATCCTTTGTAGAAAAGTATGTGGAAGGATGCGAAACTTGTGCAAGGAAAAAGATACAGAGACACCCACGAGCAGTAACACTACCCCTAGACGTCCCAGCAGGCTTGTGGGAAGAAGTGGGAGTTGACCTGATCACACAGCTGCCCAACTTGCAAGGGTACAATGTGATTCTAGTCTGCACTGACCTCTATGGTAAACAAATCCATGCAATTCCTTGTACAACCTCAATCACAGCAGCAGAGGTGGCTGACATCTACTATCATGAAATTTTTCGCCTCCATGGCCTTCCCCTCCACTTTGTATCAGACCGGGGACCCCAGTTTGCAGCAAAACTCATGCGATCACTACTCTCCCGCCTAGGAATCAAATCAAACCTCACCTCCGGATACCACCCCCAAGCAAATGGACAGACTGAACGGGCAAACCAAGAAGTCGAAAAGTACCTCAGGCTCTATATGGGATGTGTCATGAAGTGAGCCACCTCTTATTATTTTCCCTTCCTTATGATACACCACCCAAACACCCCCACCTATAATAATCATTCCGGAGCCTTCCATTCTGTTCTATTAGTTCCGTTCCATTCCTTGTGCCTGAGCTATACAGTATTACCTCATAGTTCCCACACTCCACCTTGTATATATAAGCCAGCCCCCACAACCTGGTCCCTTATCTTGACCTCTTTGTCATTGGGACCAGGTATGTCTTTTACTTACTTACTTGTATTTATTATCAATATAACTTTGTCGTTGGGACCAGTATCTGCCCGCTTCTGCCCAAGTCTCTGCTCCGCTCCGCCACTGTCATCACCTCTTTGTGACATTAGGTCAAGATCCCCTACTGCACCGATAGCCTACTGATTAGGTTATCCTTGCAGGCTCCACCTTCACCACGTCTACAGATGCTGCCGCACCAAGCCTGTCCGCCCAAGCTATTGACTGCTCGGCCTATCCACACGCTTTTGACACTAAAGACCAAACTCACATCCACAGCAGCGAAAGCAATTCCTGGGCTGACTGCAGTTTTCAACCCTGTCCAAACACCGTTGCCAACTCCATCAGTAAAGAAGAGAATCTTTCTGATGGTACCGTGATCACACCCATCCTTATCCCTACTCCAACTGCACCCCCATCCATTATGTTGACCTCTGAAGTCAATACAAATCAGCTCATGGCACAGCTCATTGAGCAGGTGACTCAGCTCACAGCCAACCTTCACAGAGCTGCAGCCAAGTCAAGCATGAATAAACCCGAGCTCTTCAAAGGCTCGAGTAGTGCGGAAGCCCGTCTCTTCATTGCCCAGTATCAAAGCTGGGCAGTGGAACAACCGGATTTGAAGGACAACGAAGGGAAACTGATTAAGGCGGCGCTAGGATTCTGTCACGAAACATTCTTTTTTATTATTCTTTTCTTTTCTTTTATTTATTTACCTAATTACCAAAGCGCTTACACTAGTGCTTATTATATTTTCATTATCATTTAGGTTACACGCGTCAACCTTATTGTTCTCGCATTGTCGTTTTACTTAGGTGCAACTCTCTCGTGCCTGTCAGCTCATTGACAGGACGACATCATTATCATTCCGCTTCCATGCTTCTTTTTATATTGCCTTATTGTTTACTCACCTAATACCTACAGCTTTACTTATGGATATGAGCAACTCTTATTGTAGATCCTCACGGTTACGGCGCAAGACATCTCTCATGGCTTCATATCCCATTAGTATATAAGACTTAGTATTTTGTAGTTATATTCCTTAGCTCTATTCTCGTCTATTCTCCTTGGTAGCTAGACTTGTAGTTGGGTTGTCTTATCCATCCTCTTTTGCTTTTTCGCCCTCTTGCTCATCGTCTATCATGTGAAGCCTGGTTGTCTCTTGTGAGAGCTAGTGAGTCGCTGACAGATTCTTCTCAGGAAAGGCTGCTGATTGGGCCACCCCATACCTCTTGGAATTCAGTCATCACCAACAACCATTTAATGGATGATGGGAAGACTTTAAAACCGCCTTCACTCTCTGATTCGAATCCATCGACGCAGGCATGGAAGCCCGGAATGCAATCCAGCATCTCAGGCAAGCAAAAGGTCAAACAGTAGCAGAATTCGCACAGAACTTCAAGGACATCGGCGATCGAACTGGGCTCTCAGATATCGACCCACAAGAACGCTTTCACAGTGGCCTCAACCCAGAGATTCGACAAAATCTCATCGTGGTCAACATAGCGCAGGGATTAGCCCCTATGCTGGAGGAGGCAATCAGGCGAGCAATCTCGGTAGATGTATTCCTGCATGACCCCACCATGACAGGCCACAATCTGGGCACCTCTCACATCTCCTCTCCCCCTGCCAACTCCCACGCTATGGACGTTGATGCCACACATACCAGTGGCAACAGTAGAGAAAGCCTTGTGGCTCAGATGAGATACAGGTGTTACGGTTGCAGTTCACAGAGTCACGAGAAGAGGAACTGCTCATACAAGGACACAGTATGCCGCTACTGTGGGCGACGAGGTCATTTAGAGTCAGTCTGCCAAGACAAATTCATGGGTCTAGAATGCGGCCGGGGTAAGCGTCAACAACCCCACCATCAACAAGTTGCAGCTTCCTCTTCAATGCCCTTCACTCTCTTCCCTAATGAACCTGTCCAAATTGCAGCTTCTACTCCGGCCCCTGCTCCTGCTCCTATCGCACAGTCCCCAGCTACCCCCGACCTCTCCATCCAGATTGCCCAGCTCCAAGAACTCCTGAACAGAGCCAATGCCATGGCCCCAGCTTCAGGCTCGCAGGAGGGTTTTTAAAGCGGGTATCCGCCTCGGCTGCACCGAGAGTACCCGTTACCCAATCTGCTATACATGCTATGTCCGCATATGACTCTCTACCCTCATGTACCATATCTACTATTTCGGAATTGAACTCCAATTCATCACACTTCCGAATTAACGCGAAATTAAGAGGAAGAAATCACAGTATAGCAACTGCGGCCATGGTTGATTCTGGAGCCACTGCCCTATTCCTGAATCAGGAGTTTGTCAACTGCCACCGAGTAAGGATCTTCCCACTCAGGAAACCCATTGGTGTCTTTAACATCGATGGATCTGCTAACCGAGCAGGGCAGATTACACATTTTGCATGTCTAGCCCTGACCGTCGATAGCCAAGAACGGTGGACAGATTTGCTGATAACCAATCTGGGAAGCGAAGACCTAATCCTGGGACTCCCCTGGCTACGTAAAGCCAATCCAGATATTGACTGGGAGAAAGGACGACTCTCGGTTAGACCACAATGGACAACAATAGAGGAGGTAGAAAAGCAAGACACTGTAGAGGAGATTGAAACAGTCATCACTCCCGAAACCCCACTGAACTTAGCGGAGGAAGAGGAGGCAGAGGAGTCACCAATACACCGCATTCGAGCCAACCGACAAACCCGGCATGCATGGGTGAAGTCAGGCATCCTACACGAACAAACAGAGGAGGTCTGGTGTGCAGCAGGATTCACATATTCCCAACAGCTAGCGGAGCAGGCCCACAAAGCAAAAACTGTGAAAACCTTTGAAGAAATGATCCCAGAGCCCTATAGGGATTTTGAAAAGGTATTCTCTGAAACGGCCTCAGAACGCCTCCCTGAACACCAACCCTGGGATCACACCATCAAACTGATCCCAGGAGCACCTGAAACCATGCGTACGAAAGTCTACCAAATGTCATTGAATGAACAAGGCGAACTGGACTGTTTTCTGGATGACAATCTCCGAAAAGGCTACATTCGCCCCTCAAAATCGCCACTGTCTTCACCTGTTTTCTTTGTGAAGAAGAAGGACAGGAAGCTCCGCTTTGTACAGGATTACAGGAAACTAAGTCAAGTAACTCTAAAGAACCGTTACCCCCTCCCACTGGTTGCCGACATTATTAGCCACCTACAGGGAGCACGGTATTTCACCAAATTTGACGTTAGATGGGGTTACAATAATGTTCGAATTAAGGAGGGTGATGAATGGAAAGCCACTTTCGCAACCAACCGAGGGTTATTCGAACCCAGCATAATGTTCTTCGGTCTCACCAACTCCCCAGCTACCTTCCAAGCACTCATGAATTCTATCCTTTCAGACCTAGTGGCAGCAGGGACAGTAGCAGTGTACCTAGATGACATCCTTATCTTCAGTAACGAACTACAACAACACCGGCAGATAGTGCGGGAGGTACACGGCTAGAGAAACATGACCTCTATCTACGACCCGAAAAATGTGAGTTCGAGGAGCTTCAGATTGAGTACTTGGGACTAGTGATATCAGAAGGGGAAGTGTGCATGGACCTGGTAAAAGTGGCTGCAGTTCATGACTGGCCTACTCCAAAGAACCTGCGAGAGCTGTGAGGATTCTTAGGTTTTGCCAACTTCTACCAATGATTCATACAGAACTTTGTCCGCATAGCACGCCCTCTGAATGACCTAACCAAGAAGGACTCAGGCTTCAACTGGGGAACACATCAGCAACAAGCATTCAACACCCTAAGGGAAGCTTTCATCACAGCACCGGTACTGGCACTCTGGGACCCCGACAGGCTCACACAACTCGAGGTAGATGCATCAGGCTTCGCCACAGGAGGAGCTCTAATGCAGAAACAAGACAATGGTCAGTGGCACCCAGTAGCATTTCGATCAGCCTCCATGCAACCAGCTGAACGGAACTATGAAATCTACAATCGAGAAATGCTGGCCATCATTGAAGCACTAAAGGACTGGAGAAGCTTCCTGGAAGGATCTCCACAGACCTTCGAGATCATCACTGACCATGCAAACCTGGAATTCTTGCGCTCTGCACAGGACCTTAGCTGACGACAAGCACGATGGGCACTATGGTTATCCTGATTCGACTTTCAGCTGACTCACCGCCCAGGCAAGGCGAACACACAGGCAGATGCTCTTTCTCGCATGGCAATGCATCAGGTGTTGGACAGTGAAGACAACTGACAACAGACCATTCTGAAACCAGCCCACTTTATGCAAGTGGCAGCAGCCTCACTACAGAACCCGTTGGAGGACCGCATCTGGAAGGCCTTGGAAAGAGAAGCCCAAGTACTCGAAGGACTGGAGAAGCTTAGGAGGAGTGGTCTCCAACACTTGGCCAATGGAATAGCGGAATGGGAGGAGGATAATGGACTGGTGTACCACCGAGGTAGGGTATATGTCCCACCAGAGGATGACTTACGGACAGAAGTACTCAAACAATGCCACGACAACCCCTCCGCTGGCCACCCCGGGCTTCACAACACCCTCGATCTCATTAGCACCCATTTTTGGTGGCCCACCTTGCGATCCTTTGTAGAAAAGTATGTGGAAGGATGCGAAACTTGTGCAAGGAAAAAGATACAGAGACACCCACGAGCAGTAACACTACCCCTAGATGTCCCGGCAGGCTTGTGGGAAGAAGTGGGAGTTGACCTGATCACACAGCTGCCCAATTCACAAGGATACGATGCTATCCTCGTCTGCACTGATCTCTATGGGAAACAAATCCACGCAATCCCTTGTACCACATCAATCACAGCAGCAGGTGTCGCTGACATCTACTATTGTGAAATTTTCCGCCTCCATGGCCTTCCCCTTTGCTTTGTATCCGACCGAGGACCACAGTTTGCAGCAAAGCTCATGCGATCACTACTCTCCCACCTGGGAATCAAATCCAATCTTACATCGGGATACCACCCCCAAGCGAACAGGCAAACCAAGCGGGCAAACCAAGAAGTTGAAAAGTACCTCCGGCTGTATGTGGGACATCGTCAGGATGACTGGGCAGAGCATTTGCCAATGGCGGAGTTTGTGATTAACTCACGCACCCACTCTGCACTTGGAATCTCCCCATTCAAGCTCACTTATGGCTACCTTCCCCTATTTAACATTCCCGTTGGACAGCGAAGTGGGATTCCAGCAGTGGATGATCGCATCCAAATCCTTCGAGATGTGCGGCAGGATGCCGGGGCAGCTCTACACCTGGGAAAAAGGCAGCAAAAGGAAAACTACGAACGAGGAAAATGAAAGGCACATCAGTTCCAAGTAGGAGATCAGGTCTGGCTAAGCGCAGAAGACGTCAAGCTCCAACTTTCCAGTGAGAAACTTGGGGATCAACAGCTAGGACCTTATGCCATTTTGGAGAAGGTTGGCCCCCTGGACTACCGTTTAGACCTCCCACTGTCACTGGACCGCATCCACCCTGTGTTCCACATTGATAAACTGTACCCTTGGAGAGGGAACACTGTCAATGGCGAAATTGCAACACCACTGGAACCAGTATACCTAGAGGATGAAGACGAGCCAGAGTATGAAGTCGAGGACATCTTGGATAGTCGGGTAAGGTGGAAGAGGTTAGAGTACTTGGTAAAGTGGAAGGGTTATGACGCAGGACACAACTCATGGGAACCCACTCAAAATCTCGAGCATGCACCAACCACTGTCCGAAAATTCCACAAAAAGCATCCCCAAGCGGCAAAAGCTTGACCATCGAGGACAATGGTCATAAGGAGGGGGGTAATGTCATGAAGTGAGCCACCTCCTATTATTTTCCCTTCCTTATGATACACCACCCAAACACCCCCACCTATAATAATCATTCCAGAACCTTCCATTCTGTTCTATTAGTTCCGTTCCATTCCTTGTGCCTGAGCTATACAGTATTACCTCATAGTTCCCACACTCCACCTTGTATATATAAGCCAGCCCCCACAACCTGGTCCCTTATCTTGACCTCTTTGTCATTGGGACCAGGTATGTCTTTTACTTACTTACTTGTATTTATTATCAATATAACTTTGTCGTTGGGACCAGTATCTGCCCACTTCCGCCCAAGTCTCCGCTCCGCTCCGCCACCGTTGTCACCTCTTTGTGACAGGATGCCATCAGGATGACTGGGCAGAACACCTGCCCATGGCGGAATTTGTGATTAACTCCCGCACCCACTCAGCACTGGGAACGTCCCCTTTTGAACTCACATATGGTTACCTGCCTCTATTCAACATTCCAGTGGGACAATGGAGTGGGATTCCAGCAGTGGATGATCGCATCCAAATCCTTCGAGATGTGCGGCAGGATGCCGGGGCAGCTCTACACCTGGGAAAAAGGCAGCAAAAGGAAAACTACGAATGAGGAAAATGAAAGGCACATCAGTTCCAAGTTGGAGATCAGGTCTGGCTAATGTCAGCGACTCGCTAGCTCTCACAAGAGACAACCAGGTGTCACATGATAGTCGATGAGCAAGAGGGCAAAAAAGCAAAAGAGGATAGATAAAACAACCCAACTACAAGTCTAGCTACCGAGGAGAATAGATGAGAATAGAGCTAAGGAATATAACTACAAAATACCTAGTCTTATATACGAAATGGGATATGAAACCGTGAGGATCTACAATAAGAGTCACTCGTATCCATAAGTAAAGCTGTAGGTATTAGGTGAGTAAACAATAAGGCAATATAAAAAGAAGCATGGAAGCGGAACAATAATGACATCGTCCTGTCAATGAGCTGACAGGTACGAGAGAGTTGCGCCTAAGTGAAACGACAACGCGAGAACAATAAGGTTGATGCGTGTAACCTAAATGATAATGAAAATATAATAAGCGCTAGTGTAAGCACTTTGGTGATTAAGTAAGTAAATAAAAGAAAAGGAAAAGAATAATAAAAGAAAAGAATAATGAAAAAGATCGTTTCATGACATTACCCCCTCCCTAGAGCGCGAGTTCCACGAAGCGCTTGTCGTCTAACGAAATTTTCGGAGGGTAATTGTGATGGCGTGTTTTCGGTGTCTGGCGGAGGCGGAATAATTCAGTCGGAAATAAGGAAATAGGAATCTCGAGTCTACTTAGAGTGGCGGGTTTGGGTTTGGTCAGGTTTTTATCATGGAATTCCTTCAACAAATCGGAGGAATGTGTGATGTTGGACTGAGGTTCCCAAGTGTCTTCATGTGGTCTGTATCCTCTCCACCTGACCTTGTACTTGATTCCTCTTCCTACCTTTCATGAGTCGAGAATCTCCTTGACTTCGAATTCTTCTTCTTCTCCTATGATGACAGGAGGTGGGCGAGTGTTTCGTGGTTGAGAGGGGCATTGTGGTTCTCTATAGGGAGTGAGAAGGACTTCGTTAAAAACGTTATGGATACATTTCCACGTGGAGGGGATATCTAATTTATAGGAGCTAGCGCCTATCTTCTTCTGAACTGTAAACGGTCCAAGCCGTTTATCTCCTAACTTTTTCATCGGCTGATCTGTCGATAAATTAGTTCCCTCAAGCCAAACCTTATCGCCTGGCTTGTACTCTACTCCAACTCTTCGCTTCCGGTCATAAAATTTCTTCATATCCTCGTTGGCCTTTCCTAAGGCCGCTCCTACCTCCTCTCAAACCTTCCTCATTCCATCTGCAAACGCCTGTGCTGTGGGGTTGTCCGAAGTCATTTGAGGTGCCATACCTTTATAGGGATGTCTACCATTGTCAGCATAGAAGGGGGAAACTTTCGTCGCAGAGTGTACTCGATCGTTATAAGTGAACTCTGCGAGCGGTAACCACTTGTGCCAGTTGTTTTGATGGTAGTTGATAAACAGATGGAGATAGTGTTCGATCTCCTGATTCGTCCTTTCTGTCTGGCCGTTAGTCTGTGGGTGATACGCCGTGGTGTAGTTTGCTTCTATTCCTAAAAGACGGTAGAGTTCCTTCATGAAACGAGAATGATACTGAGGTCCTCGATCATGTATGATTTTTTGTGGAATGCCGTGGATAGAGAAAATACGATCCCAATAGATTTTTGCCATTCCCTCTGATGTGACTGTAGTGTGCAACGGAACAAGTCGTAATCTTTTGGAAAAATGGTCAACAAACACTGAAATAGCGTTATATCCTCCTGACTCCGGTAGTTCTCCTATCATGTCAGTACCAATTATCTGCCAAGGTTCTGATGGAACTGAGTGTGGATGTAGTCGTCCTACCGGTTTGGTACGATGAGCCGTCATAGCCTGGCATTTCTCGCAACCTTCGACGTACTTCCCTGCATCCCATGTAACCCCTGGCCACCAGTAGTCTCGAGTAATCAATTCCGTAGTTTTATACTGTCCAGGATGTCCCGCTAGTGGCGTGTCGTGGTACTGAGTGATTATTTTAGATCGGAGTAGGCGGTTTTTCAGTACATAAACACGCCCTTTCCATGTAATGACTTTGTCGGGTTCAGTCCACTCTGGGTTTTTTGCAGCGAGGGCATCCTGTATGGTTCGGTCTACTTGGTTTCTACTCTTTCGGATTTCTGATAGCAGGAGATCTTCAGGAGCCAATAGGTCGAGAGCTTGGATGAAAAGTTCCGGTTTCAGGAGAACAATGTTCTCATTGTCCTTGTCCCCCGTCTCAAGACCTGTCATCCTCGACAGAGCGTCAGCTTTCATCATCGATTTACCAGGCTTATGAACAAGATCGAAATTATACTCCGCTAACTCCAGTACCCAGCGCGCTTGTCATCGGTTGAGCTTCTGCGGCTTCTTGAAGTACTGGAGGTTTGCGTGATCCGTAAAAATTTCAATCTGTTCCTCCGTGCCCAACAAATACTGTCGCCAGTCGTCAAGTGAGTCCATAATCGCCATGAGTTCTTTGTCGTAGATTTCGTAATTACGCTCAACCTCGTTGAGGGAACGTGAACGAAAAGCGATTGGATACCACCTATTGTCGACAAACTGTGATAAGACTGCGCCATTGGCATAATCAGATGAATCAGCCTTGACTCGGAATTGTCCCTGGTTATGAGGAATCAATAAAACAACTTCCTCACAAATACGGTGTTTCAACTCTTCGAACGCCTCCTCCTGGTCTTTCTCCCACTTCCAAGTCCCGTTTCCTGTGAGCTGTGTTAGTGGCTTTGCTACAAGACTGAATCCACGAATGAATTGTCGGAAGAAGTTGCAGAATCCTAGAAACTGCTGGACGTTGCGCTTCTTTTGTGGAGTAGTCCATTCTCTAACAGCTTGTACTTTCTTGGGATCCATGCAAATAGTTCCGTTACCAATGATGATACCGAGGTAGTCGATAACTGGTTTTTCGAAAGAGCATTTTTCGGGTTTAAGAAATAGTTTGTGCTCCCGTAGAATATCGAGTACTTGCTTTACAATTCGTCGATGCTCTTCTATACCGTCGGTAAAAATCAGTATGTCATCCATGTAAACGATAACATGACCTCTATTGATGAGATCTCGCAGGATATGGTTCATAAAACCTTGGAACGTTGCAGGAGAGTTAGTGAGTCCGAAGAACATAACGGTTGGTTCAAATAACCCCTGGTTAGTTCGAAAGGCCGCTTTCCATTCGTCACCTTCCTTTATGCGGATATTGTTGAATCCCCATCTGATATCCATCTTTGTGAAGATTTTAGCGCCTTTTAAATGATCGATTAGCTCCTGAATGAGAGGAAGTGGATACTGGTTTTTAACCGTCATCTCGTTCAGTTTACAATAGTCTTGTACCAGTCGTAAGGTGCCATCTTTCTTTTTGACGAAGAAGAAGGGGGATGCCATCTGCGAGGTCGAAGGTTGGATTCGTCCAGTTCGAAGGTTTTCTTCAAGGAACTGTCATGAAACGATCTTTTTCATTATTCTTTTCTTTTATTACTTAATCACCAAAGCGCTTACACTAGCGCTTATTATATTTTCATTATCATTTAGGTTACACGCGTCAACCTTATTGTTCTCGCATTGTCGTTTCACTTAGGCACAACTCTCTCATGCCTGTCAGCTCATTGACAGGATGACGTCATTATTGTTCCGCTTCCATGCTTCTTTTTATATTGCCTTATTGTTTACTCACCTAATACCTACAGCTTTACTTATGGATACGAGTGACTCTTATTGTAGATCCTCACGGTTACGGTGCGAGACATCTCTCATGGTTTCATATCCCATTTCGTATATAAGACTAGGTATTTTGTAGTTATATTCCTTAGCTCTATTCTCGTCTATTCTCCTCAGTAGCTAGACTTGTAGTTGAGTTGTTTTATCCTCATCGCTTTTCTCATCCTCTTGCTCATCATTCATCGTGTGACGCCTGGTTATCTTTTGAGAGAGCTAGCGAGTTGCTGACAGGAACTTGTCGAGTGCCTCTTGTTCCTTTGGGTTTAGCGGGTATACTTTACAATCTAAAGGTTTGGAACCTGGCGTTAGATCAATAGCGTGGTCCCAAGGACATCGTTGTGGCAACTGGTCGAATTCCTTCTGACTGAAAACATCAGGATACTCTTCAACGTAGGGTTTGGAAGTGTCGAACTCTTCGACTGTTTCTTTCTTGGCTTGTTCCTCCATCCACTTCCGTGACTGTACCTGCTCATGAACATATCTATCCCAGTCGAACAAGAAAAGCTGTTCACCTTCCTGTAATGCTGCTCTAGAATGGGTATCCTCTGGTGTCCAAAAATGTGGGTTGTAACCGCATCTTGTTGGACACCTGTCGAAAGTCAGTTCAGACATTTTCCAATCAATGCTAGGGTTATGATGTTGTAGCCAGTCTAGTCCTAGAAAGATATTATTCTTTCCTAGACTTACTACTCCGAACTGGATGATCTCTGAATGATCACTGATGGTCATCCGGATCTCGATGTACTTGTCTATTGATCCAGAGTCATTGAGTGTACCATCAGCATTGTAGACAGGTGTTTTGATTGGTAAATCTTCCGTGATGAGGTTATGCCATTTGACGAAGTCCGAGTCAATACACGAACTGGTAGCTCCACTGTCGAGAAGTCCTTCTGTGACGATTTGTCGACTATCCTCCAGTGTTTCGAGTATTGCCAGAAGTTTCAGACTTTTGCCACGTGTCCCGCGAACATAACTTCTTTTGTTCTTGAGACTTCGGATGGTGTTGACTGCCATTTTCCAGTTCCGTTTTCGTATATCCATGACGGTTTCTTCCGAGGCTTCCTTCTCCCTGGAAGAGGGCATCCAAGTTCATAACAATCCCACTGCTCTTGGGACTTGATCTTCTCTAACTCTCTGAGTTAGCCATTCAGCAGTGTCGGGTTCGTACTGTATAGGTTTTTCAGTTTTTTCGGTTTTGTGTGTGAAGGTGGACGCGTTTTTCTGTTTAGTACCTGTACTAATTATATAATCAACACCGTTATCAACAAAACCCGAAATGTCCGTGTTCGAAGGCTCCTGCAGACCTATATCTACTGAGGAGCCTTGGGAAAACCCAAGTTGTTAATGAAATCCGTACGCTCCTGCTCACTCATATTCAGCATGATACCTCGGACTACTGCCTTTCTCTTATGCGGACAATTCCTACTCATGTGGCCTGGTTCACCACAGTTGAAGCACAACCGCTTCTCTCTAGCCTGGTCAATGTCCATCGGCCTGCCCGTTCCTCCGAACGTGGTACCGGTAGCATCTCTTCTTGGCGCTGCAGGATACTCTGCTCTCGGAGCTGCTTTCAGCTCCTGTCAGTTCTGCTGAGTGGATGACTGTCCACGACTCTGTCCCTGTGGGTTAGCATTCCACCACCCCGCATACCCATATCCTCTCTTCTGTTCAGCCCACTGCCGCCTTACGTTATCAGCCCCTGTAACTACCTTCTTCAACTCCTTGTAGTCTTCAAAGGGCTCCGTTTGTCCTTTAATGATGTCGTACAGGAGGGTGTGATCAACCGCTCTCTCCGCTAGGGTAAGGACGTGCGACTCATCCTTCTTGTATCCGGCATCCTTCAGCAACAATTCAAATTCTTTGAAAAAGTCACCAGCCGAAGACTTCCCCTGTCGGATATAAGTTAGTTTGTCATGGGCCTCCTTCTCCTTCGCGACGTTTGTGAACTCCCTGTCCATATCGACAATGAGCTGCTTCCCCGTAATGTCCCATGTCCCTCTGTCAATATCGAAGTGGTCATCAGAGTAGACCTGGGCCCATTCGTCAGCCTTTCCTCCAACCAAGAAGGACATAATAATAGTGGTGACTCGGTGGGAGTTGTCGACTTGCTTTGTCTCCATCAACTCGGAAACATAAGCCATCATCCGTTGTCACCATGGTTGGTAGGTGGCAGGGTCACCATCGTAGTTCCCTGGTGTATTGACAAACACCCGGCGTGGACTAGAAGTGATGGTAGCGACTTCTGCTGGGTCGGGCGCATGTATCGACTGATCAGTCATGTTGAGTTATAGTAGGGGAGGAGATGAGCGTGTTTGGTAAAAATGAAAATGTGTAATGTATCGAGAAAACTAGTTTCCAACGGCGTGTTGAATCCTAGGCAAGTTTGTAAAAGTTTGTTGTGATGGGTGGTGTGTGGTAGAAGCTCTATTCTTCTGTCAGCGACTCGCTAGCTCTCACAAGAGACAACCAGGCGTCACACGATAGTCGATGAGCAAGAGGGCGAAAAAGCAAAAGAGGATAGATAAAACAACCCAACTACAAGTCTAGCTACTGAGGAGAATAGACGAGAATAGAGCTAAGGAATATAACTACAAAATACCTAGTCTTATATACGAAATGGGATATGAAACCGTGAGAGATGTCTTGCGCCGTAACCGTGAGGATCTACAATAAGAGTCACTCGTATCCATAAGTAAAGCTGTAGGTATTAGGTGAGTAAACAATAAGGCAATATAAAAAGAAGCATGGAAGCGGAACAATAATGACGTCGTCCTGTCAATGAGCTGACAGGCATGAGAGAGTTGCGCCTAAGTGAAACGACAATGCGAGAACAATAAGGTTGACGCATGTAACCTCAATGATAATGAAAATATAATAAGCGCTAGTGTAAGCACTTTGGTGATTAAGTAAGTAAATAAAAGAAAAGGAAAAGAATAATGAAAAAGATCGTTTCATGACAGCTAAGCGCAGAAGACATCAAGTTTCAACCTTCCAGTGAGAAACTGGGGGATCGACAGCTAGGACCATATGCGATTTTGGAGAAGGTTGGCCCTTTGGACTACCGTTTAGACCTCCCACTGTTGCTAGACCGCATCCACCCTGTGTTCCATGTCGATAAACTGTACCCTTGGAGAGGGAACTCCGTCAATGGCGAAATTGCAACACCACCGGAACCAGTATACCTAGAGGATGAGGATGAGCCAGAGTATGAAGTTGAGGACATCTTGGATAGTCAGATTAGGTGGAAGAAATTAGAGTACTTGGTAAAGTGGAAAGGCTACAATGCAGGACACAACTCCTGGGAACCTGCACCAAATCTTGAACACGCCCCTACAACTATCCGAAAATTCCACAAAAAGCACCCCCAGGCGGCAAAAGCTTGACCATTGAGGGCAATGGTCATAAGGAGGGAGGTACTGTCATGAAGTGAGCCACCCCTATCATTTTCCTTTCTTTCTGATACACCATCTGAGCTCTCCTACCTACAATAATCATTCCGGAACCTTCCATTCCATTCTATCAGTTCCGTTCCATTCCTTGTGCCTAAGCTATACAGTATTACATCATAATTCCCACACTCCACCTTGTATATATAAGCCAGCCCCCACAGCCTGGTCCCTTATCTTGACCTCTTTGTCATTGGGACCAGGTATGTCTTTTACCTACTTACTTGTATTTATTATCAATATAACTTTGTCATTGGGACCAGTATCTGCCCACTTCCGCTCAAGTCTCCACTCCACTCCGCCACCGTTGTCACCTCTTTGTGACAGAGCTCTTCAGACATGATTTTGTCATGTGTCATGATGAAGATGCCTTGTTTTGAGACTCAATCCATGATTACTAAAATAGCCGTATGTCCTTTAGAGTTGGGTAATTGTTCAATGAAGTCCGTCGATATAGAATCCCAAGGTCAGATGGAAACTGGAAGTGGTTTAAGTAGACCATAAGGCCTATGTCGACGAGGTTTGTTGCGTCCACAAACTGTACATGAATTAATATAACCACGAACCTTTGGCCCAGTGTACTGTCATCAAATAACTTCCAGAGTCCGGTTTTGACCAAAATGACCTGAAAGTGGGTGATTGTGAAAGTAGTGTAGAATTTGAAGCCGTAAATTAGAAATGTTAGGAACATAAATGTGATTGTCAAGTCATAACAGTCCATCAGACCCTATTGTCCAACGAGTGTTTGAACCATCCTTCGCGAATGTCAATCCCACGATTGATTCTGGATCCATTTCGATTGAATCAGGAATAGCGGAATGAAGTGCCTCTATATCCATAACAATGGAGGTGCAAAGTGCCGGTCCTTCTAGGAATGTAGCTCAAAGGGAAGTAGTTAGTTGTTCATTAGTGAAAATTGGTCTGAAATTCTGTGGGTTAACTTGCATGTAACCGATATCCCCCTCTTTTGGGTAGACGTCCCAGCGTCTAGTCATTGAATCAGGTTTTTCACCTAGCTTACCTGGTCTGAATCGGATCACCATGTTAAATTGATGCAGATACTCTGACCAACGAACTTGTCATTGCATAAGGATTTTTGTCATCGAGAAGTACTCGAGATTCTTGTGATCAGTAATGATGTCAATAGGATCTCCTGATCCCTTGAGGTAATGCCGCCAGCCTTTGAATGCTTCGAAAATTGTGAGAAGCTCCTTATCATGAGTGTTGTAGTTGAGTTCTGCAGCTTGAAAAGTACTCGAGAGGAATGTGATGGGATGAATTTCTCTGTCAGGTAGTAGGATCGAGAGGATCGCGGCTAATGCATAGTCTGAAGCATCTGTTTCCAAGATTAGATGTTGGTTTGGTTCCCAATGTGCCAGAATAGGAGCATGAGTGAAGCTGTATTTGAGCTTCTCGAAGGCTTCCTGGCAATTGGTGTTCCAGTTCCAAGGTGTATCCTTTTCCATGAGTTGCGTCAATGGAACTACGATATCGCTGTAATTATAAATAAATCCTTGATAAAAATTAGCAAAGCCAAGAAAAGACTGGATGTCTTTGACTTTCCGAGGTACTGGCAAGTCAATAATAGCTTTTACTTTGTCTTTTGACATCGTTAAGCCCTCCGGAGAAAGAATATAACCAAGATACTCTATCGTATTGACCTCCCATTCACATTTCGTGAGGTTTGTGTAGAGTCAATGTTTACAAAGATGACGGAGGACCTCGCGAACATGTTCACGATGTAATGTCTCGGCGTCAGAGTAAATAAGTATGTTGTCGAGATAGACAATAACATACACATCTAAAAGATCAGCAAATATGTCATTCACAAACCTTTGGAAAGCTGCAGGAGCATTAGTGAATCCGAATGGCATAACCTTCCTTTCGTAAGAACCCCAATGAGTTCTGGATGTTGTTTTCCATTTGTCGCCTTCCACAATTCAAACTAAATGATACGCATGAGTGAGATTGAGTTTGGTAAAAAACTTAGCTTTTTTCAGAGCATCTAGTAAATCAGAAATGAGAGGCAAAGGATAGTGATCCTTCTTCATAATGTTATTAAGACTGCAAAAGTCTATGCAAAGTCGAAGTTTTCCATCCTTTTTGGTACAAATAATACTGGAGCTCCATGCGGAGAGGATGAAGGTTGAATAGCGCCTGATTCAAGGTGCTTATCGATGAAATCACGTAGAGCCTCTAATTCTTTAGCAGAAAGAGGGTAAAGGTGACCAATAGGTGGTTCAGCACCTTCCTCCAATTCAATCTTGAGGTCATAGGGCCAGTGCTCAGGCAGCACTTTGGACTCAACTTTGTTGAAGACATCTGCAAAGTCCGCATAATGGTTAGGTAATGATGAAGCATCACTTTTGTTTGCCAAAGTTGTCAAAGCAGCTCACGCTGTAACTTCCCTGTGAACCACACGTAAAAGCAATGGTTCACACTTGGCATTCTTGCAAGCATGGTTGAAGAGTTCTGTGTTGACAAGAGCAATGTCAATCTCTGGGTTTTCGAGCCGCGAAGTGGCCAATTGAGCCACCGAAGGGTAGGAATAGATGGGTTCATAGGAAAAAGAGTCCGATAAAGGACGAGGTGAATGACGAGAATGAGTCCACGAAGATAGTTGCGAAGGGACCTCTTGGGAACTAATGGTAGGCTGACCCCACGAGGGGACAGTTTCTTCTGGAACGGGTGTTCACGGAAGTGAGGACATCGAGGGAAAATGAACTTGTCTAGTGGATTGGAATGTAATGTTTCTTGATGCCCAGTCAATCAACGGATTGTAGCGGGTCAAGAAGCTGTAACCTAAAACTGCTTCGCAAGAGAAATCTAGTAAAGTGACATAAAATGTCGGTAGTAGTAGCTCACCAGAGGGAAACCAAGCATTAAGAGATGTAGTCTCGGAAATTGGTTTCAGAGATAAAGAACCATTGAAAAGTCAGAGATTAATTGGAGGAATAGAAGAAGTAGAAAGAGCATGTTTATACACGAAATGAGAATCAATGAAACAATAAGTAGAACCAGAATTGAGTAGTGAGATAAAAGAAAGCTTCATGGAAAAATTGCGAAGTGAAAAATCTATAGTAAGAGGTACAGCAAAAGATTGTTCATCGTAAGAAAGAATGGATGCATTTAATTTAACTTCCCCAGTAGTACAAACCTGCTCAATGCAACTCCTGCTTTGTACTGGGGTACAGGAGTTGCAGACTATTTTTCCGATACTGGAGAGGTACTTGCCACTGCTTCCTGTGTTTCCATGGCACATCCGTGAGCTTCACGAGCCTTTTGTTTCTCACAGTTGTCGAACTTATGATTCCCGCCACAAAATCTGCACAACCCCAACTTCTTTTGACATTCTGACTCCTTTGCGAGGAGTTTCCCATCTGAGCCGAGGTTGCTCATGTATGCAGGTCGACACCACAGGACTCGTCGATGACAAGGAACTTCCCCCTCCACTAGCCTTACCTTTCTTCCCTGAATTATTTGTTGAGGTTGTGGTTGTGGTGGTGGTGGATGTGGGAGATTGTGAAGAACCTGGCGAGTTCTTCTTTGATGTGTTCGATGCTTTCCCTCCCAAGGAAACAGCTGTCGATCTAGCGGCTTCTCTTTTCCGCTCTTCTTCTCATCTCCAGTACCTGTTATCTATGCAAAGTACCTTGTAACGGTATTCCGCGAGCGTCTTTGGTTCTGGAAGACGGGCCATCTCATCTTTGATAAGACCTGCCAGGCTGCATTGATAGGCCCATTTAAGAGCATGTGAATCCCAGTTAGTAGATGCCATGAGGGTGTTGAAACAGATGTTATACTTCCATATGTTATTGGATTCCTTCATCCTTAATGTGCCGATCTTATCTTCGGCTTCCCCCTGTGCATTGTGCATACCGAAATTATCCTGTAATTCCTTCACCAATGCAAAGGAACTCGTCCACGCCTGCATCACGGAGAGATTCAGATACAGAATATCTGGTTCAAACCATTCCTTTGCAGAACTGCTGAGGTAGGACAATGTATAGTTGATCTTCTTTTGATCAGTAAAATACGATGGATGATCAATAATACCAAAGATAAGGAAACTAAGAAACCTTTCAGTTTCCGTGAGTCAGATCTGTCGAATACTTCAGGATCCTTAACTTTTGATCTTCCGGATTCCATGGGGCTGCTAGCATTCATGCCTGCGAGAACTGTTCCGAGGGTATTGAGTGAACCTTTAAATGCGTGAAACACATCTAGGATGTGTTGTTCAGTAGGGTCCAGATGGACACTACCTACCCATTTCACTGGACTCCTAGAATGGCTAGGAATGCGAGAACCTTGAGGTGCTCCGGGACCTCCAGGACTATCAGGATCAGATCCCCCTGGTTCTCCAGGATTTTCTGACTCATCAGGACCTACCTCTTCATCAATTTCCGCTTCCTCAATGTTTTCCGGAATTTCCACTGTGGTAACTGGTATCCGACCTTGCAAAGGGCCGGGAGTGTTTGCTAGCTGCTGACGCATTCTGTCAGCAAGAGTAAATATGGTAGGAGATGGTGGAATTTCCATCTCTGTTGTTGGTATCGCCATGTGATTTCTTCGTGGCATTCGAACAGTAACAGGGTCACCATTTTCTGTGTAGAGTACTTGGTACTTGAATTTGGAGTGGTCAGGTTGACCAAGGGCATGATGACTGGAAACCTGTGCACTAGCAGGTTGTCCTGGAGCTGGACCAAAGACGTTAGCTCGATGTCAAGAATGTCCAGCTCCCAATATTGATTCCACGAATGGCGCAAAGGCTGTCGTGTTCAATGCGAAAGGATCAACCATTTCCAGTTCCTCTGTTACTGACTCTTTGGACCCTCCAGTGTTGGTGCGGTTTCTTCTGCTCCTTGTATAGACCATTGTTGAATAGGATGTGAAATGTAATGAGGACGAATGTGCTGAGTGTCAGTTTAAATATACTGTTATGATCATGCACAAAGGGATCGTCGGAAATGATCGCGGGATGATCATGGGAAATTGTGAAGAGAAATACTTCGCAGGATAAAACAATCCTAGACTATGTAGTCAGACCTTGACTCCACTATTAGTACAGTCCTTGACACTTCATGTGTCTGCAAGAGAAGAAGGTGAAATGTGTTCCATTCGCGATGACCATTGTGGAACGTACTCACAGTAGGGATGTTAAAACAATGATATGGATAAGCGATTAATTGGTATCACTATCGAAGTGCTATCAAGGTTGATATTTAAACTGAGGAACCACTTATTTGATACTGTAGCTTTATACTAAAGGTAAGTCAGGATCGCGAAGTGATGCCATGCCCAAATGGGTTAGCTTGTAAGTAAAAACAAAGGAAGGGATATAAAAGGGATAGTGTAAATCCAATAAGAATGATAAGAGATAACAAGTATTTACTTTGCATCGGAATTCCTTCACAAAGTAATTGTGTAGTAGTAAAAGGATATAAGTAATATCTAAGTAGCAGAATGGTTCGCGAAGCTTCATAAGGACTTAGCTTGCATAGATATAACAGCTTCACAGAAGATTGCAAAAGTTCCAGCAGAGCCAGGTGTACCATACTGGCCAACAATATCATCCCAGGTTTCTTCTGATGTATCCTTCATAATATTGTAAGCAATATCAGAAGGAAGTTGAAGCTAAATGGCACCTTGAGCAATGTCATCATCCTTAAGCCATTGTTTGAGCTCCTTACATTGCTCATCCGTTTCACCAGATTCTGGGAGAACTGTTTTAGTCTCATTTCCAGAAACAATTCGCCAAGCTCCATGAAATTGAAGGAAGGCTTTCATGCCGGTTTCCCAAGCAATGAAGTTGGATCCATTGAGAATGGGGATTTGGTTAATGGCAGAAGACATTGTGAGTGATTTGGTGCTATAAAGGAAATTAAACAGTCAGAGACATGTTTCCTAAGTTATGAACTCAAGATGCATAAACTTTACTCTTTACCCATTGACTAGTTTATCAAGTGTTTGATCATTTTTTATCCATCCATTTATCCATCTCCAATCTGATGTTCCATTTCGGACTCGGTAAAGCTTAAACACTTTCAGAAGTACATAAAAAACCAAATGTCAATAGAATGCACTGAATCAGAGTGATCATTGACCATGCTGCCCAGATGCAAATAAATGCAGCCTATAGGCACATAGAACAAGACTAAACTAATTGTTCATGCAAAAGGGACTTAGGACAAATGGGGAGTACTAATATTTACAAAGGCCAAAAAATCCACATGCATTTGCATTTGCCCAGCCTATGCAGATGTGCTTTTGATTATTCACACACTGGCAGAAGTCTACCTGGGGTGGGGATCAACCCAACACAGACCACTGTAAAGGTGAGAACTGCAAAAGTTGATTTGACATGGGATGCCTATGTACATACTGTGTTAGCAAGCAAGATGGATGTGTACATAGTACATGGGGATGTAGTTTTCCTAAAACAATCTGGAAATTACCATACCATGATCTCGTTTCACCACATCAAGACCTTTATAGCACTCAGGAGAGAGTCGCCAAAAGCCTTGTGACACAATCAACCACTCGCAAACATGCAATGGTTTACGACCAGTGTCAAAGCATCTTGGGGCCCATAACCTGTTGAAACAGCAGTGAGTAAGATGGAGTGGTTGTGACTACTCACTGAGTGGTGAGATGAGAAGTGGAGAGAAGAATTTAGTAGCTTTTGTTGAAACAGCAATGAGTAAGATGGAGCGGTCGTGACTACTCACTGAGTGGTGAGACAAGAAGTGGAGAAGAGTTTAGTAAACTGAGTAGAGCTTGAGTATTCAGCAGTAGAACTGGATGAATTGTCCTGAACACAGGAAGTGTTACAGTATTTATACCTAAGCTATTTAACCCTATAACAACATATTTGTACCCTAAGATAAGTTATAATGGTAACAGTAGGATCATAAAACACCCTACAACATTGTAAGTAAATATGACTGTTATCCATACAGCAGTAATGTGTTCGATATTGGTGTAAGTACTAAGAATAGTGTCAGCGACTCACTAGCTCTCACAAGAGACAACCATGCATCACACGAGAATCAATGAGCAAGAGGATGAGAAAGCAATGAGGATGAATAAAACAACCCAACTACAGGTCTAGCTACTGAGGAGTATAGACGAGAATAGAGCTAAGGACTATAACTACAAAATACCTAGTCTTATATACAAAATGGGATATGAAACCGTGAGAGATGTCCCACACCGTAACCATGAGGATCTACAATAAGAGTTTGCTTGTATCCATAAGTAAGGCTGTAGGTATTCAGTGAGTAAACAATAAGGCAATATAAAAAGAAGCATGGAAGCGGAACAATAATGATGTTGTCCTGTCAATGAGCTGACAGGCACGAGTCGCGCATGGATGAAACAACAATGTGAGAACAATAGGGTTGACACATGTAATCTAGATGATCCTTCTACTCTCAAACAGGTCAGGGCGCCTATTACTTAATATTACTAAGATTACTTAACTTCGAGTAAAGAATTAGTCTGAGTAATCAGCTGTCATGTGCCAGTGCTTCGGGCTCTCGGGTCCCTACACCAGCACTTATTCTCAGTTCTATATCAATATTGATTGCCGAGAAGTCTGTTATATATATGCCAAGCTCCACTATGCTTTCCGGACGATTTCCGAGGTCATTGATCACTATATGAACATTCCGGCATTCCGGCCGATCTTCCGGTCAATCAATCATCCTTCTGATCCATTTTGTGTTTGTTACCAAGTTCAACTCAAATCTCAGACGATTTCGTACTCCGTTCCTTGGCTCAATAACTTCGGAACAACCTCGGATACATCACATGACACTCGGTCGTCATGACCGATGCATTCCCACGCCTGTTGGCTCTTGGAAAACTCCATTATTGTATTATTTCGAATCCTTCTCACTTATTGTCTTTTATTTAACAATTAGGCAGTTTAGTACTTAGGTCAACTTGTTTAGTTTGGTTCCCCAGCTTGAAATAAAAGTTACCTTCTATACTCCTTATCTATTATGCTTAATCACATCCGGATCAATCGATTGGAAGCTTCCGATGCTCCGGAACTTCATTCTTCTTTGCACTTCACAGGGACACCCGGATAACGTGTAGGGAGCGTTGCCGAAAGCTTCGCTGAAGTCCCATCACTTCCCAAGGCCCATGTAGCCTTTTCATTACTTCGTTTTGCCGTTACTATAGTTTCCGGACTCCGAAGCTTTGAACAGAGCTCCGGAACCTTGATCTATTTCCTTCCGGTGCACGGCCTTAACAAAGTCCACCTATACACTTCATACACGTACACGTGTTTGGAGTCTGTCTACATGTTTTACACCTCACTTATAGCCTTTGTCATGACATGCTACACAGTATATGGTACCTACTTTATTCACCCTACATCCCCTTGTTTCTTTATCCTTGTTACGGTTTGGATCTGTCCACACTCTGCCATATCTTTCTACATCATTCCATATCCTTCTATCAACTTCCCGCGCTGTCGCTTACTCATCGAGACTCTTGTATATATAGTACTGTAGCTGACATCTAGTTCCCCATCTTGACCTCTTGGTCTTTGGAACTAGGTTAGTACTTGTATCTTCGTTTACACTCAATATACTCACTTGGTCTTTGGAACTAGTTTTCCTTGTGCGACCCTAGTGATTGGCCCCTGTGCTATCACGGTTGTCTTGATCATTATATCTTTCAGCCTTCGTGTGTGGTGCTAGCCCCACCCCTCACTTCGGCTTGTGCTTTGAGCCTGTGCCTTCTCTGTGCTTTCTCCCTTCGTCACCACAGCCTTAAGGTATGATGATTCTTTCTTTCTTCCCCCTTTCATTTTCTCTGCCAAATGTAACTCCTTTCTGCTTTTCTGCCCTTTATTTCCACAGAAATGTATGCTATTTCTATTGAATTTTAGCTTTTCAATTAGTTTTGATCTACTTAAACTTGCAGGAATTCTCCTCCTACTACTCCTGCACGCAATCGGAATGCTGAGCATGCACGTGAGAGAGAGTTCCGAGTAATGCACTCTCCACAGCACCGGAGACTACCTCAAGCATCTCATAACAGACCTGAACTTATTCCTTTTCCCTTCCCTCAAGCCTCTGGGGGCCTCCCTGCTAACCAAGTGGATAATCCATTTGAGGTTGTTAACCACAATGGTCAAGAGTTTCAGTTGACACAGAATATTGCTGCACAGCTGAGGAATCTGCCTCCATTGGTTCCTGTAAGACCAACTCAAAGTAGAAGGGGTAGAGGGGTAAGTTTTATTCTTGACTGCTTTTGCATCTTGACAATTGACTATCTGTAGACTGGACCTTCCAATGTACATCCTCAGCAGAATCAGGCTCAGCCTCAGGTAAACATAATGTGTTTTTTTTCCTTTCAAATAGCTAACTATTACTTTTGATCCATCTTGGCACTTGACTGTCTGTAGGCTGGACCTTCCAATGCACCTCCTCAGCAGGATCAAGCTACTGGGGTTGGTCAGCCTCAGGTAAACATAAATTTTAATTAACTGTTCTTTTCTATTTACTATTTTGCCTTCAGTATCAACATCTTCCACAGCATTTGCAGGCAATGTTAGCTTCTGTACCTCCACATCCTGTGCATGGTCAAAGAAGCAATCAATATGGAAGAGGTATGGACTTTCCTCCTGCTCCTCAACAACCTGCTTTCCCTTTCCCTCTTCCTGTCCCTCTTCCTCTTCCTGTCCCTCTCCCTCACTTTCAACCTTTTCCTCTTTCTCCTCCACTGTTAAGGCCATGCACCGGAAGGAGATAGATCAAGGTTCCGGAGCTCTGTTCAAAGCTTCGGAGTCCGGAAACTATAGTAACGGCAAAACGAAGTAATGAAAAGGCTACATGGGCCTTGGGAAGTGATGGGACTTCAGTGAAGCTTTCAGCAACGCTCCCTACACGTTATCCGGGTGTCCCTGTGAAGTGCAAAGAAGAATGAAGTTCCGGAGCATCGGAAGCTTCCAATCGATTGATCCGGATGTGATTAAGCATAATAGATAAGGAGTATAGAAGGTAACTTTTATTTCAAGCTGGGGAACCAAACTAAACAAGTTGACCTAAGTACTAAACTGCCTAATTGTTAAATAAAAGACAATAAGTGAGAAGGATTCGAAATAATACAATAACGGAGTTTTCCAAGAGCCAACAGGCGTGGGAATGCATCGGTCATGACGACCGAGTGTCATGTGATGTATCCGAGGTTGTTCCGAAGTTATTGAGCCAAGGAACGGAGTACGAAATCGTCTGAGATTTGAGTTGAACTTGGTAACAAACACAAAATGGATCAGAAGGATGATTGATTGACCGGAAGATCGGCCGGAATGCCGGAATGTTCATATAGTGATCAATGACCTCGGAAATCGTCCGGAAAGCATAGTGGAGCTTGGCATATATATAACATCCACCTGCTTCTCCTCCCCAAGTTATGGATTATGAGCCTCCTCCTGTTCCTTCCCCTTTGCCATCTCCTTCTCCTCCTCCTTTTCCCCCACATCAGCCAGTTCCTGTAAATCCTCAGAATCTACCTATAGCTCTGAGGCCAGTTCAGGATGATGGAGTTTACAATGAGCTTTTCTTGGGCCAGATGGACAAGGAATGTCCAAACTGTCATGCTTTACATTGGGAGGCAGAAAGGCGCAAGAAATCCTCAAAGCACAATCCTAAATTTGGTAAATGCTGCCGGTCCGGAAAGATTATACTCCCATTTCTCCAGAGGCCTCCTCTTGAGCTGGAAATGTTATTTAATAGTCAGGATCATAACTCTAAGCATTTTTTGGAAAACATCAGAGCTTATAATGCTGCCTTTGCATTTGTATCATTGGGCATGAAAACACAACCCCAAAATGATCCTGAGCTACCACAAACTGGACTGCAGCAGTTTAAAATCAAAGGAGAACTATTTCATAGTTTGGGCTCCCTCCTGCCAGAGGTGGGCAAGAATCCTGTTTATGCTCAACTATATATTATGACTCCTGAAACTGCCCTGGAAAGGTGCATGGTGAACAATGCCCGCTCTGGATTGCTTAATCCTATAATGACAGTTCTTGATGATTGCCTTCAAAGGAACAACCACTTCTTCGAACTGTACAAGACTGCCCATGAGCATATAGCTGATGAAGAACAGACAAATCCAGGGTCTGCAAATCATACTGTATGTGTTAGGCTTCACTTTTTGGACTCTACAGATCCAAGGAGATACAACTTGCCTACTGCAGAGGAAGTTGCTGTTATTCTTCCTGGGCCTAGTGAAGCTGCTGATAATAGAGATATTATTCTGCAGCATAAAGCAGGACCCCTCAAGAGAATAGTAGAGTATAATCCTGCATATGCCCCACTTCACTATGTATTGCTTTTCCCCAGAGGAGAGTTAGGTTGGCATAAAAAAATTCAATATGCTCATGGTGAAGGAACTAATCCAAATGAGGAGGATGAAACTGAGACTTCCAAGAGAATGTATGTTTCTCAGATGGAATACTATGCTTTTCATCTTCATCAACAAAAAACACAGTTTGAAAGTTCTCATTTGTTTATGGCCAAGAATTTATTCCAGCAGTTCATAGTTGATGCGTTTGCCCAAGTGGACCAGCAGCGACTGTCCTGGCTTAAATGGCACCAAAAAGAGCTTAGAGCAGAATTATATTCAGGTTTAGTTGATGCTGTACAGGCTACAGATACAGATGTTGCAGATATTGGACAGCGTATCATTCTACCTTCCTCCTATATTGGGGGCTCAAGACATATGTTCCAGCTGTATCAAGATTCAAAATCCCTTTCATGTCATTTTGGAAAGCCAGATCTCTTTGTGACTATCACAGCTAATCCTAATTGTCCTGAAGTCAAGGCTGCACTACTCCCTGGGCAAACTCCCAATGACCGCCCTGATATCATAGCCCATGTACTCCGTGAAAAAGTTCGCATTATACTGAACCTGATTGACAAAGGGTGTTTTGGGAAGTGCAGGGGTCGGGTGTACACTATTGAGTTTCAGAAAAGGGGTTTGCCTCATATTCATATCCTTATTTTTCTCCATCCAGAAGATAGATTTAAAGAGCCCCATCATATAGATCAACTTATATCTGCTCAGCTACCTGATTCAAACTCTCACCCAAAGCTATTTAAGTTAGTCCAAAAGCTGATGATTCATGGTCCATGTGGAGCACTCAATCCAAATGCCTCCTGCATGAAGGATGGAAAGTGTTCAAAGGGTTTTCCAAAACCTTTCCAGCCTGAGACTTCCCTTTCTGAAAATGGCTATCCAGTATATGCTTGGCCAGACAATGACAGAAAGTGCAAGAAAACTGTCAATGGTAGAGACATTGAGCTTGACAATACATGGGTGGTTCCTTATAATGCTTGGACACTCATGGAGTTGGAAAGCCATGTTAATACTGAGTGCTGCATTTCTATCAGGGCTCACAAGTATCTTCACAAATATGTTTACAAAGGTCATGACCGGGCAACTATGCACATTGGTTCAAATCAGGATGAAGTGCAGTTGTATTTAGATTCACATTATATTTCTGCTTCAGAAGCCAGTTGGAGATTGTTTTCTTATGCTATGCATGAAGAAAAGCCTAAAGTTACAAGGTTAGCTGTGCATACTCCTGGAGGTCAGATGGTTACATTTGATGCAGACAATGGACAAACATTGGAAGAGATTGTTAATGCTGCAAGTACCAAGAATAGCACACTCATGGGATATTTTAAAGCCAATGCAGAGGAAGAGGAGATAGTTAGGGAGGATCCAGCAAATGCTGTAACAACAGCTTGGTCTCTGCTGTATCAAGAATTTCCATCAGAATGGGTTTGGAATAAAAGCAACCACAAATGGACAGTTCGCAAAAAAGGTGACCCTGCTGTTGGTAGAATGTACTCTGTTCATCCAGCTGCTGGGGAGAGATTTTACATCCGGCTATTATTAACAGTTGTCCGGGGGGCCACTTCCTTTGCCCATCTTCGAACATATAATGGTGTTGAATACCCAACATTTCAGGAGGCATGCCTTGCTCAAGGCCTTTTGCAGAATGACTCTGAGTGGAAAGACTGTTTGGAAGATGCACACCATATGCAGACAGGATTATGCCTTAGATCACTGTTTGCAACAATTTTGAAAGATTGTCACCCTGTGCAGCCAGGGTTATCATGGGACCAGTTCAAGCAGTATATATGTGATGACCTTGAACAGTACTTATTCAGTAAAAGAATTGTGGATAATCCAACACCAGAGCAGGTTGAGGATTATGGCCTATATCTTATTGACAAGATTCTTTTCCATGCAGGAATATTTGAGGGAGTCAGACAGTATTTGGGAATGCCAATACCCAACTATGAGGTTTGGTCTCAAGTGGAAGGCAACAGATTGATTGCTGAACAGCTAGACTTTGATGCTGAAGAGCAATTGCAGAAAGGAACAGAAAACTTATCCAAGCTCAATGCAGGCCAAAGGCATGCATTTGACCAAATCATGAGTGCTATCAGAGAAAATAGACCCAGGATGTTTTTCCTACATGGTCCTGCTGGAACAGGCAAGACTTTTACTTACAACACCCTTTGTTATATGCTTTGGGGAGAAAGAAAAATTGTTCTCTGTTGTGCATCATCAGGAATAGCTGCACTGCTACTTCCAAAGGGTCAGACTGCACACTCAACTTTTAAGATTCCAATTGAAATTTTTGAAGGAAAGGTGTGTTCTGTCAAAAAGAATTCTGATTTGGGGAAGCTGTTGCAGGAGACTGCTCTAATTATATGGGATGAAGTTCCAATGCAGAATCGGTTTTGCCAGGAAGCAGTAGATCTAACTATGCAAGATCTTAAATCAAGTACCACACCTTTTGGGGGAGTGACTGTGATATTTGGTGGAGACTTTCAGCAAATACTTCCTGTAGTGCATAAAGGAAGGAGGGAACAGATAGTTGGTGCCAGCATTCAGTGATCTAGGCTTTGGCGGGACATTGAGATTTTGCATCTAACTGAAAACAAATGACTTAGCAGTGGAACAGAGGAGGACCAGGCTTATGCTGAATGGCTTTTGAAAGTGGGTCATGGTTCAGATAATGATGCAGAGAGTCAAATCAAACTGGATCCCACAATGAGATGTGGAGATAGCATTGATTCATTGATTTCCACTATCTATCCCAGCCTGGACTTGATTGACCCTGAACTGAACAATTATGCATGGTTTTTGGAACGTACTATCCTATGCCCCAGAAATGATGCTGTTGATAACTTGAATATGAAGTGTCTAAATGCACTCAAAGGAAACATTCACACCTATCATAGTGCTGATAGTGCTGTAGTGGATGAAGATCCAGAGAATGATCTGCAGTATCCTGTAGAATATCTAAACAGTATCAATGGATCAGGTCTACCTCTTTCCAAACTATCTCTAAAAATTGGTGCACCCATTATGGTGCTTCGAAACCTTGATCCAGTGGCAGGTGTTTGCAATGGAACACATGCAATCCTTACTAAATGTACTGCAAGGGTATTGGAAGCAAGAATTCTGGGAGGTGATAATGCAGGTATAACTTTTCTAATACCACGGATCACCATAATACCCTCAGACCTTGACTTGCCTTTTATCCTGAAAAGGCGCCAGTTTCCTGTCCAGTTGGCATTTTCAATGTCCATTAATAAGGCACAAGGCCAATCTGTTAGAGTAGTGGGATTGAATCTTCAAGTGCCTGTGTTCACACATGGTCAACTATATGTTGCTCTCTCCCGTAGTACAACCAAACAGGGGGTGAAGGTCCTTTTTCCTGAAGGTATGCTTTTTTCTTTTCCAATTTTCTGATAGTTTGGATCTTAAATATTTTATTATTTCAGATAATAATGAATGCACTACAAAGAATATTGTCTACCCTGAAGTTCTTCTGGACCCACATTAGCTTTTGTATTTTACAAGTATTTGTTTATATAATTATTGAGACATCACAAAGTTGAATTCCCACACCCGTTGCTTCGCGACGGGTCAAGCAAAAGGCTTGTAATGAGAATATAATGAGCCCTGGTGTAAGCGCCTCAGTGATTAGGTAAGTAAAAGAAAAGGAAAAAGAATAATAAAAGAAAAGAATAATAAAAAAGATCGTTTCATGACAAATAGCCTTTACAATCAATAACCCGTGATCCGCCATGATAATACACATAAGCATTATATTATTTCAACACTCTTCCTCACTAAGAGTATTGAGCATAATAGTTTAAAGTCTAATGAAAGACTATTCCAAGTCTTTCTTGGAATCGTTTGAACTTTATGTGTGCCAGATTCTTAGTGAAAATGTCTGCAACATTATCATCTGTAGGAACATAGAAGAGTTCTATTTCTCCTAATTCAACTCATTCTCGGACATAGTGATAACAAATTTCAATGTGCTTAGACTGACGTTCTTGAACTGGGTTTTGTGCTATGAAAAGAGCACCTCGATTATCGCCACATAATGGAAGAGCATTATTCTCAATTCCAATTTCAGAGAAGAATGATCTCATCCACATTAGCTGTCAGCTTGAGGCTGAGAAATCCATATATTCAGCTTCTGTTGAAGAAAGTGCTATGGTCTTTTGTTTATGTGAAGTCCAGCTGATTGGACCGTTGGCTAATTGAACAATCATGCCAGTATGAGATTTTTGATTATCTCCATCAGATGCCCAATCTGAGTCACAAAAAGCTAAAATACCTGCTTGTGAATGACCATCGAATATTAATTTGTAATTCTTAGTTGAAAGTAAGTAGCGAAGGATGTACAACACTTTAGTTACATGATCCTTTGAAGGATTTACAGAGTATTGACTTAGTTTGATAACCACATAAGTGATATCAGGACGTGTGCCTAACATAAGGTACAATAGAGAACCAATGATACTTTGAAAGTATCTGCATAATTCAGGATCAGCTGGGCCCTTGTAAGCCATGGGATTATACGCTGAAGGCATGGGTGTGCGTGCTGGTTTTGAGTCCAACATGTGGAACCATTCAATGACCTTCTTTAGATAGGGTCGTTGATGGAGAACAAGAATTCTCTTGGTGCGATCTCGTTGGATCTGCATAGCCAAAAATTCCTTTGGTTCACCCAGGTCATGACATTCCCATATCTTCATGAATTCGCTCTTTTTCTTCATACCAAGACCTTTGTCAGATGCCATGAATAGAGCATCATCTACATAGACTATGGCAATTACAGCTTTGCCTTTTTCAGTGAAGATATATACACCAGCATTAGAAACACAGCACTTAAATCCTATTTTACCCATGGAAGCATTACATTCTTTCCACCAGGATAAGCTGGCTTGTTTCAGACCATAAAGTGCACGGTGTAGTCTCCAAACCTTGTTTCTGTCTTTAACAAAGCCTTCAGGTTGTTCCATGTAGATTTCTTCATCAAGTTTGCCATAGAGAAAAGCCTGTTTAATGTCGAGGGCTTGGATTTCCCAATCCTCTAATGCAGCTAAGGTAAGAAGTAATCTTACAGTTTCAAATTGCGCAACAGGTGAGAACAACTCGTTATAATCAACCCCTTCAACTTGTGAAAATCCTTTAGCAACCAGTCAGACTTTCTTTCGACTGTCTGATTTTACATTAAAAACCCATCTGCATTTAATAGATTTTTGACATTCAGGAAGCTTGTCTCTTGAGACTTCTTCATATGCTGATTGTTTCTTTAAACCATCAATCTCTTCTTGGCATGCCTTATCCCATGTTTCTCTATCCTTTTTAGGAAGATGGCTATAATGCCAGCGGGATGTCCAGTCTGATGGGTTGCTGGAATTCTCAAGATGGCATGTGCCATCATTGAGAAGAGCAGAGGCTCCTTGAGCAAGCAAAAAGTTTTGAAGATCTACTCCCCCTTCCTGTACTAGATCATATAGTATTGTATCCGGATCATTATTATCATAGTTCAAGTCATCAACAGGAACCATTTCTTCATCCCTTTCCTCTGGAAGAGGAGGGTTCTGTGGTGAAGGAGATACAGCAGGACTATTGTCCATTTGATCTCGTGCAGGAGGTAAATCATTGCATTCTTGTATGTCACCTTTCTACTTTTTCCAGCCACCACAAACAATGGGAGTAGGTACCATACTAGGATGAGCAGAAAGTTTATGTGCTCTTGGACCAGGATTCTGACGACACCATTCTAAGATATCTTCTGGTCGATAACTAAATGGATCAGGGTTAGGAGCAGGTAGCACTTGCCAATTCTGTGGAGGTGGAGAAGGAGACCGGTCATTATTTGGTGGTTCTGCCAGTGGTGGACCAGATTGTTGGGTGTGATCCTGGTCATGACCCAAGAAGTCATCATCATCATTTGATTGATTGAAGTCATCACTGGGAAAAGTAAACGGAATATCAGGATCCAGTATTTTGGGATCATATTGAGGTCTGTTGGATTTGTCACCAGGGTTTGATTGGACAGGTTCGGAGTTTGAATCTCCTCTATGTTCATTAGATTTACATCTTGGAAACCAATTTTCATAGAAGTTTCCTTGATCTCCATGGTAAATAGTATTATTGTTATGCATAAACATATATCCCTTGCTTCCTTTATCATATCCAATGAAGGTCATAGCTTCAGAATGTGCAGCATTTTTATTTAAGCATTTTTTCAATGGTATAAAAGCATATGCACCACATCCAAAGGTCCTGAAGTATGAAACATCAGGTCTTTTATTTAAAAAACCTTCAATTGTCGTAATGGTGTTCAGTTGTAGACATGCATTGATGTGGAGTGTGAGAACTCCCACCAAGACTCTGGACAGCAAGCATGTTGACACATTGCCTCAGACTTGTCCATGAGTGTGCAATGAATACGTTCTGCACAACCATTTTGTTGATGGATGTGAGGTTCTGAAGTTTGAACTTCAATACCTTCTGAGTGTAGATACATTTGAAATTCAGTTTCAAAGAATTCTCCCCCTTGATCAATGCATAGTATTTTTATTTTTCGGCTGTTCTGTTTTTCAGGCCATGCCTTGAAATCCTTAAACGCCATTGAGGCATCGGATTTCTTATGTAGCATGATTGTAACAACATAAGATGAGCAATCATTGAGCATTGAAATTGCATATTTAAATTTGTGATATGACAATGTTGGCATTTCGATGAGATCTGCATGAATAAGATCCAATGGAAATTGTGCTCATTTCTCAGATGTTTTATGTGATTTTGCAGCCATTTTCCCCAAGGCACAACCATGACAGGGAGCTTCTTCAGTAGGTATTGAAATCTTAGGAAGACCTTGTACATTATTAGGAGCATTGCGTAATACATTTTTACCTGGATGACCAAAGCGGTTATGCCAAGTTTGATAATCAGTTGTTGTCTGAGTTGAAAAATTTCTCTCTTTTGGCTTTATTGTAGCAACTAGCCAATGAAGTGAATCACCTGGAATCAGCATTTCAAGAGTCATTATGATCTTTCAAGACAAGACTTTACGAATCACAGTTTTATTCTCGTATATGGCTGTATAACGGTTTAATTGACTGACACTTAAAAGTCTGTGTGGGCAACTTGGTTGGTAAAACACAGGATGTAACTTAGTCATTTGGGTGGTACCCATCCCATTATTATGAGTAATGAATATAGTTCCAGCACCTAGGATTACAGATTGTGAATTCTTATCGGCAGTTTGTACTGGAATTGGAACCTTCAACTCTTTGTAGTCCGAGAAATCAGACATTTCTGGAGTAAAGTGAGCAGAAGCTCCCGAATCTAGTATCCAAAAGGTTAATGCAGCTTTATCAGCTGCATATGATTTAAAGGCAATCTCAGGTTTCACACCATGCACATTGTTTAAATTATTTTTATTATCCCTGTCAAGGGACACTACTATAGGGTTTGTAACTTGGGTATAATCCAAGTGAGTATGATAAGCCCTTTTCAGGGCACACAAATGGCACATTCTCGAGAACATCTGTTTAGTACAGTGCATCTGGTTAGAAATATTTCTCTTTAACCTAGAAAGAGATGCTTGCCAATATCAATTTTTCATCACCAGTTCCATATACTTCCTCATTTTCCGACATATAGGATTGGCTGTAATTTGGTGGAGTTTGTGACCGTAAAGTTCTGACACCCATGTTTTTGTTATAGGACTCATAGAAATCCATTGGATCAAAATCAGAATTTCTTCCAGCAATGAGGGCACGTTCAGCATCTTCATCCTCTTCTTTTTTCATTCGAAGAAGGATGGGGTCATCAAGGTCTTTAGGAGAACCTGTAATCAACTCCTCAATCCGCTGTTTATGAGTGTATTTTGACCAGGGAGCTGAACAATATGAGCTGTGGCAAATGAAGCCACAGCAGCCGTTTCCATTGAATTCTCATGGGAATGAGGTATAGCCAAAGTTTTTCCTTTTCCTTTTCCCCCTCATTTGCCATGGCAGTTTTTTTGTTTTTTCCTGTCACCTCCAGAGGAAGTTTCTTCAGATTGCTGCCCTTGATTGGGCAGATTCCCCTTCTTCTTTTGCTGGCGCTTCCAATTTGCATTGGAATCTCCAGCACATTTTACTCCAGAGATTCGAGCAGCCAAGGCTACAGAGGATCCATTTAGACAGCAACGGTACTCATCCTGGATTTGTCCAACAAGCTTTGCCAGATCAAGAACTGAAGCACTTCCTGCCAACAAAGTAGAGCAGAAAGAATCCCAGGATGGAGGAAGAGCAGCAAGAATAATCATTGCCTTTATAGTATTATTGAATGAGACTTCCTGCTCATCAAGGCGAATGAAAAGGGATTGGAGAGAGGCAAGAGATGCAGACGGGTCAACTGATTCCTTAATAGTGAAGGTTATGGCTTTATGGAAGATTGCAAAAGTTCCAGCAGAGCCAGGTGTACCATACTGGGCAACAATTTCATCCCAGGTATCTTCTGACGTATCTTTCATAATATTGCGAGCAATGTCAGAAGGAAGTCGAAGTTGAATGGCACCTTGAGCAATGTCATCATCCTTAAGCCATTGTTTGAGCTCCTTACATTGCTCATCAGTTTCACCAGAGTCTGGGAGAACTGGTTTAGTCTCATCTCCGGAAACAATTTGCCAAACTCCTTGAAGTTGAAGGAAGGCTTTCATGCCGGTTTCCCAGGCAATGAAGTTGGATCCATTGAGAATGGGGATTTGGTTAATGGCAGAAGACATTGTGAGTGATTTGGTTCTATAAAGGAATTTAAGCAGTCAGAGACATGTTTCCCAAGTTATGAACTCAAGATGCATCAACTTTAGTCTTTACCCATTGACTAGTTTATCAAGTGTTTGATCATTTATCCATCCATTTATCCATCTCCGATCCGATCATGCCATACCAGACTCGGTAAAGTTTGAACACTTACCAAAAGTATGTAAAAATCCAAATGTCAATAGAATGCTTTACTGAGTCAGAGTGATCATTGATCATGCTGCCCAGATGCAAATAAATGCAGCCTATAGGTACATTGAACAAGACTAAACTGATTGTTCATGTGAAAGGGACTTAAGACAAATGGGGAGTATTATTATTTATGAAGGCCAAGAAATCCACACGCATTTACATTTGCCCAGCCTATGCAGTTATGCTTTTGATTATTCACATACTGGCAGAAGTCTACCTGGGGTGGGGATTGGCCCAACATGGACCACTGTAAAGGTGAGAACTGCAAAAGTTCGTTTGGCATGGGATGCCTATGTATATACTGTGTTAGCAAGCAAGACGGATGTGTACCTAGTACATGGGGATGTAATTTTACTAAAATAATCTGGATTTTACCAGACCATGACCTAGTTGCACCACATCAAGACCTTATAGCACTGTTAAGATCATGCAACTCCGGAATTGCGGAATAATCACGATTTAATCATGGAATAATCGCAATATAATCGCGGAATTGGTTGGGAATGCGAGGGGATAATTCCCTCACGAAGGGAGGAATGATTCGCGGAGTTATGGAAAGGTAGTTGGACATCGACATTACTATTGGTAGTGTCCTCAACACATCGATGGTCCAATATAAATGTAATAGCAGCATCAGTTTGCGAAGTTTGCTTTGCAGAACATCAGAGCTGTGTTGAGAATGTATCACAGATAGTGAACATCTGTAATACGAAGAGAGAGCAGATCTAAGTTGATATTAAAACTACAGAACTACCTATTTGATGTTGTACCTTTATACTATGCATTACATAAGCGTCGCGAAGTGATACTAACTCTGAATAGACTAGCTTGTGGAGTAAAGAACAAAGGAAGGGATATAATAGGTATAGTACTCATCCAATAATGATGAGGAAAGATAACGAAGGATTCCTGGGCTTAGGAACTCTTTGCGAAGTAGGTAAATGGATCACGGAATCATAGAATAACTCGATTCACATACATATGACAAGCACTCAGGAGAGAGTCGCCGAAAGCCTCGTGTGACATGATCAATCACTCGCAAACACACAATGGTTTACAACCAGTGTCAAAGCATCTCGGGGCCCATAACCTGTTGAAACAGCAATGAGTAAGATGGAGTGGTTGTGACTACTCACTGAGTGGTGAGATGAGAAGTGGAGAAGAGTTTAGTAAACTGAGTAGAGCTTGAGTATTCAGCAGTAGAACTGGATGAATTGTCCTGAACACAGGAAGTGTTACAGTATTTATACCTAAGCTACTTAACCCTATAACAACATATTCGTACCCTAAGATAAGTTATAATGGTAACAGTAGGATCATTGTCACGAAATATCCTTTTTCATTATTCTTTTCCTTTTCTTTTATTTACTTACCTAATCACCAAAGCGCTTACACTAGCACTTATTATATTTTCATTTCTGTTTATGTTACATGCGTCAGCCTTATTGTTCTCGTGCTGTCGTTTCACTTAGGCACAACTCTCTTGTGCCTGTCAACCCATTGACAGGACGATGTCATTATTGTTCCACCTCCATGCTTCTTTGATATTGCCTTATTGTTTACTCACCGAATACCTACAGCTTTACTTATGGATACAAGCAACTCTTATTGTAGATCCTCATGGTTACGGTGCGAGACATCTCTCACGGTTTCATATCCTATTTCATATATAAGACTAGGTATTTTGTAGTTATATTCCTTAGCTCTATTCTTGTCTATACTCCTCAGTAGCTAGACTTGTATTGGGTTGTTTTATCCATCCTCCTTTGCCTTTTCGCCCTCTTGCTCATTGTCTATTGTGTGACGTCTGGTTGTCTCTTGTGAGAGCTAGCGAGTCGCTGACAGAAGAATAGAGCTTCTACTACACACTACTCATCACAAACAAACTTTTACAAACTTGCCTAGAATTCAACATTCCATTGGAGACTAGTTTATTCTCGATACGTTACACATTTTATCTTACCAAACAAACTCACCCCTCCCTATCATAAATCCAACATGACCGATCAGTCAATACATGCTCCCGCCCCCGACGTTTCCGAAGTCAATAGTCCCACTCCTTCAACTCGCCGGGTGTTCGTTAATACACCAGGGAACTATGATGGCGATCCCGCTACATACCAACCATGGCGACAAAGGATGAGGGCTTATGCGGCCGAGCTGATGGAGACGAAACAAGTTGAGGGTTCCCATCAACTCATCACAATCATCATGTCCTTCATGGTTGGAGGAAAAGCCAACGAATGGGTGCAGGTCTATACCGACGACCATTTTGATATTGAAAAAGGTGCATGGAACATTACAGGGAAGGACCTTTTGATGATATGGACAGGGAATTCACGAATGTTGCCAGGGAGAAAGAGGCCTGGGACAAGTTGACATACATTAGACAGGGAAAGACTCCTGCTGGCGACTTCTTTAAAGAGTTTGAGTTGTTACTAAAGGATGCTAACTACAACAGAAACAATTCGCATGTTCTCACTTTAGCATGCTGTTGATCATGCACTCTTGTATGATATCATCAAAAGCCGATCAGAGCCCTTCACAGATTACCAGGAGTTAAAGAAGGTAGTCATAGGTGCTGATAATGTCAGAATGCTAACCCACAAAGACAGGATCAGGGACAAACATCCAACCAGCAGAACTGGCAGGAGCCAAAAGCAGTTCCGAAAGCGGAGTACCCCGCAGCACAGCGAAGAGATGCCACTGGCACCACGTTCAGAGGAACAGGCAGGCCACTGGATATTGACCAGGCGAGGGAGAAGCTGCTGTGCTTCAACTGTGGCGAACCAGGCCACATGAGCAGGAATTGCCCGCACAAGAGGAAGGCAGTGGTCAGAGGCATTATGCTGAATATGAGTGAGCAGGAACGAATGGACTTCATTAACGACTTGGGTTTTCCCAAGGCTCCTCAGTAGATATAGGTCTGCAGGAGCCTTTGCACACGGACATTTCGAATTTTGTTGATAACGGCGTTGATTATATAATTAGTACAGGTACTAGACAGAAAAACGCATCCACCTTCACACACAAAACCGAAAAAACCGAAAAACCTATTCGATATGAACCCGACACGGCTGAGTGGCTGACTCAGAGAGTCAGAGAAGATCAGATCCCAAGAGTGGTGGGATTGTTGCGAACTTGGATGCCCTCCTCCCGAGAAAAAGAAGCTTCGGAAGAAACTGTCATGGATATACGAAAACGGAATTGGAAAATGGCAGTCACCGCCATCAGAAGTCTCAAGAACAAGAGGAGCTACATCCGTGGGACATGCTGCAAAAGTCTGAAACTTCCAGCAATACTCAAGACACTGGAGGATGGTCGACAAATCATCACACAAGGGCTTCTTGACAGCGGAGCAACCGGCTCCTGTATTGACTCAGAATTCGTAAAATGGCACAGTCTTATCACCAAGGATTTACCAGTCAAAACAATAGTCTATAATGCCGACGGCATGCTCAATGACGCCAGCTCAATAGATAAGTATGTCGAGATATGAATGACTATCGGCGATCACTCGGAAATCATACAGTTTGGAGTAGTAGGTCTAGGAAAGAATAATATCTTTCTAGGACTAGACTGGTTGCGACACCACAACCTGAGTATTGACTGGAAGACATCTGAATTAACCTTCGACAGGTGTCCCACATGATGTGGCTATAATCCACACTTTTGGACACCAGAGGATACCCATTCTAGAGCAGCATTACAGGAAGGTGAACAGCATTTCCTGTTTGACTGGGACAGGTATGTTCATGAGCAGGTACAGTCAAGGAAGTGGACAGAGGAACAGGCCAAGAAGGAAACAGCCGAAGAGTTTGACACTTCCAAATCCTACGTCGAGGAGTATCCCGATATTTTCAGTCAGAAGGAATTCGACCAGTTACCACAACGACGCCCTTGGGACCATGCTATCGATCTAACACCAGGTTCCAAACCTTTAGATTGCAAAGTATATCCACTAAACCCAAAAGAACAAGAGGCACTTGACAAGTTTCTTGAAGAGAACCTTCAAACTGGATGAATTTGACCTTCCCCCTCGCAGATGGCATCCCCTTTCTTCTTTGTCAAAAAGAAAGATGGCACCTTATGACCAGTACAAGATTATCACAAACTGAACGAGATGATGGTTAAAAACCGGTATCCACTTCCACTCATTCAGGAGCTAATTGATCATTTAAAAGGCGCTAAAATCTTCACGAAGATGGACATCAGATGGGGATTCAACAACATCCGCATAAAGGAAGGTGATGAATGGAAAGCGGCTTTCCGAACGAATCAGGGTTTATTTGAACCAACTGTTATGTTCTTTGGACTCACTAATTCTCCTGCGATGTTCCAGGGTTTCATGAACCATATCTTGCGAGACCTTATCAACGGTGGACATGTCATAGTCTACATGGATGATATTTTGATTTTTACTGATGACATAGAAGAACACCAGCAAATCGTAAAGCAAGTACTTGACATTTTATGGGAGCACAAATTGTTTCTCAAACCCGAAAAATGTTCTTTCGAGAAACCTGTTATCAATTACCTCGGTATCATCATTGGAAATGGGACTATTCACATGGATCCAAAGAAAGTACAAGCAGTACGGGAATGGGTTACTCCACAAAAGAAGCGCAATGTTCAACAATTCCTGGGGTTTTGTAACTTCTTTCAACATTTTATTCGTGGGTTTAGTCTTGTAGCGAAACTGCTGACACAGCTTACTGGGAATGGAACTTGGAAGTGGGAAGCAGAACAAGAAGGAGCGTTTGAGGAGCTGAAACGCCGGATTTGTGAGGAAGTAGTCTTACTTATTCCTTGCAATCATGGGCGGTTCCGAGTAGAAGCTGATTCATCAGACTATGCTAATGGTGCCGTATTATCCCAATTTATTGATAACAGGTGGCATCCAATCGCTTTTCGTTCCCATTCCCTTAATGAGGTTGAATGGGATTACGAGATCTACAACAAAGAACTCATGGCAATAATGGATTCACTAGACGATTGGCGACAATATCTGTTAGGCGTGGAGGAACAGATCGAGATTTTGACGGATCACGCAAACCTCCAGTATTTCAAAAAGCCGCAGAAGCTCAACCGATGACCAGTGCGCTGGGTACTGGAATTAGTGGAGTATAATTTCGATCTTGTTCACAAACCTGGTAAATCGATGACAAAAGCTGATGCCCTGTCAAGGGTGACAGGTCTTGAGACAGGGGACAAAGACAACGAAAACATAGTTCTCTTGAAACCAGAACTTTTTATCCATGCTCTCGACCTGTCCGCTCCTGAAGATCTCCTGCTATCAGAAATTCGAAAGAATAGAAACCAAGTAGATTGGATCGTTCAGGATGCCCTTGTTACCAAAAACCCTGAGTGGATCGAAACCAACAGAGTTATTACATGGAAAGGGTGCATTTATGTACCAAAAAACCGCCTACTCCGGTCCAAGATAATCACTCAGTACCACGACACACCACTAGCGGGACATCCTGGACAGTATAAGACAACAGAACTGATTACTCGGGACTACTGGTGGCCAGGGGTTACACGAGACGCAGGGAAGTACGTCGAAGGTTGCAAGAAATGCCAGGCGACGAAATCACATTGTACCAAACCAGTTGGACAACTTCATCCACATGTGGTACCAACTGAACCATGGCAGATAATCGGCACTGATATGATAGGAGAGTTACCAGAATCAGGAGGGTATAATGCAATTTCAGTGTTTATTGATCATTTCTCCAAAAGACTACGACTAGTTCCATCACACACAACAGTCACCTCGGAAGGAATGGCAAAGATATATCGTGATTGGATTTTCTCTATCCATGGCATTCCATGAAAGATCATACATGATCGCAGACCTCAGTACCATTCCTGATTCATGAAAGAACTTTATCGTCTATTGGGAATAAAAGCGAATTACACCATGGCATATCATCCACAGACCAATGGCCAGATGGAACGAACAAACCAGGAGATAGAACATTATCTCCGTCTGTTCATCAGTTATCATCAAAATGACTGGCATGAGTGCTTACCACTTGCAGAGTTCGCCTATAATGATCGAGTACATTCTGCAACAAAAGTCTCCCCCTTCTATGCTGACAACGGTAGACATCCCTATAAAGGTACGGCACCTCAAATGACTTCAGACAACCCCACAGCACAGGCGTTTGCAGATGGAATGAGGAAGGTTCGAGAGGAGGTAGGAGCGGCCTTAGGTAAGGCCAACGACAATATGAAGAAGTTCTATGACAGGAAGTGGGGAGTTGGGGTAGAGTATAAGCCAGGCGATAAGGTCTGGCTTGAGGGAACTAACTTGTCGACAGACCAGCCGATGAAAAAGTTAGGAGACAAACGGTTTGGACTGTTTACAGTTCAAAAGAAGATAGGCGCTAGCTCCTACAAACTAGACATTCCCTCAACATGGAAACATATTCACAACATTTTCAACAAAGTTCTCCTTACCCCTTACAGGGAACCACAATTCCCCTCTCAACCACGAAACACTTGACCACCTCCTGTTGTTGTAGGAGAAGAAGAAGAGTTCGAAGTTGAAGAAATTCTTGATTCTCGGAAGGTAGAAGAGGAATCAAGTACAAGGTCAGATGGCGAGGGTATGGACCACATGAAGACACTTGGGAACCTCGGTCCAACATCACACATTCCTCTGACTTGTTGAAGGAATTCCATGACAAGAACCCAACCAAACCCAAACCCGCCACCCTGAATTGACTTGAAATCCCTATTTCCTTATTCCCTACCAAATTATTCCGCCCTATGCCCCAGGCAAACACCGAAAACACATCACCACAATTACCCTCCGAAAATTTCATTAGATGACAGGCGCTTTGTGGAACTCACGCCCTAGGGACGGGGTAATATCACGAAACATCCTTTTTCATTATTCTTTTCTTTTATTTACTTACCTAATCACCAAAGCGCTTACACTAGCACTTATTATATTTTCATTTCCATTTAGGTTACATGCATCAGCCTTATTGTTCTCGTGCTGTCGTTTCACTTAGGCGTGACTCTTTCGTGCCTGTCAACCCATTGACAGGACGATGTCATCATTGTTCCGCCTCCATGCTTCTTTTATATTGCCTTATTGTTTACTCACCGAATACCTACAGCTTTACTTATGGATACAAGCAACTCTTATTGTAGATCCTCATGGTTACAGTGCGAGACATCTCTCATGGTTTCATATCCTATTTCGTATATAAGACTAGGTATTTTGTAGTTATATTCCTTAGCTCTATTCTCATCTATACTCCTTGGTAGCTAGACTTGTATTGGGTTGTTTTATCCATCCTCCTTTGCCTTTTCGCCCTCTTGCTCATTGTCTATTGAGTGACGCCTGGTTGTCTCTTGTGAGAGCTAGCAAGTCGCTGACAATCATGAAACACCCTACAATGTTGTAAGTAAATATGATTGTTATCCATACAGCAGTAATTTGTTCGATATTGGTGTAAGTACTAAGAATAGCCTTTACAATCAATAATCCATGATCTGCCATGATAATACATGTAAGTGTTATATTATTTCAACAGCTTTGAGTAGAGCTTAAGTATTCAGCAGTGGAACTGGGTGAATTGTCCTCAATACAAGAAGTACTACAGTATTTATACCTAAGCTACTTAACCCTATAACAACATATCTGTACCCTAAGATAAGTTACAATAGTGTCAGCGACTCGCTAGCTCTCATAAGAGACAACCAGGCATCAAACGATAGACGATGAGCAAGAGGGCGAAAAAGCAAAAAGAGGATGGATAAGACAACCCAACTACAAGTCTAGCTACTGAGGAGAATAGACGAGAATAGAGCTAAGGAATATAACTACAAAATACTAAGTCTTATATACTAATGGGATATGAAGCCGTGAGAGATGTCTCGCGCCGTAACCGTGAGGATCTACAATAAGAGTTGCTCGTATCCATAAGTAAAGCTGTAGGTATTAGGTGAGTAAACAATAAGGCAATATAAAAAGAAGCATGGAAGCGGAACAATAATGACGTCGTCCTGTCAATGAGCTGACAGGCACAAGAGAGTTGCGCCTAAGTGAAACGACAACGCGAGAACAATAAGGTTGACGCGTGTAACCTAAATGATAATGAAAATATAATAAGCGCTAGTGTAAGTGCTTTGGCAATTAGGTAAGTAAATAAAAGAAAAGAATAATAAAAAAGAATGTTTCGTGACAAATAGTAACTGTAGGATCATAAAGCACCCTACAACATTGTAAGTAAATACAATTGTTATTTGTACAGCAGTAACATGTATGATATTGGTGTAAGCACTAAGAATAGTTCTGTCAGTGACTCGCTAGCTCTCACAAGAGACAACCAGGCATCACACAGGAAACAATGAGCAAGAGGATGAAAAAGATGATGAGGATAATTCAACCCAACTACAAGTCTAGCTACCAAGGAGTATAGACAAGAATAGAGCTAAAGAATATAACTACAAACTACTGAGTCTTATATACATAGGGGATATGAAACCATGAGGATATACAATAACAGCTGCCCATATCCATAAGTAAAACTGTAAGTATTCAGTGAGTAAACAATAAGGCAATATAAAAGAAATGTGATGGTGGGACAATAATGACAATGTCCTGTCAATAAACTGACAGGCATGAGAGAGCCACATATGTGTGAAACAACAACACGAGAACAACAAGGTTGACGTGTGTGATCTAGATGGAAATGAAAATACAACAAGTGCTGGTGTAAGTGCTTTAGTGATTAGGTAAGTAAATAAAAGAAAAGGAAAAGAATAATAAAAGAAAAGAATAATGAAAAAGATTATTTTGTGACAAGTTTCTTTACAATCAATAATCCGTGATCCGCCGTGATAATACATGTAAGCATATTATTTCAACAGCAGGTAGATGTAAGTAATATATCTGAGGTATGGAAACAATCATGAAACTTTGTAAGGACTTAGTTTTGCACAGATATGATAACCCCACATGGCTCATGCTGCTCTTGAATGGTTATTAGCTCTTGGCGAGCAGCTGGGGCTTCAATTTCAGCTGAGCAAAGTAGAGGGCCCATCTACATGCATGGAGTTCCTAGGCATCATACTGAATTTCATTGAAATGGAGGCTTGCCTCAGCCAGGGGAAGCTGGAGTACTTGACTCAGCTGCTGACATTGTGGTTGCCCCGCACTCACTGCACACTGTTTGAGCTTCAGGAGTTTACAGGCTACCTCCAGTTCACCTCTCAGGTGATTCTTACCTCTCGGGCATTTATTTGGTCTCTTTATGACTTTCAGTCAACATTTGCATCACCCTTCTCCTGATGCCAGATTCCTCGCCAGGCTCGACGCGACGTAGAGTGGTGGTCTACATTTGCTGTCAACTGGAATGGAATCCATCTCCTTTCTCCTTGTCAGGATACTATCCATATTTTCACTGATGCTAGAGGATCTAAGGGCATCGGGGGAATCTTCGGATCCTCTTGGTTTTCTATTCATACACCTCGTCGTTACTGCCACTCACACATTCAGGTCAAGGAGATGTACGCTGTCATTTATGTAGTCCTCTGCTGGGGAGAGGACTTCCGCGGCAAGCACATTGTTTTTCACATTGATAATGATGCAGTGTACAACAGCCTGAATGATCTCACTATTGCATCCAAGGAGACCATGTCTCTTATCCAGTCATTCCTTGGCCTCTCGTGCCGCCTCGACTTCTCTTTTTCTTCTGTCAGGCTTTCTTCTTCCAATAACTCACTTGCTGATGCTGTCTCTTGTTTTGGATATACCCGCTTATTCAAACTCGCACCTTATCTCGACCCACAGCCCAGCTCGAAGCGCCTCCGGGTTGGTGTCACAACCAGTACCCTGAACTTGACAAAACTGTTGCATTCTATCTTTGGCACGGCCTTGCCTCTAGCACCCGAAAAACCTATTCTACTGGACAATGATCCTTCATCAACCATGTGCGACTCCACAACCTGTATAACGACAACAGATCAATTCTCCCTGCCTCCCAAAACCGCCATCCCTCACTGGGTTGACCACCTTGAAGGACGTGTCGAACCCAGGACCATCAAAGCGTACCTCACGCACGTCCACTCGATGCACACCGATGTCGATCTCCCCTTTATGGCCACAGAATCCCCTCTTGTGCGGCACGTTATTTGGGGAATCAAGCGCTATCATGGTGAACGAGGACGGAATCCCAAGCAACCTATCACTCTGCTTGTCCTCATCAAGCTCATCTCCTACCTCTGCCCAACCACTATACCTGGAGATCTTGACATTGTCGCGGCTGCCTGTACAGCGTATGCTGGGTTCCTCAGATGCGGAGAGTTCACAGTGCGTGACACCGAGAAATGCAACCCATCCATCAACCTCACTGCAGGTTGCTTGGAGTTCCTCCCCAACTTTGAACATGCCACCTGGATCCACATTACTTTGCCCGCCTCCAAGACTGACCCCTTCCGCAAAGGAATCGCCACGGAGCAGCTACTTCTGCCTTCGCAGCGGGTCTTATAGAACACGAGATTCAATCACTGGGCAGATGGCGGAGTGATGCATACAAACTCTATATCGAAGTCAACGAGGCATGGCGTCTACACATCTCCTCTCAGCTTCATTGGGCACAACCTCGTGAATCCGTCGCTTTTGAGCCTCCAGCTCTCCACTCTGGTCTCTCCTTGGCTTGAGGCTGTTCCCCTCAAAGGTAGTCTCGAGAGCTTTAGACTGCAATAGATCAGCACCTATTGTCCCAAAACCCCTCGCTCACATCCTTAACCTATTCCTCCTACTTCGAGGAGAGGCAAGCATTGAAAATGTAATACCCGAAAAGTCGTGATACTTAAATACTCTCAACTTGATAAGAGGCACCCATACAATCTACTCATTCGTGAACCCCCTGCAAAACCACAAGGCAGATAAATGGGTGGAACAACACGCGTATCTACGATGGAGAAAAAGAATATAGAAATCTAAGTGTGGTCAAACATACACCAGTAAAAGTTACACATAAAGTAACCAAAAGCCCATACAACGAGACCCCAAGAAAATGAAAACGGAAACGATTGTACATGAGAAGGACCAAATCTAGGAGGGAATGAAGAAATAAAATAGACTTAGGAATCGTGAAAGGATGATGGAAACGACGGTAAGCACACAAAGTCCCGGCGAAGTCTAAAGTCAAAGGTATGTGGAACATCAAGAGAGCCAAAAAACCCAGGAGAGAACGAAGAAAGTGTGTACACCAGAACAAACCCGAGACAGAAAAGTCCCATTGATCCCAAAAGACCCAAACAAAGACACAAATTAACCTTCATGATCATCGTAAAATATACCTTCTTCACCCGTATCTTGTTCTATACTTTAAATAATTTCCTTTTTTTTTTCTGCGACGGGACTACGCTCCCTCAGCGCTGACGCCGTCGTGAACGCCTTCCCAAAAGGGGTCATCAAGCAGTTGTTCTGCTGAAGCCCGGTTACGGGGATCAAGACGGAGACAACGGTGGAGGAAGGAAGCGGTGGTGCGCAGTTGCTCGGTGTCTAGAATGTTAAAGTTTGCCAGGATTTTGGACACGGTGTGGGAGAATATTGGGGGTCGTGATTTGAGTTGGCCTGGATTGGAGGAAGGTAACACCGCGGCGAGGAAGGACAGGGTTGAAAGGCGAGGGAAAGGGGGAAGAAAGGTGAGAAGGCAAGAGAAATGAGGCAACGGATGTATTCAAGGGAAGATAAGAAAGGAGGGACGGAGGGAAGAAGTAAGGAAGGTATGAGAGAATGAGGGATTAGCCGGTTGCGGAACTCTATTTCATCGAGGAAAACTCACAGGAAGAATCAAAATAAGTATAACCCTTCTCGCTGTTCTTCAATTGTTCGACATCAAATTTCTCATCGGTGAAACACTGCATGCGCCACAGATGTCCACCAACAGTGTCAAGAAGATGCTCGGAGTAAGAGCGCTTCTTGAATAATTGACGGCCGCAGAGGAATTCAAATGCCTGTGGGGGCGGGGTAAGTATGGGGTAAAATTGAATACGAAGATTGATAAGGCTGAGCACGCAATCGGTTTGAAACAGATGAACATACCAAACAACCAAAAGTCCAGATATCAACTTTCTCATCCCATGGGCCGCGAAGCAACGTTTCCGGTGCGCGAAGAGCCTCGGCCGTGATTTCGTCAAACGTGGGTTTGCCAACAAATTGGGCTGGAACGGTAATCAATAAGTACAGGTACAGCTCGCAGTAACGCTTCGTGATGGACTGATTGCCCGAATGAATACGGATCTTCGATAAAGTACTCACCGTTTCCAAAATCTGCAATCACAAAGGTCCGATCTAGAGCCTCGTTGACAGAGGGTACAGGTAGAGGATCCACAGAACCCAGGTCTGCATTTCCTCCGTCGAAAAGAATATTATCGTGCTTGAGATCGGTGTGAACGATTCCTTGTTGATGCATTGTCGTCAGTCCCTTCAACGTATGGAGCAATATACGTTTGGCGAGACTGAGAGGAAAACCGTTCCGGGCGTAAATGCGTTTGAGATGCTCTACATCACCGCCAAATACATCCGTGACAAGGCATAGATGAGGACCTGTGTCTGCGCGGCCGGGATGAAGAAAGTTAGAATGGAGAGAGAGGCAGTGGCCTTCCTTGGGTTCAGCTCCATGTGGACTAGTGGAAAGTTTACGAAGGACGTCCAACTCAGGGGTCAGTCCTTCGTGAGCGAGTCGAGTTGCAAAACCTGTGAGCACCTTGACGGCTACATGTTTTTCATCCCTAGAAAGAGACTAAGCAAGTAATTTAAAAAAACTTGTAAAACACATACTGATGGTCTTTTGCCAACCAAGTACTCGAGTACATCCCCCATCCCAGTCGACGAACGACGGAAAATCTGTCTTGTTGACCGATAGTATCGCCCGCTTTTATCCGAGCGAAGCCGTATCCATCGTCAACGCTGAGGTGCAAAGGCTCCTCGAGGGGCTTGAAACCGTTGACGAGCGCCGCGAGGGATCGACTCGAAGTCCTGGTAAATGAACGTCTAGAAAGAGCGGACGCGCCTGAAAAGGCGCCTGTAGATGGGTTGCCAATTAATAACATGGTTGAGAATTAGAGGGAGGAGGGGGGGTTGCCTAGGAAAGCGGTAGCCCAACGGGACTGCGTTATAAGCAATCAGGGAGTGGGAATAGGCGTTTCCCGAACAAGAATTTGAAGAAACAGGCGAAAAGTCATGTGAGAACTCCAACGCTTGGACGTAATTGAGACCACTTGCGGCTTGTCAGCTCGCTTGGAAAATCGCAAGTTCTCTTGCAAGAGTTATTCGTCTGGAGATAACGAAGAACGGTAGTGGCAATGAATGATAAGTATAAATGTTTGGAGAAGTATCGAAGAACGCGGCTCGGGCCGGCTCTGATTTTTGGTTCAATTTACTTCACCGCTGAATGAACTGCTAATGCTCCCTTCAGCCAGTTGTGCCTACTCTCAGTACTTCGTTCCGTCTCTATGGATAGTTTTTATCTCTCGGTTGCACCAAGGACACTGACAAGGCAACTGCAACCAAAAGCCTGTGCGCCTCAATTACTTATCTGTGTAAGCATCTCATTCTAGCCGTATGTTATTTTGTAAGAAGCGACAGAATATCTCACAGGCTGTCACTTCCTGATCATCTCCTCTTGTTCTAGGGCCCGCCGCACTTCAGTCGCAGGTGCTCTAGTCGCTTCTTGTACTTTCAATTGTTCAGCAAACTAGACGCAAGGTCGGAAACACTCCTAGATACTTGTGCGTTCTGGACTAATATTCCTCCAGGTCTTCGGTATCTGTGCAAACGTCAATCATAACCACAGCTCATCGTCCCATCTTGATACTGATATGTATAACGTGTTGCTCGAGGCTGCTCAGCGCCTCTGTTTCCAGGGGCCGGGGGCATAACTAACTCAGGAGCACAACCAACTCAGACGCAAACTCAAAAACCGCTCTATCTCGAGTGGTCGGCGTGATGCATTTGTATAGCGCAAAGGTGTGTACCGCTAGGAACAGCTAAATGAAATGACCCACCGTCTTCCGTTTACAGTTACAGTGATGCAGCAAATCAACATATCAGCATAAAACAACCACAGCTCGATTTTAATTGAAATTTGAACCCTCCCATCCTTCATTCTCTTATTCGTCCACTGCAGTCGCGATCCACCGACTTTGGCCACAGCACAGGCAGGGACTCTGAGGTAGTATAAAACGCGCTATCTCACGACCAGCTACGTCCGGAGGACGGTTGGCCTTTCCTTCCCCACCTTGCTCTTTTCTCTAGTCTGTCTTTTTTCATGTCATCTTTACCCGTCGCTGTCTTCAACTCGTTTCAACCAATAACCATCCACTGCAGTGCGACCTACCTACGATCTCCCATTGGAACACCCCGTTGGTGCCGAATCTGAACCATAGAATGGTTTCTCTCTCTTCCGGTGTTATCGATATCGACATTCTTTTCTTCGGACTTTCCCTTACTGCGTTCGTTCTAGTATTTATTCCTTTCTTCTTGCATTTCCAAGGTGAGCATCTCGTTCATGTGCTTGTTGCCTTGCATTAGATGGATGGGTGATAATGATGCATTGGTGCATCCAGAGGATCAAAACTTAACTGAGCCGATGGGTTCGCAAGGGTTGATGCGTTTCTCCTGGGCACTCCACGCTTCTCTACTCCACTCGTTGTCTTGGATTGACCCCTTCTATCTTTCATACTTCAGTCAGGAACACGGTGACCTGCCTTTTTATGGCTTGGATGGGCCTTGCATGCCTTTTTCTTTCCATCAACTCGTTCTTATGGAACAGTACTACCTCCAATTTTGCACCGGTATGGTGTGATATCTGTGAGTCATTATCTTTATCTCCTATCATTCATACGTCTAAGTTCCCATACCAGCAACGAAATTTTTAGTTGGCGCAAACGCCGCTATATCGTCTGTCTCATTATGCATCAATCTCCGGCTTTGGCTCATTGCCTCGGATCGAGTGAGAACGCTGGAGGTGTGTTTCTTCTGCTCCAAGCTTCTCTGCTCCAAGATTCTAAAACTCCTATAGAAAAGGTGTACGTTCTTCGTGGAGTTGTTCTTAGGGTTGGGTATTCCAGTGTTGGAAATAGTGTTTCGTAAGTTTTTCCTGTGTTTCTCCGGTTATCTGACTCTTAACGAAATTTATTTGTACGGGCTTTCAGAATATCTCGTGCAATGTGGGTTTTGCAACACCTTCCGCCTGAGGCATATCGCTCAATCCTTTCATAGATCGACGATTCGACATTTACGAAGGCTTTGGTTGTCATGCAACATCTGATAATGTACTTTTGATGTACCTGCTTCTCCTAGCACCTCAATTTCTTCTTGGCATCGCATCCATGACTTTCTTTGGTAACACAACCTTTTATCGTCTCTGCTAGTTTACAACTTTTAACCTACTTCCTTAGTCTTGGCCTTCGTCGCATATCACCGCATGTACAAATATATGTTGGACACTCAAAATTCCCCGACGTTTCACCGTCGAACGACATTCTCCGCGTCTTTCCTCTGGTTCCTCGCCCTTGGAGGAATCACCATATTGTGCAGTATCGCTTACACCGCGTTCGTCGTGTATTTCAACGCCACCGCCCACACCTCCACATTCACGCTCTGGTATTCATGGGAGATCACTCACTTCGGTATCAAAAACGTCAATGTGTACAATGAGAAGGAGTGGCGTGGAGACATGATGACTGAATTTTTGTTAGAAGCCAATCGTTGGATTTTTGTCGGACTCTCGTTATTGTTTTTCATGTTCTTTGGGCTTACGAGAGAGGCAAGGAGGAGGTATAAGACACTTTTTGGACGTGGGGGAAGAGGGAAATGGAAGTTCGAAATCGAGAAGTCGATGGTGCAAGCAAGCGATCGAGGGATTGTGCATTACGCTGGTGAAGACGAGGAGAGTACGGAAGGGTACGCCATTATTTTTTGAGTGCTTGACATCCATGCTCATCTTCGTTTCGGTCCCCGGATAGGTCCACAAGTACGTTCGTATCAACTTCCAAGGTCCATGCTATAATAAGTAAACCTCAACTCGTTGTTCCTACGACAATAAATGTACTACCCGAAGACCCGTTCAGGCTAGATAATCCCTACCCCAAACATATTTACGACAAAAAAACCGAAGGTCAACCAGTCAAAAAGTTCGTGACCTCGTCGTCGATTGAATTCCGGACAGAAGATGACTCTGCCATGGCTGCTTTGAAGTCCGGAGATTTGGTCATGACAACACTTCCGATTAAACCTTCATCTGCTGCACCTTTATCTTCTCTTTCGAATACTTCCATTGCATCATCAACTTCCACTTCCGACCGAATGGCTGCACCAGAAGCAACTGCTTCCCCCTTCCTATTGATTCCAACTCCACCATCCGCTTATTCCCCCAATCGCGAACCCTCTACTACCCCTGTCCAACTCCAACTCACCTTCGCATCCGGGAGTAGTATGCTTCATACTTCTTCAATCCCCTTATCCTTCCCATCCGTTTCATCCGTTTCGACCACACGAGGTCGGAGAAACAGTACGGGACCGCATGGCGGTCATATGCAAAGACCTCTCCCTCGACGCTCGCTGTCGCGAAGTTTTACGGCCTCAGCAACATCTCCTCCAACTGGTCCACTCCCCGAACCTCCTTCAGACGTCCCTTCTAGACCCACTACTATCAGGGATTTCCAGCCGTACATCATGAACACTTCTAGTAAAAGGGGTAGTGGCTCATTGGAGTTTCCTCCTCTTGACTCCGTTCCTGCTACCTCAGCTGCCGCAGTGGATTTTCTCGTACACCATGGGCGAATCTCATCCCTCAACCGGCCAATGGAAGGACACTTCGTGCCAGCTGATGTCCGTTTCCCAGTAGGAAAACCATTTTGAATGGACTTTCAGCATCTCACTCGGACTTTGCTCAAATTATATATTTGTACAGTACTTTATGTGTTGTATATTATTCTGAAACCTTCGGGAGTATATGGGCTGAGGCATGAGTATCTTAGTGAAACAAAATCGTTCTGCTGTGTACTGAAAAGAAAGGAAAAGCAAGTAACTATGAGAAAAACCAAACATCAAATATGAGATCAAATAATTACAGTTTCTTCATTCCAACTATGTATGCATTTATTGAGTCCCCCATCTTTTCAACTCCTTCTCAGGAGCCGTGATAACCAACGTGTCTCTTGCCAGATTCTTCCCAACCGAATTCAGGACTCCCGCTTTCTTTCCGTGGAACGCACTGGCCAAGACGAGATACTGCCAAGATACATTGAACTCGGCAAGGGGAATTCAATCGTTCTACCTAAGTTCTAACAAACTTAACATGTTCTTCAAGTTCAGAAAGCTATCCATTCATTTTCATTTTCAGATGCTAGCAAGTCGGATCTATTTCAAAGCAACCTTGAGCAGAGATATAATATTGAACGAATAGTATAAATGTCGAACGGTGAACATGAACATAGTAGAATTCCTTCCTCCCGAGTAACGCTGGTTCGGTAGGTTGATCTCCCTTTCGCAACACTCTCCATTCGATCTTCCTCTATTTGCTTGCCTCAATTGAATGACTGACTATGAAACTCCTTAAACAGTTGCTCATATTGATTCTAGAATCATCCTAGTTACACTTCGCGTAGATCTGCTGGTCAGACCTATTGAGGTACGAGAACCTACCGCGGTGCTACCCAGTATTTCATTGATACCCAATGATCCTCGTCTAATAGTTGTCATTTCCGCTGAATTCTACTGAATACTCCGAGAATGCCCCATCTTCCGTTCGCGGCGTTGCGTTTGTTTACCGTATGCATAATCTTCACCACATTCCTTGGAGCTATTTCCTCTCCGTTGGCTTTGACCCACGAGTTATTAGAGCAACGAGGGAACCGTGAGTGATATCATTGTCCAAATTTCTTCTTCTTCTAGTGGCTCAAATCATGCAGATGATTATCCAGGTCGTTTCAGAAATCTCCCGATTAAGCTGATGCGTAAGACCAAAGAGGGCGTGCTGATAACCAAACCAGAGACCAAAGTATCAGCGGAAGAAGAGTGGACTCTCTTCATAGGCCCCGATGGATTCCTTGCTCACCCAGGCCCGACCGGGACACTAACAGCGCAACAAGTAAAAGCGCCCCGAACACATCTGGGACTTATGCCAAAGATCCAAGACCTTGGTGAAAAGGCTACCTTCAAATCTGCAGCTGAAAGAGATGAAGTGTTTAAGAAGCTGCTCACCGACGTTCCGGCCCTGCATAAAGGTGTTGGGGTATCGCAGACGAATTTGGCATATTTGAACGGGATATTTGCGTATCTGGCATCCTCCACTGTGAATGCGGTCTCAACTCAAAAACCGCCTGAGGCATGGGTAACGTTGTATAACGAGATGCATGCTGAAAAGGGTACTGGTGTATAGTAGGCCTAGTAGCGTAGTCAGAAGCTAGCACTAGCTATATCACAGGGAGAAACTATATGATACTGTCCATTTGTGAGTACCTCATACACAACAAGTTTATTGTATGTGCTACAATCGAAATAAGCACGTTCAAGACTTACTGTATCAATGATTTTGATTTGATTTTGACTCGAAATTTTCCTGTGTATGTTGTGGCGAGGTGCCCCCATGTTTTGATGTGCTTTACAGGGGGTGGAACACTAAAAAATGAAACATCTTCAAAGGTTCCATTGAGTTTCTGAGTTTAGTCTTACCACCTCTTGATTTATTATTTACAGGTCCTCCCGTTCCCGTTTCAATTTTGGGGCTTCGTTCGCACCATATCTTTCTTGCATCTCCTTGATATTGATTTTCTGCGTCTGCGAAGGATCAGTCGGACCTAAGTTATACCGCCCAAGGCTATTGCCATTCTTGTAGTAACCTCTTAATGGCTCTTTTTCCCTGTGCTTCGATTTGCAGTGCTGATTGATCCACTCAGGGCTATCAAAGTAAAATTCTTTTATGCTGGACATTATTGAAGGTCCCGCATTGACGATAGAGTTCAAATTCAAAATCTCACATCGATATTCAGTTAATTCATGCCTTATGAATGTCTATCACTACACTTTATTAGACTCGAGTCCCGGACTCGGGCCCGGTCTTCACTGCTACTCAACAGGTATTAATAGTTGCACTGTTAGATAAAGAATGTCAAGCTCTTCCAGAATATGATTGCATTTAAAGGGCAGGCCCTAAATGCATAATGGGTGAGCGAAGTACATTTTAGTACTTGTGTACAAAATAAATATTAATTATTGTCAAACACATATTCACTAAGATCAGTACCAGAAGTATCTAATGCAAATACAAGACCTTCTCTTCTTTGATTGTCTTCCTGTAATATTTTACGTTGTGGATTGTCACCAGTTAAGCCACAAAGTTGAGACTTGGGAAATTCCTCTCGAAATGCAATGCTTTTCAAAGATTTAACTCTGGATATAGCAACAAAAGACAAGCCTTGAACAAAATCCTTGTTACCAAGAACAATACTTGCCTCATTAACACCAATACCTTGACTCTTGTGGATTATAATTGCTGTTGTGACGTGCTAGACAGGATACGGTACTGACTTCATTTTCTCCTACCTTTCCTCCTTTCTTCACCTTCGTTACTGTTTGGACTCTTCTACACCTTTCCGCACCCTTCTATCATCCTTCAAAAGCTTGCTATCACATTCTAGATGCTTCTATCAACTTCCTGCACTGTCACTTACTCATCCGAACCCTTGTATATATAGTCCAGTAGCTGACACCTAGTTCCCCATCTTGACCTCTTGGTCTTTGGAACTAGGTTAGTACTTGTATCTTTGTTTACACTCAATATACTCACTTGGTCTTTGGAACTAGTTTTCCTTGTGCAACCCTGGTGATTGGTCCCTGCGTCATCACTGTTGTCTAAGATCCCCTTTCTTTCAGCCTTTGTGTGTGGTGCTAGCCCCACCCCTCACTTCGGTTTGTGCTTTGCGCCTGTGCTTCCTCTGTGCTTTCTCCCTTCATCACCACAATTGCCCAAGACAGTGTCAAAGGAAACTGAGTGCAGCTTAATACTTTATTGCTGCAGGTATACCAAGTTTGTTATGATTGTGCACTAAGGGATTGTCGGAAATGGGTTGCAGAGTGAATTGCGAGAAAATTGTGAAGGAGAATACTTCACGAGTATAAATGATCCTAAGATGTTTAGTCAGACCTTGACTCCACTATTAGTAGAGTCCTCAACACTTTGCATGTCTGATAGAGAAGAAGGTTAAATGTTGTTACAAAAGCATCTATTTCCTATTATTCTTTTCTTTTATTATTCTTTACTTACCTAAACACTAAAGCACTTACACCAGTGCTCGCTACATTTTCATCTCCATCTAGATTACATGCATCAACCTTATTGTTCTTGTGTTGTCATTTCACTTATACACAACTCTCTCGTGCCTGTCAGCTCGTTGACAAGACATCATCATTATTGTCCTGCTATCACCTTTCTTTTATATTACCTTATTGTCTACTCACCAAATACCTACAGCTTTACTTATGGATATGGGCAGCTGTTATTGTATATCCTCATAGTTTCATATCCCCTATGTATATAAGACTCAGTAGTTTGTAGTTATTGTTATGATCGTGCACAAAGGGATCGTCGGGAATGATCGCGGGAAAATACAAAGAGAAATACTTCGTGAGGTAAAATGATCCTATACAATGTAGTCGGACCTTGACTCCACTATTAGTAGAGTCCTCGACACTTTGCATGTCTGCAAGAGAAGAAAGGTAAACATGTTCCGTTCGCGATGACTATCGCAGAACGTACTGACAGTGAGGATGTTAAAATGATGATACAGATAGATGATTAATTGGTATCACTATCGAAGTGCTATCAAGGTTGATATTTAAACTAAAGAACTACCTATTCGATACCGTAGCTTTATACTAAAGGTAAGTCAGGATTGCGAAGCGATGCCATTCCTGAATGGGTTAGCTCGTAAGTCAAGAACAAAGGAAGAGATATAAAAGGGATAGTGTAAGTCCGATAAGGATGATAAAAGATAATGAGTAATTACTTTGCGTCGGAACTCCTTCACAAAGTAATTGCATAGTGGTGAAAGGATATAAGTAATATCTAAGTAGCGGAATAGTTCGCGAAGCTTCGTAAAGACTTAGCTTGCATAGATATAACAGTATCCCCCTCTTAGGCTTTCGCCCTCGAAAGCCTACGCGATTGTTAATGATTGACGAATCTAAAATTAGATAGAATGGAAAAGTAAAAAAGAAAAGTAAAATTTCAAAGTGCCACGCGAGTTATGATCGAGGTAAACAAAAAATTTAGAGTCGAACCTGCCCTCAACGACGAATGCGTATAAAATGCGATGGTTTTCTCTGTTTTTTCCTAAGTCCTCATCACTTATACAATGTCTCTCACCATCACTGTGACTGAAACTGTACAGGAACGATGAGCGCGCCTCGTTTGAGAACAGGCGGAACGCGCCCGCCTTTGTCAGGTCGAAGTTGATGCGCAGGAGAAAGCATTTGAGGAGGAGATGATGAGATTGGAGGAGGAGGATGCTCGTGAGGCTGAGTGTGAGGTGGAAAGAAAGAGGCTCGAGGAGGAGAAGAAGCTCAAGGAAGAGCAACAAGTCGCGAGGAAGAAGGAAGAAGATAGGCTCATCGAGGAGAGTATTGTGGAGGCGAAAGCCAATGCTTTGAAGAAGTTGGCTGAAGAGGAAGCCAACCGGGATCATCACAGGGCTCAAGCCCTGACCGAGTTACAAGAACGTCGAGAGCATGCAGCTCGTGCTGCATCACAGAGAACTGGAACCGCGAGGAGCTCGCAGGAGCCTTCAGGCTCAAAACAAAAAGTTTACAAGTTGGCCTCCATGGTTCGCAATACCCCGGACGTCGAGATACAGGTTTTGAAAAGGAAACGATCGATTCCTCAGGTGAGTAATTTGGTTTCTTTGCGATGTCTTATTGATTAACACAAACACAGGTTGGTTCAGCTCCGGACCCCAATGATGGAGACGACGACGGCAATGATGACAACAACAATGATGAAGATGATGATGAGGATGATGACACAGATGATATTCCTCCCCCCACGCCTTCGCGTAATCGTGAAGGATGTGTTCATTGTGTTTCCCAAGGGAACACTTCGAACTGCATCGCGCAACCAGGAAAACCCTGAACTCAGGCCTGCCTGGCCTGTCACCTCCAATGACAGAGGTGTAGCTGGGCAGGGGATAATGCAGCCCGGAGATCTAGGAAGAAGAAGCCGAGGATTGATGAAGACGGTTTGTACGAGGGTCCCGCGAGGCATGTAGCGGAGAGGAGTATTGGAGGTGCTGAGTGGGGAATAAAGTTGGATCTGCTCGCGGAGCAGAACGAAGCCCTAAAGAGGCAAATGGGCACTCTCCTCAGTTTCACGAGTTGAGCAGCCTTTGCGATGGAAGAGCTGGTTTGTATTGTGCAGCAACAACCGGGCAACAAAGTAGGTGAGGAAGAGAAGGAAGAGGAAGAAGAAGAAGATGATGATAATGAAGAAGATGAGGAGGGGAGAAAGAGGAGAAGTATTTGCGAAGGAAAACATTGTGCGACGTAATTCCCGCGAAGGGTTGTAGTAGATATAGGACTTGTAATTATTTTTTATCTAATTTTGTAATAGTTTCTTTATTGGTTTTTTGTTGTCTGTTGGTTTTTGTTTTTGTTTGTTTTTTGTTTTGTTTAATTTTATAAGTTTTTTGCCTTTTTTGGTGGTTTCGGATCATAAGGGTTTTGTTTTAGGAATAAGTGTAAGGAGTTAAGATTCATTCCGTGAGGAAGGAATTGCGATGGTTTTGGAAGTAAGGAAATGTGATTAGTAAGGATTCGTTCCACGAGGAAAAATCACGATGGTTTCGGAAGAAAGAGAATGTGAGAGTTCGAGGGTAGCTTCACGAAGGATAGATCACGGAACTCCTTGACATGAAGGTTTGAAATTTAGTAGGTAATGTAATATGTAGTATGGAATGTAATGGTGATGGATTGCAAAGGTTTCGCGATGAGTTGTTGAACTAATAGAATAAAAATTAGTATTTCCAATGCATGAATAGAAAAATGAAGTGGTTGTTAATCATGATGGTCCAGGTTTGTGAGGGTAATGAAGATGGAAAGCTGGAATCAGCTCATCCGCGGCAACCCAGGAAAACTCTTCGTCTGTACCTTCGTATCCTGCCCAGTGGATGTAATACCGTAGTGGACATTTCTTGTATCGACGATCCAATTTCGAATCCAATACCTCCACGACGTTGTATTCCTCTTTACCATCGACTTCTACCGGAGGTGGAGGAGTTTGTTCGCGATGAGGGATTGAGTTCAGAGTATAGGGTTCGAGTTGGGATACATGGAAAACTGGGTGGATATGACTGAGGTAGGAAGGGAGTTGTAATTTGTACGAGAGAGTTCCTACGTGCTCAAGAACTTTGAATGGTCTGAGATACTTCTCGGAGAACTTTGCAGTAGGTCGAGTGGTTTTAATGTGCTTTGCTAATACAAATACCTGTGAATTAATGGGAAAATCAGGGTGAGTAATACGTTTTCTGTCCGCTTGCTCTTTGTATCGAGCTTGCGCATTAGTAATTTCTTCACGGAGGAAGGAATGAATCTCATCTAAATTCGTCGCGAAGTCAATCGCGCAATCGGAATGGATGTCAATTTCAGGTTTCACTGTAATGTTAGGGTGATAACCTTTATTCACAAAGAACAGAGTAATACCAGTGGAAGCATTAGGAGCGTTGTTGTACACAAATTCCGTGATAGGCAGAAGCTTTGCCCAATCGTCCTGTTGGTACGCGCAATACATACAAATGTATTGTTCCAGAGTCTGGTTAACTCGTTCCGTTTGTCCATCCCCCTCAGGATGGTATCCCAAGGTGAAGTGTAGCTTGATCGAGAGAGCTTCCCCTAAAGCATGAAAGAAAGCCGAAACGAATTCCGAGCCTCGATCAGAAGTGACATGACTAGGAGCTCCGTGTTTCGAGAAAACGTGATGGATGAACAGTTCCGCAAGCTCTTCGGATGTGATTTTGTCATGTGTCGCGATGAAGATGCCTTGTTTCGAGGCTCGATCCACAATTACTAAAATAGCTGTATGTCCTTTAGAGTCCGGTAGTTGTTCAATGAAGTCCATTGATATAGAATCCCAAGGTTGGACGGGAATCAGAAGTGGTTTGAGTAGACCGTAAGGTCTATGTTGACGAGGTTTGTTGCGTCCGCAAACCGTGCACAAATTAATATAATCGCGAATCTTTGGCCAAGTGTATTGTTGTCGAATAGCTTCTAGAGTCCGGTTTTGACCAAAATGACCTGAAAGTGGATGATCATGAAAATAATGTAAAATTTGAAGTCGTAAATTAGAAAGGTTAGGAATGTAAATGCGATCCTCAAGTTGTAACAATCCATCAGACCCTAATGTCCAATGATGTTTTGACCATTGAAAGATGGTCGGGGTCTATGATGCAATGAGATGACTCATCATTTCCGACACGTTTTCCCTAGATCCTCTCTCTCTTTGTTCATACTTAGTATATAGACCTGTGACGTGGCGAGGACTCTCTTCATCCTCTCACCATCGCTCGCAGCTAATATGCGTTGTTTAATTGAATTCTCCCTCCCTCCTCCCTGACACATCAATTATCATTTACTCTTACTCGTACTTATTACACTAGTCTCCTGTAGCTAGGCTTGAGGCTGTTCCTAATTTCTGGGCCAGTCTCGAGAAGCTTTAGACCCAATCTTTGTGGTGACGAAGGGGAAAAGCACAGAGAAAGCACAGGCTCGAAGCACAAACTGAAGTGAGGGGTGGGGCTAACACCACACACGAAGGCTGAAAGATAGAATGATCAAGACAGCAGTGATAGCGCAAGGCCAATCACTAGGGTCGCACAAGGAAAACTAGTTCCAAAGACCAAGTAAATATATTGAAGATAAACAATGATACAAGTACTAACCTAGTTCCAAAGACCAAGAGGTCAAGATGGGGAACTAGGTGTCAGCTTACTGTACTATATATACAAGTGTCTAGCTGAGTAAGCGACAGCGTGGGAAGTTGATAGAAGTATGCGGAATGATGTAGAAGGATGCGGAAGAGTGTAGCTGGATCCAAATAGTAACAAAGATAAAGGAAGAAGGAAATATAGGAAAAATGAAGTAAGTACTGTATCCTGTGTAGCACGTCACGACATTACCCCCCTTCTACAGTTGATGTCCCAGCAACTATTTCAGTGAGGTTTTCATAGGGTTGCCAGGGTAGAGAGTGGAAGATGGAGGCTGAAATTTTTCGTGGTGCATTTGAGTGTTTTGCATAGAAGTCTGCAATTGCCTCGTTGCTTGTGCCAACTAAGTTCTCTTCATGCTCCCAACTATTGTGGCCCTCATCGTACCCCTTCCACTTTACCAGGAATTGCAACTTTTTCCATCGTCCAAAGATCCGGCTGTCCAGGACCTCCTCCACATCGTAGAACTCCTCTCCCTCCACAATTTTGGGTTCCGGTGGTGGTGGCTCAATTCCATTGACCTTGTTCCCTTTCCAGGGAGACAGACGGTTGGTGTGTATGTTGTTGTGGATCTTCATCCAGGTCGGTAGGTGTAATCGATATGTGAGCGGGCCCGTTTTCTCTGCGACTTCAAATGGACCTAGGCGTTTGCTCCCCAATTTCTGGTTCTTTTGTCGTACTTTTAATTTGCTCAGGGATAATCAAACCAGTTGTCCTACTTCGAATTCCTGTACTTTTCCCTTTACTCCCTCTCGGATGCGCTCCTTGCTCATCCGTAGTGCTGCTTCTGCATCCTCGCATGCATGCTGGAGCAGTTCTAGCCGGCGCTCGATGGATGGGTATTTTGTCTTAACGCCATTTGGAATGGTGAACTCAGGGGTGAAACCATAACGTGTTTCGAAGGGGGAGTGGCTGTGTGCGGAGTGGATGCGAGCATTCATGACAAACTTGGCAGTAGGGATTAGGAGGTCCCAGTCATCCTGTCGGTGACTTATGTACATGTGAATGTAACATTCAATTTCCTGGTTGGCGCGCTCTGTCTGTCCATTTGTCTCAGGGTGATAAGCTGTGGTCAGGGCGGAATCGATTCCTAGTTGCTTCAGTAGTTGTCGCATAATGTCTGCCGCAAATTGGGGTCTCTATTGGAGATGAATCGACGAGGTAGGCCATGTAAGTGGAAGATTTCTTTATAAAAGAAATCTGCTACTCCTTCTGCGGTTATCTCGGTTGTACAGGGGAAGCAGTGAACCATCTTTGTGTAATGGTCAACAAAGGTGATGATCACATTATGGCCGTCCTGTGTCATAGGCAGTTCCCCAATAAGATCCATACCAATGTCCTGCCAGGGTCCTTCCAGTACGGGGAGAGGTTGAAGGGGTGAAGAGTGGTGGGGGTTTAGGCGTTTGTGTTGGCAGTGATCACATCCGTCGACGTACTTGTCCACAAAAGAGCGCATCCCAGGCCACCAGTACAGTCTGCTGACTAGTTCCAGGGTACCGTGCATCCCTGGATGACCTGCGGTGGGTGCGTCATGACAGTGTTCCAGGATTGTTTTCCTTAGCGCGGTATCTGGGGGAATGTAGACTTTGTTGCAGTAGTACACCAAACCATTTTCTTCTCTCCACTCGGCTGGACCACTAGTGAGACTCTGGGGACCTTTGATACCTTTCAGACCATCCAGTACTTCGGCCTCTCGGTTGCTGATCTGCCGAATGCGGTCGAGGAGGGGGTTATGGAGGAGGACCATGGTTGCTGCATTAAGGAAGTGTTCCGGTTTTAGCACAATCTGTTCCCTGTTGTCCTCTGCATCGGTGACCTGGTGCTGCGCCATACGTGACAGTGCATCAGCTTGAGTGTTAGCTTTGCCTGGGCGATGTTTCAGGCAGAAATCAAACCGAGAGAGCCATAGTGCCCATCGTGCCTGTCGACGACTGAGGTCCTGGGCTGTCTTCCAGTATTCAAGGCTCTGGTGGTCGGTTATGATCTCAAAGGGTTCCGGGGATCCTTCTAAGAAGCTTCTCCAGTCTTTCAATGCCTCGATGATGGCCAGCATTTCCCGGTCGTAGATTTCGTAGTTTCGCTCGGCTGGATCCATGGAGGAGGAGCGATATGCAACGGGGTGCCAAAGTCCATCCTCCTGTAGTTGCGAAAGTGTACCTCCAGTAGCGAAGCCTGATGCATCCACTTCAATCCGAGTTGGTTTCAATGGGTCCCATAGTGTGAGGATTGGTGCCGATGCAAAGGAGTCCCTTAGTGCATCGAAGGCTTCCTGCTGTTGTGATCCCCAAACCCATTTAGTGTCTTTGCGGGTAAGGTTGTTCAGGGGTCGAGCTTTCTTCGCAAAACCTTCAATAAATCTCCGATAGAAGTTAGCAAATCCTAGGAAACCTTGGAGATCACGTAGCGTTGTAGGGGCCTGCCAGTTACTGACTGCCTCTATTTTGACTGGGTCCATTCGCACTTCTCCTTCACTGATTACCAAGCCTAGGTATTCAATGGAAGGCCATTCGAATTCACACTTCTCTGGTTGCAGATATAGGTCGTATTTGCTGAGGCGTGTAAGCACATCGTTGACTATACTTTGATGTTCCTCCAGAGTTTCAGTGAAAACTAGGATGTCATCCAGATAAACGGCCACCTTCCCAGCAGCAATGAGGTCAGCAAATATGGAGTTCATGAGGGCTTGGAACGTAGCAGGTGAGTTTGTTAGGCCGAAGAACATGACAAGGGGCTCAAAGAGTCCTCGATTTGTTGCAAATGCTCCCTTCCATTCGTCCCCCTCTTTAATCCGCACATTGTTATACCCCCAACGAACATCCATCTTGGAGAAAACTTTGGCTTTGCGTAGTTGGCTGACAATGTCTGTGACAAGGGGAAGTGGGTACCGGTTTTTTACTGTGTATTCATTGAGTCGCCGGTAATCCTGCACAAATCGAAGTTTACCATCCTTCTTTTTGACAAAGAAGACAGGTGACGCCAATGGGGATTTGGAGGGACGGATGTAGCCTTTGCGCCAATTCTCTTCCAAGAACCGGTCAAGCTCTTCCTGCTCATTCGGGGACATGGGGTAGATCTTGGTCCGCATGGTTTCAGGAGCATCCAGTTTCAGATCTATGGCATGGTCCCAAGGTTTATGTTCTGGTAGTCATTCTGATTCTTTCTCAGAGAAGACCTTTGCATGTTTCTGGTATGACGAGGGGACCATCTCTTCAAATGACTTCAACGGCTTCTCTTTGTAGGCAGCCTCTGCGAGTTGTTGAGAATATGTGTGTCGCGACGTAGGCGGAAGCGACGATGGGAGGTGATCAAAGCACAGCACAAGCACAAACCTGAGTGTGAGTAACGCTCAACACACAAAGGCAAAAAGGAAAAGTGATCTCAGCGACAGTGATAGCACGAAGGGCCAATCACAAGGGTCAAATAAGGCAGGCTAGTTCCCAAAGACCAAGTCAATATTGAGTGTACACAAAGATACAAACACGAACCTAGTTCCCAAAGACCAAGAGGTCGAGATAGGGAACTGGTAGCTGTCTACTGTACTATATATACGAGTCTGAAACAATAGGAACCCAGGTAAGGGACAAGGGTAAAAGAACAAAGAACAATAGATATCAAAGAACAAGAACGCGAGAGTGAAATACTGGAAAGCGAATGAGAAACAAGGGGAGAACAATAAACTAATGACAGCGCGGGAGTGAGTGGTCATCTGAGCGATGAGTAACGAACGCGGTCATGTGGTTACTAAAGCATGTGAAAAAGAAGAAAGAAAATGATAAAGAAAATGATATAGGTACTTAGTTGTCACGACATTACCCCCCTTCTACAGTCGATGTCCCAGCGACCAGCTCCGTAAGGTTTTCATAGGCTTGCCAGGGCAGCGAATTAAAAATGGCCGCCGAGATTTTCCGTGGTGCATTGGGGTGTGTCCGATAAAAGTCTGCAATTTCTTCGTCACTTGATCCCTTCACATTCTCCTCATTCTCCCAACTGTCCTGTCCTTCATCATAACCCTTCCATCGTACCAAAAATTGTAGCTTCTTCCATCGCCCAAAGAACCTACTGTCCAAAATTTTGTCCACATCATAGAACTCTTCCCCCTCCACGATCTCCGGATCCGGTGGTGGTGGCCTAACTCCATTAACCTCGTTCCCTTTCCATGGTGATAGTCGATTAACATGGATGTTGTCGTGGATCTTCATCCAAGTTGGTAGGTTAAGGCGATATGTCAGAGGTCCGGTCTTTTCTGCTACTTCGAATGGCCCGAGTCGCCGACTCCCAAGTTTTTGATTTTTCTGTCGAATCTTTAGGTTCTGTAGTGATAGCCATACCGGTTGTCCAACTGTGAATGTCTGAACCTCCCTCGTGTCATCTCCCTTAATACGCTCCTTACTCATCCTAAGAGCTGCCTCCGCATCCTCCCGGGCATGCTGTAGCAACGTCAACCGCTGATCTATTGTTGGATACTTGTTCCAAACTTGGATTGGAATCGTAAATTCGGGGGTGTATCCATAGAGGGTTTCGAATGGAGAATGATCGTGAGCGGAGTGAATTCGAGAATTGATAACAAACTCAGCGGTAGGTAGTAGTTGATCCCAATCATCTTGTCGTCGGCTGATATACATGCGAATGTATCGTTCAATCTCCTGGTTTGCTCGTTCTGTTTGACCGTTGGTTTCAGGATGATATGCTGTTGTGAGTGCTGATTCTACCCCGAGTCGTTTCAAGAGTTGCCGCATTACATCTGCCGCGAATTGGGGGCCTCTGTCCGAAATGAACCGTCGAGGAAGACCATGAAGTCGGAATATTTCGCGGTAGAAGAAGTCGGCTACGCCCTCAGCAGTGATTTCTGTTGTGGTTGGGAAGCAGTGGATCATCTTGGTATAATGGTCAACAAAAGTTATTACAGCATTATGTCCGTCCTGGGTCATGGGGAGCTCTCCGATGAGATCTACGCCAATATCCTGCCACGGACCATCCGGAACAGGAAGAGGCTGAAGCGGAGAGGAGTGGTGTGGATTGAGTCGCTTCCGTTGGCAGAGGTCACATCCTTCTACATATTTGTCCACAAATGACCGCATCCCTGGCCACCAGTATTGCCTGCTAACGAGTTCTAACGTACCATGCATCCCCGGGTGTCCAGCTGTAGGCGAATCGTGACATTGTACCAGTACCGCCTTCCGGAGCTCCGGGTTAGGTGGTACGTATACCTTGTTTCGATAGTACACCAAACCGTTGTCTTCTTTCCACTCATCCAATCCCCCTGTCAACACTCGTGGTCCCTTCAGGCTCTTTAATCCCTCCAATACCTCTGCCTCTCGTTCGCTAACCTGTCGGATTCGCTCCAATAGGGGGTTTTGGAATAGTACCATGTGCGCCGCATTGATAAAGTGTTGTGGTTGGAGCACCGTTTGCTCCTTGTTGTCTTCCGCATCGATTACCTGATGGTGTGGCATCCGTGAGAGAGCATCGGCTTGTGTGTTCGCTTTCCCGGGGCGGTGTTTGAGTCGAAAGTCGAATCGGGAAAGCCAGAGGGTCCATCTTGCTTGTCGACGACTAAGATCTTGTGCTGTCCTCCAGAACTCCAGGTTTTGATGGTCGGTAATGATTTCGAATGGTTCGGGTGAGCCTTCTAAATAGTGCCTCCAATCCTTGAGTGCTTCGATAATGGCAAGCATTTCCCTATCGTAGATTTCATAGTTCCGTTCTGCTGGATTCAAGGATGCGGATCGGAATGCGACCGGGTGCCAAAGTCCATCGTCCTGTAATTGCAACAGTGTACCCCCTGAAGCGAATCCCGAGGCATCTGCTTCAATCCGCGTCGGCTTTCCTGGGTCCCATAAGACCAGAATCGGGGCTGAGGTGAAGGAGTCCCTTAATGATTCGAATGCTTCCTGTTGCGCCGTCCCCCATTGCCATTTGATGTCTTTCCGTGTAAGGTCGTTAAGTGGTCGCGCTTTCTTTGCAAATCCTTCAATGAACCGTCGGTAGAAATTAGCAAAGCCCAAGAAACCTCGAAGGTCACGGAGTGAAGTAGGGACTGGCCAGTTTTTCACTGCCTCAATCTTTACCGGATCCATCCGTACTTCCCCTTCACTGATGACAAGTCCCAGGTATTCAATGGACGTTTGTTCGAACTCGCATTTTTCGGGTCGTAAATAGAGGTCATGTTGAGCCAGGCGGGTGAGGACTTCGTGAACTACGGTTCGGTGTTCTTCTAGGGTTTCGGTGAAGATGAGAATATCATCTAGATATACAGCCACCTTTCCTGAGGCAATCAAGTCAGCGAAAATTGAGTTCATGAGGGCTTGAAACGTAGCGGGCGAGTTTGTTAGGCCAAAGAACATGACCAAGGGTTCGAAGAGTCCTCGGTTAGTTGCAAACGCTCCCTTCCACTCATGTCCTTCCTTCACCCGCACATTGTTGTATCCCCACCGTACATCAAATTTGGTGAATATCTTGGACTTTCGTAATCGGCTGATGATGTCAGTAACCAGGGGAAGTGGGTACCGGTTCTTGACAGTGTATTCGTTCAGTCGTCGGTAGTCCTGTACAAAACGAAGTTTCCCATCCTTCTTTTTGACAAAGAAGACTGGAGATGCTAAGGGAGATTTGGAGGGGCGAATGTATCCTTTTCGTAGATTTTCATCCAGGAATCGGTCTAGTTCTTCTTGTTCATTGGGTGACATCGGATAGATTTTGGTGCGCAAAGTTTCGGGTGCATCAGGCCTAAGATCAATGGCGTGATCCCAGGGTTTGTGCTCTGGAAGACGTTCAGATTCCTTCTCTGAAAAGACTTTAGCGTATTTCTGATAGATAGTGGGTACCATTTCCTCAAAAGTCTTCTCCGGTTTATCCTTGTGTGCTGCCTCCGCCAATTGTTGAGAGTAGGTGTATCCCGCTGCGCACCAAAGCTCTTCTGTCGTGTGACTGATGATACCTGCCCGCAGTAGTGCTCTCCTTCTCTTTCGATTGCCCAATAGTCGATACAGGGGTGTGCCTTCCTCATATTCATGAATTCCCAGTAGTTCTTCAGACTCACTTATGGGTGGTGGTGGAAGCGGAACATATTCCGGATTAATTGCCAAGAGTCCGTCCGTTGTCCCTCCGATGTTACCTTCCTTCAAATCCGGGATCTCCTCGATAGTCATGGCTGGGAGTGCTCGTTTGGTGGTTAGTTGGGCTAGCCGTCCTTCCTTCCAGTCTATATCAGGGTTCACTTTCCGGAGCCAGGGGAGTCCTAGGATGATGTCTTCCGAGCCCAGGTTAGTGACCAGGTATTCGAGAGGTTGAGGTGGGTTCTGATCTACGGTCGAAAGGAGTCGTGCAGAATGGGTAATTTTGCCCGCATTGTTGAGCGTTCCATCAATATTGTAGAGAGTGATGGGATGAGTGAGGGGACGTGTGTGGATGTAGTGCTTATCCACAAAGCGTTGATGTAGGAATAGACCTGTGGCCCCGGAATCTATCATTGCTGCATTACTGGTACTCTTGAATCTTCCTTGTAACTTAATCGGTACGCGAAAATGGGAAACATCGCTGAATTGGGTGGAACCGAGGATACATGAGGAGATAGAATCGTATTTAGAGTACAGTTTGGGGAACCCGGCAGCAGCCGAGTCAGGTTCCCACTTTAAAAATTCTGCCGGAGCTCTGAGATTTGGTCCGCCAACGCTTTCTGGTTGTCCGTTAACTGCTGTAGAATCGAGGAAAAGTCAGGGAGCGGGGTGGGTGTAGCAGCAATAGAGGTGGCAGGTTCGGCAATGATAGAAGTGGCGGCGGCAGTACGAACCATGTTCGGTCTAGGGAGACCCATGAATTTCCTTCGACAAACTACGGCTATGTGTCCTGTGAGTCCACAGTGGCTGCAGATGTCCCGTTCGTGGTGTCCATCTGCTTTTCGGTGGTTCTTGGATCCGCATCCGTAGCATTTCCCTGTCATGAACCTTCGATAGTCCTCCGCAGATCGCCCTGTGCTAGTGGCATCCACGTCCATGGCAAATTGATCCCGGGCCGGAGTGAATGGAGTTGGATGGAAGGCGCTTGTGTTCTGGGAATGGGAGTAGTTTACCAGGTTTTGTCCCTTCTCCCTGGCTCGTTCAATCTGTCTATTGTCAATTCGGATGGACTCTTTGATCAAGCTGTCGAGGGTGTCTGTGTTAGCTGAAGAGAGGACCAGACCGTCTTTGATACGTGATGCTAGATGTTGGTAAAAACGATCTCGGAGGTCTGGGTCTGAGTATCCAGTACGGCTTGAGTACTGTTTGAACGATGCTGCATAGGCAGCGACGGTGGTTTTTCCCTGAAAGAGGACCTTCAAGGCGTCCTTGGCATCTACAACCGGGTTTACTGTCTCGAAGCGGGCTTTGAAGGCATCCTTGAACCCCTGCCAGGTGGGATAGACAAGAGTGTCGACAGCACCACTAGCTACCTGGCTAATGTTTTCGGAAACTGGGGTAGCCCAGATTGCCGCATCACCTTCGAGGAATGAAATTGCGGATTTGATGCGTTCCCCCTCGTTCGTACGCAATGTTTGTACTCCGTTGGCCCATAGCTCAAATGCAGCTATAAAGCGACGAGCATCATCGCTTCTTTTCCCGTCATAGGGCTGAGGCTTGCTGACCCCTTTGTTGGTGCTAATATTGCCCGCCATGCTAGATACTACCTGCTGGAGTTGCGATTGTTGTTGGACTAACTGCCCAATCAAGTTTCCGAGTTCTTGGGCGGAGAAGTTGTGAGTCATTTCGGTATCGGAGTCGGATCTGGGTTCGGGTTCTGATTCGGATTCTGATTCTAGTTCAGGTACTGTGATAGTGGTTGTTACTAAGGTGGGAGATGCGCGGGAGCTGGGATTTGAGGATCGTCCAACTCTAGTGAAGGCTGCAGTAGGTTCAGGTACTACTGGAGAGGCGGGTCGTGAGATGTGGATGTGACGACCAGTTGGATCGTAGTCTCGATCAACTGTAAGCAAGTATCGATTGGGGCAAGGGTTCTCGTCACAAGGCTCCCAGTGTCTGTTGTGTTCGTCTTCAGTTGACCAGTGGACGTCGTGATGTTCTACGGTGTCAAAGGCGTGATAGTAGTTTGAACAGTCAGAGTTAACTCCGAAAGTCGGCGTGGTGATAGCAGCAGGTGGAGAATCGGTGGACTCCGATTTCCACTCCTCGTAAGATCAGTGATGGGTCTGATGGTACGAGTAATAGATCTCGACCTAATGTCGCGACGTAGGCGGAAGCGACGATGGGAGGTGATCAAAGCACAGCACAAGCACAAACCTGAGTGTGAGTAACGCTCAACACACAAAGGCAAAAAGGAAAAGTGATCTCAGCGACAGTGATAGCACGAAGGGCCAATCACAAGGGTCAAATAAGGCAGGCTAGTTCCCAAAGACCAAGTCAATATTGAGTGTACACAAAGATACAAACACGAACCTAGTTCCCAAAGACCAAGAGGTCGAGATAGGGAACTGGTAGCTGTCTACTGTACTATATATACGAGTCTGAAACAATAGGAACCCAGGTAAGGGACAAGGGTAAAAGAACAAAGAACAATAGATATCAAAGAACAAGAACGCGAGAGTGAAATACTGGAAAGCGAATGAGAAACAAGGGGAGAACAATAAACTAATGACAGCGCGGGAGTGAGTGGTCATCTGAGCGATGAGTAACGAACGCGGTCATGTGGTTACTAAAGCATGTGAAAAAGAAGAAAGAAAATGATAAAGAAAATGATATAGGTACTTAGTTGTCACGACAATGTGTACCCTGCAGAACACCAAAGTTCTTCCGATGTATGGCCAATGATCCCAGCTCGAAGTAATGCTCTCCTCCGCTTCCTGTTGCCTACCAGTCGATACAGAGGGGTGCTTTCAGTGTATTCATGTATCTCTGGGTCAGGCGTGGGGAGAGGGAGAGTTTCTTCAGGCGATTGGGGTTGGTCCTCAGGCTCCGGGATGGAGAAGTGAGCTTGTGGAGCTGCAGTGGTGCCCCAGTCTGAGTTAGCTTTTACGATATGTGCAGTGGTTCCTCCCACGTTACTTTCCTTGGGCTCAGGGATTTCTTCGATGGTCATGGGGTGCGGAGTCTTTCTGGGAGAGGTGATGGACAATCGCCCTTCTTTCCAGTCGATGTCTGGGTTGACCTTTCGGAGCCATGGGAGTCCAAGAATGATATCTTCCGAACCAAGGTTGGTGACAAGGTATTCAAGGAGCTGGGGTGGGTTTTGGTCTATTGTGGATAGTAGACGTACAGAGTGTGTGATCTGTCCTGCAGTGTTAGGAGATCCATCAATGTTATAAAGAGTGATTGGATGGCAGAGATGGTGAGGGAGAATTTGATGTTGTTTCATGAAACGTTCATGAATGAAGAGACCTGTGGCACCAGAGTCTATCATTGCTGCGCTGTCGGTATTCTTGAATCTACCTTGCAACTTAATCGGTACGCGGAAGTGAGAAACATCACTAGATTGAGCAGAACCAATTGTACACAAGGGTATAGATGCATAAGTAGAGGTAGACGAGGAGTACAGACTAGGGAACCAGGTGGCAGCCGTGGCGGGTTCCCACTTTAAAAATTCGAGCGCAACTCTGCCATTTGCTCTGCCAGTTCCTTCTGCCCGGCAGTGAGCATCTGGAGGATTTTTGTGAAATCGGTAGCGGGGGTGGGTGTGGTAGCAGCAATGGAGGTAGAGGGCTCGGCAACGATAGATGTGACGGCGGCAGAACGAGGGATGGGCCTTGAGAGTCCCAAGAACTTCCTGCAGCAGACGGCTGCTAGATGGCCTGTTAGTCCGCAATGATTGCAGACATCGCGTTTGTGGTGCCCATCTGCCTTTTGATGTTCTCTGGACCCGCACCCATAGCATCTTCCCATCATGGATCTGTGATAGTCTTCTGCAGATCGGCCGGTAGTGGTGGCATCCACGTCCATTGCATTTGGATTGCGGGCCGGAACAAAGGGAGTAGGCATGTAGGAGCTGAAGTTGGGAGTGCTTCGGGTGTATTGTTTCCCTTCCTCATCGGCGCGTTCATTCTGCCTGTTGTCAATGCGAATTACTTCATTGATCAGCACATTCATCTGATCTGTGTTAGCCTGGGAGTTGACTAGTCCGTCCTTGATTCTCTTCGAGAGGTGATCATAGAACCAATCTCGGAGGTCAGCATCCGAGTATCCTGTCCTACTAGCATACTGTTTGAAGGTCGCCGCATATGTTGCTACTCAGTCCTTTCCCTGCCAAAGGCTTTTCAGAACTCATTTGGCCTCTACCACTGGATCTGCTGTTTCAAACCGTTGCCTAAAGGCGCCAGTGAAATCAGCCCAGGTGGGGTAGAGGAGGGCAGGAGCTGGTACTCCTGCAGCGTCCGCTCGAGCGACTTGGCTAATGTTCTCTGAGGTGGGAGTAGCCCAAATAGCTGCGTCACCATCAAGGTATGAGATGGCCGATTTGATTTTTTCCTGTTCATTACTGAGGGAATGGATACCCTGGGCCCATAGTTCGAAGGCAGCAATGAAGCGTCGTGCATTGTCACTATGCTTCCCATCATATGTCTGGGGTTTGCTAACACCTTTGTTGGTGCTTATGTTGTTGGCAATGCTGGCTACTGCCGATTGTAGCGCCATTTGTTGTGTGGCAAGTTGTTGAATCAACACCGCAAGGTCTTGGGTGGTAGGAGGGTGCGACATGATGGAGGTGTTTTCAGTGGGGATAGGCTCAGGAGATGGGGATAACGGTTCCAGTGTAACCGAGATATCGATGACAATAGGCTCTGGGGATGGGGTTGATGCGACAGGGTCGGCTTCAGTTTCTAGCTCGGGTTCTAAGATAACAGTAGAGATAAGCGCAGGAGAGAATCTAGCAGATGGTGCAGCACTGGTAGAGCTTGAAAGTCTACCAACCCAGCTCGGAACTCGGCTTGGAATTCTTGGGATGTCTATGAATTGTCCGTTTCCTGAATCCCTTGGAGTGATGGGAGCGGGGTTATGGTATCGGTTGGGGCAAGGATTTTTGTTGCAGTCAAACCAAGCATTGTGTTCTTCATCTGGATTGTATTTGGAATGAACGTCACACTGATCTTGAATATCAAATGCGTGCTGAAATCCTGAACAATCAATGTCTGGTGTAAACGAAGGCGTAGCGGCAATGGAAGGTGGAGAACCGGGTAAGTCCGATTTCCACTCCTCGTAGGATCAGTTGGAAAGGCTGATGGTACGAGTAGAGATCTTGACCTAATGTGGTGACGAAGGGGAAAAGCACAGAGAAAGCACAGGCTCGAAGCACAAACCGAAGTGAGGGGTGGGGCTAACACCACACATGAAGGCTGAAAGATAGAATGATCAAGACAGCAGTGATAGCGCAAGGCCAATCACTAGGGTCGAAAAGGAAAACTAGTTCCAAAGACCAAGAGGTCAAGATGGAGAACTAGGTGTCAGCTTACTGTACTATATATACAAGTGTCTAGCTGAGTAAGCGACAGCGCAGGAAGTTGATAGAAGTATGCGGAATGATGTAGAAGGATGCGGAAGAGTGTAGCTGGATCCAAATAGTAACAAAGATAAAGGAAGAAGGAAATATAGGAAAAATGAAGTAAGTACTGTATCCTGTGTAGCACGTCATGACAATCTTACGCTATTGTGCCCAAACTTATTCAACAAATTTCCTCTCTCTGACACATTCATCCTTTCACTCAAGAGTTGCAAGAATTGAGTGTTTGTACCGTCCTTTGCAAACTTCAATCCCGCGATTGATTCCGGATCCAGTTCGATTGAATCGCGAATAGCAGAATGGAGTGCCTCTAAATCCATAACAATGGAGGCGCGAAGTGCCGGTCCTTCTAGGAATGTAGCTCGAAGGGACGTAGTTAGTTGTTCATTAGTGAAAATGGGTCTGAAGTTATGTGGGTTAACTTGTGCGTAACCAATATCCCCCTCTTTTGGATAGACGTCCCAGCGTCTAGTCATTGAATCAGGTTTTTCACCTAACTTACCTGGTCTGAATCGGATCACCATATTAAATTGGTGCAGATACTCCGACCAACAAACTTGTCATTGCGTAAGGATTTTCATCATCGAGAAGTACTCGAGATTCTTGTGATCAGTGAGAATGTCAATAGGATCTCCCAATACCTCGAGGTAATGCCGCCAGCCTTTGAATGCTTTGAAGATCGCGAGAAGCTCCTTATTGTGAGTGTTGTAGATGAGTTCTGCAGCTTGAAAAGTCCTCAAGAGGAGCGTGATGGGGTGAATTTCTCCGTCAGGTAGTAGGATCGAGAGGATCGTGGCTAATGCATAATCCGAGGCGTCTGTTTCTACGATTAGATGTCGGTTTGGTTCCCAATGTGCTAGAATAGGAGCATGAGTAAAGCTATATTTGAGCTTCTTGAAGGCTTCCTGGCAGTTGGTATTCCAATTCCAAGGTGTATCCTTTCGCATAAGTCGCGTCATCGGGACTACAATATTGCTATAATTATAAATAAAACATCGATAGAAATTAGCAAATCCAAGAAAAGACTGGACATCTTTGACTTTCCGAGGTACCGGCCAGTCAATGATAGCTTTTATTTTGTCTTTCGACATCATTAAGCCCTCTGGAGAAAGAATATACCCAAGATACTCTACCGTATCGATCTCCCATTCGCATTTCACGATGTTTGCATAGAGTCGATGTTTACGAAGACAATGGAGGACCTCGCGGATGTGTTCGCGATGTAGTGTCTCATTGTCAGAGTAGATAAGTATATCATCAAGGTAGATGATAACATAAATATCTAAAAGATCAGTGAATATGTCGTTCACAAACCTTTGGAAAGCTGCAGGAACGTTAGTGAGTTCGAATGGCATAACCTTCCATTCATAAGAACCCCAATGGGTTCTGAATGTTGTTTTCCATTCGTTGCCTTCCGCAATTTGGACTAAATGGTACACATGAGCAAGATTGAGTTTAGTATAAATCTTAGCTTTTTTCGGAGCGTCTAGTAAGTCAGAAATAAGAGGTAAAGGATATCGATCCTTCTTTGTGATGTTGTTAAGACCGTGAAAGTCTACGCAAAGTCAAAGGTTTCCATTCTTTTTCGGTACGAATAATACTGGAGCTCCGTGAGGAGAGGACGAAGGTTGAATAGTGCCTGATTCGAGGTGCTTATCAATGAAATCATGTAGAGCCTCTAATTCCTTGGCAGAAAGAGGGTAAAGATGACCAATAGGTGGTTCGGAACCTTCCTCCAATTCAATCTTAAGGTCGTATGGTCGATGCTCAGGCAGCACTTCAGATTTGACTTCATCAAAGACATCCGCGAAGTCCGCGTAATGCTTTGGTAATGAAGAGGGATTGCTTTTGTTTGCCGAAGTTGTTGAAGCAGCTCGCACTGTGATTTCGCTGTGAACTGCTTGTAAGATTAACGGTTCACACTTGGCATTCTTGCAAGCATGGTTGAAGAGTTCCGCGTTGACAAGAGCAATGTCGATCTCTGGGTTTTCAAGTCGCGAAGCAGCCAATTGAGCCACCAAAGGATAGGAGTAGATGGGTTCATAGGGGAAAGAGTCCGATAAAGGATGAGGTGAATGGTGAGAACAAGTTCACGAAGAGGATCACGAAGGGACCTCTTTGGAACTAATGGTAGGCTGACCCCGCAAGGGGAAAATTTCTTCCGGAACGAGTGTTCGCGGAAGTGAGGACGTCAAGGGAAATTCAACTTGCTTGGTGGAATGGAATGTAATGTTTCTCGATGCCCAGTCAATCGACGGATTGTAGTGGGTCAAGAAACTGTAAATTAAAACTGCCTCGCAAGAGGAATCTAGTAAAGTGACATAAAATGTCAGTAGTAGTAGCTCGCCAGAGGGAAACCGAACATTAAGAGACATAGTCTCGGAAATTGGTTTCAGAGATAAAGAACCATCAAACAGTCGGAGATTGATTGAAGGAGTCGAAGAAGTAGGTAGAGAATGTTTATACACAAAACGAGAATCAATAAAACAATCAGTAGAGCCGGAATCGAGTAAGGAAACAAAAGAAAACTTCGCGGAAACATCGCGAAGTGAAAAATCTATCATAAGAGGTATAGTAAAAGATCATTCATCATAGGAAAGAGTGGATGCATTTAATTTAACTTCCCCGGTAGTACGAACCTGGTCAACATAACTCCCGCTTCGTACTGGGGTACAGGAGTTGCGGACTATTTTTCCGATACCGAAGAGGTACTTGCCGCTACTTCCTGTGTTTCCATGGCACGTCCATGAGCTTCGCTAGCCTTTCGTTTCTCGCAGTCGTCGAACTTATGACTTCCCCCGCAAAATCCGCACAGCCCCAACTTCTTTCGACGTTCTGACTCCTTTGCGAGGAGCTTTCCATCCGAGCCGAGGTTGCTTGTGTATGCAGGTCGAGTTACCGCAGAACTCATTGATGACGAGGAATTTCCACCTCCACTGGACTTACCTTTCTTCCCCGAGTTATTTGTCGAGGTCGAGGTTGTGGTGGTGGTGGTTGTAGGAGTTTGTGAAGAACCTGGCATGTTCTTCTTCGATGTGTTTGATGCTTTCCCTCCCGAGGAAGCACCTGTCTATCTAGCGGCTGTCATGAAGTGAGCCACCTCCTATTATTTTCCTTTCCTTATGATACACCACCCAAACACCCCTACCTATAATAATCATTCCGGAACCTTCCATTCTGTTCTATTAGTTCCGTTCCATTCCTTGTGCCTGAGCTATACAGTATTACCTCATAGTTCCCACACTCCACCTTGTATATATAAGCCAGCCCCCACAACCTGGTCCCTTATCTTGACCTCTTTGTCATTGGGACCAGGTATGTCTTTTACTTACTTACTTGTATTTATTATCAATATAACTTTGTCGTTGGGACCAGCTGCCTGTTTCTGTCTAAGTCTCCGCTCCACTGTGCCACCGTCGTCACCTCTTTGTGACATTAGGTCAAGATCCCTTACTGCACCGATAACCTACCGATTAGGTTATCCTTGCAGGCTCCGCTTTCACCACATCTACAGACACTGCCGCACCAAGCCTGCCCGCCCAAGCTATTGACTGCTCTGCCTACCCGCACGCTTTTGATACTAAAGACCAAACCCACATCCACCGCAGCAAAAGCAGCTCCTGGGCTGATTGCAGTTCTCAACCCTGTCCAAACGCTGTTGCCAACTCCATCAGTGAAGAAGAGAACCTTTCCGATGGTACCGTGATCACACCCATCCTTATCCCTACTCCAACTGCACCCCCATCCATTATGTCGACCTCCGAAGTCAATACAAATCAGCTCATGGCACAGCTCATCAAGCAGGTGACTCAGCTCACAGCCAACCTTCACAGAGCTGCAGCCAAGTCAAGCATGAATAAACCCGAGCTCTTCAAAGGCTTGAGTAGTGCGGAAGCCTGTTGCTTCATTGCCCAGTATCAAAGCTGGGCAGTGGAACAACCGGATTTGAAGGACAACGAAGGGAAACTGATTAAGGCGGCCCTGGGATTCTTCTCGGGAAAGACTGCTGATTGGGCCACCCCATACCTCTTGGAATTCAGCCATCACCAACAGCCATTTAATGGACGATGGGAAGACTTTAAAACAGCCTTCACCCTCCGATTCGAATCCATTGACGCAGGTATAGAAGCCCGGAATGCAATTCAGCATCTCAGGCAAGCAAAAGGTCAAACGGTAGCGGAATTTGTGCAGAACTTCAAGGACATTGGCGATCGGACTGGGCTCTCGGATGTCAATCTACGAGAATGCTTTCACAGTGGCCTCAACCCAGAGATTTGGCAGAACCTCATTGTGGTTAACATAGCTCAGGGACTAGCCCCTACACTGGAGGAGGCAATTAGACGAGCAATCTTGGTGGATGTATTTCTGCATGACCCCACCATGACAGGCCATAATCAGGGCACCTCTCATACCTCCTTTCCCCCTGCCAACTCCCATGCTATGGACGTCGATGTCACAAAGAGGTGACGACGGTGGCGGAGCGGAGCGGAGACTTAGGCGAAAGCGGACACTGGTCCCAACGACAAAGTTATATTGATAATAAATACAAGTAAGTAAGTTCAAGACATACCTGGTCCCAACGACAAAGAGGTCAAGATAAGGGACCAGGTTGTGGGGGCTGGCTTATATATACAAGGTGGAGCGTGGGAACTATGAGGTAATACTGTATAGCTCCGGCACAGGGAATGGAACTAATAGAATGGAATGGAATGTTCCGGAATGATTATTGTAGGTAGGGGGGCTTGGATGGTGTATCGTAAAGAAAGGAAAATGATAGGGGGTGGGCTCACTTCATGACAGTCGACGCCATGCACACCAGTGGTAATAGCAGAGAGAGCTTTGTGGCCCAGATGAGAGGCAGGTGCTATGGCTGTGGTTCTCAAAGTCATGAGAAAAGGAACTGCTCATACAAGGAAATGGTATGTCGCTACTGCAGGCGACGAGGTCACCTAGAGTCGGTTTGCCAAGACAAGTTCATGGGTCTAGAGTGTGGCCGGGGTAAATGCCAACAACCCCGCCATCAACAAGTGGCAGCTTCCTCTTCGACACCCTTCACTCTCTTCCCCAATGAACCCGTCCAAATTGCTGCTTCTACTCCGGTTCCTATCGCCCCGCCCCCAGTCACTCCCGACCTCTCCACTCAGATTGCCCAGCTCCAGGAGCTCCTGAACAGAGCCAATGCCATGGCCCCAGCACAAGGTTCGCAGGAGGGTTTTTAAAGTGGGTACCCATCTCGGCCCCACCAAGAGTACCCGTTAATCAATTTGCTATACTACATTCTACCTCCGCATACGATTCGCTTTCCGCCTGTAAAATACCTACCATTTCAGAATTGAATTCCGATTCATCACACTTCCGAATTAATGCAAAACTAAGAGGAAGGAATCACAGTATAGCAACTGCGGCCATGATGTCAGCGACTCGCTAGCTCTCACAAGAGACAACCAGGCGTCACACAATAGACGATGAGCAAGAGGGCGAAAGAGCAAGAAGAGGATAGATATAACAACCCAATACTAGTCTAGCTACCGAGGAGAATAGACAAGAATAGAGCTAAGGAATATAACTACAAAATACTAAGTCTTATATACTAATGGGATATGAAGCCATGAGAGATGTCTCGCGCCGTAACTGTGAGGATCTACAATAAGAGTCGCTCGTATCCATAAGTAAAGCTGTAGGTATTAGGTGAGTAAACAATAAGGCAATATAAAAAGAAGCATGGAAGCGGAACGATAATGATGTCGTCCTGTCAATGAGCTGACAGGCACAAGAGAGTCGCGCCTAAGTGAAATGACAATGCGAGAACAATAAGGTTGACATGTGTAACCTAAATGATAATGAAAGTATAATAAGCGCTAGTGTAAGCGCTTTGGTGATTAGGTAAGTAAATAAAAGAAAAGGAAAAGAATAATAAAAGAAAAGAATAATGAAAAAGATCGTTTCATGACACATGATTGATTCTGGGGCCACCGCCCTATTTCTGAACCAGGAGTTCGTCAACTGCCACCATGTAAGGACCTTTCCCCTCAGGAAACCTATTGGTGTCTTTAACATTGATGGGTCTGCTAACCGAGCAGGGCAAATCACGCACTTCGCGCGTCTAGCCCTGACTGTTGATAACCAAGAACGGTGGACAGACTTGCTAATAACCAACCTGGGAAGCGAAGATCTAATTCTGGGACTCCCTTGGTTACGTAAAGCCAATCCAGATATTGACTGGAGGACAAGGATGACTCTCGGTCAAACCACAACAGACAACGATAGAGCAGGTGGTAGAGCAAGATACTGCAGAGGAAATTGAAACAGTCATCACTCCTGAATCCCCACCAAGCATATCAGAGGAGGAGGCAGAGGATTCGCCTATACACCGCATTTGAGCCAATCGATGAACTCGACGTGCATGGGTGAAGTCAGGCATCCTACAGGAACAAACAGAGGAGGTCTGGTGTGCGGCAGGGTTCACCTACTCCCAACAGCTAGCAGAACAGGCCCACAAAGCAAAACCTCTGAAAACCTTTGAAGAAATGGTCCCAGAACCCTACCGTGACTTTGAGAAGGTATTTTCCGAAACTGCATCAGAACGTCTCCTGGAACACCAACCTTGGGATCATGCCATTGAGCTGATCCCAGGTGCACCTGAAACCATGCACACAAAAGTCTACCCAATGTCATTAAATGAACAAGGTGAACTTGACCGCTTCCTGGATGACAATCTCCCAAAAGGCTACATTTGTCCCTCCAAGTCCCCACTGTCATCACCTGTCTTCTTCGTAAAGAAGAAGGATGGAAAACTCCGTTTTGTACAAGACTACAGGAAACTTAACCAAGTAACCCTGAAGAACCGTTATCCCCTCCCACTGGTTGCTGACATCATTAGCCGTCTGCAGGGGGCACAGTATTTCACCAAATTTGACGTCAGATGGGGCTATAACAATGTTCGGATTAAAGAGGGTGATGAGTGGAAAGCTGCTGTCATGACATGCTACACAGGATATGGTACTTACTTCATTTTTCCTATATTTCCTTCTTCCTTTATCTTTGTTACTATTTGGATCCAGCTACACTCTTCCGCATCCTTCTACATCATTCCACATACTTCTATCAACTTCCCGCGCTGTCGCTTACTCAGCTAGACACTTGTATATATAGTACAGTAAGCTGACACCTAGTTCCCCATCTTGACCTCTTGGTCTTTGGAACTAGGTTAGTACTTGTATCTTCATTTACACTCAATATACTCACTTGGTCTTTGGAACTAGTTTTCCTTGTGCGACCCTAGCAATTGGCCCTTGTGCTATCACTGCTGTCTTGATCATTATCTCTTTCAGCCTTTGTGTGTGGTGCTGTCAGCGACTCGCTAGCTCTCACAAGAGACAACCAGGCGTCACACTATAGACGATGAGCAAGAGGATGAAAAGGCAAAAGAAGATGGATAAAACAACCCAATACTAGTCTAGCTACCGAGGAGAATAGACGAGAATAGAGCTAAGGAATATAACTACAAAATACTAAGTCTTATATACTTATTGGGATATGAAGCCGTGAGAGATGTCTCGCACCGTAACCGTGAGGACCTACAATAAGAGTCGCTCGTATCCATAAGTAAAGCTGTAGGTATTCGGTGAGTAAACAATAAGGCAATATAAAAAGAAGCATGGAGGTGGAACGATAATGACGTCGCCCTGTCAATGAGCTGACAGGCACGAGAGAGTTGCGCCTAAGTGAAACGACAATGCGAGAACAATAAGGTTGACGCGTGTAACCTAAATGATAATGAAAATATAATAAGCGCTAGTGTAAGCACTTTGGTGATTAGATAAGTAAATAAAAGAAAAGGAAAAGAATAATAAAAGAAAAGAATAATGGAAAAAGATCGATTCATGACAGGTGCTAGCCCCACTCCTCACTTTGGCTTGTGCTTGAGCCTGTGCTTTCCTCCATGCTTTCTCCCTTCGTCACCACAGCTGCCTTTGCAACCAACCGAGGGTTGTTTGAACCCAGCGTAATGTTCTTTGGTCTCACCAACTCCCCAGCCACTTTCCAAGCGCTCATGAACTCCATCTTTTCAGACCTAGTGGCAGCAGGGAACGTAGCAGTCTACCTAGATGATATTCTCATCTTCACCAACGAAATACCAGAACATCGGCAGATAGTAAGAGAGGTACTCAAATGGCTAGAAAAACATGACCTCTACCTACGACCTGAGAAGTGTGAATTCGAGGAGCTCCAGATCGAATACCTAGGACTAGTGATATCAGAAGGTGAAGTGAGCATGGACCTGGTAAAAGTAGCTGCAGTTCGTGACTGGCCTATCCCAAAGAATCTGTGAGAGCTATGGGGATTCTTAGGTTTTGCTAACTTCTACTGCCGATTCATATGGAACTTTGCCCGCATAGCATGCCCTCTGAATGACCTGACCAAGAAAGACTCGGGCTACAGTTGGGGGACACACCAGCAACAAGCATTCAACACCCTAAGGGAAGCATTTATCACAGCACCGGTACTGGCACTCTGGGACCCTAATAGGCTCACACAACTCGAGGTAGATGCATCAGGCTTCGCTACTGGAGGAGCTCTAATGCAGAAACAAGATGATGGCCAGTGGCACCCAGTAGCATTTCGATCAACCTCCATGCAACCAGCCGAACGAAACTATGAAATTTATGACCAAGAGATGCTCGCCATCATCGAAGCATTAAAGGACTGGAGAAGCTTCCTGGAAGGTTCACCACAAACATTCGAGATCCTCACTGATCATGCAAACCTGGAATTCTGGCATTCTGCTCAGGACCTTAGTAGACGGCAGGCACGATGGGCACTATGGCTGTCCCGCTTCGATTTCCAACTCACTCACCAGCTGGGCAAGTCCAACACTCAGGCAGATGCTCTCTCTCGCATGGCCGCACATCAAGTTTTGGATAGAGAAGATAATTGACAACAGATCGTCCTGAAACCAGCCCATTTTATGCGAGTGGCAGCAACCTCATTACAGAATCCACTGGAGGACCATATCTGACAGGCATCTCAGAAGGAGGCCCAAGTACTGGAAGGACTGGAAGAGCTTAGGAGAAGCGGTCTCAAACACTTGGCCAATGGGATAGCAGAATGGGAAAAAGACAACGGACTAGTGTACCACCGAGGGAGGGTATACGTCCCACCAGACAATGACCTGCAGAAAGAAATACTCAAACAATGCCACGACAACCCCTCTGCTGGCCACCCTGGACTTCACAATACCCTTGACCTTGTCAGTACCCACTTTTGGTGGCCCACCCTGCAATCCTTTGTAGAAAAATACGTTGAAGGATGCGAGACTTGTGCTAGGAAGAAGATACAGAGACACCCACGAGCAGTAACACTACCCCTAGACGTCCTAGCAGGCTTGTGGGAAGAAGTGGGAGTTGACTTGATCACACAGCTGCCCAACTCGCAAGGGTACGATGCAATTCTAGTCTGCACTGACCTCTATGGTAAACAAATCCATGCAATTCCTTGTACAACCTCAATCACAGCAGCAGGGGTGGCCAACATCTACTATTGCGAAATTTTTCGCCTCCATGGCCTTCCCCTCCCCTTTGTATCAGACCGGGGACCCCAGTTTGCAGCAAAACTCATGCAATCACTACTCTCCCGCCTAGGAATCAAATCAAACCTCACCTCCAGATACCACCCCCAAGCGAATGGACAGACTAAACGGGCAAACCAAGAAGTCAAAAAGTACCTCAGGCTCTATGTGGGATGCCATCAGGATGACTGGGCAGAACACCTGCCCATGGCGGAATTTGTGATTAACTCCCGCACCCACTCAGCACTGGGAATGTCCCCTTTTGAAATCACGTATGGTTACCTGCCTCTATTCAACATTCCAGTGGGACAACAGAGTGGGATTCCGGTGGTGGATGATCGCATCCAGATACTGCGAGATGCACGACAGGATGCTGGGGCAGCGCTGCACCTGGGGAAAAGACAGCAAAAGGAAAACTATGAATGGGGAAAACGAAAGGCACATCAGTTCCAAGTTGGAGGTCAGGTCTGGCTAAGCGCAGAAGACATCAAGCCTCAACTTTCCAGTGAGAAACTGGGGGATCGACAGCTAGGACCATATGTGATTTTGGAGAAGGTTGGCCCTTTGGACTACCGTTTAGACCTCCCACTGTCGCTAGACTGCATCCACCCTGTGTTCCATGTCGATAAATTGTACCCTTGGAGAGGGAACTCCGTCAATGGCGAAATTGCAACACCACCGGAACCAGTATACCTAGAGGATGAGGATGAGCCAGAGTATGAAGTCGAGGACATCTTGGATAGTCGGATTAGGTGGAAGAAGTTAGAGTACTTGGTAAAGTGGAAAGGCTACGATGCAGGACACAACTCATGGGAACCTGCACCAAATCTTGAACACGCCCCTACAACTATCCAAAAATTCCACAAAAAGCACCCCCAGGCAGCAAAAGCTTGACCATTGAGGGCAATGGTCATAAGGAGGGGGGTAATGTCATGAAGTGAGCCACCCCTATCATTTTCCTTTCTTTATGATACACCATCCGAGCTCTCCTACCTACAATAATCACTCCGGAACCTTCCATTCCATTCTATCAGTTCCGTTCCATTCCTTGTGCCTGAGCTATACAGTATTACATCATAATTCCCACACTCCGCCTTGTATATATAAGCCAGCCCCCACAACCTGGTCCCTTATCTTGACCTCTTTGTCATTGGGACCAGGTATGTCTTTTACCTACTTACTTGTATTTATTATCAATATAACTTTGTCGTTGGGACCAGCTGCCTGTTTCCGTCTAAGTCTCCGCTCCGCCGTGCCACCATCGTCACCTCTTTGTGACATCCTGCAGTGTTAGGAGATCTGTCGATGTTATAGAGGGTAATGGGCTGACGGAGACGATGAGGGAGGATTCAATGTTGTTTCACAAAATGTTCATGAATGAAGAGACCTGTGGCGCCAGAGTCTATCATTGCTGCACTGTTTGTATTCTTGAATCTGCCTTGCAACTTAATTGAAACATGGAAGTGAGAAATGTCACTAGATTGAGCGGAGCCAATGGTACATGAGGGTATAGATGCGTAGGTAGAAGTAGAGGAAGAATACAGACTAGGGAACCAGGCGGCAGCTGTGGCGGGTTCCCACTTTAAAAATTCGAATGCAGCTCTGCCATCTGCTCTGCCAACTCCTTTTGTCCCGCAGTGAGCATCTGAAGGATCTTCGTGAAGTCCATCGCAGGGGCAGGTGTTGCAGCAGCAATGGAAGTGGAGGGCTCAGTGGCAATTGAGGTAGCAGCTGCAGAATGAGGGAGGGGTTTTGGGAGTCCCAAGAACTTCCTGCGGCAGACAGCCACCAGGTGACCGGTTAGCCCACAGTGATTGCAGATATCACATTCATGGTGTCTGTCCGCCTTACGGTGTTCTTTGGACCCGCATCCATAACATCTGCCTGCCATGGCCCTATGGTAGTCCTCGGCAGATCGTCCCATAGAAGTGGCATCTACCTCCATTGCATTTGGATCGCACGCTGGGACAAAGGGAGTGGGGGTGTAGGAGCCAAAGCTGGGAGTGTTCCGGGAGTATTGTTTCCCTTCCTCATCGGCACGTTCATTCTGTTGGTTGTCGATCCGAATTGCTTCACTAATCAGATCGTGCATAAAATCTATATTGGCCTGAGAGTTGACCAATCTGTCCTTGATTCACTTCGAGAGGTGGTCATAGAAACAATCTCGGAGGTCGGCATCTGAATATCCCGTCCTGCTAGCATACTGCTTGAAGGTTGCAGCATATGTTGCCACACGGTCCCTTCCTTGCCAAAGACTTTTGAGAACACATTTGGCCTCCACCACCGGGTCCGCTGTTTCAAACCGTTGCTTAAAGGCGCCAGCAAAATCAGCCCAGGTTGGGTAGAGGAGGGTAGGAGCTGGTAGTCCTGAAGCAACTGCTCGAGCAACCTGACTGATATTCTCTGAGGTGGGAGTAGCCCAGATGGCGGCATCACCATCCAGGTATGAGATAGCCAATCTGATTCTCTCTTGTTCATCACTAAGGGAACGGATCCCCTGAGCCCAGAGTTCAAAAGCGGCAATGAAGCGTCGTGCATCATCACTGCGCTTCCCGTCATACATCTGGGGTTTGCTAACACGTTTATTGGTGCTGATGTTGTTAGCAATACTGGCTACTGCTGTTTGTAGCGCCATCTCTTGTGTTGCAAGTTGTTGAATTAGCATGGCAGGGTCTTGGGTGGTAGGAGGATGGGCCATGATGAGAGTGGTTTTGACAGGGATGGGTTCAGGAGATGGGGATAATGGTTCTGGTGTGACTGAGATATCGATGACAATAGGCTCTGGGGATGGTGCGACAGGGTCAGCTTCAGTTTCTAGCTCAGGTTCTGGGATAGTGGTGGGAATAAGCACAGGAGAGGCTCTAGCGGATGGGACAGCACTGGTAGGGTTTGAAAGTCTACCAACCCGGCTTGGAACTCGGCTTGGAATTCTAGAGATGGTTATGAATCATCCGCTTTCTGAATCGCTTGGAGCGATGGGAGCAGAGTTGCGGTATCGATTGGGACAAGGGCTTTCATTGCAGTCAAACCAAGTGTCATGTTCTTTGTCTGGATTGTATTTAGAATGAATGTCGCACTGATCTTGAGTATCAAATGCGTGCTGAAATCCTGAACAATTGATGTCTGGTGTAAACGAAGGTGTAATGGCAATGGAAGGTAGAGAACCAGGTAAGTCCAATTTCCACTCCTCGTAGAATCAGTTGGAAAGGCTGATGGTACAAGTAGAGATCTTGACCTAATGTGGTGACGAAGGGGGAAAGCACGGAGAAGGCACAGGCTCAAAGCACAAGCCGAAGTGAGGGGTGGGGCTAGCACCACACACAAGGCTGAAAGATATAGTGATCAAGACGGCAGTGATAGCGCAGGGGCCAATCACTAAGGTCACACAAGGAAAACTAGTTCCAAAGACCAAGTGAGTATATTGAGTGTAAACGAAGATACAAGTACTAACCTAGTTCCAAAGACCAAGAGGTCAAGATTGTCAGCGACTCACTAGCTCTCACAAGAGATAACCAGGCATCACACGATGAACGATGAGCAAGAGGATGGAAAAGCTATGAGGATGAAGAAAACAACCCAACTACAGGTCTAGCTACCGAGGAGTATAGACAAGAATAGAGCTAAGGAATATTACTACAAAATACCTAGTCTTATATACGAAATGGGATATGAAACCATGAGAGATGTCTCGCGTCATAACCGTGAGGATCTACAATAAGAGTCGCTCATATCCATAAGTAAAGCTGTAGGTATTAGGTGAGTAAACAATAAGGCAATATAAAAAGAAGCATGGAAGCGGAACAATAATGACGTTGTCCTGTCAATGAGCTGACAGGCACGAAAGAGTCGCGTCTAAGTGAAACGACAATGCGAGAACAATAAGGTTGATGTGTGTAACTTAAATGATAATGAAAATATAATAAGTGCTAGTGTAAGCGCTTTGGTGATTAGGTAAGTAAATAAAAGAAAAGAATAATGAAAAAGAATGTTTTGTGACATTACCCCCTCCCTAGGGCGCGAGTTCCATGAAGCGCCTGTCGTCTAACAAAATTTTCGGAGGGTAATTGTGGTGGTGTGTTTTCGGTGTTTGCCTGGGGCATAGGGCGGAATAATTTGGTAGGGAATAAGGAAATAGGGATTTCGAGTTGATTTAAGGTGGCGGGTTTGGGTTTGGTCAGGTTCTTGTCATGGAATTCCTTCAACAAATCGGAGGAATGCGTAATGTTGGACCAAGGTTCCCAAGTGTCTTCATGCGGTCCATACCCCCGCCATCGGACTTTGTATTTGATTCCTCATTCTACCTTTCTGTTATGATCATGCACAAAGGGATTGTTGGGAATGATCACGGGGAAATACGAAGTAAATTACTTCGCGAGGTAAAACGATCCTAGACTAAGTAGTCGGACCTTGACTCCACTATTAGTAGAGCCCTTGACACTTCGCGTGTCCATAAGAGAAGAAAGGTAAATGTGTTCCGTTCGCAATGACTATTGTGGAACATACTGACAGTGAGGATGTTTAAAACGATGATACAGATAGAGAGGATTAATTGGTATCACTATCGAAGTGCTATCAAGGTTGATATTTAAACTAAGGAACTACCTATTCGATACCGTAGCTTTATACTAAAGGTAAGTCAGGATCGCGAAGCGATGCCATGCCCGAATGGGTTAGCTCGTAAGTAAAGAACAAAGGAAAGGATATAAAAGGGATAGTATAAATCCGATAAGAATGATAAGAGATAAGAGTGAATACTTCGCGTCGGAATTCCTTCGCGAAGTAATTGCATAGTGGTGAAAGGTTATAAGTAATATCTAAGTAGCGGAATGGATCGCGAAGCTTCGTAAAGACTTAGCTTGCATAGATATAACACTTTCGTGAGTCGAGAATTTCTTCAACTTCGAACTCTTCTTCTTCTCCTACAACAACAGGAGGTGGGCGAGTGTTTTGTGGTTGAGAGGGGAATTGTGGTTCTCTATAAGGGGTTAGGAGGACTTCGTTGAAAATGTTGTGAATACATTTCCATGTCAAGGGGATATCTAATTTATAGGAGCTAGCGCCTATGTTCTTCTGAACTGTAAATGGTCCAAACCGTTTATCTCCTAACTTTTTCATCGGCTGGTCTGTCAACAAGTTAGTTCCCTCAAGCCAGACTTTATCGCCTGGCTTATACTCTACCCCGACTTTCCGCTTCCAGTCATAGAACTTCTTCATATCGTCGTTGGCCTTACCTAAGGCCGCTCCTACTTCCTCTCGAACTTTCTTCATACCGTCTGCAAACGCCTGTGCTGTGGGGTTGTCTGAAGTCATCTGGGGTGCAGTGCCTTTGTAAGGGTTTCTACCATTGTCAGCATAAAAAGGGGATACTTTTGTCGCGGAGTGTACTCGATCATTATAAGCGAACTCTGCGAGCAGTAACCATTCGTGCCAGTCGTTTTGATGGTAGTTGATAAACAGATGGAGATAGTGTTCAATTTCCTGATTGATCCGTTCTGTCTGGCCGTTAGTCTGTGGGTGATACGCCGTGGTGTAGTTTGCTTCTATTCCTAAAAGCCAGTAGAGTTCCTTCATGAAACGGGGATGATACTGAGGTCCTCGATCATGTATGATTTTTCGTGGAATTCCATGTATGGAAAAGATACGGTTGCGATAGATTTTCGCCATTCCCTCCAATGTGACTGTAGTATGTGACGGAACAAGTCACAATCTTTTGGAAAAATGATCAACAAACACCGAAATGGTGTTATATCCTCCTGACTCTGGTAGTTCCCCTATCATGTCGGTACCGATTATCTGCCAAGGCTCCGATGGGACTAAGTGTGGATGTAGTCGTCCCACTGGTTTGGTACAATGAGCCGTTGTAGCCTGGCATTTCTCACAACCTTCAACGTACTTCCCTGCATCTCGTGTAACCCCTGGCCACCAGTAGTCCTGAGTGATCAACTCCGTGGTTTTATACTGTCCAGGATGTCCCGCTAACAGCGTGTCGTGGTACTGAGTGATTACTTTGGATCGGAGTAGGCGGTTTTTTGGTACATAAACATGTCCTTTCCATGTAATAACTTTGTCAGTTTCAGTCCACTCCGGGTTTTTGGCAGCTAGGGCATCCTGTACAATTCGATCTACTTGGTTTTTACTCTTTCAGATCTCTGATAGCAGGAGATCTTCAGGAGCTGATAGGTCAAGAGCATGGATGAAGACTTCTGGTTTCAGGAGAATGATGTTCTCGTTGTCCTTGTCCCCTGTCTCAAGGCCTGTCATCCTCGACAGGGCGTCAGCTTTCATCATCAATTTACCAGGTTTGTGAACAAGATCGAAATTATACTCTGCTAACTCCAGTACCCAGTGCGCTTGTCATTGGTTGAGCTTCTGCGGCTTCTTGAAGTACTGGAGGTTTGCGTGATCCGTAAAAATTTTGATCTGTTCCTCCGCACCAAGTAAATATTGCCGCCAATCGTCAAGTGAATCCATGATCGCCATGAGTTCTTTGTTGTAGATTTCGTAATTACACTCAACCTCGTTGAGGGAACGTGAATGAAAAGTGATTGGGTACCACCTATTGTTGACAAACTGTGATAAAACTGCGCCATTGGCATAATCAGAAGAATCAGCCCCGACAAGGAATTGTCCCTGGTTACGAGGAATCAACAAAACAACTTCCTCACAAATATGGCGTTTCAGCTCTTCGAACACATCTTCCTGCACTTTCTCCCACTTCCAAGTTCCATTCCCAGTAAGCTGTGTCAGTGGCTTTGCTACAAGACTAAACCCACAAATGAAGCGTCTGAAGAAGTTGCAAAACCCTAAAAATTGCTGAACATCACGCTTCTTGCGTGTGGCGACGAGGACAGAGACGACGGAGCAAAAGCACAAGCACAAGCACAAGCCAAAACACAACTAGCGAAGCCCTTGACAGCGACAACACTAGTGCACTAAGGCGGAAAGGATAGAGTGATCTCAACAGCAGTGACGGCACGAAGGGCCAAATCACAAGGGTTCAAGTAAGGCAAGCTAGTCCCCAATGACCAAGAGGTCGAGATGATAAGAGTGCGAGAGCGCAAAGATGAAGAGCGAATGGGAATAGTTCCAGAGCAAAGTGCGAGAAGGAATAGGGAGGAGCGAATGGGAATAGTTCCAGTAGATAATAACAGAGCGACAGCGTGAGAGGGATTTAAAGAGGAGCGAATGGGAATGATTCCAGGGAACAATAATGGAGCGACAGCGCGAGAAGGATTGGAGAGAACAATGGGAAAGATGGTATCAGGTGAGAAGGGGTGGAACAATCATGGATGAAAGGAGCGCTGAGCGATGAACAGTCATAAACACGATCATGTGATGAAAGGAAAGAAAGCACGTGAAAGAAAAGAAACGTAAGGAAAATGATGTAAGTACCGTGTCACGACATTACCCCCCTTCTACAGTCGATGTCCCAGCGACCACTTCCGTGAAATTTTCATAATGTTGCCAGGGTAGAGAATGAAAGATGGCGGCCGAAATCTTTCTTGGAGCGCTTGGGTGAGTTCTGTAGAAGTCAGCGACTTCATCGTCACTTGATCCTACCACATTATCCTCGTTTTCCCAGCTATCATGTCCCTCGTCATACCCTTTCCATCGAACTAGGAACTGTAATTTCTTCCATCGTCCGTAAACACGGCTATCCAAAATCTTATCAACCTCATAGAACTCTTCTCCCTCGACGATCTCTGGTTCCGGTGGAGGCGGTGTAACTCCATTGACTTCGTTACCCTTCCAGGGAGAGAGGCGATTGGTGTGGATATTGTCATGGATTTTCATCCAAGTAGGAAGGATGAGTCGATATGTGAGAGGACCGGTCTTCTCCGCAATTTCAAAGGGACCCAGTCGCCGGCTACCCAACTTCTGGTTCTTTTGTCGCACTTTCAGTTTAGTTAGCGATAGCCATACCGGTTGTCCGACTTCGAATTCCTGTATTTTCCCTGGTATATCCTCTCGAATCCGCTGCTTACTCATTCGTAAAGCTGCTTCTGCATCCTCTCTTGCATGGACCAGGAGCTCGAGCGGTTTATTGATTGATGGGTGTTTGTTCCAAACAGCGGGAGGTATGGTGAAGTCCGGTGTATACCCGTAGAGGGTCTCAAAGGGGGAGTGGTCGTGAGCGGAATGGATTCGGGCGTTCATGACGAATTCAGCAGTAGGGAGTAGGTGATCCCAATCATCCTGACGACGACTGATGTACATGCGTATGTAACGCTCAATCTCTTGATTAGCGCGTTCGGTTTGTCCATTGGTTTCTGGATGGTATGCAGTTGTAAGGGCTGAACCTACTCCGAGACGTTTCAGAAGTTGTCGCATGACGTCAGCGGCAAACTGTGGTCCTCGATCAGAGATGAATCGGCGGGGGAGTCCATGTAAGCGAAAGATCTCTCGATAGAAGAAGTCGGCTACCCCATCAGCGGTGATTTCGGTGGTAGTAGGGAAACAGTGAACCATCTTGGTGTAGTGGTCGACAAAGGTGATAATGGCGTTGTGACCATCTTGCGTCATTGGAAGCTCTCCAATGAGATCTACTCCGATATCCTGCCAAGGACCGTCCGGGACTGGGAGAGGTTGAAGTGGGGAGGAGTGATGGGGATTCAGGCGTTTACGCTGGCAAGTATCACATCCTTCCACGTATTTGTCCACAAAAGAGCGCATTCCAGGCCACCAGTAGAGCCGATTGACTAATTCCAGAGTTCCATGTCTGCCAGGGTGACCTGCAGTAGGAGCGTCGTGGCACTGTTCCAGCACGGCCTTTCGTAAGGTTGGATCTGGTGGAACGTAAACTTTGTTTCGGTAATAGACCAAACCATTTTCCTCCTTCCAGTCCGCTAATCCTCCTTTAAGGGTCTGTGGGCCTTTAATCTTCCTCAACCCCTCAAGAACCTCAGCTTCCCTTTCACTGACTTGACGAATACGGTCGAGTAGGGGGTTCTGAAGGAGGACCATGGAGGATGCGTTGAGAAAGTGTTCCGGTCGAAGCACTGTTTGTTCCTTGTTGTCGTCGGCGTCCATGACTTCATGCTGAGACATACGGGACAGAGCATCAGCTTGGGTATTGGATTTTCCAGGACGGTGTTTGAGACGGAAATCAAACCGAGAAAGCCATAGGGCCCATCGGGCCTGTCGTCGAGTAAGGTCCTGTGCTGTTCTCCAAAATTCGAGGTTCTGATGATCGGTGATAATTTCGAATGACTCCGGGGATCCTTCTAAGAAGTTGCGCCAATCTTTGAGAGCCTCAATGATAGCTAGCATCTCTCGATCATAGATTTCGTAGTTACGTTCAGCGGGGTTCATGGAAGCAGAGCGGTAAGCAACGGGGTGCCAAAGTCCATCTTCCTGTAGCTGAGATAGTGTCCCTCCGGTTGCAAATCCTGAAGCATCTACTTCGATCCGAGTTGATTTGGTATGATCCCATAGAACGAGAATCGGTGCAGAGGTGAAGGCGTCCTTTAGAGACTGGAAAGCCTCTTGCTGTGTAGTTCCCCAGTCCCATTTGATGTCTTTCCGTGTGAGATCGTTAAGTGGTCGAGCCCGCTTTGCAAAACCTTCGATGAATCTCCGATAGAAGTTAGCAAAACCTAGAAAACCTCGAAGTTCACGTAGCGAAGTGGGGGGCTGCCAGTTTTTGACTGCCTCGATCTTTACTGGATCCATGCGTACTTCTCCTTCACTGATGACCAATCCCAAGTATTCGATAGAGTTCCTCTCGAATTCACATTTTTCGGGGCGGAGATAGAGATCATGCTTAGCGAGTCGAGTAAGAACTTCGTTGACTACCGTGCGGTGTTCCTCTAGGGTTTCGGTGAAGACCAAAATGTCGTCCAGATATACTGCTACTTTGCCGGATGCAATCAAATCAGCAAATATGGAGTTCATAAGGGCTTGGAACGTAGCGGGAGAATTTGTTAACCCAAAGAACATAACCAGCGGCTCAAAGAGTCCTCGGTTAGTGGTAAATGCTCCCTTCCACTCGTGTCCTTCTTTAACCCTGACGTTGTTGTATCCCCAGCGTACATCCATTTTGGTGAAGATTTTGGCCTTTCGTAGCTGACTGATAATATCTGTGACCAGAGGGAGAGGATATCGGTTTTTGATAGTGTACTCGTTCAGACGTCGATAATCTTGCACAAACCGGAGTTTCCCGTCCTTCTTTTTGACGAAGAAGACCGGTGATGCTAAAGGAGATTTAGAGGGACGGATGTAGCCTTTGCGCAAGTTGTCCTCCAAGAATCGGTCTAGTTCCTCCTGCTCGTTTCGTGACATAGGATAGATCTTGGTTCGCATGGTTTCCGGTGCATCAGGCTTCAGGTCGATAGCATGATCCCATGGTTTGTGATCTGGTAGGCGTTCCGATTCCTTTTCAGAGAAAACCTTGGAGTGTATGTGATAGACCGACGGAACCATTTCACCAAAAGACTTCTGCGGCTTCTCCTTATGAGCTGCTTCGGCAAGCTGCTGAGAGTAGGTATACCCGGCGGCACACCAAAGCTCATCCGTTGTATGACTGATAATACCAGATCGTAGCAGTGCTCTTCTCCGTTTCCGATTGCCAGTAAGCCGATAGAGAGGTGGAGTATCCTCATACTCATGAATTTCCGTTAAGTCGTTAGCCTCATCTAGAGGAGGAGGTGGGAGCGGGAGCTTATCGGGATTGATTTCCAGAATATTCTCAGTAGTTCCTCCAATGTTACTTTCCTTTGATTCCGGAACTTCCTCGATAGTCATGGAGTGAGGTACCTTACTGGGAATGGGAATAGCCAGCCGTCCTTCCTTCCAGTTGATAGTTGGATTGACCTTTCGAAGCCAGGGGAGTCCGAGAATGATGTCGTCAGACCCGAGATTGGTGATAAGGTATTCAAGGAGTTGGGGTTTGTTACCGTCGACCGTGGAGAAAAGCCGGGCAGAGTGAGTGATTTTACCAGCTGTATTAAGGGAACCGTCAATGTTATAGAGTGTGATGGGGTGAAGGAGAGGTCGGGTGAAGATTTGGTGTTTATCCACAAAACGTTGGTAAAGGAATAAACCAGTTGCTCCAGAGTCGATCATTGCTGCGCTGTTTGTACTCTTGAATCTGCCTTGTAACTTAATCGGTACGCGAAAATGAGAAAGATCACTGGATTGCATAGAACCGATAGTACATGAGGAGATAGAAGCATAAATAGATGACGATTTAGAGTACAATTCAGGGAACCAGGCGGCAGCCGTGGCGGGTTCCCAATTTAAAAATTCTGGCGCATCTCGGAGATTTGTTCAGCAAGCGCCTTCTGATTGGCAGCAAGCTGTTGGAAGATTTGAGCAAAATCAACGGTCGGGGCGGGAGCGGTAGCAGCAATGGTGGAAGTAGATGGCTCGTTAGATGTAGCAGCGGCGCGAGTGGTGGTAGGCCTCTGGAGTCCCATGAACTTCCTGCGACAGACACTGGCCAGATGGCCTGTAAGTCCGCAGTGGTTACAGATGTCACGCTCGTGGTTTCCTTCAGCCTTGCGGTGAGACTTGGATCCGCATCCATAGCAGCGGCCCGTCATGAACTTCCGGTAGTCATCGGCAGAGCGGCCGGTGCTGGTGGCGTCGACGTCCATGGCAAAGGGGTCACGAGCAGGGGCGGAGAACGGAATGGGATTGAAGGAGCTGATGGGTGTGGCTCTAGATCCAGTGACCAGATTGGCGGATCGTGTTTTCTCCTGAGCACGTTCGGTCTGGCGAGTATCAATCCTAATACACTCATCAATGAGCTCATCCAACGTATGAATGGGTTTTTCAACAAAGACTAGGGAGTCCTTGATGCGATCAGCCAGGTGCTCATAAAAACGGTCCTTCAAATCAAGGTCCGAGTATCCGGTACGGGATGAGTACTGCCTAAAGGCAGAAGCGTAAGCGGCTACACTGTCTTTGTTTTGCCAGAGGCGCTTCAGGATCAGTTTGGCGTCTACAACTGCATTGACCGTCTCAAAACGCCCTTTAAAGGCGTCTTTGAAGGCCTGCCATGTGCCATAGGCAAGGGTGATGTTTGGGACTTTGCGTGCAACATTGCTAATGTTTTCCGAAATAGGAGTGGCCCAGATAGCAGCGTCTCCTTCCAAGAAGGAAATAGCGGATTTGATCCGCGCCTTATCGTCTTTCAAAGAGGCGATACCTTCCGACCAAAGTTCAAATGCAGCTAAGAAGCGGCGCGCGTCATCACTACGTTTCCCATCGTAGTTCTGGGGTTTGGCAACACCCTTGGTGGTGCTCATGTTGCTAGCAATTTTGGTGACCTCGGCCTGGAGATCCTTCTGATTTTGGGCAAGCTGTCCGATAAGCAAAGTGAGGTCGGCAAGAGTAGGGGTAGACATGGTAGCGGCAGGTGCGGGGTTTGTAACGGTGATAGGTGCAGGGGAAGGTGATCTCGATACAGTGGGAGTGGCAGTGTCAACAATAATAGGCTCGGGGGAAGGTGATCTCGGTGCGATAGGATCGGCTTCAATAGGTGTCGGTTCTGATTCTGGTACGGTTTCGATAACAGGTGAGACTGGTCGGACAATGGGTTCGGACCGGATTATAGGTCTTTGTTGTGAGGTAGAAGATCGTCCTACTCTAGAGGAACGTTGAACCGGTGATGGAGCTGGTTGAGCTGGGATGGTGATAAAGCGACCGTTTTCAGAATAGATATCAGGGATTTCTATAGGTGTTTGATAACGGTTTGGGCACGGGTTAGAATCACAGCTTTCCCAGGTTCCTGTTTCCGATGGAACTCGATGAGAATCACAGTTCTCGGTGGTGTCGTACGAATGGTAAAGAGTGGTACAGTCGGTGGAGAGTCCGAAAGAAGGCGTGATGACAATTGGAGGTGGAAGATCGGATAGCACCGATTTCCACACCTCGTAGGATCAGGTGGAACAGCTGATGGTACGAGTTTGAGATCTCGACCTAATGTGGCGACGAGGACAGAGACGACGGAGCAAAAGCACAAGCACAAGCACAAGCCAAAACACAACTAGCGAAGCCCTTGACAGCGACAACACTAGTGCACTAAGGCGGAAAGGATAGAGTGATCTCAACAGCAGTGACGGCACGAAGGGCCAAATCACAAGGGTTCAAGTAAGGCAAGCTAGTCCCCAATGACCAAGAGGTCGAGATGATAAGAGTGCGAGAGCGCAAAGATGAAGAGCGAATGGGAATAGTTCCAGAGCAAAGTGCGAGAAGGAATAGGGAGGAGCGAATGGGAATAGTTCCAGTAGATAATAACAGAGCGACAGCGTGAGAGGGATTTAAAGAGGAGCGAATGGGAATGATTCCAGGGAACAATAATGGAGCGACAGCGCGAGAAGGATTGGAGAGAACAATGGGAAAGATGGTATCAGGTGAGAAGGGGTGGAACAATCATGGATGAAAGGAGCGCTGAGCGATGAACAGTCATAAACACGATCATGTGATGAAAGGAAAGAAAGCACGTGAAAGAAAAGAAACGTAAGGAAAATGATGTAAGTACCGTGTCACGACATTGCGGGGAGTAATCCATTTGCGGACAGCTTGTACTTTCTTGGGGTCCATGTGAATAGTTCCGTTACCAATGATAATGCTGAGGTAGTCGATAACCGGTTTTTCGAAAGAACATTTTTCGGGTTTTAAGTATAATTTGTGCTCCCGTAAAATGTCAAGTACTTGCTTTATGATTCGCCGGTGTTCTTCGATGTCATCGGTGAAGATCAGAATATTGTCCATGTAGATGAAAACGTGTCCTTCATTAATGAGATTTCGCAAGATGTGGTTCATGAAACCTTGGAACGTCGCAGGAGAGTTAGTGAGTCTGAAGAACATAACGGTTGGTTCGAATAACCCCTGGTTAGTTTGAAAAGCCGCTTTCCATTCGTCACCTTCCTTTATGCAGATGTTGTTGAATCCCCATCTGATATCCATCTTCGTGAAGATTTTAGCACCTTTTAAACGATCGATTAGCTCCTGAATGAGAGGAAGTGGGTACCGGGTTTCAACCGTCATCTCGTTCAGTTTGCGATAATCTTGTACCAGTTGTAAGGTGCCATCTTTCTTTTTGACAAAGAAGAAGGGGGATGCCATCTGCGAGGTGGAAGGTCGGATTCGTCCAGTTCAAAGGTTTTCTTCAAGAAACTTGTCGAGCGCCTCTTGTTCCTTTGGGTTTAGCGGGTATACCTTACAATCTAAAGGTTTGGAACCTGGCGTTAGATCGATAGCGTGATCCCAAGGGCGTCGTTGTGGTAATTGGTCAAACTCCTTCTGGCTGAACACATCGGGATACTCTTTGACATAGGATTTGGAAGTGTCGAACTCTTCAGCTGTTTCTTTCTTAGCCTGTCCCTTCATCCACTTCCTTGACTGTACCTCTTCGTGAACATACCTATCCCAGTCAAACAAGAAAAGCTGTTCGCCTTCCTGCAATGCCGCTCTAGAATGAGTGTCTTCAGGCGTCCAAAAGTGTGGATTATAGCCACATCATGTGGGACACCTGTCGAAGGTTAATTCAGATGTCTTCCAGTCAATACTCGGGTTGTGGTGTCGCAACCAGTCTAGTCCTAGAAAGATATTATTCTTTCCTAGGCTTACCACTCCAAATTGTATGATTTCTGAATGATCGCCAATAGTCATCCAGATCTCAACATACTTGTCTATTGAACCAGAGTCATTGAGTGTGCTGTCGGCATTATAGATGGGTGTTTTGATTGGTAAGTCTTTCGTGATGAGGTTGTGCCATTTGACGAAGTCCAAGTCAATACATGAACCAGTAGCTCCACTGTCGAGAAGTCCTTCTGTGACAATTTGTCGACTATCCTCCAGTGTTTCAAGTATTGCTGGAAGTTTCAGACTTTTGCCGCGTGTCCCTCGAACATAACTCCTCTTGTTCTTGAGACTTCGGATGGCTGTGACTGCCGTTTTCCAGTTCCGTTTTTGTATGTCCATGACGGTTTCTTCTGAGGCTTCTTTCTCCCGGGAAGAGGGCATCCAAGTTTGTAACAATCCCACTGCTCTCGGAACTTGATCTTCTCTAACTCTCTGAGCTAGCCATTCAGCAGTGTCGGGTTCGTACCGTATAGGTTTTTCGGATTTTTCGGTTTTGTGTGTGAAGGCGGATGCGTTTTTCTGTCTAGTACCTGTACTAATTATATAATCAACGCCATTATCAACAAAACCCGAAACGTCCATGTTCAAAGGCTCCTGCAGACCTATATCTACTGAGGAGCCTTGGGAAAACCCAAATCGTTAATAAAGTCCATACATTCCTGCTCACTCATGTTTAGCATGATACCTCGGACTACCGCCTTTCTCTTATGCGGGCAATTCCTACTCATGTGGCCTGGTTTGCCACAGTTGAAGCACAGCCGCTTCTCCCTTGATTGGTTGATGTCCATCAGCCTACCTGTTCCTCCGAAGGTGGTGCTGGTGGCATCTCTCCTCTGTGCTGCAGGGTACTCTGCCTTCGGAGCTACTTTCATCTCCTGCTGGTTCTGCTGATTGGACGATTGTCCATGGTTCTGTCTCTGCGGGTTAGCGTTCCACCACCCCACATACCCATAACCTCTCTTCTGTTCTGCCCACTGCTGTCTGACATTATCAGCACCTATGACTACCTTCTTTAACTCCTGGTAATCCAAGAAGGGCTCCGATTGGCTTTTGATGATATCATACAGGAGTGTATGATTGACCACATTCTCCGCTAAGGTGAGGACATGTGAATCGTTCCTGTTGTAGTTAGCATCTTTTAGCAACAACTCAAACTCTTTGAAGAAGTCGCTAGCAGGAGTCTTTCCCTGTCTAATGTATGTCAGCTTGTCCCGGGCTTCTTTCTCCCTGTCATGAAGTGAGCCACCCCTATCATTTTCCTTTCTTTATGATACACCATCCGAGCTCTCCTACCTACAATAATCATTCCAGAACCTTCCATTCCATTCTATCAGTTCCATTCCATTCCTTGTGCCTGAGCTATACAGTATTACATCATAATTCCCACACTCCGCCTTGTATATATAAGCCAGCCCCCACAGCCTGGTCCCTTATCTTGACCTCTTTGTCATTGGGACCAGGTATGTCTTTTACCTACTTACTTGTATTTATTATTAATATAATTTTGTCATTGGGACCAGTATCTGCCCGCTTCCACTCAAGTCTCTGCTCTGCTCCGCCACCGTCATCACCTCTTTGTGACACTCCCTGGCAACATCCGTGAACTCCCTGTCCATATCATCGAAAAGGTCCTTCCCTGTAGCATTCCAGGTGCCCTTCTCGATATCAAAATGGTCATCAGTGTATACCTGCGCCCATTCGTCGGCTTTTCCTCCAACCATGAAGGACATGATGATGGTAATTAGATGGTGCGATCCTTTGACCTGCTTCATCTCCATCAGCTCAGCTGCATAGGCCCTCATCCTTTGTCGCCATGGTTGATATGTAGCGGGATCGCCATCATAATTCCCTGGTGTATTAATGAACACCCGGCGAGTCGAGGGAATGGGGTTATTGATTTCGGAGATGTCGGGGGCGGGAGCATGTATTGAATGATCAGTCATGTTGGATTTATAGTAGGGAGGGGTGAGTGTGTTTGGTAAAATAAAATGTGTAATGTATCGAGGATAAACTAGTCTTCAATGGAATGTTGAATCCTAGGCAAGTTTGTAAAATGTTTGTGACGGGTGGTGTGTGGTAGAAGCTCTATTCTTCTGTCAGCGACTCGCTAGCTCTCACAAGAGATAACCAGGCGTCACACGATGAACGATGAGCAAGAGGATGGAAAAGCAATGAGGATGAATAAAACAACCCAACTACAGGTCTAGCTACCGAGGAGTATAGACAAGAATAGAGCTAAGGAATATAACTACAAAATACCTAGTCTTATATACGAAATGGGATATGAAACCGTGAGAGATGTCTCGCGCCGTAACCATGAGGATCTACAATAACAGTCGCTCGTATCCATAAATAAAGCTGTAGGTATTAGGTGAGTAAACAATAAGGCAATATAAAAAGAAGCATGGAAGCGGAACAATAATGACGTCGTCCTGTCAATGAGCTGACAGGCACGAAAGAGTCACGCCTAAGTGAAACGACAACGCAAGAACAATAAGGTTGATGTGTGTAACTTAAATGATAATGAAAATATAATAAGTGCTAGTGTAAGCACTTTGGTGATTAGGTAAGTAAAGAAAAGAAAAGAATAATGAAAAAGAATGTTTCATGACAAAGATGGGGAACTAGGTGTCAACTACAGTACTATATATACAAGTGTCTTGATGAGTAAGCAACAGTGCAGGAAGATGATAGAAGGATATGGAATGATGTAGAAAGATATGGAAGAATGTGGACAGATCCAAACCGTAACAAGGATAAAGAAACAAGAAGATGTAGGGAAAATAAAGTAGGTACCATATACTGTGTAGCATGTCACGACAAACACTGAACTGAAGTTCATTGAGGAGAAGCTTGCACTTCTTGAATCTCATGTTGGCAGCCATCTTGGTGTGCTTCTGCTCCAGCTCCCACTGCTGATGAGCATTCATGGCTTCAATGTTCATCTGAGCTTGAGAGAAGAAGGCCTCCTCAAGGCTCCTCTTTTTTTTCACAGGTGTGACTAGCTTGATGTGCTGCTTAGCTTCAAGCAGTGTGGCCAGCATGACTGCAGGAGGCTTGCCAGCACAAGAGGACAGGGGAATGTTCCCCTTGTCCTGCATAGCATTGGCCTGAGAAGAGTTGGGCTCAGTGTGAACTTGTGACAATACTGGGGATTGGACATCCACAATGGGCACTGAGGTGTTGTTGCCATTGCTTTGGGGCTGTAGATACACAGTGTTGGGACCATTACGGCTGACACCAGTGGTCACAGCCAGGGGTGTAATGTTCAGATGTGTAGCAAGGATCTTGTGAAGGCAGGGGGAGAAGGGGAATGCCCTTAGACTTAGCCTTTGTAGACAGATTTGTGGTGACCCTTGTGGTGGATGCCTTGGTGGTAGCTGACTTCGAAGCAGTTTGTGTGCATGCTGCGCCTCTGCGACGTGGTTCAGGCATGATCAGGGAGACGGTCGATACAAAAGAGTGAGGTAACGGTAACGAGTGGGCGGTACGAGATGATGGCAGAAAGAAAGCAGACACGCGACGCGTCTAAAACGTCATGGTTGCGTGACATTGCATAAGCAACCCACGTGCTGTTCCGGCGGGCTCAAGAAACCGTTTCGTCGAGAAACGCCCGACTTTGAAAGCACCTGATAACATACTCTCCAAGTAACGCTGGTTCGGTATGCCATCCCTTCGTTTGCACCGATTCATTCTGAAATGTCGTAGTTACTGTGTCGGAGCTGTGCAGTCCAAGTCAATCTGCTGGTCAAAACTATCGCAATTGTTTTTAAGTGGTGCGTTTCGACGTTAATACGCTACTATAGTAATGTTGGCGTATCTCAATACTGAATTCTCCACTCAGTTCTTACCGTCAGTTGCTTCTCCAAGGCAAATCGTGAACGTCGCATTCAACTACATTCGAATTCATTGGAATGTTCTGCCTCTCGTTTTTGATGCAACGTCTATTCGCTGTTTGCGCCCTCTCCGCTACACTAATACTCGGAGTATCTTCCGCTCCGTTGGCCTTGATCACCACCATTGGCTCTGCTCAGTCATTTGAGCATCGACCCGGCGGTCAGTCACATTCCGAAATCTACAATCTATGTTGTTACTTTTAGCGTTGACGTCTAAATTTCCATCCAGATCGTTACCGTAACCTCCCGATTAGGCTCATGCGGAAAACTGAAACAGGGACTATAGTAGAAAAACCACATGTCAAAGTAAGCCCGGATGAGGATTGGGCCATTTTCATTGGTACAACTGGATTTCAAGCCCTTCCAGGGTCATCCGGTACTCTGACAGCCGTACGAGTCGAAGCGCCCCGGGATCTGGGAGGAAGACTAAGAAAGCTCCAAAATCTCGGCAATGCGACGGCCCATTTCAGCACCCCAGAACAAAAAATTAATGTTTTCGACAGCCTGCTCACTGATGTTCCAGCGTTGCATGAAGGAAATTCGGTGTCCAAGACTAATTTGGCATATTTGAATGGAATTTTTGCATATCTGGTATGTATGAAGGTGATTTCAACTGGGAAGCTGCCTCAGGAATGGATCGAGATGCATGACGAGATGCTTGCTGTGAAGGGTGGTGCACTATGATGGAGTGTATTACTTAGTCTTGTGTACAACGTATCCCTATCCTCTGAGAGCTTTTGCTTCATGAATACGGAAAATAAGTACTGGCTTCTATGGTTCGGCGGTGATTCCTCACCAGGCTCAGATTCTGATAAAAGAGAGCTCAAATACGAGCTTGGAATGGTAAAAATCCACTTATAAAATCAAGTTTAGATTCTGAGGAGGTGAGAATACATGATCATTGTTTTTGCAAACATTCGACATATTTACAGACAAGTAAATCCAGACCGTTTTACATATTTTCCCACCTGGATTTTTTTCATCATGATATAGCATTGGGATAGGCACCCAATGAACGATCCCATTATGAACTTTAAAGATATGCATCCCAGTCAGCATCCGAAGGTAGGCTCGTCCACCATGCCTCATCCAGCTTCGTGATATTCTCGGGAACTATGGATGAAATATCAGACGAATATCAACACAGGTAGTCTTAATACTAAGCTGGCATGTCGCAATCTTCAATATTGTTCCCTCCTCCTCGAGCCTCGTCTCTCTTTTTGACCCATCCTTTCCATTCCTCAAATACAGCAACTAAATGACCCATAGACACCGCTTTCTTCAACATCGCATTCAGAAATCCCAATTCAGGGTCGTATACTTTACCATTACCAAAGTAGAGTTTGTGCTTCTGCTCCTTGGCCAAAATTTGTGGCAAGTTGTTAAGCACCATTTTGAAAAATACAATCTTCTCCAAATCGGGGAAGGTCAGCATTACATGAAGGTTGAACAGTGTTTTTGGTAGATAGCAGTTCTGTGTCTGTCGTTTGACTGCAAATTGTTGAGCTTCGAAGCTGAAGTCCTCCCTGTTACTTAATGCACTTGAGAAGAGCATGGTTAATTTTTAATCTTTGATTTTTTAATATCCGATTCTCTGTCCGGTGGGTTCATCCTGGCATTGGTTTAACTGGTCAGTGGTTGTTAACACAGTGGTGAAAAGATTACCAGTAAATATCTTGTGCAAATCAAGTTAGAGATTAATTTATGGGGTCCAGGATTGTACCTTAATTAAGACTCTTCCTCTTCTTCCTCATCAAAATCACTACCCAATCTCTTCAAACCCAATGGTTTACAATGGCCAACACATTTATACACTTTAATGTATTCATTGATTTCATTTTACACATAAACTCCTGCACCACTTTCCCTAAATCAGGTCTGATAAGTTTGTGTAGCTTGTGTGGTGACGAAGGGAGAAAGCACGGAGAAGGCACAGGCTCAAAGCACAAGCTGAAGTGGGGGTGGGGCTAGCACCACACACAAAGGCTGAAAGATATAATGATCAAGACAACAGTGATAGCACAGGGGCCAATCACTAGGGTCGCACAAGGAAAACTAGTTCCAAAGACCAAGTAAGTATATTGAAGGTAAATGATGATACAGGTACTAACCTAGTTCCAAAGACCAAGAGGTCAAGATGGGGAACTAGGTGTCAGCTACTGTACTATATATACAAGGGTTCGGATGAGTAAGCGACAGCGCGGGAAGCCGATAGAAGTGTCTGGAATGTGATGGAAGGTTCTGACAAGTGATAGATGGAAATAAAAGGATATGGAAACATGGAGAAGGGTCCAGGTAGTCACAAAGGTAAAGGAAAGAGGGAATGTAGGAGAAAACAAAGTAAGTACCGTATCCTGTATGGCATGTCACGACAGCTTGGTTGATCATTAACAAACACCCTTGACTTGTGTGGCACTGGATGCAAAAGTACATAAGTTTTCCCTCTTCTAGTAAAATTACAGGAGATTTACTCAAAATTAATGTAGGAAATAGTAACATAGTGGAAATCTCTGTATAAGTCCCTGTAAGTTTTTAGAAAATTTCACCAAAAGTTATCTATAAGTAGTATAATTTATTGACTTTTGTAGCCAGGGCCATTACCATTCTGCATTTACATTTCTTTTATATTGCCTTATTGTTTACTCATTGTATACTTTCAGATTTGCTTGATATCCTTGTGGTTACAGTGCGAGATAGTTCTTATGGTTTCATTCACTATACATGTATCAGATAGAATACTTTGTATTTATATTTCTGAGCTCTATTCTTGTCTATACTCCTCAGTAGCTAGACTTGCATTTGGGTTATTCTCATCTTATTGCCTTATCATCCTATTGCTCTTGATTTATCATGTGATACCTGATTATCATTTGTGAGAGCTAGCAAGTTGTTGACACAATGGCTAAGGATGCATTGAGCAACAGTAAGGTTTATGAGAAAATAATTGCACATACTTTGAATGTCAGTCATGACCACTATGTTCTGACTGTACTCATACACAAAGTGGACAAATAAAGTCAGAACATTTCCAACTAAGCTTTTGTTATGGAATAGGTGTTGAATAGTACCAGTCCATTTTTGAAAGTGTTGTTGACACTTTTTTTTCAATAGCCATGCCATGAAATAGTAAGAGCTCTCCTTATACTCAAAGTCTGTATCTTGCTCCAAAGTGTCTTCTGTAGTTACTCCTGAAACTGAGGAAGGACTAGAACCTGTCTCCACAACCTGTCACAAAACAATCTTCTTATTATTCTTTTCTTTTATTGTTCTTTTCCTTTTCTTTTATTTACTTACCTAATCACTAAAGCGCTTACACTAGTGCTTATTATATTTTCATTTCCGTCTAGATTACATGCGTCAACCTTATTGTTCTCATGTTGTCATCTCATATAGGTGTGACTCTCTCGTACCTGTCAGCTCATTGACAAGACGACCTCACTATTGTCCCACCTCCATGCTTCTTTTTATATTGCCTTATTGTTTACTCACTGAATACCTATAGCCTTACTTATGGATATGAGTGACTCTTATTGTAGATGCTCATGGTTACGGTGCGAGATGATTCTCACGGCTTCATATCCCATTAGTATATAAGACTTAGTATTTTGTAGTTATATTCCTTAGCTCTATTCTCATCTATACTCCTCAGTAGCTAGACCTGTCATTGGGTTGTTTTATTCATCCTCATTGCTTTCTCATCCTCTTGCTCATCAACTATCATGTGACACCTGGTTGTCTCTTGTGAGAGCTAGCGAGTCACTGACACAACCTTGGTCATGGCTGACATTCAAAGTAAGTACAATTATTTTCTCATAAATCTTACTGTTACTCAATGCATTCTTAGCCATTGTGGTTAGTTTTAAGCATGTTTTGTTTGATATAATGTTCTACATTAGTCAAAGGTATCTTATTAATGATTCAATTCCAAGTTACACAAACTTATCAGATATGATTTAGGGAAAGTGGTGCAGGAGATTATGAGTAGGATGGAATTGATGAATACATTAAAGTGTATAAATGTGGTTGACCATTGTAGACTATTGGGTTTGAAGGAATTGGGTAGTGATTTTAATGAAGAAGAGGAAGAGTCTTAATTAAGGTACAATCCTGGACTCCATGAATTAATTTCCAATTTGATTTGCAAAAGATATTTACTGGTAATTTTTTTGCTACTGTGTCAACAACTATCGACCAGTTAAAACAATGCCAGAATGAACCCGCCGAACCAAAAATCAGATATCAAAAAAAATCAACTGTGCCCTTCTCAAGTGCGTTATGTTCCTCCATGTAGTTCCATTTTTGTTGAGTAGCTTGATGTAGAATTCATCCGAAAAAGAAAAACCCCAAGTTTCTGCCATAGTTACGCAGGGGGTTTTCATAGCGCCCTTTATATCTTTCAGAAATAGCTTGCATTCAACATTTTTAATCGGGTCTAGAAACTCAGATGGCGTTAAAAACAAACAAACAAATCTGCGATACTTATACATGTGGAACAGATGTTACTGCAGTGAATATTTGCGACGACTTTAACAACATCCTTATGTAGAAAAAGCATAAGTTATGTAATCCATTAACGCGCCTTGACTTGCGATTCCAAGCTTCTTAATCAATTATTCACTTCTCAATGGCGCAAGTGTAAGACTACAATAAGTATATGATCCTCAGAGACACACTAATATGTGTGAGTGACTCGGTTGCATTACCTGTAAGACTACAATAAGTATATGATCTATGATAGATAGTAAGTATTGTAGCTCAAGTAATATAATATATGATACTCACCCTCAGAGACACACTAATACGTGTGAGTGACTGAGGGTGATAGTCCGCTAGATATCGACGTATAAATACGCTACTGTAAGGGGCTTGAAACGTGTTAGATATATCTAGCCATCGGGGAAAATAAATAAATATCAAATACGGAGTGAAACCCGAAGTCCGATCGGGACTCTTTCCCTTAATCTACATACTCTTGACAGCAAGAGCTTGCAAAACTCACAACAATATTTCGTCTTAGTGGTCCTCAAGCTCTCCCCAGGAATCGAGCTAGGAATCGAGCTTTACAAGTTCTCTGTACGGAAGCCTCGCTAACTCTGCGCGTACATACACTAACGGGGAAAGAACGGCGATTGAAGGTGTTTAAAGGCTCGGCAGGCGATCGCTCATAGTAGAATACTAATTGGACACCCGAACACAGAGGAACTCTCATCTGTTTTGTGAGGAAGACTTCGTGCCTTGCGTCTACAGAAACATAGAGACAACAATGTCAAAACGTACGGTGTCACAGAGACATGCTTTCCAACGATTGGTTATTCATTCAATCATTCATTATCTAGCCACATTTCAGCCCAGCCAGTACATTAATACTAGCCTCGAATAACTGCTTGAATGATGCGATAACACTTGCTCCGGTTTAAGGGGCAAGCCCAACTTATATAAAGCACACGACTTCGGGCCTCTTCTTCTCGCTCCGATTTGCTCTATTCCTTGCACAATGAATATGCCTCCCATTCAGCTTGGGCTCGTTGTGTCTCTCCTCTTCGGTGCTTTCGCTATTTTTCCTGTTCAAAGTATAGCCATTGCTACCGACCAGGTTTTATCTCGGGAGACTGCGCTTCATGGAGGCATTGCGACCGAAGCTGGTGCGTTCATCTTTCGTGAAGATCACTCACCGGTTCATTCTGTCGTTGACCTATAGCGCCGTGTACGGAAGCAGGGATCAACATTCTTCAGCAAGGAGGGAATGCAGCTGACGCGGTTTGTTGCTACAGTTGCTCGTATCTGAATGAACTTACGATCTATTTTTGTGTGTAGATCATCGCATCAGGCCTTTGTGTGGGAGTGATATCTGCCTACCATTCGGTACGTTTTAAGAACAGAGTGAATCGTTACCCCATTTGTCTATCGATCTTGGTTCCTCACTGAGTGTATCCTGACAGGGGATCGGTGGAGGTGGATTCATGCTCGTCCGGTTCAACAAGGACGACGGCAGCCACGACTACGAGATGATTGATTTCAGAGAAACTATGCCTGCTGCTGGTACCGAAGACATGTATGTCAACAACTCTGACGAGGACGCATCTTTCTTGGGCGGTCTTTCGGTCGGTGTTCCGGGAGATTTACGTGGATGGGAGATGCTTCATCAGCGGTGAGTATGTGTTTGACAAGGGCGGTAATAAGGTACAAGCTTCAACGTCAATGTCTTTTTGTCGACTAGGCACGGATCCCTGCCTTGGGAAGATCTTTTTACGCCGGCCGTGAATTTCGCGCGAAATGGGTTCGAGGTCAATGTCGACCTCGCTGCTGCTTTGCAAGGGCTAGACTTTATCACGCAAGATGCCATTTGGGCGGAAACATATGCCCCAAATGGCACCGTTTTAGTAGAAGGAGATACGTGCTACCGGAAGGTAAGAGCAACATCGATCTTGATTTCTTCGGATGTGTCCAACTATTATTAGAGGTACGCTGACACCTTGGAGACAATCGCGAAACAGGGCGCGAACGCGTTCTACACCGGTAACATTGCTATCAATACTGCTTCAACTATATATCAAAATAACGGGATCATGACCACTGACGATTTGGCTGGATACACGGCAATCGTTCGTCAGCCTCGCAATATCACATATCGTGATACTAGAATTTTCTCTACTGTGGCACCGTCTAGTGGCACTGTGGTACTTAGCGCGATCAAGATCTTCGAGGGTTTCGATAGGAACGTCTCGGACAGGTGAGTACATATGTCGAAATCCCAGTTTTTTCTGTATCCAACATGTTCATATTGATTCATAGTGATCTCTCCATCAATCTAACTACTCATCTGCTAGTGGAAGCCACCCGATTTGCATATGGACAGAGGACCGAATACGGTGACCCCGCTTTCACTCCAAACGTCACCGAGCTCGAAGCATATTTCCTCACTGAGACCGTACTGAACGAAACTCGGAGTAAGATCATGGATAACCAGACGTTCCCCGTGACATACTATAACCCCGAGAACTACCAGGTACTCATTGATAATGGTACTTCGCACATGGCGGTGATTGATAAGGATGGGATGGCTATTTCATTGACGACCACTGTGTGAGATTTTGAATGTTCTCTGATGAGGACTTGCTCACACCCTGAAAACTGGACAGAAATAATTTCTGGGGATCATATTTGATGACTGTCGATGGAGTCATCCTCAACGATGAGATGGGTGATTTCTCTTCTCCGGGAGAGATCAACGATTTTGGATTCAGCGCTTCCCCCGCTAATTATATCGTGCGTGCCAATGCCATCTTGAATAATACATCCCTTTGAAAGAAACTCCAGGCTGGCGGAAAACGACCACAGTCATCCATATCGTCCTCGATCGCAGAGGATTTAGAGACTGGAAATGTCATTATCGCGACTGGAAGTGCAGGCGGAAGTCGAAGTATGTCTCTCAAACTGTCAAATCCGGTTTTACGTCCAACTCACAACGTCCGTCTCCCTCTCTCTCTTCTTAGTCATCACCGCCACCCTCCAACACCTCTACCACCACATCGACCAAGGCCTGAACTCGACTCTCTGTGTTCATCACTCTCGCTGGCACGACCAGCTTGACGGTAACACGTATTTCGAGTACAAGTCGGAAAATGTCGGAATTGCTGGGTACGATAACGCTACCGTAGCTTATTTCAGAGAGATGGGGTATAATATCTCGTATCAGAGTACGACGGGGTCGACAGCACATGGTATGTGTTGTTATAACTATTCTCTAGCTGCCTCGATCGCTATTCTGCTGATTAATCACCGATTTCTCTTATTATAGTTGTTATTCGCCAACCGAATGGGACGATTGAAGCTGCAAACGATCCTCGAAAGGCAGCTGGTGCTGGTTTGGCTTATTAGCTTCTCCTTAATCCAATGCTCGTCCACATTCAAATAACTTCTTGTTATGACTGGGGTTTGTGAAAAATGAAGAAACTCGGCTTCCTGAAATACTTTTGAACAAGGATCGGTGTGGAGGATTACTCACCTTGATAAGCCACATCTAGGGTTTTTTTAAAACATGTTCCTCGCAATATCGGTTCCCAAAGCCGTCAAACAGCTCGATGACCTCCAGATTGCACGCAGAAGATAAACGCTCAGCATATAACTAGATTTGAGTACCTTATAATCAAGTTCTTTGACCAATGAAGATTGATAGGTACAATAAGAGCACCAGATAGTTGGGAAGCAAGTGTATCACGACCGCGACCTTGAGCAGAGACGGAGCATGACAAATTTCACAGTGCCTCGAAGAAAGGCAGATCAACTTAGGTTTGGACAGGAAAACTTTTGTAACGATTTCTGTAGATGGTCTGTAGAAGATTGGTTGTTGGTCGCTGTTGTCTAAAGAGCTCTGAATAAGTAAATCTGCTGAACTGTTAAAGGTTGACGCAAAAGTTTACCCTCTTTCCAGAGGTGCGATTTAAAGATGGCAAGTGAAGCATAGTCACCAAACGAGAATAGAGCCAACAAAATTGCTCACGATTCAAGCTACTCTTGGTGTGGCAGGAAAGAAAATTACAGGATGTGGAAAACAAGATACTCGATTCAGTCCTCCTTCGTACAATACTTGTCGAAATAAGCCTTAAACGACAAAGAAAAAGAAATAGCAAGAAGATCACAATGTAATAATCTAGTTTTAAAAAACCACGCAATTGCAACAGGCATCCATCAATCGAGACGTTTGCTGTCATATACTTTCAGCTTCGGTAGGTAACGCTCAAAACTCAAGACTCAACATTCAATCATCAATCACAATAACATCCTCCTCAAACTTATCATCTAAACCCTCCATCATGATTAACCCATCTTCTTCCAATCTCCTCTTTTTGCTTGGGCTTCTGAGCTCCGAAAACCCAGAACTCGGATTCGCGGGTTTAAGTTTTCCATGGGTAGAAAGTTTTGGTTTCTTAGTCGCGGGTTGACCGTCTGGGTGGCTACTATTGTTTTGAATATTTTCCGATAATAAGTCGACGAGGATAGCACCGTCGTTGTCGTCTGGTAAAGACCTTTTTAAGGACGCGCGTGGAGGAGGAGGTGTAGAAGGTGAAGGAGCAGGAGCTTTCGTTTTTTTGACGAGTTTGGGAAGTGGAGAGGGGAGTATGAAAGGTAGGGTAGTCGAGGGCTGATTCGGCAGCCCACCGATACCAACTGACACAGTCTCCCATTCCCCCTCCTCATCAACGATACTAATAAATTTCCCACTGCCCACATTTAAACTGTGTAACGTCCGAGAATAATTGTCTTCCCAATCTGGATCAACTAGAACACGTTTGTCTTCGTACACACTGATTTCTCGGTCGCCCGATATGCCTTTAACGATATCCCCCAATGTCGTCCTCTTCACATCACATCTTACACTCGTATACACATCTCTGCAAACACCACATCCAGGGTTCGGTTTCGAATAGGCGATGGAGCTTAGTGGAACGGAGGGTTTAAATTGGATGTGTACGTTTCGAAGTTTAGTGTAAGCTTTTGCATCGAAAGATTTTCGCAAAAGGTGTAATGCTTGCAACACAATCAACCCAGAGATAATAGCATTCGTAGTAGCTATCGCAGGGATTATATTTCCTGCCATCTCTTTCACTTCCCATTTTGTCTTTTGCTCAATCCCATATGCAAACGAACGGAGATTTGACGCGGCGGTGACGAAGTTTAGTGTGTCTTCGTCATCTTTGTCGAAGTCGATTGTCTGGGTAGGGTTAGAGGAGAGTCGCAGAGAAAGAGCGTTCACACTGGGGAAGGAGTTCCAATTCAAAGTTGGCATAGGATCAGTTACGTGGACGTACCTCGAAATGAAAAGCTCCAAATTCTCCTTTAATGTCAACTTTTTCTGATCTTTGAGTGCTACACGAGCACTGGCCGTTGTAGCTGCAGCAGACGTCGAGGTCGAAGCGATAGGCTGCAAATCACCGTTTGTATTGTTCCCATTCTTCTGCGCCCCACCCTCTCCGTTCTCACCAACCCAGAAAGTCCCATCCATTATTTTCTCATAATCCAAAGACACAGGCGGCGCTCGATGTTTCCACATGTCGCTCATACCGAGGAGTCTCTCAATGTCGTGTTTGAATATTTTCAGGAACGCTTGTTTAGCGGGACTTTCTGTAGGCGATGAGTTGAGGGTGAGATTTCGGATTGCATCCCGAACTTTCTTGAAAGATTGTGCTTCTTTTCGGAGGTTGGCGATTTCTTCGGCTGGGAAGGACGAAGGAATGTTCATCAGTCAAACAGACGTATATTATTGAGTTCTAAATTCACCATTTTCACCCTGCTTCTCAGCTTCATCAAGTTCCTCGCCTGCGTCCTCATCTATTCCAAATAGTTGTCTGTATACACCACGACGTTAGACATTAACATTAAACAAGAATCTTTTTACTTTTTTCACATTTACGCACCCCATAAGATAACTCTTACTCCAAACAATACAATGGATAGGCTGACTGGGTGTCGAGCGGATTGTACAAACAGGAAATGTTTTCGGAGTTGGTTTGGGGATACAGTCGAAACATTCTGTGAGGTCCTGTTCATTGATTAAGGACGGCTATTATAAGGTTGGCAAATTAACGACGCACCTTCACCAAAGGTTGCACCTGCCCTAAATACCCCGCAGTCCCAGATTCCACTAAAGGAACGTTCGCGGCCATACACATCTTGTTTACGTGCCTTCTTGCATCTATACAATACAAACACCCCCGTTATCCTACTGCCAACGAAATTTCATTCCGGATAACTCACCTAAATTATCCAATGCATTCAATACCAAATCAAATCCCTTGAACCACTCCAGATCATATTCCTCTTCTTTGATATTCCCAAAAATCGGCTTTATCTTTATGTTCGGATTGAAATCCCCCGCAACCCGCGCCGCAACTATACTTTTACTCTTCTTTACGTCTTTTTTCCTAAACAAAAACTGACGGTTGAGGTTGGATAAGTCGATGGTATCGAGGTCCAGGAGAGTTATATGTCCGAAACCGGTCAAAACGATGTTCTTTACTAAATTGTAAGCGATAGTCAGTAGAAGAGAAGAGAAAAGAGCTGTCAAGACTTACACAATTCACATCCAATTCCACCTGCGCCAACCAACAACACCTTCGTTTCAGCCAATCGAGAATGTAGTTCAGGACCTAGAATGGCCTTGGCGTGGGCTGTACGTCCTGAGGCAGTCGACATTCTTCGTAGCTCAATAATGGCCTAGTATCAAGTTGGCTACGAATTGGTTTCTAATGCAAGGTACTTGAAGAAAGATTGACCGATAGACCAATAAGTAGAACGAGACGCGGTTGTGGTCCAACAACTCGAGTTTAACACCTAACCTTAATTTCCGTTATTTATCGCCGACCCGATTTGACTATATAGCATCCATTCTTTTCTCCATTACCGACTTAGCCCTTCTCACTATAAATCCACTTTCTGCTACCCAAGAATTTTGGCGTCGTTGAATTTTCTCTGTTCCTCTCTGTTGCCATTAGCACCTTTAGTTGGCAATAACGGTGGCCTTGCATCTCTCTGTCTCTTCTTATCAGTGTCCTCTCTATATCTTGCTTTATATATCATATAGTATATCCCTATCTTCAGGCTCAAAGCTCAAAATTTTCAAAGTTCTGACCATATTGCATAAATATTGCAACACCATTCAGTACAAGGTATGTTGGAAGGGTTGTGGTCCATGAAATGATGTGGGAACCAGTGGCATATGATAAATTTCAAAAAAGCTGTTCAGGACTTCCATGCAAAGTATCCCAACAAATCAATGCTTCAAACTCTTAACTTGGTCAACTTACTAATTGTCCTATTTCCCATTGATCATCCAGACCTATTCCTAAATCCTTAGTCAAACCAACACTGGACAACATACTGTGGTGACGAAGGGAGAAAGCACAGAGGAAGCACAGGCTCAAAGCACAAACCGAAGTGAGGGGTGGGGCTAGCACCACACATGAAGGCGGAAAGATAAAATGATCAAGACGGCAGTGATAGCGCAGGGGCCAATCACTAGGGTCGCACAAGGAAAACTAGTTCCAAAGACCAAGTAAGTATATTGAAGGTAAACGATGATACAGGTACTAACCTAGTTCCAAAGACCAAGAGGTCAAGATGGGGAACTAGGTGTCAGCTACTGTACTATATATACAAGGGTTCGGATGAGTAAGCGACAGCGCGGGAAGCCGATAGAAGTGTCTGGAATGTGATGGAAGGTTCTGACAAGTGATAGATGGAAATAAAAGGATATGGAAACATGGAGAAGGGTTCAGGTAGTCACAAAGGTAAAGGAAAGAGGGAATGTAGGAGAAAACGAAGTAAGTACCGTATCCTGTATGGCATGTCATGACATTACCCCCCTTCTACAGTCGATGTCCCAGTGACTATTTCCGTGAGGTTTTCATAACGTTGCCAGGGTAAAGAGTTGAAGATGGTCGCTGAAATTTTTTGTGGTGCATTTGAGTGTTTTGCATAAAAATCTGTGATTGCCTCATCGCTTGTGCCCACTAAGTTTTCTTCATGCTCCCAACTGTTGTGGCCTTCATCGTAACCCTTCCACTTTACCAGGAATTGCAACTTTTTCCATCGTCCAAAGATCTGACTGTCCAGGACCTCCTCCACATCGTAGAACTCTTCTCCCTCCAAATTTCGGGCTCCGGTGGTGGTGGCTCGATTCCATTGACTTCATTCCCTTTCCAGGGAGACAAGTGGTTGGTATGGATGTTATCGTGGATTTTCATCCAGGTAGGTAGGTGTAATCGATATGTGAATGGGCCCGTTTTCTCTGCGACTTCAAATGGACCTAGCCGTTTGCTCCCCAGTTTCTGGTTCTTTTGCCATACTTTTAATTTACTCAGGGATAACCAAACCAGTTGTCCTACTTCGAATTCCTGTACTTTCCCCTTTACACCCTCTCTAATGCGCTCCTTGCTCATTCATAGTGCTGCCTCTGCATCCTCTCGTGCATGCTGGAGCAGTTCTAGCCGGTGCTCGATGGATGGGTATTTGGTCTCAATGCCATTTGGAATGGTGAACTCGGGGGTGTAACCATAAAGGGTTTCGAAGGGGGAGTGGCTGTGTGCAGAGTGGATACGAGCATTCATGACAAACTCAGCAGTAGGGATTAAGAGGTCCCAGTCATCCTGTCAGCGACTTACGTACATGCGAATGTAATGTTCAATTTCCTGATTAGCGCGTTCTGTCTGTCCATTTGTCTCAGGGTGATAGGCTGTGGTCAGGGCGGAGTCAATTCCTAGCCGCTTCAGTAGTTGTCGCATAACGTCTGCTGCAAATTGAGGTCCTCTATCCAAGATGAATCGACGGGGTAGGCCATGTAAGTGGAAGATTTCTTTATAAAAGAAATCTGCTACTCCTTCTGCGGTGATCTCTGTTGTACAGGGGAAACAGTGAACCATCTTCGTGTAGTGGTCCACGAAGGTGATGATAGCATTGTGGCCGTCTTGCATCATAGGTAGTTCTCCAATCAGATCCACACCAATGTCCTGCCAGGGTCCTTCCAGTACAGGAAGAGGTTGAAGAGGAGAGTGGTGGTGAGGGTTCAGGCATTTGCGCTGGCAGTGGTCACATCCATCAACGTACTTGTCTACAAAGGAGTGCATCCCAGGCCACCAGTACAGTCTGCTGACTGTCATGACATGCTATACAAGATACAGTACTTACCTTATTTCTCCTACATCTCCCCCTTCCCTCATTGCTGTTACTGTTTGGATCCATCTACATCATTCCGCATCCTTCTATCACATTCCAAACACTTCCATCAACTTCCCATGCTTTTGCTTACTCATCGAGACTCTTGTATATATAGTACAGTAGCTGACACCTAGTTCCCCATCTTGACCTCTTGGTCTTTGGAACTAGGTTAGTACCTGTATCATCGTTTACCTTCAATATACTTACTTGGTCTTTGGAACTAGTTTTCCTTGTGCGACCCTAGTAATTGGCCCCTGCACTATCACTGCCGTCTTGATCATTTTACCTTTCAGCCTTCGTGTATGGTGCTAGCCCCACCCCTCACTTCGGTTTGTGCTTTGAGCCTGTGCTTCCTCTGTGCTTTCTCCCTTCGTCACCACACTGACTAGTTCCAGGGTGCCATGCATCCCTGGATGACCTGCAGTAGGTGCATCATGACAGTGTTCCAGGATTGTTTTCCTTAGCACCATATCTGGGGGAACATAGACTTTATTGCGATAGTAGACCAAACCGTTTTCCTCCCTCCACTCGGCTGTGCCACTAGTGAGACTTTGGGGTCCCTTGATACCTTTCAGACCATCCAGGACTTCGGCCTCCCGTTTGCTAATCTGCCGAATGCAGTCAAGGAGGGGGTTATGAAGAAGAACCATGGTTGCCGCATTAAGGAAGTGCTCGGGTTTTAGAACAATCTGTTCCCTGTTGTCCTCTGCATCTGTGACCTGATGCTGTGCCATACATGAGAGTGCATCAGCTTGAGTGTTAGCTTTGCTGGGGCGATGCTTAAGACGGAAATCAAACCAAGAGAGCCATAGTGCCCATCATGCTTGTCGGCGGCTGAGGTCTTGGGCTGTCTTCCAGTATTCGAGGTTCTGGTGATCGGTTATGATTTCAAAGGGTTCTGGGGATCCTTCTAGGAAGCTTCTCCAGTCTTTCAATACCTCAATAATGGCCAGCATTTCCCGATCATAGATCTCGTAGTTTCGCTCGGCTGGATCCATGCTGGATCCATGGAGGAGGAGCGATATGCGACGGGGTGCCAGAGTCCATCCTCCTGTAGGTGCGAAAGCGTACCTCCAGTAGCAAAGCCTGATGCGTCCACTTCGATCCAAGTTTGTTTCGATGGATCCCATAGTGTGAGGATTGGTGCTGATGTAAAGGATTCCCTTAGTGAATCGAAGGCTTCCTGCTGTTGTGATCCCCAAACCCATTTAGTGTCTTTGCGGGTAAGATCATTCAGGGGTCGAGCTTTCTTTGCGAAACCGTCGATAAATCTCCGATAGAAGTTAGCAAATCCTAGGAAGCCTCGAAGATCACGTAGCATTGTAGGGGCCTGCCAGTTACTAACTGCCTCTATTTTGACTGGGTCCATTTGCACTTCTCCTTCACTGATTACCAGGCCTAGGTATTCGATGGAAGGCTGTTCGAATTCGCATTTCTCTGGTTGCAGATATAGGTTGTATTTGCTGAGGTGTGTAAGCACATCGTTGACTATACTTTGATGTTCCTCCAGAGTTTCAGTAAAAACTAGAATGTCGTCCAGGTAAACGGCCACCTTCCCAGCAGCGATGAGGTCAGCAAATATGGAGTTCAAGAGGGCTTGGAACGTAGTGGGTGAGTTTGTTAGGCCGAAGAACATGACGAGGGGCTCAAAGAGTCCTCAATTTGTTGCAAATGCTCCCTTCCATTCATCACCCTCTTTAATCTGCACATTGTTGTACCCCCAGCAAACATCTATTTTGGAGAAGACCTTGGCTTTATGCAGTTGGCTGACAATGTCCGTGACGAGGGGAAGTGGGTACCAGTTTTTTACTGTGTATTCATTGAGTTGCCGGTAATCCTGTACAAATCGAAGTTTACCATCCTTCTTTTTGACAAAGAAGACCGGCAACGCCAATGGGGATTTGGAGGGGCGGATGTAGCCTTTGCGCCGATTCTCTTCCAAGAACCGGTTCAGTTCTTCCTGTTCGTTTGGGGACATGGGGTAGATTTTTGTCCGCATGGTCTCAGGAGCATCGGGTTTCAGATCTATGGCATGGTCCCAAGGCTTATGTTCTGGTAGCCGTTCTGATTCTTTCTCAGAGAAGACCTTTGCATGTTTTTGGTACAATGAGGGGACCATCTCTTCAAATGACTTCGACGGCTTCTCTTTGTAGGCAGCCTCTGCGAGCTGTTGAGAATACGTGTACCCTGCAGAACACCAAAGTTCTTCTGACGTATGGCCAATGATTCCAGCTCGAACTAGCGCTCTCCTCCGCTTCCTGTTGCCTACCAACCGATACAGAGGGGTGCTTTCAGTGTATTCATGTATCTCTGGGTCAGGCGTGGGGCGAGGGAGAGTTTCTTCCGGCACTTGGGGTTGGTCATCAGGCTCCGGGATGGAGAAGTGAACTTGTGGAGTTTCCTTGGGTTCGGGGATTTCTTCGATGGTCATGGGGTGCGGAACCTTTCTGGGAGGGGTGACAGCCAATCGCCCTTCTCTCCAGTCAATGTCTGGGTTGACCTTTCGGAGCCATGGAAGTCTGAGGATGATATTTTCAGACCCGAGGTTGGTGACGAGGTATTTGAGGAGCTGGGGTTTGTTTTGATCTATTGTGGAGAACAGGCGTACAGAGTGTGTGATCTGCCCTGCGGTGTTAAGAGACCCATCAATGTTATAGAGGGTAATTGGATGGAGAAGATGGCGAAAGAGAATTTGATGTTGTCTAACAAAATGGTCATGAATGAAGAGACTGGTGGCACCGGAGTCTATCATTGCTGCGCTGTCTGTATTCTTGAGTCTGCCTTGCAACTTAATTGGTACACGGAAGTGAGAAACATCACTGAATTGAGCGGAACCAATTGTACAGGAGGGTATAGATGTATAGGTAGAAGTAGATGAGGAATACAGACTAGGGAACCAGGCGGCAGCCATGGCAGGTTCCCACTTTAAAAATTCGAGCGTAACTCCGCCATCTGCTCTGCCAATTCCTTTTGTCCCACAGTAAGCATCTGAAGGATCTTTGTGAAGTCGGTAGCAGGGGCCGGTGTGGCAGCAGTGATGGAGGTGGAGGGCTCACCAGCGATAGATGTGGCGGCCACAGAACGCGGGGTGGGTCTTGGAAGTCCCAGGAACTTCCTGCGGCAGACAGCTGCTAAATGATCAGTTAGTCTACAATGATTGCAGACATCTCGTTCGTGGTGTCCATCTGCCTTGCGATGTTCTCTGGATCTGCACCCATAGCATCTTCCCATCATGGACCTCCGATAGTCTTCCGCAGATTGTCCGGTAGTGGTGGCGTCCACGTCCATTGCATTTGGATCGCGAGCTGGAACAAAAGGAGTCGGGGTATAGGAGTTGAAGCTGGGAGTACTTCGGGTGTATTGTTTCCCTTCCTCATTGGCACGTTCGTTCTGTCAGTTGTCAATGCGAATCGCTTCACTGATCAGCGCATTCATCAGGTCTGTGTTGGCTTGGGAGTTAACCAATCCGTCCTTGATTTGCTTTGAGAGGTGGTCATAGAAGCGATCTCGAAGGTCGGCATCCGAATATCCAGTCCTGCTGGCGTACTGCTTGAAGGTTGCAGCATAGGTTGCCACCTGGTCCTTTCCTTGCCAGAGACTTTTCAGAACTCGTTTGGCCTCTACCACTGGATCTGCTGTTTCAAACCGTTGCCTAAAGGCGCCAGTGAAATCAGCCCAGGTGGGGTAGAGGAGGGCAGGAGCTGGTACTCCTGCAGCATCCGCTCGAGCGACTTGGCTAATGTTCTCTGAGGTGGGAGTAGCCCAAATAGCTGCGTCACCATCAAGGTATGAGATGGCCGATTTGATTTTTTCCTGTTCATTACTGAGGGAACGGATACCCTGGGCCCATAGCTCGAAGGCAGCAATGAAGCGTCATGCATCGTCACTATGCTTCCCATCATACATCTGGGGTTTGCTAACACCTTTGTTGGTGCTTATGTTGTTGGCAATGCTGGCTACTGCCGATTGTAGCGCCATTTGTTGTGTGGCAAGTTGTTGAATCAACACCGCAAGGTCTTGGGTGGTAGGATGGTGCGACATGATGGAGGTGTTTTCAGTGGGGATAGGCTCAGGAGATGGGGATAACGGTTCCAGTGTAACCGAGATATCGATGACAATAGGCTCTGGAGATGGGGTTGATGCGACAGGGTCGGCTTCAGTTTCTAGCTCGGGTTCTAAGATAACAGTAGAGATAAGCGCAGGAGAGGATCTAGCAGATGGTACAGCACTGGTAGGGTTTGAAAGTCTACCAACCTGGCTCGGAACTTGGCTTGGAATTCTTGGGATGTCTATGAATCGTCCATTTCCTGAATCCCTTGGAGTGATGGGAGCGGGGTTACGGTATCGGTTGGGGCAAGGATTTTTGTCGCAGTCAAACCAAGCATTGTGTTCTTCGTCTGGATTGTATTTGGAATGAACATCGCACTGATCTTGAATATCAAATGCGTGTAGAAATCCTGAACAATCAATGTCTGGTGTAAACGAAGGCGTAGCGGCAATGGAAGGTGGAGAACCGGGTAAGTCTGATTTCCACTCCTCGTAGGATCAGTTGGAAAGGCTGATGGTACGAGTAGAGATCTTGACCTAATGTGGTGACGAAGGGAGAAAGCACAGAGGAAGCACAGGCTCAAAGCACAAACCGAAGTGAGGGGTGGGGCTAGCACCACACATGAAGGCGGAAAGATAAAATGATCAAGACGGCAGTGATAGTGCAGGGGCCAATCACTAGGGTCGCACAAGGAAAACTAGTTCCAAAGACCAAGTAAGTATATTGAAGGTAAACGATGATACAGGTACTAACCTAGTTCCAAAGACCAAGAGGTCAAGATGGGGAACTAGGTGTCAGCTACTGTACTATATATACAAGGGTTCGGATGAGTAAGCGACAGCGCGGGAAGCCGATAGAAGTGTCTGGAATGTGATGGAAGGTTCTGACAAGTGATAGATGGAAATAAAAGGATATGGAAACATGGAGAAGGGTTCAGGTAGTCACAAAGGTAAAGGAAAGAGGGAATGTAGGAGAAAATGAAGTAAGTACCGTATCCTGTATGGCATGTCACGACACATACCATCCAAAAACTTTGTATGATGATCAGCAGTGCAAAATGGAACACTATGGAGGGGGTGATGCTATAAACATCTTTTTTTCCCTAACTTTTCAGGCATTGGTTGTTAAAGGGTTACTTACTTGTATATAAGCTGTAGTTAATTGTTGTGTTCCTTTAGCTTTGACCTTGTCTATACTACCTGGTTTAGCCCAGAGCCTTGTTCTATCCCCTTTTGATCTTTAACTGTCTGAGACCTTGGAGTGTAGTGTCTAGTGACATCAGTTGCCAGTACCAGTTGGCTAACACATTGCAAACATTTCATAGAGTTGTTCTTTCAGCCAGGCCCATCTCTTCTGCACCTCTGCTTCTTCATCCCCCAGTCCAAAGTGTGTCAGCAACTCACTAGCTATCTCAAAAGACAAACAGGCATCACATAATAGTCAATGAGCAAGAGGACAAAAAAGATAATGAGGATGGAATAAAACCCAATACTAGTCTAGCTACCAAGGAGAATAGATGAGAATAGAGCTAAGGAATATAACTATAAAGTATCCTATCTTATATATGTATAGTAAATGAAACCATGAGAACTCTCTCTCACTGTAACAGTGAGGATATATAATATGAGTCACTTATATCCATAAGTAAAGTTGTAGGGATACAATGAGTCAACAATAAGGCAATATACAAGAAATGTGGATGCAAGACAATAATGATGACAACCTGTCAATGAACTGACAGGCATGAGAGAGTCGTACCTAGATGAAACAACAATGTGAGAACAATAAGGTTGCCACATGTAATCTAGAATGGAAATGAAAATATAATAAGTGCTAATGTAAATGCCAGGGTGCTTAAGTAAAGGAATATTGAAAGAAAAGAAAAGAATAATAGAAAAAGATGCTTTCATAACATAATGTTTTTGTACCAAAGTGTGCAACAAACTCCTGTTTGAACTATTCCTGACTACCAGGGCAGGTACCTTGCTTTGATCAAAATACCATCCACTCATACATTGTACTACACTTGTGTTGCTCCCTTTAAATATGTCAATGCAGTGGGGAAGGTTTAACTGGTGTTCCTTCCCTTTTTACCCTTTCTGTACAAACCTCCCTGCTGTATGGAACCTTGATGGTAGGGTTGACCATTTATAAATGACCCCGAGAGTGGGACCCTTGGTACAGAACTACATTTAGGGGATTTGATCATTGACATTGAGGGATCCACACTTGTGCAGAGAAGGGCTGGGCTCTCAATGTCAGCGACTTGCTAGCTCTCACAAGAGACAACTAGGCATCACACGATAGATGATGAGCAAGAGGGCGAAAAAGCAAAAAGAGGATGGATAAGACAACCCAACTACAAGTCTAGCTACCAAGGAGAATAGACGAGAATAGAGCTAAGGAATATAACTACAAAATACTAAGTCTTATATACTAATGGGATATGAAGCCGTGAGAGACGTCTCGCGCCGTAACTGTGAGGATCTACAATAAGAGTTGCTTGTATCCATAAGTAAAGCTGTAGGTATTAGGTGAGTAAACAATAAGGCAATATAAAAAGAAGCATGGATGCAGAACAATAATGACGTCGTCTTGTCAATGAGCTGACAGGCACGAGAGAGTCGCGCCCAAGTGAAACGACAATGCGAGAACAATAAGGTTAACGCGTGTAACCTAAATGGAAATGAAAATATAATAAGTGCTAGTGCAAGTGCTTTGGTGATTAGGTAAGTAAATAAAAGAAAAGGAAAAGAATAATGAAAAATAATGTTTCGTGACATTACCCCCTCCCTAGGGCGCGAGTTCCACAAAGCGCCTGTCGTCTAACGAAATTTTCGGAGGGTAATTGTGGTGGTGTGTTTTCAGTGTTTGCCTGGGGCATAGGGCGGAATAATTCGGTAGGGAATAAGGAAATAGGGATTTCAAGTCGATTCAGGGTGGCGGGTTTGGGTTTGGTCGGGTTCTTGTCATGGAATTCCTTCAACAAATCGGAGGAATGTGTGATGTTGGACCGAGGTTCCCAAGTGTCTTCATGTGGTCCATACCCTCGCCACCTGACCTTGTACTTGATTCCTCTTCCTACCTTTCGTGAGTTGAGAATCTCCTTGACTTCGAATTCTTCTTCTTCTCCTACAATGACAGGAGGTGGTCGAGTGTTCCGTGGTTGAGAAGGGAATTGTGGTTCCCTGTAAGGGGTAAGGAGGACTTCGTTGAAAACGTTGTGAATATGTTTCCATGTCGAGGGAATGTCTAGTTTATAGGAACTAGCGCCTATCTTCTTTTGAACTGTAAACGGTCCAAACCGTTTGTCTCCTAACTTTTTCATCGGCTGGTCTGTCGACAAGTTAGTTCCCTCAAGCCAGACTTTATCGCCTGGCTTATACTCTACCCCAACTTTCTGCTTCCGGTCAAAGAACTTCTTCATATCGTCATTGGCCTTACCTAAGGCCGCTCCTACTTCCTCTCGAACTTTCTTCATGCCATCTGCGAACGCTTGTGCTGTGGGGTTGTCCAAAGTCATCTGGGGTGCAGTGCCTTTGTAAGGGTTTCTACCGTTGTCAGCGTAAAAAGGGGATACTTTCGTCGCAGAGTGTACTTGATCATTATAAGCAAACTCTGCAAGCGGTAACCACTCGTGCCAGTCATTTTGATAGTAGTTGATAAACAGACAGAGATAGTGTTCGATCTCCTGATTTGTCCGTTCTGTCTGGCCATTAGTTTGTGGGTGATATGCCGTAGTGTAGTTTGCTTCTATTCCTAAGAGATGGTAGAGTTCCTTCATGAAACGGGAATGATACTGAGGTCCTCGATCATGTACAATTTTTCATGGAATCCCATGTATAGAAAAGATATGGTTGCGATAGATTTTCGCCATTCCCTCTGATGTGACTGTAGTATGCGACGGAACAAGTCACAATCTTTTGGAAAAATGATCGATAAACACCGATATGGTGTTATATCCTCCCGATTCCGGTAGTTCCCCTATCATATCAGTGCCGATTATCTGCCATGGTTCAGTTGGTACCACATGTGGATGAAGTTGTCCGACTGGCTTGGTGTGATGTGATTTTGTCACCTGGCATTTCTCGCAACCTTCGACATATTTCCCTGCATCTCGTGTCACCCCTGGCCACCAGTAGTCCCGAGTGATCAACTCCGTGGTCTTGTACTGTCCTGGATGTCCCGCTAGCGGCATGTCATGGTACTGAGTGATTATTTTGGACCGGAGTAGGCGGTTTTTTGGTACATAAACATGCCCTTTCCATGTAATAACTTTGTCAGTTTCAGTCCACTCCGGGTTTTTGGCAGCTAGGGCATCTTGTACAATTCAATCTACTTGGTTTCTACTCTTTTGGATCTCTGATAGCAGGAGATCTTCAGGAGCCAATAGGTCGAGAGCATGGATGAAGACTTCTGGTTTCAGGGGAATGATGTTCTCGTTGTCCTTGTCCCCTGTCTCAAGACCTGTCATCCTGGACAGAGCGTCAGCTTTCGTCATTGATTTACCAGGCTTGTGAACGAGATCGAAATTATACTCCGCTAATTCCAGTACCCAGCGCGCTTGTCGTCGGTTGAGCTTCTGCGGCTTCTTGAAGTACTGGAGGTTTGCGTGATCCGTAAAAATTTCGATCTGTTCCTCTGCGCCCAGCAAATACTGCCGCCAGTCATCAAGGGAGTCCATAATTGCCATGAGTTCTTTGTCGTAAATCTCATAATTGCGCTCAACGTCATTGAGGGAACGGGAGCGAAAGGCAATAGGATACCACTTGCTATCGACAAACTGGGATAAAACGGCGCCATTAGCGTAATCAGACAAGTCAGCTTCTACTCGGAACTTTCCATGGTTTCAAGGAATGAGTAAAACCACTTCCTCACAGATTCGGTGTTTCAACTTCTCAAATGCATCTTCTTGCAAGTTCTCCCACTTCCAAGTTCCATTTCCAGTAAGCTGTGTCAGCGGCTTTGCTACAAGACTAAACCCACAAATAAAGCGTCTGAAGAAGTTGCAAAACCCTAAAAATTGCTGAATGTCATGCTTCTTGCGGGGAGTAATCCATTCGCGGATGGCCTGTACTTTCTTTGGATCCATGTGAATAGTTCCATTACCAATGATAATGCCAAGGTAGTCGATAACTGGTTTTTCGAAAGAACATTTTTCGGGTTTAAGGAATAACTTGTGCTCCCGTAGAATGTCAAGTACTTGTTTTACAATTCGCCGGTGTTCTTCGATGTCATCAGTGAATATGAGAATATCGTCCATATACACTATAATGTGTCCATCATTGATAAGGTCTCACAAAATGTGATTCATGAAACCTTGGAATGTCACAGGAGAGTTAGTGAGTCCGAAGAACATAACGGTTGGTTCAAATAACCCCTGGTTAGTTTGAAAAGCCGCTTTCCATTCGTCACCTTCCTTTATGCGGATGTTGTTGAATCCCCATCTGATATCCATCTTCATGAAGATTTTAGCGCCTTTTAAATGATCGATTAGCTCTTGAATGAGAGGAAGTGGGTACCGGTTTTTAACTGTCGTCTCATTCAGTTTACGATAATCTTGTACCGGTTGTAAGGTGCCATCTTTCTTTTTGACGAAGAAGAAGGGGGATACCATCTGCGAGGTCAAAGGTTGGATTCGTCCAGTTCAAAGGTTTTCTTCAAGGAACTTGTCGAGTGCCTCTTGTTCCTTTGGGTTTAGCAGGTATACCTTACAATCTAAAGGTTTGGAACCTGGCGTTAGATCGATAGCGTGGTCCCAAGGACATCATTGTGGCAACTGGTCGAATTCCTTCTGGCTGAAAACATCAGGATACTCTTTGACGTAGGGCTTGGAAGTGTCGAACTCTTCAACTGTTTCTTTCTTGGCTTGTTCCTCCATCCATTTCCGTGACTGTACCTGCTCATGAACATATCTATCCCAGTTGAACAAGAAAAGCTGTTCGCCTTCCTGCAACGCTGCTCTAGAATGAGTATCCTCTGGTGTCCAAAAGTGTGGATTGTAACCGCATCTTGTTGGACACCTGTCGAAAGTCAGTTCAGATGTTTTCCAATCAATACTAGGGTTATGATGTCATAGCCAGTCTAGTCCTAGAAAGATATTATTCTTTCCTAGACTTACCACTCCAAACTGGATGATTTCTGAATGATCACCGATAGTCATCTGGATCTCGACATACTTGTCTATTGATCCGGAGTCATTGAGTGTACCGTCGGCATTGTAGACAGGTGTCTTGATTGGTAAATCTTCCATGATGAGGTTGTGCTGTTTGACGAAGTCCGAGTCAATACACGAACCGGTAGCTCCACTGTCAAGGAGTCCCTCTGTGACGATTTGTCGAGCATCCTCCAGTGTCTCAAGTATTGCCAGAAGTTTCAGACTTTTGCCGCATGTCCTGCGAACATAACTTCTTTTGTTCTTGAGACTTCGGATGGCGGTGACTGCCATTTTCCAGTTCCGTTTTCATATGTCCATGACGGTTTCTTCCGAGGCTTCCTTCTCCCTGGAAGAGGGCATCCAAGTTCGCAACAATCCCACCGCTCTCGGGATTTGATCTTCTCTAACTCTCTGAGTTAGCCATTCAGCAGTGTCGGGTTCATACCGTATAGGTTTTTCGGATTTTTCGGTTTTGTGTGTGAAGGCGGATGCGTTTTTCTGTCTAGTACCTGTACTAATTACATAATCAACGCCATTATCAACAAAACCCGAAATGACCATGTTCGAAGGCTCCTGCAGACCTATATCTACTGAGGAGCCTTGGGAAAACCCAAATCGTTAATAAAATCTGTACGCTCCTGCTCACTCATATTCAGCATAATACCTCTGATCACCGCCTTCCTCTTGTGTGGGCAATTCCTGCTCATGTGGCCTGGTTCGCCACAGTTGAAGCACAACCGCTTCTCTCTTGCATGGTCGATGTCCATCGGCCTACCCGTTCCTCCGAATGTGGTGCCGGTGGCATCTCTGTCGCGACGTAGGCGGAAGCGACTATGGGAGGTGATCAAAGCACAGCACAAGCACAAACCTGAGTGTGAGTAACGCTCAACACACAAAGGCAAAAAGGAAAAGTGATCTCAGCGACAGTGATAGCACAAAGGGCCGATCACAAGGGTCAAATAAGGCAGGCTAGTTCCCAAAGACCAAGTCAATATTGAGTGTACACAAAGATACAAACACGAACCTAGTTCCCAAAGACCAAGAGGTCGAGATAGGGAACTGGTAGCTGTCTACTGTACTATATATACGAGTCTGAAACAATAGGAACCCAGGTAAGGGACAAGGGTAAAAGAACAAAGAACAATAGATATCAAAGAACAAGAACGCGAGAGTGAAATACTGGAAAGCGAATGAGAAACAAGGGAAGAACAATAAACTAATGACAGCGCGGGAGTGAGTGGTCATCTGAGCGATGAGTAACGAACGCGGTCATGTGGTTACTAAAGCATGTGAAAAAGAAGAAAGAAAGTGATAAAGAAAATGATATAGGTACTTAGTTGTCACGACAATCTCTTCTTGGTGCCGTAGGGTATTCTGCCCTCGGAGCTACTTTCAGCTCCTGTCGGTTCTGTTGAGTGGATGACTGTCCACAATTATGTCCCTGTGGATTAGCATTCCACCACCCCGCATATCCATAACCTCTCTTCTGTTTGGCCCATTGCCGCCTTATGTTATCAGCCCCTGTAACTATCTTCTTCAATTCCTTATAGTCTTCAAAGGGCTCTGTTCATCCCTTAATAATGTCTAACAAAAGGGTGTGATCAACTGCTCTCTCCGCTAGGGTAAGGACATGCGACTCGTCCTTCTTGTACCCGGCATCTTTCAGCAACAATTCAAACTCTTTGAAAAAGTCGCTGGCCAAAGACTTCCCCTGTCAGATATAAGTTAGTTTATCGCGAGCCTCCTTCTCCTTCGCAACATTTGTGAACTCCTTATCCATATCATCAATGAGCTGCTTCCCAGTGATGTCCCATGTCCCCCTGTCGATATCGAAGTGGTCGTCCGTGTAGACTTGGGCCCATTCATTGGCCTTTCCTCCGACCAGGAAGGACATGATAATGGTGGTGACATGATGGGAGTTGTCGACCTGTTTTGTCTCCGTTAACTCGGAAACGTAAGCCATCATTCTTCGTCGCCATGGTTGATAGGTGGCAGGGTCACCATCATAGTTCCCTGGTGTATTGACAAACACCTGGTGTGGACTAGAGGTGACATTATCGGCTTCTGGCAGGTCAGGCGCATGTATCGACCAATCAGTCATGTTGGGTTATAGCAAGGGGGTTGAGCGTGTTTGGTAAAAATGAAAATATGTAATGTATCAAGAAAACTAGTTTCCAATGGTATGTTGAATCCTAGGCAAGTTTGTAAAAGTTTGTTGTGACGGGTGGTGTGTGGTAGAAGCTCTATTCTTCTGTCAGCGACTCGCTAGCTCTCACAAGAGACAACCAGGCGTCACATGATAGACAATGAGCAAGAGGGCAAAAAAGCAAAAAGAGGATGGATAAGACAACCCAACTACAAGTCTAGCTACCGAGGAGAATAGACGAGAATAGAGCTAAGGAATATGACTACAAAATACTAAGTCTTATATACTAATGGGATATGAAGCCGTGAGAGACGTCTCGCGCCGTAACCGTGAGGATCTACAATAAGAGTCGCTCATATCCATAAGTAAAGCTGTAGGTATTAGGTGAGTAAACAATAAGGCAATATAAAAAGAAGCATGGATGCAGAACAATAATGACGTTGTCTTGTCAATGAGCTGACAGACATGAGAGAGTTGTGCCCAAGTGAAACGACAATGCGAGAACAATAAGGTTAACACGTGTAACCTAAATGGAAATGAAAATATAATAAGCGCTAGTGCAAGCGCTTTGGTGATTAGGTAAGTAAATAAAAGAAAAGGAAAAGAATAATAAAAGAAAAGAATAATGAAAAAGAATGTTTCATGACACTCAAGTCTACACTATGGGGTCTGGACATGAGGTGAAATTGTTGGATTGCTACTGGGGTGTGGGGTTTAATAGCCATTTTCAATAGGGATAACATCCCAACCATGCTTAGGCTAAAGGTTCATACTATTGGGGTGCTGCTAAAAAGGGCTTTTTGGACTGCAGGTACTTTGTAGGGCAGCCTCTGTGACCTTGGTAATAGTTATATGTAGTTACATCTTATCATGTTTTACTGGATGCTCCAGATTGCAGAAAATCATCAGTCATCTTTATTGTATGGATTCTGACCTAGCACTGATGGACACGGTGATAATCCAATGTTTGGGTTATGGGTAAAAATAGGGCAGGTATCTCCCCAAAAAAAGGTATAGATCATGGAGTATGAGACATTTATGGGTTTATGTATGGTGTTTCCTTGCAAACCAGGTTGGTAACCTCCCAAAAGTATTAGGTATGAGTTAATAGGGAGTCGACTGTATTTGTATATGAGGTTTTTCAGACACTCAAGGGCTTGATTGGAAATCATTGAAGGCCTGCCGCCAAAATCACGGGAAGGATTTTTGGGGGCCGAACCAACGATTCCGGATGAATCCTATACTATAAATTAGGGCGGTGCGCCTAAACCAGCGCTTTTTCTTATTAGTCATTATTTATGTCAGCAAAACTGTCAACGTTTTAGTGCTGCGGCGGCAGCGGCAACTTGAGTTTTTCCCACACATTACAATACACAATCTTGCGACGTGTTTGCTGCATGTTTGCTGAGTTGACTTAGGTTTTTCTCACACATTACTTCAAGCTTGCAATGTGTTTGCTGCATGTTTGCTGCATGCATTGCATGATAATTATGCTCTCCTTTGTTTCCCTTTCCCATCTTCTACTATAATTTCACACTATAATTGAAGTTCCTGATAGAGGAAATTTGACTACAGATAAAATGTTTGGTTTCTTACAAGCTATTGACCTGTGTGCAGGCTCTGACTACTATTCTCACTTTAAGGGATTCTGAGTCACCTCCCAATACACCTCAACATCGACAACAAAATGCTGATCGTGAGAGGGAACGACAAACACGTACCCTAGGCAGCCCTGAAAATCGACGTACACCTCAACCATCACCACATGGTGGACCAATACCATTCCAACTCAATATACCTCAAAATTATGTACCTTCCCAGCATTCACAAGATGATCTATTTCAAGTAATCAACCATAATGGCCAAGAGTTTCAATTGACTCAAGGAATTGCTAATCAACTCAGAAATTTACCTCCACTACTACCAACACGGGGCCATGGCCATGGCTGTACTTCAAATCAAGCAGTTGTAGGTGTAAAAATTCAAATACATAGTGCTGTGGCCACCAATCAATATCTTTACCTTATAGTCTCTTCATAATCAGAATCAGAATGCCCATGCAGGACCATCAAATTTGGCATATCAAAATCAGGTATTAGCATACTTATTTAGAGATTTTAAGGCTCATTTATTTTCTTGGTAGTTTCCTCACTTACCTGCTGAGCTACAAGCTCAACTAGCATTTGTACAGCCTCACCCTGCAATACCAACATTGAGACAGAATCATAGAAGAGCCCAAAGTCATATCCGTAATACATTCTTTTCTATATTACACTACTATTTATTGCTGACTATCTTTACTTTCAGAATCTATATCATTTAATCCAGAAAGGCTGACCCATGAGCATGAGAATAATGATCCTCCACAAGATGACTTTGAGAATAGCCAGAGACTTCCACCAGGTCCTGGCTATCTCACACCAGAAGGCCATGACATGCACCAACAACATGAACAGTTGCAAAATGTGATGCACAACTCCCAAGAGGTGCATGAGCAGCACTTGCAACAGCAAGAAATTGATGTGGGAGATCATGAACATCAAAATGATGCTCCAGATGAGCCTATTCCAATAGGTCTACAACCTATTGAGAATGATCGGATTTATAACTTCTGTTCTTTGGGAAAAATGGATATAGAGTGTCCATTTTGTGGTGCATTGCATTGGCAAGCAGAGAGACTTACACATTCCTCTGTAATAAATCCTAAATTTGGAGCATGCTGCAAATCAGGGAAGATTCAGCTACCTATGTTACAAAGTCCACCTATTGAAATCAGGAATCTCTTTACTGGAGTTGATCATAGCTCAAAGCACTTTTTAGACAACATAAGGAGTTATAATTCTGCTTTTGCTTTTGTATCATTGGGCCTTAAGATTCAACCACAGAATGATCCTGAACTTCCAAATACTGGGCCAAGGCAGTTTAAAATTAAGGGTGCACTTTGGCATTCTCTAGGCTCCCTTTTGCCTGAGGGTGACAAACCCCCAGTATATGCACAGCTTTACATAGTTGCACCTGAGACTGCTTTAGAGCAGCGCTTAGCCAATAACAGACATCATGGTACTGGGTTACTGTCATCTGTTATGCAAACAATATCTGATTGCCTTCACCACAATAATAACTTTGTGAATCTCTACAGATCAGCATACCAGAGAATACAAAACCTTCAGGCACAGGCTCCAAATTCCCTAAATGGTGCTTATATCAAACTACATTTCAGTGATACAAATGATCCTAGGAGATATAATATGCCATCAGCTGATGAGGTTGCAGTTGTTCTTCCAGGCCCAGGTACTGCCACAGATCATCGAGATATTATCCTTCAATGTAAGGAGGGGCCACTGAAACGTATATATGAAACCAATCCTGCATATGCACCTTTACATTATGTTTTACTGTTTCCCAGAGGTGAACTAGGATGGCACCTAAATATCAAATATGCAGATAGACCTAATGAACCAGCCTCTAATGATGATCATGTTACCCAGATGGAGTACTATGCATATCGCCTTCATCAACGCAATCTAGAGATTGAATCAAACCATCTGTTCTATGCCAAAAATCTTTTTCAGCAATATATTGTTGATGCATGGGCCCAAACTGATCAGTCACGCTTATCCTGGCTTGCACGCAATCAGAAGAAACTCAGAGCTGAGGTTTACAGTGGTTTAGTAGATGCTGTTCATTCAGGAGATGTTCAGCTGCAAGATATAGGGCAACGAGTTATCTTACCCTCTTCTTATATTGGAGGATCAAGACATATGTTCCAGCTCTATCAAGATTCTATTGCCTTAGGAAGAGCATTTGGAAAACCTGATCTATTTCTGACAATCACTGCAGATCCAAATGCACCTGAGATTAAAGAGGCTCTCCTTCCCGGACAGACAGCACAAGACAGACCTGATTTAGTTGCCAGAGTTTTTCGTGAAAAAGTACGGATCATCTTGAGGGCTATTGACAAAGGGTGTTTTGGAAAGTGTAGAGGCCATGTTTACACAATTGAATTTCAGAAGCGAGGACTACCTCATATACACATTCTTATTTTTCTCTATCCCCAATCACAATATCAAGAGGCTCATCAGATTGACAAAGTAATCTCTGCTCAGTTGCCTGATCCTGAAACACATCCAAATTTATTCATGTTGGTTGAAAAGCTGATGATTCATACACCATGTGGTGATCTCAACCCAAGTGCATCCTGTATGAAGGATTCAAAATGCTCCAAGGGTTATCCTAAGGTATTCCAAGAGCATACTGTTTTGTCAGAGGATGGCTATACCCTTTATGCTAGACCCAAGAATGGAAGGCTTTGCAAGAAAAAGGTCAATGGCATAGAAATTGATATTGATAACAGATGGGTTGTACCTCATAATCCTTGGGCTTTGATGGAGCTCAAATCACATGCCAACTTAGAGTGTTGCATTTCCATAAAAGCTTTCAAATACCTTCATAAATACATTTACAAAGGCCATGATCGTACAACCATGGCAATTGGGAAAAATAAAGATGAAATACAGCAATATATAGATTCCCGTTATGTATCTGCCTCTGAATCAGTTTGGAGGCTTTTTCATTATGATATGCATGAAGAAATCCCAAATGTTGTCCGCCTTGCAGTACATACAGAAGCTGGGCAATTTGTAGTGTTTGATGCTGATGCACCAGTAGAGGAGGTTCTTCATGCTGTTGGGTCAAAAGACAGCACACTTACAGCTTACTTCAAAGTTAATGCAGCAGAGAAGAAAAAGGCTGAGGATGATCCTGAACATGCAGTAATGGTTGCACGATCACTTTTGTACCAGGAATTTCCTACAAAATGGGTCTGGGTAAAAACTACAAAAAGATGGAAGATTCGTGAGGGTAAAGCTGCTCTTGGGCGGATGTATTTTGTTCACCCTGCAGCTGGCGAAAGGTTTTATATTCGACTGCTGCTTACAGTTGTCAAAGGTGCTACATCATTTGCAGATCTACGTACTTATGAAGGAGTGGAATATCCTACACACCAAGAAGCATGTTTGGCCCGTGGGCTTTTGCAGAGTGATTCTGAGTGGAAGGACTGCCTAGAGGATGCAAGACATATGCAATCTGGATCTGCACTCCATTCACTCTTTGCAACAATTCTTAAAGATTGCCGTCCTGCTCAACCTTTTTTACTGTGGGAGCAGTTCAAAGAACACATCTGTGATGATATCAACCACCATTTACAGACCTCAGGGATTATTGCCAACCCAACACAGGATCAAATTGAAGATTATGGTTTATATCTTATTGATAAAATCCTTTTCCATGCAGGAGTACATGATGGATTAAAAGGTTTTCTGGGCATGCCAGTTCCTAATTATGAATTTTGGGCAGGGGTTGAAGGCAATAGGTTGATACGAGAGCAGCGTGCCTTTCATGCTGAAGAACAACAGCAAAGAGCATCAGAGAATATTGCAAAGATGAACATGTCACAAAGAGGTGACGACGGTGGCGGAGCGGAGCGGAGACTTAGGCGGGAGCGGACAACTGGTCCCAACGACAAAGTTATATTGATAATAAATACAAGTAAGTAAGTTAAAGACATACCTGGTCCCAACGACAAAGAGGTCAAGATAAGGGACCAGGTTGTGGGGGCTGGCTTATATATACAAGGTGGAGCGTGGGAACTATGAGGTAATACTGTATAGCTCAGGCACAAGGAATGGAATGGAACTAATAGAATGGAATGGAATGTTCCGGAATGATTATTGTAGGTAAGAGGGCTTGGATGGTGTATCGTAAAGAAAGGAAAATGATAGGGGGTGGGCTCACTTCATGACATTACCCCCCTCCTTATGACCATTGCCCTCGATGGTCAAGCTTTTGCCGCCTGAGGGTGCTTTTTGTGGAATTTTCGGATAGTTGCTGGGGCGTGTTCAAGATTTGGTGCAGGTTCCCATGAGTTGTGTCCTGCATCGTAGCCTTTCCACTTTACCAAATACTCTAACTTCTTCCACCTAATCCGACTATCCAAGATGTCCTCGACCTCATACTCCGGCTCATCCTCATCCTCTAGATATACTGGTTCCGGTGGTGTTGCAATTTCGCCATTTATGGTGTTCCCTCTCCAAGGGTACAATTTATCGACGTGGAACACAGGATGGATGCGGTCCAGGGATAGTGGGAGGTCTAAACGGTAGTCCAGGGGCCCAACCTTCTCCAAAATGGTGTAAGGTCCTAGCTGTCGATCCCCAAGTTTCTCACTGGAAAGTTGGAGCTTGATGTCTTCTGCGCTTAGCCAGACCTGATCTCCCGCTTGGAATTGATGTGCCTTTCGTTTTCCTCGTTCATAGTTTTCCTTTTGCCATCTTTTTCCCAGGTGTAGAGCTGCCCCGGCATCCTGTCGCACCTCTCGAAGGATCTGAATGCGATCATCCACTGCTGGAATCCCACTTCGCTGACCAACGGGAATGTTAAATAGGGGGAGGTAGCCGTAAGTGAGCTCGAATGGGGAGATTCCAAGTGCAGAGTGGGTACGTGAGTTAATCACAAACTCCGCCATTGGCAAATGCTCTGCCCAGTCATCCTGACGACGTCCCACATACAGCCGGAGATACTTTTCGACTTCTTGGTTTGCCCGCTCGGTTTGCCCATTCGCTTGGGGGTGGTATCCCGATGTGAGATTGGATTTGATTCCCAGGCGGGAGAGTAGTGATCGCATGAGCTTTGCTGCAAACTGGGGTCCTCGGTCTGATACAAAGCGGAGGGGGAGGCCATGGAGGCGGAAAATTTCGCGGTAGTAGATGTCAGCGACACCTGCTGCTGTGATTGATGTGGTACAAGGGATTGCGTGGATTTGTTTCCCGTAGAGGTCGGTGCAGACAAGGATGGCATCGTATCCTTGTGAAGTGGGCAGCTGTGTGATCAGGTCAACTCCCACTTCTTCCCACAGACCTGCTGGGACATCTAGGGGTAGTGTTACTGCTCGTGGGTGTCTCTGTATCTTTTTCCTAGCACAAGTTTCGCATCCTTCCACATACTTTTCTACAAAGGATCGCAGGGTGGGCCACCAAAAGTGGGTGCTAACGAGATCGAGGGTGTTGTGAAGTCCGGGGTGACCAGCGGAGGGGTTGTCGTGGCATTGTTTGAGTACTTCTGTCCGTAGGTCATCCTCTGGTGGGACATATACCCTCCCTCGGTGGTACACCAGTCCGTTATCCTCCTCCCATTCTGCTATCCCATTGGCCAAGCGTTGGAGGCCACTCCTCCTGAGCTCTTCCAGTCCTTCGAGTACTTGGGCCTCTCTTTGCGAGGCCTTCTGGATGCGGTCCTCCAACGGGTTCTGTAGTGAGGCTGCTGCCACTTGCATAAAGTGGGCTGGTTTCAGAACGGTCTGTTGTCGGTTGTCTTCACTGTCCAACACCTGATGCGTTGCCATGCGAGACAAAGCATCTGCCTGTGTGTTTGCCTTGCCTGGGCGGTGAGTCAGCCGGAAGTCGAATCGGGATAACCATAGTGCCCAACGCGCTTGTCGTCGGCTAAGGTCCTGTGCAGAGCGCCAGAATTCCAGGTTTGCATGGTCGGTGATGATCTCGAAGGTCTGCGGTGATCCTTCCAGGAAGCTTCTCCAGTCCTTTAGTGCTTCAATGATTGCCAGCATCTCCCGGTCATAGATTTCGTAGTTTCGTTCGGCTGGTTGCATGGAGGCTGATCGAAATGCTACTGGGTGCCACTGACCATCGTCTTGTTTCTGCATTAGAGCTCCTCCTGTGGCAAAGCCTGATGCATCTACCTCGAGTTGTGTGAGCCTGTTGGGGTCCCAGAGTGCCAGTACCGGAGCTGTGACAAAAGCTTCCCTTAGGGTGTCGAATGCTTGCTGCTGATGTGTTCCCCAGTTGAAGCCTGAGTCTTTCTTGGTTAGGTCATTCAGAGGGCGTGCTATGCGGGCAAAGTTCTGTATGAATCGACGGTAAAAGTTGGCAAAACCTAAGAATCCTCGCAGCTCTCGCAGGTTCTTTGGAGTAGGCCAGTCACAAACTGCAGTCACTTTTACCGGATCCATGCGCACTTCCCCTTCTGATATCACTAGTCCCAAGTACTCGATCTGAAGCTCCTCGAACTCACATTTTTCGGGTCGTAGATAGAGGTCATGTTTCTCTAGCCGTTTTAGTACATCCCGCACTATCTGCCGGTGTTGTTGTAGCTCGTTACTGAAGATAAGGATGTCATCTAGGTACACTGCTACTTTCCCCGCTGCCACTAGGTCTGAAAAGATGGAATTCATGAGTGCTTGGAAGGTCGCTGGGGAGTTGGTGAGACCAAAGAACATTACACTGGGTTCGAATAACCCTCGGTTGGTTGCGAAAGCAGCCTTCCATTCATCACCCTCCTTAATTCGGACATTGTTGTAGCCCCATCTGACATCAAATTTGGTGAAGTACCGTGCCCCCTGCAGACGGCTGACGATGTCAGCAACCAGTGGGAGAGGATAGCGGTTCTTTAGGGTTACTTGATTTAGTTTCCTGTAATCTTGTACAAAACGGAGCTTCCCGTCCTTCTTCTTCACAAAGAAGACAGGTGAAGACAGTGGCGATTTTGAGGGGCGAATGTAGCCTTTTCGGAGGTTGTCATCCAGAAAACGGTCGAGTTCGCCTTGTTCGTTCAATGACATTGGGTAGACTTTCGTACGCATGGTTTCGGGTGCTCCTGGGATCAGTTCAATGGCGTGATCCCAGGGTTTGTGTTCAGGGAGACGTTCTGAGGCCATTTCAGAGAATACCTTTTTGAAATCCCTATAGGGCTCTGGGATCATTTCTTCGAAGGTTTTCACGGGTTTTGCTTTGTAGGCCTGCTCCGCTAGCTGTTGGGAATATGTGAATCCTGCTGCGCACCAGACCTCTTCTGTTTGTTCGTGTAGGATGCCTGACTTCACCCATGCACGCCGGGTTTGTCGGTTGGCTCGAATGCGGTGTATCGGCGACTCATCTGCCTCCTCTTCCTCTGCTAAGTTCAGTGGGGTTTCGGGAGTGATGACTGTTTCAATTTCCTCCACAGTGTCTTGTTCTTCTACCTCCTCTATCGTTGTCCGTTGTGGTCTAACCGAGAGTCGTCCCTTCTCCCAGTCAATATCTGGATTGGCTTTACGTAGCCAGGGGAGTCCCAGGATTAGGTCTTCACTTCCCAGATTGGTTATCAGCAAATCTGTCCACCGTTCTTGGTTATCGACAGTCAGGGCTAGACGTGCAAAATGCGTAATCTGCCCTGCTCGGTTAGCAGATCCATCGATGTTAAAGACCCCAATGGGTTTCCTGAGTGGGAAGATCCTTACTTGGTGGCGGGTGACAAACTCCTGATTCAGGAATAGAGCCGTGGCTCCAGAATCAACCATGGCCGCAGTTGCTATACTGTGATTTCTTCCTCTTAATTTCGCGTTAATTCGGAAGTGTGACGAATTGGAGTTCAATTCCGAAATATTAGATATGGTACATGAGGGTAGAGAATCATATGTGGACGTGGCATGTATAGCAAATTGGTTTACGGGTACTCTCGGTGCGGCCGAGACGGGTACCCGCTTTAAAAACCCTCCTGCGAGCCTGAAGCGGGGGCCATGGCATTGGCTCTGTTCAGGAGTTCTTGGAGCTGGGCAATTTGGATGGAGAGGTCGGGGGTAGCTGGGGACTGGGCAATAGGAGCAGGAGCAGGGGCCGGAGTGGAAGCCGCAATTTGGACAGGTTCATTGGGAAAGAGAGTGAAAGGCGTTGAAGAGGAGGCTGCGACTTGTTGACGGCGGGGTTGTTGACGCTTACCCCGGCCGCGTTCTAGACCCATGAATTTATCCTGGCAGACTGACTCTAAATGACCTCGTCGCCCACAGTAGCGGCATACTGTGTCCTTGTACGAGCAGTTCCTCTTCTCATGACTCTGTGAACCACAACCGTAACACCTGCCTCTCATCTGGGCCACGAAGCTTTCTCTACTGTTGCCATTGGTATGCGTGGCATCAACGTCCATAGCATGGGAGTTGGCAGGGGGAGAGGAGATGTGAGAGGTACCCTGATTACGGCCTGTCATGGTGGGGTCATGCAGGAATACGTCTACCGAGATTGCTCGCCTGATTGCCTCCTCTAGTGTAGGGGCTAATCCCTGAGCTATGTTGACCACGATGAGATTTTGTCGAATCTCTGGGTTGAGGCCACTGTGAAAGCGTTCTCGTAGGTCGATATCTGAGAGCCCAGTTCGATCGCCGATGTCTTTGAAGTTCTGTGCAAATTCTGCTACCGTTTGACCTTTTGCTTGCCTGAGATGCTGGATTGCATTCCGGGCTTCCATGCCTGCGTCAATGGATTCGAATCGGAGGGTGAAGGCTGTTTTAAAGTCTTCCCATCGTCCATTAAACGGTTGTTGGTGATGACTGAATTCCAAGAGGTATGGGGTGGCCCAATCAGCAGCCTTTCCCGAGAAGAATCCTAGAGCCGCCTTAATCAGTTTCCCTTCGTTGTCCTTCAAATCCGGTTGTTCCACTGCCCAGCTCTGATACTGAGCAATGAAGCGACGGGCTTCCGCACTACTCGAGCCTTTGAAGAGCTCGGGTTTATTCATGCTCGACTTGGCTGCAGCTCTGTGAAGGTTGGCTGTGAGCTGAGTCACCTGCTCGATAAGCTGTGCCATGAGCTGATTTGTGTTGACTTCAGAGGTCGACATAATGGATGGGGGTGCAGTGGGAGTAGGGATAAGGATGGGTGTGATCACGGTACCGTCGGAAAGGTTCTCCTCTTCACTGATGGAGTTGGCAGCAGCGTTCGGACAGGGTTGAGAACTGCAATCAGCCCAGGAGCTGCTTTTGCTGCGGTGGATGTGGGTTTGGTCTTTAGTATCAAAAGCGTGTGGGTAGGCAGAGCAGTCAATAGCTTGGGCGGGCAGGCTTGGTGCGGAGGTGTCTGTAGACGTGGTGGAAGCGGAGCCTGCAAGGATAACCTAATCGGTAGGCTATCAGTGCAGTAAGGGATCTTGACCTAATGTCACAAAGAGGTGACGACGGTGGCGGAGCGGAGCGGAGACTTAGGCGGGAGCGGACAACTGGTCCCAACGACAAAGTTATATTGATAATAAATACAAGTAAGTAAGTTAAAGACATACCTGGTCCCAACGACAAAGAGGTCAAGATAAGGGACCAGGTTGTGGGGGCTGGCTTATATATACAAGGTGGAGCGTGGGAACTATGAGGTAATACTGTATAGCTCAGGCACAAGGAATGGAATGGAACTAATAGGATGGAATGGAATGTTCCGGAATGATTATTGTAGGTAAGAGGGCTTGGATGGTGTATCGTAAAGAAAGGAAAATGATAGGGGGTGGGCTCACTTCATGACAGTGAGGTTAGCATTTGCAATGTCCATCAATAAGTCTCAAGGGCAATCAGTTAAAACAGTTGGGTTGAACCTTCAATCCCCAGTATTTACTCATGGTCAACTCTATGTTGCTCTTTCTCGCTCTACAACAAAGCAAGGAGTCAAAACAATTTTTCCTGAAGGTATGTTATATACTTATAAGTTTGTGTTTTATTTACTCAGAGCAATCTACAGGAAATACAGAGTGCATAACACAGAACATTGTCTATCCTGAGGTTTTGCTTGATTAGAGTTTAGTGCTGTTAAATTATATTGTATATTTGAATAATGTATTGGCTCAATACAATCAATATTATATGTGTTGTTAAAAGTCACTGTCCCCTGCCCGTGCCGAAGGCACGGGTCAAGCAAAGCTTGTATAAATAATGAAATGGCTTCTCTCATTATTTTATCCTCTAACCAGAACCCTTGACAAAGACACGAGGCTGTAATTCAATAAATACACGAGTCATGGTCGTCCATTCCATTGCACAACAGGGATTTGGAGTGGGTACTAATGAGGTTTATGACCGGTGCGTTGCAGAAATTTGTGTGTCTACAAAGAACGCAAGAATTCAGAGTGAGCTCGTAGAGCTCGTCCGTCGTACCAGCCTGCCGTGCTATCACATATCCGTCAGAGTATCAATACAAAAGACCAACTTAACATTGTCGAAATAGGTGCGGGGACAGGAATCTTCACGCGAGCCCTTATCGCCCACCCGGATTGGTCTTTGTCCATTGCCGAAATACGGGCAGTAGAACCGAGTGCGGGGATGAGAGCTCAATTCAATAAAACTGTAATCCATCCGCAGAGTAACGCTAACAGCAAGTCTGTTCATCTTCGACGGGCAAATTATATATCTAATCTAATTACACTAGTCAAAATCTCTGTCAAAGATGGAAGCTTCACTGAGACAGGTATTGAAGAAGGTTGGGCAGACATGGTCATTATAGCACAAGCCTATCATTGGGCTCATCCAGCATACGACGCTGCTTCTGCTGAATTTGCCCGGATCCTCAAACCAATTGGCGGTGTCGTCGTATACGTCTGGAACCTCGAAGATCAAGGAAGTGCAAAATGGATTGCATCCCTACGCTCTTTGTATGAGAAATACGAAGGAAATTCGCCCCAGTTCCGATTAGGACAATGGCGTGTTACGTTCGATCCGGAAATATGCCCGGGATCCGCGCAGTTGTTTGAAAAGCCGGTAGAGGATACGTTCGAGTGGGTAATGCCAACAACAGTGGAGGATGTTGTGGAAAGGATGATGAGTAAAAGTTATATTGCGGTCCTAGAGAGCGAAAAGAAGGAGGAGCATGAGAAGTTAGTCCAGAGGGCGAAAGAGTTATTAGGTAGGGAAGACATGGAGAAGAACTGGATTGGTAAGGAAAAGGGAGTCTTCGAGTATCCATACAAGACCACATTGATTATAGCGCGGAAGAAATAGACGTAATAAATTTCGCATTTTGGTAGACAATGTATGTACTCTATATAACAATCTGGAAATGAGTGTCTTCTTGCAGTAAATTTCTTCTTGCAACAATCCTTCGCTGACAAGAGAGTGGGCTTTGTTGTCAAAATTTACAGCAACAGAGCGTAGGGGTATATTCACACTTGCAGCTATGTAAGCACCATCATTCATTCAATTCTAATTTTACAACTAGGCTGAACTACTGCAGGCTTTCCCACTACCTCATGAAGTCCCACTCAAGTGGTACAGCTCAAATTTCCGGTGAATAGGAACACAACAAATTCTTGAATTGACCTCTTTACCTCGGACCGCCACTTCATATTCAGAGCAACCGAGTATATTCCATTTTCGTCATCTGGTGTCAACTTAGGTCAACTCAGTTCCCCCTTTTGCTCTGCGCTCCGCAGACCGGAAGATTGACGCGGTACGACCTGAATGTTGTTTGTCTAACCGGACCGTTGTCAAGGATCTAATGACGCCGAGAAGAGACATCAGCCAATATCTGGCCAATGTCCATGCAACCTCACGTTCGATACATACGAAGCAACTGTGGAACGCCATGTGTATTGATGCTCAAGATGGAAACGTATAAAAAGGACATCATTATCAGTAAAACAAAACCCCTACTACGGCCCATACCCTCGTCCTCAGTGACTTTAAGATGATCTTCCGTGGCTTGTCCTTCATAGTAGCGTTCTTTACATACGGTCTTCTTCTCACCACATACTCCGTCGACGCAAAGCCGATCAGCCCTGAGTTCTCGCTAGAAAAACGCACAGCGCGTAATACCGCTCCTGCTGGAGCGTTAGTCGTCAGCAAGTCCCCTTCTAGTGGCCAGTTTAGCACTGTGCAGGCAGCTGTCGATGCACTCCCCGACGATGGATCGGAGCAAACTATCTTCATAGAAACAGGTACGTTCCCTCCCTGTTGATCTTTATGTGCTGGAAGAATAACACGTCGAACAGGGACATACTCAGAACAAGTGTCAATCACTAGAAGCGGAATGTTGACCGTATGTGCAAGTGATTTAAATGTAGTTTACCTTGACTCAATAATCTCTGTACATCTCTCCTAGATTATGGGCGAAACTGCAGACACCTCGAACTACCAGTCCAACGTCGTGACAATTACCCACTCTCTGTCTGCTACAGCTGCAGGATCTGATGATCTTAGTGGCACGCTCAGAGTTCACAAGGATGATTTTGCACTGTACAATATAAATGTGAAAAACACGGTGAGAAGACCATGCTATCATATTTGAGGATTCGTGTCCAACTAAACCATTTCTTCCATCATAGTTCGGCCAAGGTTCACAAGCACTTGCTCTCAGTGCATACGGAACGAACCATGGATATTATGGTGTGGGATTCTACAGGTTAGTTTCTTACCATGACTCGTACTCGAGATACAATCGGATATATATTCTATAGCTACCAGGACACTGTCCTTGCTGAACAAGGAGCCCAATACTACGGCTACTGCTATATCGAAGGCGCTGTAGATTTTATCTTTGGTCAACATGGATTCGCTTTCTTCCAAAGGAACACAATTGCTTCAATCGGTGCTGGAGCTATCACCGCCGACGGTCCCGCTAGTAAAACGGATGGTTTATGTGAGTTTCGTAGTTTGTATAGTTTGCACATCCCCTACCCCTTTTGACATTTTTTCTTGTGACAGTCGTTATTAACGAGTCGACGATTGAACAAAGCTCAGCCGCTACGGAAGATCTGACTGGCTTAGTTTATCTGGGTCGTCCATGGACTGAATTTGCTACGTATGTCTCTGACTGGACACCGATACTGTAACGCATTGAACGATTCTTCCGTATCCATGCAGCGTCGCCTACACCTCCTGCACACTGGGCTCCATTATTAACAGCGCAGGATGGGAAGTGTGGTCTAGCACCGAGCCCAACACTGAAGATGTCACATTTGCGGAATATGATAATGGTGGTAAGTTGATAATATCGTTCGCTTCTTTTCCCTCCCTTCCTCCGTTGTTAACTGGCACCCACCTTGCTCAACACCATTATACTAACACACGATTTCCCCCTTCCGTTCTAGGTGCTGGATCGGCAGGAACCCGTGCTTCCTTCGCTACGAAACTTACTTCCAATGCCGACTACACCGCTGCAGCTGTTTTAGGTAGCGACTGGACCTCTTGGGTGGATCAGGGATACGTTGACCAGTGATGGGCGGTCAGTCAAGGGTTTGTCCTCAGAATTGTTGGCATTTCTGCTTCACTGTGCTTTATTACCTCTGTTGTATACTTCAGTCTCTGCACGGCAAATCAGACGCCACCCTATGTACCTTCACTTTAAAAGTGCTCGGGAAGCATTTTTATCCTATCGGAAAGATTTACAATAGCTTAAACTGAGTGGTTTGAGCTCTATAGACTGAAGACTGATATTTGAATGCCTAACTAGATATACATCGACGACAGAGGTATCAATTTAAGAATACAATGTATGTTATGCGACAGTTGGAGATAATAGAATACAGCGTGCTCCAGGCGATCAAAGTTCGTTGGTGAGGATAATTATCCTTATAAGTAATCTAAGCGCGAACACGCCGCCAGTCCGAGGAATCCGGTCCCAACATCACCGTGTCGCTGCGTTTCTTCGAGGTCATTCTGAGAGGAGCACGAGACTTAGTGGCAGGAGCTAGATTAGCGGTCGAATAGTTCTTCGAACCCAGCATGACACCGCCAGTCATAACACCCGTTTGTCCACCCTGGTATTTGTACTGGCAAACGGAAGCTTTGCTCTTGTCCACCAAAACGCGTGCGAGACGGCGCTGGGAGCGAGAGAGAAGACGGTGCGAGGGAATAGAGCCTGGATCGGAATCCATGAAGGAAGAAGCTGCTGAGAGCTTGGCGGGTGGGACATAGACAGAGGTCTTTTTCGTGGCCATAGTGGAAGGGTTTACAAGAGGGAGATCGCAAATAGTACTAATCGGTGAGGAAGAGGCGGAAGACACGGAAGTCATAGATTCGGCAGATGCTTCCGAGAAACGGGAAGATGAAGAGGTTGATTCGCTATCGGAGTCACTACTCTCATCGTCAATATCCATGGATGTTGCAGAAACTGAGAGAAGGGTGGGAAGCAAGATTGGCTGAGCTGGAACCTCCATGCTTGCATTACGCTCGCGAGCAGAGTTGAGCATGGTTCGCAATTTCGAAAGCGCAAGGGAATCGATTCCCTGAGCCTTTTTCGAGATTGCAGGGACTTGGATAGGGTCCTCAGACCAGACAGTCACAGATTCACCAGATTCTCCGATACGAACTGTCAAAGAACCGTCCATCACAAGGATATAGATTACTTGGTTACCCAAGCTGCGAATCCACTCGGGCCATGCGATGCCGGCCTGAAGGCATGCAGCGTAGATGGGTGTCGGTGGAAGAGTCGTAGCAGAGAGAAGGATCGTAAAGGGAGAAATAGACTGTTGAGCCGGGATCATTGACATGAAATTGGCGTGCAAGAATATTTGTAGCTGGGAGACAGCTTCAACAGAGTACAGCATAGCCAGCGGACGCGTCAACATGTTGACGAGTTGCGAAAAAGTGGCGGAAGCGGAGGATGTGGAGATTGGAGAAATATGCATCGTGAATCGTGGTTTGGTAGTGATAAAATGAGGAGGACGGATATCGCTCTGCGATAGAATTTGAGATGTCGTGAATGAAAATCTAACAGGAGAAAAAAAGTTCAGTATAAGTTTACGATGAAAATCAATCTGATAGATTTTCAACTGACCAAGAGGACGTTAGAAAAGGCTTGTAGATATCGATACAGAAGACGACCAAAGAACAGAATTCGTTGAACAGAAGAGAAGATTTGAGCTTGAGACTGCGAAGCGAAGGATGAAGACCTAAAAGCCATGGTCAAATTGCTAGGCCTTTATATTATGAGACTGAACAATGACAATGGTCAAAAACATATTGTTCATTGTTCGCAGCGCAATTCACAAACGGACAATGGGGCGGTTGTTTGGTTACTAGGCGGCCCGACAAGAGTACAAATAGCTTAGTCAACAAGTTATAATATACTCTACAGTACTTTAGCTCACTAGAGCTCACTTCGAGCAGACTTTACATATAAATTCGTGTAATAGTCTCCCCTGTACGTCGTCCTCCGTACCAATTGAGCAAACATGCGAGATGTGGTTATGGCCTGCCACAATCACAAATTCTGGAAGCACTCCTTGCGGACTCTTTCGACGATATTCCTCTATGAATAAGAAGGTCGCATCCTGTATTTCCTGCCTGCAGGTCCAATCAAATTAGAAAAGAATTAAATCATCCTCAAATAAACAATCTTCATGTCCGAACGTACGGGTCGTATTGCGCTAGGATAATCAAGCAAGGTAGTTTTCTCGGATCCAGTAATGGAGAGTTGGTAGGTAAGATTTCCATCAATCCAACTGGGGCGAACTCATGAATCTCTTCAATATCTTCTGTGTTATAGTATGCTCTCAACGCCGTCTGGTTGTGCTCCGGTGCGGAGGAGTCGAACGTGAAAGGTGTGGAAATGTAAACAATTCCTGCAATAGGAGGGAAGACCACTTCGGACTCGGATTTTATGGAGTCTGGGTTTGAGAGGTAGATGTTCGTTGCGATATGTAAACTTCCTGCGCTTTGTCCGACCAAGACGACCTTTTTAGGATCACCGTTTCCGAACTCCGTCTTCGAGATATTGTGGTAAACCCATTCTCGAGCCATCTGAATGTCATCCCCTCCCCCTGGATAAGTAACGTCGGGCACCAATCGGTAATTGATAAGGACGGTAACTATGCCATGGGACGCGAAATAATCACCTATAGTCAAAATTCAAGTCAAGGCTCGACAGCAATTGTGAAGGGACAAATTTTCACTTGCCGATATTAGCATACAACGATCCTTTGAACCATGATTTATCTCCTGCGACAAGGCCTCCACCGTGCACATATATCATAACCGGTCGTTGAGAGGTAGAAACTTCCGTAGGTGTATACACATCGAGGACATTGCGCTTATGAGGTCCATATGAGATGTTTTCCTTTACAATACCGTGGTGTTTAGTTGGATTCAAGTTTTGGTGTTTCTTGCCGTATATCTGTCGGAAGGCCTTCATAAAGTATGTCAGCGACGAGAAGGGTCTCGGTCTTCCTGCGGTCTTCTCTAAAACAGTTCTCACATACCTCTGCGACAGCAGGAGACCAATTAGTGCTATTGCGTTCTACTGCTTCAAGAATATCGGATTGCATGCTCATGTCTTTGATCGGAGGTATGAAGAGGAGGAAGATCAATTTGCGAATATAGAGTTTGCGGTATAAAAGGACCATCGGACATTCGGAAATATTTTGAATAAGTCCATCCGGAAAGAGCGACGATTTGGAAGCGGAACTGGGTTGACGATAAGAAAAACTACAAAGACGCACGATGTCACCGACTGGACATTGAAGGCTTCGCAAAAGCTCTTGGTTCAATTATATCCTTTCATCGTACATCGGTTTGTTTGTCCCGCCACGGCGTATCATCATTTACCTTTCTGCCTTTCCATGTGTTAGTGGGGTGGCTGAACTTTGAAGAGCCCGGGTGCACTTGAAGACACCGTATTTTGTAGAGCAGTCCGAGAAGCGGGAACAAGGAATGAATCAACTGAAGGAAAGGCACTGGATCGAGAGCTAATGGAGGGTTAGAAATTGCCGTCCTTCCTGGCCAGAACATTTTCAGGTAGCCTTACGGCTCGTTTTATCGGGAGAATGACAACCATACTCCACCAGAAAACATGAGATGATTTCGTATACTTAATTTATCAATCCAGGAATCAAAACGGCATTTCTGTAAAAACACTCAAGAACCGCCAGCGTGGATGAATGCTTGCTTGCTCATTCATGATCTGGAATTCGGCAGTTGATATCGGTGAATCTGTTCAGACCAATAGTAAAAGATTGTATAACAACTTCGAATTTCCCGACGAGGTCACAAACGTGTGATAGTCCACCACAATATTTCCTTCCCACCATCAAATGATAAACCAGCATCGACTCGAATCATCATATCATTGTTCCCAGAAAACACCTCTCCCTCCCACATCGCTTTCCATGTTTCCGGGCTATGGCGATAATATGATGTCCCCGAACTGTTCCTGGCTACTTCTTGCGGCTCGCACGCACCGCGCTGGGAGCCAAATATGATGGAGCCGGGAAGAGGAGAGAGTAGGGATGCAAGCTTCTTCGCTATCAGTGACTGTTCGTCTTTGTCAAACAAATGAAAGAAAGCAGATGTGTGGATTGCGGAGATATGGCCTCTGAGAGGGTCAAGAGATTTCGGGTTAGTCGATAGGAACGATTGAAGGGAGATAGAGGCTACGTTTGGAAGGGGCTCTTGTACTGGGGGTTGGATGGATATAAAAGAAGAGTCGAGGACATTCCCTGAAACAAAAGCGACTGGAAATGTGAGCGGGCTGGAGTTGAAAAGAGCGTGCCCGAAATTCCAGAAATCTATTCAATGAAAGGATTCAGGGGAAAAACAATCGGTTATAGAGAAAACACACACACACCAGCTCGAAGATCAGACGCTATAACATTCTGAGCAGGGAAGCCGTCTTCAATGGCCTTGCGTAAGTCATTCCCAACTTGATGACTGTTTCAGTACTTTCACGTAGATAATGCGAATGAAAGAACCCACAGCAGCAACCCAAGTCCAAGAATATAGCATTTGGTCGGGTAGAGCCTAACTCTAATAGCTGGTTGTAGCCAGATTTAGCACGAAGGATTCGAAATCTAGTGTATGATTGCTTTATTCAGAGATCAAGATAAGGAGAGCGCAAGGAATGGCTCAAGTTCTTCTATACCTCAGAAATCCAAAGTTTCCGATGCAATGATACGGGTACACCTAAAACATTGATAATGCACACAAGTATATCTGAGGATGAGCCAAGTTACCTCAAGCGCCTTTTGCGCAGTCCTTGCGATATGCTCCTTCAACTTTTCTTCATCTTCGATCCCTGTTTGCCTCTTGTAGAACGACAATTCATCCTTGTTCAAAATCAGGTTGTCCCGTACGATCGTTCTTTCCAAAGCCATATAGTAGATGATAAAGGGGGAGTATGCAAGTGTGGTGGGAGCCTGTTTGAGGACTTTTTATGAAGGACGTGCGACCGAACTAATTTTGTCATCATTTCTGTGAGATACAGTGAGCCAGCAAAGTTATATATATATATATTCGAAAGGACCGCGAACTTTGAGGTTTCGGCGTGCGACGGCTGAGCATTACTTGTAATTCCACAATTCGCATTTCGACACCCCTTGTCGCATATTTCGCTCATCAAATATATCGTTGAATTAAATCGTAGCAGGGAATTGCTTCCTTGCAATAGGAGAGGGTGAGTATCATGTAGAATTGTAAACATAGCTTGGTGCAGACCTGACTGTGGAAGACAGTCCATGTGCGAGCTGAATACCCAGCAGTGTGGCGTAGACACTGGATGCAAAAATACATAAGTTATACCCCTTCTGGTAAGCTTACAGGAGATTTACTCAAAAATTATGTAGGAAATGGTAATATAGTGTAAACTTCTGTATAAACAAGCTTTGCTTGACCCGTGCCTTCGGCACGGGCAGGGGACAGTGACTTTTAACAACACATATAATATTGATTGTATTGAGCCAATACATTATTCAAATATACAATATAATTTAACAGCACTAAACTCTAATCAAGCAAAACCTCAGGATAGACAATGTTCTGTGTTATGCACTCTGTATTTCCTGTAGATTGCTCTGAGTAAATAAAACACAAACTTATAAGTATATAACATACCTTCAGGAAAAATTGTTTTGACTCCTTGCTTTGTTGTAGAGCGAGAAAGAGCAACATAGAGTTGACCATGAGTAAATACTGGGGATTGAAGGTTCAACCCAACTGTTTTAACTGATTGCCCTTGAGACTTATTGATGGACATTGCAAATGCTAACCTCACAGGAAACTGGCATCTTTGAAAGACAAAAGGTAAATCAAGATTGGATGGGCTGAGTGTAATACGTGGAATCAATATAATCTGGCCTGCATTATCTCCACCCAGTATTCTAGCCTCTAGTACTCTTGCTGCATATTGGGTAAGGATTGCACGGGTTCCATTACAAACTCCAGCTGATGGATCAAGATTCCTAAGAACCATTATTGGTGCACCAATCTTTAACTGTAGTTGTGACAGTGGCAGGCCAGAACCATTGATATTGTGAAGGAATTCCTCAGGATACTGAGAATCCCCATCTGCTGCTTCATCTATGACAGCCTTGTCTGCACTATGATAAGTATTGATATTGCCACTCAATGTATTTAAACACATGAGATTGGTTTCATCAACAGTATCATTTCGTGGGCAGAGTATAGTGCACTCTGAAAACCATGAATCAACATTATCTGCTGCACAGTCAATAACATTGAGATTTGGATAAATGGCAGAGATCAAGGAGTCAACAGAGTCCCCACACTTCATAATAGGGTCAAGCTTTATTTGGCTTTCTGGACCATTAATTGAACCATGTCCAACCTTCAGTAACCACTCTGCATACTCTTTGTCCTCTGCTGTACCACTACTTAATCTTTTATTTTCTTTTAGATAAAGGATCTTTATGTCACGCCATAAATAAGATCGCTGGATACACTGACCCACAATTTGCTCTCGGTATCCTTTCTGGACCACAGGAAGTATTTGCTGAAAGTCTCCTCCAAAAACAACTGTAACACCTCCAAATGGCTTGCTAGGGGTGTCCCTAATGTCTCTCATAGTTATATCCACAGCCTCTTGACAATACCGGTCCTGCATTGGAACTTCATCCCAAATAATAAGACTGGTCTCACGCAGTAGTTCACCCAGATCAGAGTTCTTCTTGACAGAGCATAATTTTCCTTCATATATTTCAATAGGAATCTTAAATGTGGAATGAGCAGTTCGCCCCTTTGGGAGTGTCGTGACACGGTACTTACATCATTTTCCTTACGTTTCTTTTCTTTCACGTGCTTTCTTTCCTTTCATCACATGATCGTGTTTATGACTGTTCATCGCTCAGCGCTCCTTTCATCCATGATTGTTCCATCCCTTCTCACCTGATACCATCTTTCCCATTGTTCTCTCCAATCCTTCTCGCGCTGTCGCTCCATTATTGTTCCCTGGAATCATTCCCATTCGCTCCTCTTTAAATCCCTCTCACGCTGTCGCTCTGTTATTATCTACTGGAACTATTCCCATTCGCTCCTCCCTATTCCTTCTCGCACTTTGCTCTGGAACTATTCCCATTCGCTCTTCATCTTTGCGCTCTCGCACTCTTATCTTCTCACCTCTGTTTATTATCTTCACGCTCCACCGTTTACATTCTTATTCGTTCTCAGCTCTTATTGTCAGACGAGTATATATAGTACCGTAGTTAGCTCCTAGTTCCCTATCTCGACCTCTTGGTCATTGGGGACTAGGTTCGTCACTGTATCTCTGTCTTTGCTACATTCAATACTAACTTGGTCATTGGGGACTAGCTTGCCTTACTTGAACCCTTGTGATTTGGCCCTTCGTGCCGTCACTGCTGTTGAGATCACTCTATCCTTTCCGCCTTAGTGCACTAGTGTTGTCGCTGTCAAGGGCTTCGCTAGTTGTGTTTTGGCTTGTGCTTGTGCTTGTGCTTTTGCTCCGTCGTCTCTGTCCTCGTCGCCACATTAGGTCGAGATCTCAAACTCGTACCATCAGCTGTTCCACCTGATCCTACGAGGTGTGGAAATCGGTGCTATCCGATCTTCCACCTCCAATTGTCATCACGCCTTCTTTCGGACTCTCCACCGACTGTACCACTCTTTACCATTCGTACGACACCACCGAGAACTGTGATTCTCATCGAGTTCCATCGGAAACAGGAACCTGGGAAAGCTGTGATTCTAACCCGTGCCCAAACCGTTATCAAACACCTATAGAAATCCCTGATATCTATTCTGAAAACGGTCGCTTTATCACCATCCCAGCTCAACCAGCTCCATCACCGGTTCAACGTTCCTCTAGAGTAGGACGATCTTCTACCTCACAACAAAGACCTATAATCCGGTCCGAACCCATTGTCCGACCAGTCTCACCTGTTATCGAAACCGTACCAGAATCAGAACCGACACCTATTGAAGCCGATCCTATCGCACCGAGATCACCTTCCCCCGAGCCTATTATTGTTGACACTGCCACTCCCACTGTATCGAGATCACCTTCCCCTGCACCTATCACCGTTACAAACCCCGCACCTGCCGCTACCATGTCTACCCCTACTCTTGCCGACCTCACTTTGCTTATCGGACAGCTTGCCCAAAATCAGAAGGATCTCCAGGCCGAGGTCACCAAAATTGCTAGCAACATGAGCACCACCAAGGGTGTTGCCAAACCCCAGAACTACGATGGGAAACGTAGTGATGACGCGCGCCGCTTCTTAGCTGCATTTGAACTTTGGTCGGAAGGTATCGCCTCTTTGAAAGACGATAAGGCGCGGATCAAATCCGCTATTTCCTTCTTGGAAGGAGACGCTGCTATCTGGGCCACTCCTATTTCGGAAAACATTAGCAATGTTGCACGCAAAGTCCCAAACATCACCCTTGCCTATGGCACATGGCAGGCCTTCAAAGACGCCTTTAAAGGGCGTTTTGAGACGGTCAATGCAGTTGTAGACGCCAAACTGATCCTGAAGCGCCTCTGGCAAAACAAAGACAGTGTAGCCGCTTACGCTTCTGCCTTTAGGCAGTACTCATCCCGTACCGGATACTCGGACCTTGATTTGAAGGACCGTTTTTATGAGCACCTGGCTGATCGCATCAAGGACTCCCTAGTCTTTGTTGAAAAACCCATTCATACGTTGGATGAGCTCATTGATGAGTGTATTAGGATTGATACTCGCCAGACCGAACGTGCTCAGGAGAAAACACGATCCGCCAATCTGGTCACTGGATCTAGGGCCACACCCATCAGCTCCTTCAATCCCATTCCGTTCTCCGCCCCTGCTCGTGACCCCTTTGCCATGGACGTCGACGCCACCAGCACCGGCCGCTCTGCCGATGACTACCGGAAGTTCATGACGGGCCGCTGCTATGGATGCGGATCCAAGTCTCACCGCAAGGCTGAAGGAAACCACGAGCGTGACATCTGTAACCACTGCGGACTTACAGGCCATCTGGCCAGTGTCTGTCGCAGGAAGTTCATGGGACTCCAGAGGCCTACCACCACTCGCGCCGCTGCTACATCTAACGAGCCATCTACTTCCACCATTGCTGCTACCGCTCCCGCCCCGACCGTTGATTTTGCTCAAATCTTCCAACAGCTTGCTGCCAATCAGAAGGCGCTTGCTGAACAAATCTCCGAGATGCGCCAGAATTTTTAAATTGGGAACCCGCCACGGCTGCCGCCTGGTTCCCTGAATTGTACTCTAAATCGTCATCTATTTATGCTTCTATCTCCTCATGTACTATCGGTTCTATGCAATCCAGTGATCTTTCTCATTTTCGCGTACCGATTAAGTTACAAGGCAGATTCAAGAGTACAAACAGCGCAGCAATGATCGACTCTGGAGCAACTGGTTTATTCCTTCACCAACGTTTTGTGGATAAACACCAAATCTTCACCCGACCTCTCCTTCACCCCATCACACTCTATAACATTGACGGTTCCCTTAATACAGCTGGTAAAATCACTCACTCTGCCCGGCTTTTCTCCACGGTCGACGGTAACAAACCCCAACTCCTTGAATACCTTATCACCAATCTCGGGTCTGACGACATCATTCTCGGACTCCCCTGGCTTCGAAAGGTCAATCCAACTATCAACTGGAAGGAAGGACGGCTGGCTATTCCCATTCCCAGTAAGGTACCTCACTCCATGACTATCGAGGAAGTTCCGGAATCAAAGGAAAGTAACATTGGAGGAACTACTGAGAATATTTTGGAAATCAATCCCGATAAGCTCCCGCTCCCACCTCCTCCTCTAGATGAGGCTAACGACTTAACGGAAATTCATGAGTATGAGGATACTCCACCTCTCTATCGGCTTACTGGCAATCGGAAACGGAGAAGAGCACTGCTACGATCTGGTATTATCAGTCATACAACGGATGAGCTTTGGTGTGCCGCCGGGTATACCTACTCTCAGCAGCTTGCCGAAGCAGCTCATAAGGAGAAGCCGCAGAAGTCTTTTGGTGAAATGGTTCCGTCGGTCTATCACATACACTCCAAGGTTTTCTCTGAAAAGGAATCGGAACGCCTACCAGATCACAAACCATGGGATCATGCTATCGACCTGAAGCCTGATGCACCGGAAACCATGCGAACCAAGATCTATCCTATGTCACGAAACGAGCAGGAGGAACTAGACCGATTCTTGGAGGACAACTTGCGCAAAGGCTACATCCGTCCCTCTAAATCTCCTTTAGCATCACCGGTCTTCTTCGTCAAAAAGAAGGACGGGAAACTCCGGTTTGTGCAAGATTATCGACGTCTGAACGAGTACACTATCAAAAACCGATATCCTCTCCCTCTGGTCACAGATATTATCAGTCAGCTACGAAAGGCCAAAATCTTCACCAAAATGGATGTACGCTGGGGATACAACAACGTCAGGGTTAAAGAAGGACACGAGTGGAAGGGAGCATTTACCACTAACCGAGGACTCTTTGAGCCGCTGGTTATGTTCTTTGGGTTAACAAATTCTCCCGCTACGTTCCAAGCCCTTATGAACTCCATATTTGCTGATTTGATTGCATCCGGCAAAGTAGCAGTATATCTGGACGACATTTTGGTCTTCACCGAAACCCTAGAGGAACACCGCACGGTAGTCAACGAAGTTCTTACTCGACTCGCTAAGCATGATCTCTATCTCCGCCCCGAAAAATGTGAATTCGAGAGGAACTCTATCGAATACTTGGGATTGGTCATCAGTGAAGGAGAAGTACGCATGGATCCAGTAAAGATCGAGGCAGTCAAAAACTGGCAGCCCCCCACTTCACTACGTGAACTTCGAGGTTTTCTAGGTTTTGCTAACTTCTATCGGAGATTCATCGAAGGTTTTGCAAAGCGGGCTCGACCACTTAACGATCTCACACGGAAAGACATCAAATGGGACTGGGGAACTACACAGCAAGAGGCTTTCCAGTCTCTAAAGGACGCCTTCACCTCTGCACCGATTCTCGTTCTATGGGATCATACCAAATCAACTCGGATCGAAGTAGATGCTTCAGGATTTGCAACCGGAGGGACACTATCTCAGCTACAGGAAGATGGACTTTGGCACCCCGTTGCTTACCGCTCTGCTTCCATGAACCCCGCTGAACGTAACTACGAAATCTATGATCGAGAGATGCTAGCTATCATTGAGGCTCTCAAAGATTGGCGCAACTTCTTAGAAGGATCCCCGGAGTCATTCGAAATTATCACCGATCATCAGAACCTCGAATTTTGGAGAACAGCACAGGACCTTACTCGACGACAGGCCCGATGGGCCCTATGGCTTTCTCGGTTTGATTTCCGTCTCAAACACCGTCCTGGAAAATCCAATACCCAAGCTGATGCTCTGTCCCGTATGTCTCAGCATGAAGTCATGGACGCCGACGACAACAAGGAACAAACAGTGCTTCGACCGGAACACTTTCTCAACGCATCCTCCATGGTCCTCCTTCAGAACCCCCTACTCGACCGTATTCGTCAAGTCAGTGAAAGGGAAGCTGAGGTTCTTGAGGGGTTGAGGAAGATTAAAGGCCCACAGACCCTTAAAGGAGGATTAGCGGACTGGAAGGAGGAAAATGGTTTGGTCTATTACCGAAACAAAGTTTACGTTCCACCAGATCCAACCTTACGAAAGGCCGTGCTGGAACAGTGCCACGACGCTCCTACTGCAGGTCACCCTGGCAGACATGGAACTCTGGAATTAGTCAATCGGCTCTACTGGTGGCCTGGAATGCGCTCTTTTGTGGACAAATACGTGGAAGGATGTGATACTTGCCAGCGTAAACGCCTGAATCCCCATCACTCCTCCCCACTTCAACCTCTCCCAGTCCCGGACGGTCCTTGGCAGGATATCGGAGTAGATCTCATTGGAGAGCTTCCAATGACGCAAGATGGTCACAACGCCATTATCACCTTTGTCGACCACTACACCAAGATGGTTCACTGTTTCCCTACTACCACCGAAATCACCGCTGATGGGGTAGCCGACTTCTTCTATCGAGAGATCTTTCGCTTACATGGACTCCCCCGCCGATTCATCTCTGATCGAGGACCACAGTTTGCCGCTGACGTCATGCGACAACTTCTGAAACGTCTCGGAGTAGGTTCAGCCCTTACAACTGCATACCATCCAGAAACCAATGGACAAACCGAACGCGCTAATCAAGAGATTGAGCGTTACATACGCATGTACATCAGTCGTCGTCAGGATGATTGGGATCACCTACTCCCTACTGCTGAATTCGTCATGAACGCCCGAATCCATTCCGCTCACGACCACTCCCCCTTTGAGACCCTCTATGGGTATACACCGGACTTCACCATACCTCCCGCTGTTTGGAACAAACACCCATCAATCAATAAACGGCTCGAGCTCCTGGTCCATGCAAGAGAGGATGCAGAAGCAGCTTTACGAATGAGTAAGCAGCGGATTCGAGAGGATATACCAGGGAAAATACAGGAATTCGAAGTCGGACAACCGGTATGGCTATCGCTAACTAAACTGAAAGTGCGACAAAAGAACCAGAAGTTGGGTAGCCGGCGACTGGGTCCCTTTGAAATTGCGGAGAAGACCGGTCCTCTCACATATCGACTCATCCTTCCTACTTGGATGAAAATCCATGACAATATCCACACCAATCGCCTCTCTCCCTGGAAGGGTAACGAAGTCAATGGAGTTACACCGCCTCCACCGGAACCAGAGATCGTCGAGGGAGAAGAGTTCTATGAGGTTGATAAGATTTTGGATAGCCGTGTTTACGGACGATGGAAGAAATTACAGTTCCTAGTTCGATGGAAAGGGTATGATGAGGGACATGATAGCTGGGAAAACGAGGATAATGTGGTAGGATCAAGTGACGATGAAGTCGCTGACTTCTACAGAACTCACCCAAGCGCTCCAAGAAAGATTTCGGCCGCCATCTTTCATTCTCTACCCTGGCAACATTATGAAAATTTCACGGAAGTGGTCGCTGGGACATCGACTGTAGAAGGGGGGTAATGTCGTGACACGGTACTTACATCATTTTCCTTACGTTTCTTTTCTTTCACGTGCTTTCTTTCCTTTCATCACATGATCGTGTTTATGACTGTTCATCGCTCAGCGCTCCTTTCATCCATGATTGTTCCATCCCTTCTCACCTGATACCATCTTTCCCATTGTTCTCTCCAATCCTTCTCGCGCTGTCGCTCCATTATTGTTCCCTGGAATCATTCCCATTCGCTCCTCTTTAAATCCCTCTCACGCTGTCGCTCTGTTATTATCTACTGGAACTATTCCCATTCGCTCCTCCCTATTCCTTCTCGCACTTTGCTCTGGAACTATTCCCATTCGCTCTTCATCTTTGCGCTCTCGCACTCTTATCTTCTCACCTCTGTTTATTATCTTCACGCTCCACCGTTTACATTCTTATTCGTTCTCAGCTCTTATTGTCAGACGAGTATATATAGTACCGTAGTTAGCTCCTAGTTCCCTATCTCGACCTCTTGGTCATTGGGGACTAGGTTCGTCACTGTATCTCTGTCTTTGCTACATTCAATACTAACTTGGTCATTGGGGACTAGCTTGCCTTACTTGAACCCTTGTGATTTGGCCCTTCGTGCCGTCACTGCTGTTGAGATCACTCTATCCTTTCCGCCTTAGTGCACTAGTGTTGTCGCTGTCAAGGGCTTCGCTAGTTGTGTTTTGGCTTGTGCTTGTGCTTGTGCTTTTGCTCCGTCGTCTCTGTCCTCGTCGCCACAGGGAGTAAAAGAGCAGCAATCCCTGATGAAGCACAGCACAATACAATCTTTTCATCTCCACACAATGCATAACAGAGTGTATTATATGTAAATGTTTTTCCAGTTCCAGCTGGACCATGGAGAAAGAACATCTGAGGGTTATTCTCATATATTGCAGCTTTAATTGTATTGAAGGCCTCTGCTTGTTCTCTGTTCTGTCATGAAGTGAGCCCACCCCCTATCATTTTCCTTTCTTTACGATACACCATCCAAGCCCTCTTACCTACAATAATCATTCCGGAACATTCCATTCCATTCTATTAGTTCCATTCCATTCCTTGTGCCTGAGCTATACAGTATTACCTCATAGTTCCCACGCTCCACCTTGTATATATAAGCCAGCCCCCACAACCTGGTCCCTTATCTTGACCTCTTTGTCGTTGGGACCAGGTATGTCTTTAACTTACTTACTTGTATTTATTATCAATATAACTTTGTCGTTGGGACCAGTTGTCCGCTCCCGCCTAAGTCTCCGCTCCGCTCCGCCACCATCGTCACCTCTTTGTGACATTAGGTCAAGATCCCTTACTGCACTGATAGCCTACCGATTAGGTTATCCTTGCAGGCTCCGCTTCCACCACGTCTACAGACACCTCCGCACCAAGCCTGCCCGCCCAAGCTATCGACTGCTCTGCCTACCCACACGCTTTTGATACTAAAGACCAAACCCACATCCACCGCAGCAAAAGCAGCTCCTGGGCTGATTGCAGTTCTCAACCCTGTCCGAACGCTGCTGCCAACTCCATCAGTGAAGAGGAGAACCTTTCCGACGGTACCGTGATCACACCCATCCTTATCCCTACTCCCACTGCACCCCCATCCATTATGTCGACCTCTGAAGTCAACACAAATCAGCTCATGGCACAGCTTATCGAGCAGGTGACTCAGCTCACAGCCAACCTTCACAGAGCTGCAGCCAAGTCGAGCATGAATAAACCCGAGCTCTTCAAAGGCTCGAGTAGTGCGGAAGCCCGTCGCTTCATTGCTCAGTATCAGAGCTGGGCAGTGGAACAACCGGATTTGAAGGACAACGAAGGGAAACTGATTAAGGCGGCTCTAGGATTCTTCTCGGGAAAGGCTGCTGATTGGGCCACCCCATACCTCTTGGAATTCAGTCATCACCAACAACCGTTTAATGGACGATGGGAAGACTTTAAAACAGCCTTCACCCTCCGATTCGAATCCATTGACGCAGGCATGGAAGCCCGGAATGCAATCCAGCATCTCAGGCAAGCAAAAGGTCAAACGGTAGCAGAATTTGCACAGAACTTCAAAGACATCGGCGATCGAACTGGGCTCTCAGATATCGACCTACGAGAACGCTTTCACAGTGGCCTCAACCCAGAGATTCGACAAAATCTCATCGTGGTCAACATAGCTCAGGGATTAGCCCCTACACTAGAGGAGGCAATCAGGCGAGCAATCTCGGTAGACGTATTCCTGCATGACCCCACCATGACAGGCCGTAATCAGGGTACCTCTCACATCTCCTCTCCCCCTGCCAACTCCCATGCTATGGACGTTGATGCCACGCATACCAATGGCAACAGTAGAGAAAGCTTCGTGGCCCAGATGAGAGGCAGGTGTTACGGTTGTGGTTCACAGAGTCATGAGAAGAGGAACTGCTCGTACAAGGACACAGTATGCCGCTACTGTGGGCGACGAGGTCATTTAGAGTCAGTCTGCCAGGATAAATTCATGGGTCTAGAACGCGGCCGGGGTAAGCGTCAACAACCCCGCCGTCAACAAGTCGCAGCCTCCTCTTCAACGCCTTTCACTCTCTTTCCCAATGAACCTGTCCAAATTGCGGCTTCCACTCCGGCCCCTGCTCCTGCTCCTATTGCCCAGTCCCCAGCTACCCCCGACCTCTCCATCCAAATTGCCCAGCTCCAAGAACTCCTGAACAGAGCCAATGCCATGGCCCCCGCTTCAGGCTCGCAGGAGGGTTTTTAAAGCGGGTACCCGTCTCGGCCGCACCGAGAGTACCCGTAAACCAATTTGCTATACATGCCACGTCCACATATGATTCTCTACCCTCATGTACCATATCTAATATTTCGGAATTGAACTCCAATTCGTCACACTTCCGAATTAACGCGAAATTAAGAGGAAGAAATCACAGTATAGCAACTGCGGCCATGGTTGATTCTGGAGCCACGGCTCTATTCCTGAATCAGGAGTTTGTCACCCGCCACCAAGTAAGGATCTTCCCACTCAGGAAACCCATTGGGGTCTTTAACATCGATGGATCTGCTAACCGAGCAGGGCAGATTACGCATTTTGCACGTCTAGCCCTGACTGTCGATAACCAAGAACGGTGGACAGATTTGCTGATAACCAATCTGGGAAGTGAAGACCTAATCCTGGGACTCCCCTGGCTACGTAAAGCCAATCCAGATATTGACTGGGAGAAGGGACGACTCTCGGTTAGACCACAACGGACAACGATAGAGGAGGTAGAAGAACAAGATACTGTGGAGGAAATTGAAACAGTCATCACTCCCGAAACCCCACTGAACTTAGCAGAGGAAGAGGAGGCAGATGAGTCGCCGATACACCGCATTCGAGCCAACCGACAAACCCGGCGTGCATGGGTGAAGTCAGGCATCCTACACGAACAAACAGAAGAGGTCTGGTGCGCAGCAGGATTCACATATTCCCAACAGCTAGCGGAGCAGGCCTACAAAGCAAAACCCGTGAAAACCTTCGAAGAAATGATCCCAGAGCCCTATAGGGATTTCAAAAAGGTATTCTCTGAAATGGCCTCAGAACGTCTCCCTGAACACAAACCCTGGGATCACGCCATTGAACTGATCCCAGGAGCACCCGAAACCATGCGTACGAAAGTCTACCCAATGTCATTGAACGAACAAGGCGAACTCGACCGTTTTCTGGATGACAACCTCCGAAAAGGCTACATTCGCCCCTCAAAATCGCCACTGTCTTCACCTGTCTTCTTTGTGAAGAAGAAGGACGGGAAGCTCCGTTTTGTACAAGATTACAGGAAACTAAATCAAGTAACCCTAAAGAACCGCTATCCTCTCCCACTGGTTGCTGACATCGTCAGCCGTCTGCAGGGGGCACGGTACTTCACCAAATTTGATGTCAGATGGGGCTACAACAATGTCTGAATTAAGGAGGGTGATGAATGGAAGGCTGCTTTCGCAACCAACCGAGGGTTATTCGAACCCAGTGTAATGTTCTTTGGTCTCACCAACTCCCCAGCGACCTTCCAAGCACTCATGAATTCCATCTTTTCAGACCTAGTGGCAGCGGGGAAAGTAGCAGTGTACCTAGATGACATCCTTATCTTCAGTAACGAGCTACAACAACACCGGCAGATAGTGCGGGATGTACTAAAACGGCTAGAGAAACATGACCTCTATCTACGACCCGAAAAATGTGAGTTCGAGGAGCTTCAGATCGAGTACTTGGGACTAGTGATATCAGAAGGGGAAGTGCGCATGGATCCGGTAAAAGTGACTGCAGTTCGTGACTGGCCTACTCCAAAGAACCTGCGAGAGCTGCGAGGATTCTTAGGTTTTGCCAACTTTTACCGTCAATTCATACAGAACTTTGCCCGCATAGCACGCCCTCTGAATGACCTAACCAAGAAAGACTCAGGCTTCAACTGGGGAACACATCAGCAGCAAGCATTCGACACCCTAAGGGAAGCTTTTGTCACAGCTCCGGTACTGGCACTCTGGGACCCCAACAGGCTCACACAACTCGAGGTAGATGCATCAGGCTTTGCCACAGGAGGAGCTCTAATGCAGAAACAAGACGATGGTCAGTGGCACCCAGTAGCATTTCGATCAGCCTCCATGCAACCAGCCGAACGAAACTACGAAATCTACGACCGGGAGATGCTGGCAATCATTGAAGCACTAAAGGACTGGAGAAGCTTCCTGGAAGGATCACCGCAGACCTTCGAGATCATCACCGACCATGCAAACCTGGAATTCTGGCGCTCTGCACAGGACCTTAGCCGACGACAAGCGCGTTGGGCACTATGGTTATCCCGATTCGACTTCCGGCTGACTCACCGCCCAGGCAAGGCAAACACACAGGCAGATGCTTTGTCTCGCATGGCAACGCATCAGGTGTTGGACAGTGAAGACAACCGACAACAGACCGTTCTGAAACCAGCCCACTTTATGCAAGTGGCAGCAGCCTCACTACAGAACCCGTTGGAGGACCGCATCCAGAAGGCCTCGCAAAGAGAGGCCCAAGTACTCGAAGGACTGGAAGAGCTCAGGAGGAGTGGCCTCCAACGCTTGGCCAATGGGATAGCAGAATGGGAGGAGGATAACGGACTGGTGTACCACCGAGGGAGGGTATATGTCCCACCAGAGGATGACCTACGGACAGAAGTACTCAAACAATGCCACGACAACCCCTCCGCTGGTCACCCCGGACTTCACAACACCCTCGATCTCGTTAGCACCCACTTTTGGTGGCCCACCCTGCGATCCTTTGTAGAAAAGTATGTGGAAGGATGCGAAACTTGTGCTAGGAAAAAGATACAGAGACACCCACGAGCAGTAACACTACCCCTAGATGTCCCAGCAGGTCTGTGGGAAGAAGTGGGAGTTGACCTGATCACACAGCTGCCCACTTCACAAGGATACGATGCCATCCTTGTCTGCACCGACCTCTACGGGAAACAAATCCACGCAATCCCTTGTACCACATCAATCACAGCAGCAGGTGTCGCTGACATCTACTACCGCGAAATTTTCCGCCTCCATGGCCTCCCCCTCCGCTTTGTATCAGACCGAGGACCCCAGTTTGCAGCAAAGCTCATGCGATCACTACTCTCCCGCCTGGGAATCAAATCCAATCTCACATCGGGATACCACCCCCAAGCGAATGGGCAAACCGAGCGGGCAAACCAAGAAGTCGAAAAGTATCTCCGGCTGTATGTGGGACGTCGTCAGGATGACTGGGCAGAGCATTTGCCAATGGCGGAGTTTGTGATTAACTCACGTACCCACTCTGCACTTGGAATCTCCCCATTCGAGCTCACTTACGGCTACCTCCCCCTATTTAACATTCCCGTTGGTCAGCGAAGTGGGATTCCAGCAGTGGATGATCGCATTCAGATCCTTCGAGAGGTGCGACAGGATGCCGGGGCAGCTCTACACCTGGGAAAAAGATGGCAAAAGGAAAACTATGAACGAGGAAAACGAAAGGCACATCAATTCCAAGCGGGAGATCAGGTCTGGCTAAGCGCAGAAGACATCAAGCTCCAACTTTCCAGTGAGAAACTTGGGGATCGACAGCTAGGACCTTACACCATTTTGGAGAAGGTTGGGCCCCTGGACTACCGTTTAGACCTCCCACTATCCCTGGACCGCATCCATCCTGTGTTCCACGTCGATAAATTGTACCCTTGGAGAGGGAACACCATAAATGGCGAAATTGCAACACCACCGGAACCAGTATATCTAGAGGATGAGGATGAGCCGGAGTATGAGGTCGAGGACATCTTGGATAGTCGGATTAGGTGGAAGAAGTTAGAGTATTTGGTAAAGTGGAAAGGCTACGATGCAGGACACAACTCATGGGAACCTGCACCAAATCTTGAACACGCCCCAGCAACTATCCGAAAATTCCACAAAAAGCACCCTCAGGCGGCAAAAGCTTGACCATCGAGGGCAATGGTCATAAGGAGGGGGGTAATGTCATGAAGTGAGCCCACCCCCTATCATTTTCCTTTCTTTACGATACACCATCCAAGCCCTCTTACCTACAATAATCATTCCGGAACATTCCATTCCATTCTATTAGTTCCATTCCATTCCTTGTGCCTGAGCTATACAGTATTACCTCATAGTTCCCACGCTCCACCTTGTATATATAAGCCAGCCCCCACAACCTGGTCCCTTATCTTGACCTCTTTGTCGTTGGGACCAGGTATGTCTTTAACTTACTTACTTGTATTTATTATCAATATAACTTTGTCGTTGGGACCAGTTGTCCGCTCCCGCCTAAGTCTCCGCTCCGCTCCGCCACCGTCGTCACCTCTTTGTGACATGTTCATCTTTGCAATATTCTCTGATGCTCTTTGCTGTTGTTCTTCAGCATGAAAGGCACGCTGCTCTCGTATCAACCTATTGCCTTCAACCCCTGCCCAAAATTCATAATTAGGAACTGGCATGCCCAGAAAACCTTTTAATCCATCATGTACTCCTGCATGGAAAAGGATTTTATCAATAAGATATAAACCATAATCTTCAATTTGATCCTGTGTTGGGTTGGCAATAATCCCTGAGGTCTGTAAATGGTGGTTGATATCATCACAGATGTGTTCTTTGAACTGCTCCCACAGTAAAAAAGGTTGAGCAGGACGGCAATCTTTAAGAATTGTTGCAAAGAGTGAATGGAGTGCAGATCCAGATTGCATATGTCTTGCATCCTCTAGGCAGTCCTTCCACTCAGAATCACTCTGCAAAAGCCCACGGGCCAAACATGCTTCTTGGTGTGTAGGATATTCCACTCCTTCATAAGTACGTAGATCTGCAAATGATGTAGCACCTTTGACAACTGTAAGCAGCAGTCGAATATAAAACCTTTCGCCAGCTGCAGGGTGAACAAAATACATCCGCCCAAGAGCAGCTTTACCCTCACGAATCTTCCATCTTTTTGTAGTTTTTACCCAGACCCATTTTGTAGGAAATTCCTGGTACAAAAGTGATCGTGCAACCATTACTGCATGTTCAGGATCATCCTCAGCCTTTTTCTTCTCTGCTGCATTAACTTTGAAGTAAGCTGTAAGTGTGCTGTCTTTTGACCCAACAGCATGAAGAACCTCCTCTACTGGTGCATCAGCATCAAACACTACAAATTGCCCAGCTTCTGTATGTACTGCAAGGCGGACAACATTTGGGATTTCTTCATGCATATCATAATGAAAAAGCCTCCAAACTGATTCAGAGGCAGATACATAACGGGAATCTATATATTGCTGTATTTCATCTTTATTTTTCCCAATTGCCATGGTTGTACGATCATGGCCTTTGTAAATGTATTTATGAAGGTATTTGAAAGCTTTTATGGAAATGCAACACTCTAAGTTGGCATGTGATTTGAGCTCCATCAAAGCCCAAGGATTATGAGGTACAACCCATCTGTTATCAATATCAATTTCTATGCCATTGACCTTTTTCTTGCAAAGCCTTCCATTCTTGGGTCTAGCATAAAGGGTATAGCCATCCTCTGACAAAACAGTATGCTCTTGGAATACCTTAGGATAACCCTTGGAGCATTTTGAATCCTTCATACAGGATGCACTTGGGTTGAGATCACCACATGGTGTATGAATCATCAGCTTTTCAACCAACATGAATAAATTTGGATGTGTTTCAGGATCAGGCAACTGAGCAGAGATTACTTTGTCAATCTGATGAGCCTCTTGATATTGTGATTGGGGATAGAGAAAAATAAGAATGTGTATATGAGGTAGTCCTCGCTTCTGAAATTCAATTGTGTAAACATGGCCTCTACACTTTCCAAAACACCCTTTGTCAATAGCCCTCAAGATGATCCGTACTTTTTCACGAAAAACTCTGGCAACTAAATCAGGTCTGTCTTGTGCTGTCTGTCCGGGAAGGAGAGCCTCTTTAATCTCAGGTGCATTTGGATCTGCAGTGATTGTCAGAAATAGATCAGGTTTTCCAAATGCTCTTCCTAAGGCAATAGAATCTTGATAGAGCTGGAACATATGTCTTGATCCTCCAATATAAGAAGAGGGTAAGATAACTCGTTGCCCTATATCTTGCAGCTGAACATCTCCTGAATGAACAGCATCTACTAAACCACTGTAAACCTCAGCTCTGAGTTTCTTCTGATTGCGTGCAAGCCAGGATAAGCGTGACTGATCAGTTTGGGCCCATGCATCAACAATATATTGCTGAAAAAGATTTTTGGCATAGAACAGATGGTTTGATTCAATCTCTAGATTGCGTTGATGAAGGCGATATGCATAGTACTCCATCTGGGTAACATGATCATCATTAGAGGCTGGTTCATTAGGTCTATCTGCATATTTGATATTTAGGTGCCATCCTAGTTCACCTCTGGGAAACAGTAAAACATAATGTAAAGGTGCATATGCAGGATTGGTTTCATATATACGTTTCAGTGGCCCCTCCTTACATTGAAGGATAATATCTCGATGATCTGTGGCAGTACCTGGGCCTGGAAGAACAACTGCAACCTCATCAGCTGATGGCATATTATATCTCCTAGGATCATTTGTATCACTGAAATGTAGTTTGATATAAGCACCATTTAGGGAATTTGGAGCCTGTGCCTGAAGGTTTTGTATTCTCTGGTATGCTGATCTGTAGAGATTCACAAAGTTATTATTGTGGTGAAGGCAATCAGATATTGTTTGCATAACAGATGACAGTAACCCAGTACCATGATGTCTGTTATTGGCTAAGCGCTGCTCTAAAGCAGTCTCAGGTGCAACTATGTAAAGCTGTGCATATACTGGGGGTTTGTCACCCTCAGGCAAAAGGGAGCCTAGAGAATGCCAAAGTGCACCCTTAATTTTAAACTGCCTTGGCCCAGTATTTGGAAGTTCAGGATCATTCTGTGGTTGAATCTTAAGGCCCAATGATACAAAAGCAAAAGCAGAATTATAACTCCTTATGTTGTCTAAAAAGTGCTTTGAGCTATGATCAACTCCAGTAAAGAGATTCCTGATTTCAATAGGTGGACTTTGTAACATAGGTAGCTGAATCTTCCCTGATTTGCAGCATGCTCCAAATTTAGGATTTATTACAGAGGAATGTGTAAGTCTCTCTGCTTGCCAATGCAATGCACCACAAAATGGACACTCTATATCCATTTTTCCCAAAGAACAGAAGTTATAAATCCGATCATTCTCAATAGGTTGTAGACCTATTGGAATAGGCTCATCTGGAGCATCATTTTGATGTTCATGATCTCCCACATCAATTTCTTGCTGTTGCAAGTGCTGCTCATGCACCTCTTGGGAGTTGTGCATCACATTTTGCAACTGTTCATGTTGTTGGTGCATGTCATGGCCTTCTGGTGTGAGATAGCCAGGACCTGGTGGAAGTCTCTGGCTATTCTCAAAGTCATCTTGTGGAGGATCATTATTCTCATGCTCATGGGTCAGCCTTTCTGGATTAAATGATATAGATTCTGAAAGTAAAGATAGTCAGCAATAAATAGTAGTGTAATATAGAAAAGAATGTATTACGGATATGACTTTGGGCTCTTCTATGATTCTGTCTCAATGTTGGTATTGCAGGGTGAGGCTGTACAAATGCTAGTTGAGCTTGTAGCTCAGCAGGTAAGTGAGGAAACTACCAAGAAAATAAATGAGCCTTAAAATCTCTAAATAAGTATGCTAATACCTGATTTTGATATGCCAAATTTGATGGTCCTGCATGGGCATTCTGATTCTGATTATGAAGAGACTATAAGGTAAAGATATTGATTGGTGGCCACAGCACTATGTATTTGAATTTTTACACCTACAACTGCTTGATTTGAAGTACAGCCATGGCCATGGCCCCGTGTTGGTAGTAGTGGAGGTAAATTTCTGAGTTGATTAGCAATTCCTTGAGTCAATTGAAACTCTTGGCCATTATGGTTGATTACTTGAAATAGATCATCTTGTGAATGCTGGGAAGGTACATAATTTTGAGGTATATTGAGTTGGAATGGTATTGGTCCACCATGTGGTGATGGTTGAGGTGTACGTCGATTTTCAGGGCTGCCTAGGGTACGTGTTTGTCGTTCCCTCTCACGATCAGCATTTTGTTGTCGATGTTGAGGTGTATTGGGAGGTGACTCAGAATCCCTTAAAGTGAGAATAGTAGTCAGAGCCTGCACACAGGTCAATAGCTTGTAAGAAACCAAACATTTTATCTGTAGTCAAATTTCCTCTATCAGGAACTTCAATTATAGTGTGAAATTATAGTAGAAGATGGGAAAGGGAAACAAAGGAGAGCATAATTATCATGCAATGCATGCAGCAAACATGCAGCAAACACATTGCAAGCTTGAAGTAATGTGTGAGAAAAACCTAAGTCAACTCAGCAAACATGCAGCAAACACGTCGCAAGATTGTGTATTGTAATGTGTGGGAAAAACTCAAGTTGCCGCTGCCGCCGCAGCACTAAAACGTTGACAGTTTTGCTGACATAAATAATGACTAATAAGAAAAAGCGCTGGTTTAGGCGCACCGCCCTAATTTATAGTATAGGAGATCCCTGTAAGTTTTCAAAAGCTTTCAACAAAAGTTATCCATAAATCGTATAATTTATTGACTTTTGCACCCAGTGAGATGAGTGGAATAAATGGGAGAACCGCTCTCAAATTCATCACTTTCGAAAGCCGTAGCCACATAGAACATTTTTCAGCTTTTCATGTTCAAAGGGCACTGGCCCTTCGAAACCTGTGCATTGTGGTGTAGAAGGCAGAAAGGGTTCGTTAAACTTACATGGAGCCTTCGGAATCTCATGGCCGACCGGCCGAATTTAGGCGAAGATTCTTTTTTATGACTCCCGGGCGGCTATTTCTTAGCTTCCCTCCACCAAAAAGTTCATCCCCTTCAGTCACCATTACTACGACTATGGCTTCCCTTGCTTCTCGTTCCGCCTCCCAAGCCCTGCGCAATACTGCTCGTCGTGCTACGCCCCGCATTGTTTCTGCAGCGACGAAACCTCAAGTAGCTTCATACTCTCTCTTGGCTAAAGCTGCCGTTGCCGCAAAATCCACACAAAAGTCTGCTTCCTCTGAGGTTCGCTCATTTGATTTTTTTTTTCCCGTTCAATGCTAAGAAAGTATGCTGACACGTACCGCAACCTGTGTTTTCAAAGGGAGTTCGCGGAATAAAAACTCTGGACTTTGCTGGAACAAAAGAAGTCGTATACGAGCGGAGTGACTGGCCCTTGGCAAAACTCCAGGACTACTTCAAGAATGACACTCTTGCATTGATTGGCTATGGCTCACAAGGTCATGGACAAGGATTGAATGCTCGTGATAACGGTCTCAACGTTATTATCGGTGTACGCAAAGACGGTGAGAGCTGGAGACAGGCTATCGAAGATGGTTGGGTCTGTACTCATTCTTAATCTGCTGGCCTGCTTGTTAGTTGATTAGAAACTCTATTGTAGGTCCCAGGAGAAACTCTCTTCCCTATCGAAGAAGCCATCGAAAAGGGTACCATCATCATGAACCTCCTCTCCGATGCTGCTCAATCACAAACTTGGCCCACAATTGCTCCTCTTATCACCAAAGGAAAGACTCTGTACTTCTCGCACGGGTTCTCCGTCGTGTTCAAGGAAGACACCAAGGTCATTCCTCCTACCGACGTTGATGTGATCCTCGTCGCACCCAAAGGTTCGGGCCGTACCGTGCGTACCCTTTTCAAGGAGGGTCGAGGTATCAACTCGTCAGTCGCTGTGTTTCAAGATGTGACTGGTAAGGCCAAGGAGAAGGCTATCGCGCTTGGTGTCGGTATCGGTTCTGGATACATGTATGATACCACCTTCGAGAAGGAGGTTTACTCTGACTTGTATGGTGAACGTGGCGTGGTTCGTGCACTTAACATTACATTTTCCCGCCTAATGGATGTTCACGAATGATGTTCCTTTTTACCTTTAGCTTATGGGTGCTATCCGTACGTTTTTTTCATATCAATAAGGTCGGTACATAGATCTACATTCTTATCTTCACTCCTTTCAGAGGGTCTATTCCTTGCTCAGTACCAAGTTCTCCGCAAAAATGGGCACACCCCCTCCGAGGCTTTCAACGAAACTGTTGAAGAGGCTACCCAATCTCTTTACCCTCTGATCGGTGCCAAAGGGTTGGTAACATTCAAACTATTCTTGAAGTCATCATGTTCGCGTTTTAATATCATTTTCGTTCATATTATAGAATGGACTACATGTTCAATGCATGCTCAACAACTGCCCGCCGTGGTGGTCTTGACTGGGCACCCGTTTTCGAAAAAGCCAACGTCCCTATTTTCGAACAGCTATACGAGAGTGTGAAAAACGGTACCGAAACCCGCAAGTCGCTCGAGTTCAACGGAAGGCCAACTTACAGGAAGGATCTCGCCGCTGAGCTGGAGATCATCAACAACCAAGAGATCTGGCGTGCAGGCAAGTCTCTTCTGATTGGTTGCTAGCTATGGATCTTTTATTCATTCACAAATCTTCTTTCCTGGTAAATTTAATATTAGGCAAGACTGTTCGATCACTGCGCCCTGACTACAAGTCCGAGTCAGAATAAAAGTTTTCTCGCAGATTGCACGAGCGGTGTTACGGGGGGAGTAAGTACAATGTGGGTAGTAAGTATACAGTATACCAATAGGTTAACGCCAAATACTCCTCGGTCCCAGAGGAGTAGAGCCGAGACCTACAGATTCGTTCTTTGTGTAACGTGTCTCGTATAGGAGAAAAAAAATTTGTCACCCGAGGTGGTACGGACGATTGAATTCATTGCAACGGCATTCATCGTTCGGTTATTCAATTGGAACTCCCACAGATCTTTATCCAAAAATGAGTTTCTGTGATGTACATCCGATGCCTGCCTGGCCATGAGGCATTGTCCGAAGTTCGAAGATCAAAATCCTTAACCATGGAATATAATACCAATGTTTAGGTCCTTCCTCGATTTTTTTTCTCTTTCATCTATGCTATCGTACTCTCATGCGTTCCCGAAGCTGCAGCCACACGTCGTGGAGATGCCTTATAGTCCTCCCATAGAACAAAATACCCCGACGTGGCACTCTGAATATGAAACTTTACCGGAGTCAGACTTCTGCACCTGCACTCCCGGGGGCGAGCATCGCTGCTGGGAAGTTGACTATGAGGTATACGGAGTCATTCACAACAACGACGCCGGGTGTATGACTTGCAACGATTTTGCCTCTCACATCCATCATGCTCGCCGGCAAGGGGTTCGGGGGATCGAGGAAGCCTATGCCAAGATGCATCAACGTCATGATATCCTGTGGCGACGAGGACTGAAAGAAGGAATCCGAAGAGACCCGTCCATAGCAACGTCAGATGGCCAGCTCTTGGAACAGCTGAATGTCGCGCAAATAGAACAGGCAAAAGCTGAAGAAGAGCTGAAGCATCTTACGCAAGTAGTACTGGGTCAGATTTCGTTGGTCGAATTTCTCTCCATATTTACGCACCCCACTTTCGCGACACGAGAGCAGTTCAGGTTGAGCCTGTCTTGTGCTGCCGCCAATGTCACCAAGAGTCTCTGGAACGAGGATGTCAACGTCAAGGTCGAGGATCTGATCCTTGTTCAAGATTCTTCGCTGCGCCGTGTCGCTTCTGATCCTCAGCTACATAAATTCTTTCCTAATGTTAGTGTTCTACCACGTCCTGCTCCTGCTGAAGCATCACTCAGGCGTAAGACTCACACAAGCTCACAGGTCCCTGAGGATAATGACATTAGCGGCCTTTCTTCGTCGAGGGCGGCCACCCCTCGACCGTCTCCTAGCCCAGAAAAATCTACCAGCTCTCACCACACTCCCGTTCCTTGTCGTCCCGGAGAAGACATTCTCGGCTATTACGACAGCAATCCTCGGACAGCAGATATGAGACAGACTTTGAATACGCTGTTCAACGTAGCGCATGCTGGTGATGTTAATGCTTTAGCCAAGTGTAAAGCTCTTTGTCGAGAAGCCCACATGCAGGGTGTTTCAGCCAGGACTTCCGGAATGCGATACGTGTTGAAATATTGGAAGAAGCCGCCTGCGAACGCCAACTCGTCGTCGCAGTCCAATGTCGATTCTTCATCTTCGCGGTCTACGCGTCGCGAAACAGGGTCCCGCCATGAAGACCGACACCAACGCAATGATGTCGCTGCTGCAAGCAGTATTAGTAGTGTTGTCAGCACGAGCTCTGATACTGGGCGCATTAGTCTGCTGAACCCCAAGATAACAGACCCGCCCGAGACGTGGTTCCAATACTTGAAAGCTCACAGCTTGTCTTGGCCGAATGGTGTGCGAAAGGAAAGCAACGGAGATCCATGGATGGCTGATCTAGTAGCATCTCGCATGTTCGCGCGGCTTCGCCCACCAAACAAGAGTGATGTTACAAAACATGCTCGAAACCAATTTACCGCCTCCACGATCTCGTTATTCACTGATCGAGGACGTTACAAAAGTTTGGTAAGGTGGCTGGGTCTTCGAATCTCCTCCGTTGCCAATTATGTTCCGTTTGTTGACCCGTCCGGTGGTTTGGGTACAGTTTCAGAAGAAGACGTTGCCCGCCATTATGCGTCGTGCGGTGTCACCGTGGAGGAGGTCGAAACCGAGGTAGAGGGTTGGGCAATTCAGTTTAAGCGTGAAAGGGACGAAAGGAATTATTCCACATAAGAAATGGTTGAAGTTTTTCAATCCTGACTGTTGTTGTGTTATTCGCTCTCCTGCTCTCCTGCTTTATGTATCATATTTAGTTGGTGTGACTCGTTTTCCGAACTCCTACTTCACATCCTTCTGAACATATTTTCTTGATTATTGCATACACTAACCATACAGCTGCTAAGTACGCCAATACTGTTGCGTAAGATCGTGTATCCTGTCCAACATTACAGTGAAATAACTTGTCTCGTTGAGTAACAATTCAAAATGCTTGATTGCCTCTTCCTCTGTCAAGTCCAGCCGGAACTTTTCCTGAATTTGCTCATGCACGTCCCGGTGTTTGTTGATATCTGGGATATTTGCGTCAACCATCAGCGCAACCAAGTTGAGTATAAGATTTGCGCTCTTCCGAAGGATCGTAAAGGCAGTGAAACAGAACGATTTGAAGCGCATGTAGTGTGTTGATTGGGTTCCACCCATGCCGTCGACCATCTCTTTGCATACTTTAACAGCTGGAGGGAACGGTTTTGGATCACGTCCGAGGATATAGCCAAAGTCAACGTGGAAAAAGTGACCTGAAAGATATAATTCTCTGAGCAAACCCAATGACAACGCTGGATGGAAACGTACCATCCGGAGCGACGAGCAAGTTATCGAGATGTCGATCGCCTACACCAAGTAGATAGGTAACGACACAGTAACCAGCTAGGCGACGGTTCAGACACAATCTCAAAGTCATTAAAACATCCACATACCACAACTCCTGATGAATGTATCAATAACCCCTGGCTCGATACCCCAAGTCCCCACACTCCCCTCATCGGGATAATTCGCCCTCAAAAAAGTCTGTACATTTCCAAACTCGCTGACAATTGCGGCAATAGTCTTGCTTGGCACAAATTGTACCATCCCCTGCATCGGACCTGTAGCAAGCACCGCGTATGGCGTAAGCTTCAAATCCAGATTCTCTTGGCGCAACAGCCGGTCCATGAGGGTGAACATCTGGAGTACAAGTTGATCTTGACGCATGTCGTCGCCGTCTTTGAATATGACGGGGTATTCTGAGCCATCTGAGCACTGGAAGTAGAGGAGGAGAGGATACATTGCAGATTTGAAAACAGAGGATTTTTCGGGGATGATGCCGGTTATCTCGATTTGGGCGTTAAGAGGTAAAGGGAGGGGCGCCATGGATGAAAGATTGTTCTTGGAATCTGCTAGCAGAGCTTGCAGGCGTTCTTTCTTCTTCCCAGTTCCGTCCTTTGATATTCGGAGCTCACGAGCTCGTTTGGCAAGCGTCTCGACGAGTTGGCCTTGCCTGCGTAGAAGTTCTCGTCGATCGGATCCATTCTCAACCTAAATAATGATGGTCAGAACAGAAGACTTACAGTACAAGGGAAATAAACTTGCCTCGAGGATCTTGTTCATGAATTTGAACACCACACGCCCGTACATCTTCGAAATCACTTTATCCTCCAGCGCAACCTCGACCATCAGATACCAATACAACCGATTACCTAGCCAAGTGTTCTGCACTCCTCTCGAAACAAGAAAATCAGTCAGACCGCTATCGTCGTAAGATATTGCATTAGTAGCAGACCGAGAAGAACGCTGGTCGGTGGCTGCGTTTTCGAATTTTAGCGCTTGGACAAGTTGAAGAAGATATAGAAAGAGTTCCTAAGGAAACGATTAATTCACAGGGATAAATTTGTTCCGAAGAGCACACACGTCGTCATCGGCTCTCATCAACTGCTTAACAGCAAAAGCCCGAACCCGGGAGTCAACAGTCCCAGGACCAAGTAGTTCCAATGCATCGTCCATATCAATTTCGGTCCATTGAGGCAGCAGTTCCTCAACAGTTTGTTTGACTTCGGAAGGATCTCTCCATGTAACAGCCTTCAGAAACTTGGTGAGCCCGCGTTTGTCCCGAGCGAGGTGGAACCGGAATTTCCAGATGAGATCTTTCTCTTCTGGGCTAAGAGACTGGCTCGGTGCGTAGTTAAGGATCTCCTGTAATAAGGTATCAGCTGAATGATATGAGCAAGAACAACACAACGCACTCCGATGTTATCTCTATCCTTGGCGTTGGGCTTGAGCTCACGATCATAGGGACCGCTACGATGACTACGAACCAGACGTCGATGTTTATCCTCGACAGGATTTTCTCGCGCAATTTCAGGATCAATAATACTCCATAGATGTGTATTATCCGATGCGAAAGAAGCGGTAACGGGTTGAGTAGGCGTTTGTTGAGGTGGAGGTAGTGGTGCTGGCAGAATGGCAGAGGTTTGAGCAAGAGATTCGGGTTCACTAAATATCACTGGGAAATCGAATCGTGGGAGGTCGATATACAGAAATAGGTTTTCAGATTTCTGCGTTTCTGTCTGGATAGAGGAATTAGTACGAGAGAATAAAGATCGACGAACCTGCTTGTACGCACTGCATGAATTTCTTCCATCTTCCTGAATGTGATCCTATCCAGCCACTCTGACTTTGGCAAATCTCCACGTTCATATTTCTTGACTAACTTCTCCAAACGACCCATCTCGTCTGCAGCTCCTGGAATCTTGCTTGGCGTTGTCGAATCCACAGAGCCATCGGCTTCCATTCCTGGCCAAAGTAATAGACGATGCTTGCCTCGACGCAAGGTCCTATATAAACCATCATAAGATAGAGCGAAAGAGCGACACTGGAATCTACGAACCATTTCTTCCCAAAAAGCCTAAAGGTAGCCCCGCCAACAGGAGCAGCGGATCTTGGGCCAGCAATGTCCCAGACGGTAAACGTTATTTGAGAAGTGAGTGGAAGGTCGCAGTAACGGATCGGAAATGTTATCCATTCATTCCATCTGATAAAAGAGCTATAAGTTCTAGTTGACAATAATCCAGGAATTGATACGTACATGTAAGCGTTCTTGAAAGCCTTGAAAGACGTCCGGAAAGGTATCGTCAATGGTTTGTTGTCTGCGATGAGTTGACAGATAACATAGAGATCTGAGAGCGTCCTTGAGCCACCTGGGTCATTAACATGCTAGAAGCATGTCCAAAGCTGCTCACGATGATTGAACGCCGTGAAATTTGAAGTCAGGATTCTCTAGGACTTCAGTGAAGGTTCGCGGTTTACGAATCCCCTCCAGCTGTGATCTGGATGAAGGGTGAGCGGATTAAGTTGAATTATGCAGAGAAGTTGAATTATGCAGAGAGGCAGGACTTGCATTCGAAAGGTCACTGAAAGCTTCAAGTCTGAGAGTCGTGCAAAAGTAAAATCATCTCGATGGTCTTTGTCCATGAAAGATAAGCGCCTAATAGGGTCACGTTCTGTCCCATTTTTATGCCAAGTTCTCAACATATACTGATGTGAGTATATTTTAACAGAAAAGTAGATAGTCAACAAGAATGAACAACTTGCAAACTGTTGCCAACGATAGCCATCACGATTTCTGAATTTCTCTAGAGCCCAGCTACTTGGTCGCTCGTACGTACATTGTTCTAAATATTCATTTCATTTTTTGACTTACTTAACCAACTCATCACTCAAAAACTCGCCGCTTCATCTGCATTCAAAATCAATGTGGAGAAAAATCGGATCATCTCGAGGTAGTGGTCGAGGGGAATATCTACGAGCGAGGAAGCTATGATTTTCGATAAAATGATTTCGAAAGTCGAAGCAAGTCGCTTACTCTCGTTTACGGTGTGCACACCGGTAGCGATATCCCCTCCATAAGCACCGTTCTTGTGGTTGTAGCGGAAGATATGTCGCGTGAGATTCCAATAATATTTCGTGTCTGCATGCGAACGTCAGGGATGGCATCAAGAGTTAACAACAGGTAAAGAACCACTCACCCGTGTTCCCCGTCGACATTCCTGGACTCACGATAATATTATTGCTTTCTTCTCCCTCGATAACTCGAAGATTTCGATGAGCATTATACGTCGCTTTAATTGTCCCGCTGAGGAACTCCCATGGTTTGCTCCCTTTGTCGAATGTAGGTGTTCGAGGGGCAGGCTCGAGTTCGTGGTCGAATGCTTGGGAGAGCTCGATGTGGCCTTTGGATCCGGATGGGAAATAGGCAGAATCTGAGATAATTTCCTCTCCGAATGCTTTGAGAGTGAGGTTGAAGGACCGAGCGAGACTTGTGATAGTTTGAGTATCGTGTGTAGCTGTTTCATTTACAGAACTAATGAATACGCAAAGCTCAGTGAATCACCTCGATATGAAGATGTCACGCTGAACTTTTCACTTACCTAACAGTGTTAATCCTATGGTTCACAATCGCATACGCGCTCTCGGGTAAAGCGTTCGCCTTGACACCGCCAAACACCATATCCACAGCTTGGGTAGTCCCGACGAGACTAGAGTACCAATGGTCCTTCGATACAAAAAGGTCTTCGACTTCACGCAAAGCTGCATCACGGTACGTCGATTGGAATATTGCGTGTTTGAGAGAATGAGGGATGGCGTCTCCGTGGGAGGCGTAACATAAGAGGGTGTCGTGGGGTACTGTGTTGCGGACCTAGTTAGGAGGTAGTAGAAGATAGGAGCGATGGTGTGTGTGGTATACGCACCAACTCGACAGGGAACGGGTTCTTTTCAAACGCAACGATGATTGAGGCGAGATAGCCAATTGTCTGTTTGCGATTTTCCAAAAAGGCTGACAAGTCAGAAGAGCGGAATGTATTGAGTCAAGTACTACGAACCGTATGCGTTGGAGGAATACTTGAATGACCACCAGGGGAGGTGACTTCTACCTTGATATCAGCATGACCCTTCTCCGCTACACCAGGGGTAGCAAATATCGTCCCGTAAACATCTTTGAATCCGCCTATGAAATGGAATACGGTGTAAGGAGCAATGTACTATAACCTTTCAGTGGATAAACTTACCTCCTTCATCGACAATGAATGCAATCCCGTCCTGACCATACGTTTCCTCCAAGGCTTTTCCAAGGCTTTTTGCACCCTACAAAGCCGACAAAGCGTCAATTATCATCACCGTTCTTGAGTATTCGGTCCACTCACATGAATCCCACTAGCCTCCTCGTCAAATCCAAACGCCAACACCGCTGTCCGCTTTGGCGACCATCCCTTCTCAAGGAGCGTCTCTAAGGTCAACATAATCCCAGCCAAACTAGCTTTGTCATCTGATGCTCCTCTGCCCCAGATAATACCTGTCTCGGCATCGTAAAAGCCAGAATAAGGTGGATATTTCCAGGAGTCGAGTGTTTCTGGATTGACGGGAACGACATCTTGGTGGGCAGCAAGCAGATAGGGCTTCAGAGATGAATCGGAACCGGTCAACTCATAGATTAGGCCGTAGGTGTTGATTTTTGTCAGGGAGAATGTTGAATGGCTAAAACGAGTTGTAAGTAGGTACGATTAAGACGACAGAGCGACGACACGGACATTAATGGAAAAGCTACAGCTAGATAATCGTGTACTTGACCCATTGTCTCCCATCGCGGGTCCTCGCCTGGAGGGGGCATGTTATCATATGATTCGGATCTGTTCATTATTAGAATTTGGTCTGATAAATAAGAAAATGTATGTTCGGATAACACTCACGGAATCTGTATCAGCCCACTCAACTTCTCGATTGCCAGTTCTTTGAATTTCTGCGTCTCAAGCAATTCTCCAAACTCGGTCCAAGTTTCAGCATTATCCGAGTTCTGAGGGTACAAAGCGCTGACTTGAGGGCAAACCCCCGCGGTATTCACGTCTACCGTCCATGAAGCGACTGTGTCAGCAGCAACTAAATCGAATCGTTTTCCTAATTCAAGTGCGTAGTGGCCAATTTGGAGAGAAATGAAGAGTCCGGCAAGAAGACTACAGATAGACTTGAGAGTCAAGGTCAGATATGCGAGCCTTTTCGCCCTAGGACTCCCTAAATTCACAGAAGTTGGAAGTTGAGATTTTCTGTCCTTGACGACCATGGTGGAGGTCACCAGATGAGTTCGAGCTGGTCATGCGAGTTTTCTATACACATAACTTGAGATTTATAAGAAAATTATGTTCTTCATGAGAACGACCAACGAATGTCCGAGGAGATACCGGCTTTGTCGGCAGGCGCTTTTTGCTTTAATTCGCTTGCTCAACGGTTAATTTAAAACCCATCTAGAACTATACATACCGACATCGTTTTTTGCATCAACTAATTCGATAGACTGTTCTGTACAGACAGATCCTTTCATGTCCATGTATTAGAGTTACACTAATCCATCAAGGAAAAGCGCCTGGAAAGTGCCGCTATCCTGGTTCTTATGTTCTCCACGCCTTTGACCTCCAACTTTTTCCAAATTCTTGACTTGAAAAACCATCCGTGGTGCGTGGTCTCGCTAACAAACAGTCGAGGCCGTGCTGCGGGTATATTGCGTCCAGATATGGATAGGAGTAGAATGAACATTTAGTTCCTTTTATTCTTCCTTATGCCCTTCCTTCACTCTCCTTCAGCTCCTTTAGAACCAATCCCTCCAACCCTCCACATATCCATAGTTCCTGTACACTAGTACCTACGCTTTTGAAAATAAATTTACTTTCCTTGTTCTCCTCGGAAAGCACCATAACACCTTCAGCCATATCCACCTTGAGACCCAACGTAACCTCATTAGGTGAGCTGTGTAACATGAACCCACTTCCCGCGCCAGCGCTCCTCTTCCCTCCTTCCATTTGAGCGGAATAAGTCGAAGTGAGGTACTCAACCAGTGGAGAACATTCAAGACATATAAGGCCGTTGTTGATTGCGTTTCGCTGTGAGGATCGGAGAATCAGTTAACTGGGAGGTTAAAAAAGTGCATGAAAACTTACCTTAAAAATATCACCAAACGAGCCCGCAACAACGAGTGGGACTCCAGCTGCTAGAAGTGATGTGGCGGCTTGTTCACGAGAAGAGCCGGTACCAAAGTTGAACCCGGATATCAGAAGAGGAGCGGAAAGGGTTGTATTTGGGGTTTCCGGCGTATTCAAATAAGCATTTGAAGTTGGAGTAGAAGTAGAGGTTGGATTAGGCGACGATTCCGGGGTAGCTGCATTTGAGGTTTGGGTTGTCGAAGCCTCAGCAGCCGTTGCTGGATGTACCCAAGGCTCGTCGAGACTCATTCTTAAATTTTGTAGTGACCTGCTAGCGTCCTCGGAATAGTTTTCCAGCACTACTTCGCCCATCTGAGAGCGGGACATAGAATCTTGGTATGTGTATTTCCCTTTCGTTTTCAGGTATTCGGGTATTTAATGGACAAAGAAGTACACGAAAGAGGAAGAAAAATATTGGTCAGAAAAACCCTACAGGAGGGCAAAGGAACGTTAGAAATGCTCACCGGGATATATAGCGTCAGTCGACACGTTGTCCGCTGGTAAAAAGAGGATTGGGCCTTTGATTTGTGTTGGAAACAGCGGCATGATTTCTATCAACGTCGATTCTGTATTCGCTGAGGGCAAAACCGATTCCGAGACAGAGCCAGACGTCGAGTCGACGATATTGCATGTTGGCTCGAGATCATCGAAACCCTTTGAGCCCTTTGAAACGTTGGATAGGAGAGAATCCAATGCATCCGGTCCACAGATAATTCCCTTCACTGCACTCGCAGCTACGACGGCGGGAGAAGCGAGATAAGCTTGTGCGTTCGGGTGTCCCATACGGCCTTTGTAGTTGCGGTTGGTGGCAGATATACCGACTATAGGGTAAAAAGAATCGAGCAGGAAAAAGAGTAGAGGGTGAGCAAGTCAATGACCAATCAATATCAAGGACATAGAGGAAGGAACACAGTAATTCGAAGGACGAACAAAGACGCAACAAATAAACTGGAAAGTCACTCGACCGAGCCCAGTGACCAGCAACCAACCAACTTTTTGAGAAATCTTTGTACTAACCTTCTCCTTCCTCCAGCAAACCCACTCCCAATCCGATACACGGTCCACATCCAGCCGGCAAAACCTTTGCCCCCGCACGAACGAGGACATCCCAGTCTCCCCATGCTTGTGACTCGGCTTGGACGACGGAAGATGCAGCGGCTATGTAAAATTGAACCGAGGGGTGAACACGATGCTTAGCTACTGAAGAATCTTGAGTGGAAGCTGCCAAGGAAGAATCGACAGACGGGGTCTGGTACCCTCTGAAAACATCTGCGGCGCTCTTCAAGTCTCCGACCCTCGAATTCGTACATGAAACTAAATACGCTTTGTCAACTTTTACGGTCTGGTCTTCCAATTTCGGAAGGGGTGTGGCGACTTTAACGGAATTTGGGCCAGATACGTGCGGGACGAGAGATGACAGATCGAAAGAAAGTCGAAGCGCATAAGATGCCGAAGGATCTGAGGCAAGAGAGGAAGTCGATGGCGTGGAGAGTGCATGACGAAGAACGTCGATTCGTGCACGATTAAGCCTAGGATGTTCCGGCGGTGGAGGAATCCCTTCTCCTCCAAATGTTCTTCGTTCAAGTTTACTCACGACACCGTCGTAGTACTGGATAAGTGCTTGGTCCACTGGAAATACGCCTGCCAGTGCTCCCCATTCTGTCGTCATATTAGCGATAGTCAATCTCTCCTCAACACTTAAATTTTTAACACCCTCCCCACAAAATTCCACAGCGCCATTCAACACCTCGTCCTTTCCAAAAGCCCCACAAAGCGCGACAATAACGTCCTTTCCTGTAACTCCTGCTCTTAGTTTCCCATTCAACTCAACTCTAATCATTCTCGGGACTTGCCACCACGTCTTGCCAGTCGCCCACAGTGCCGCTGCGTCTGTACGGACTATGGGCGTCCCGACGCAGCCTACACCACCGTACATGTTCGAGTGAGAATCCGAGGCGACGGTGAGCGTGTATGGGAATGCATACCCTTCCTCAATGAGGATTTGGTGACCTATTCCTCGGCCGGCAGGGTAAAAGTCAATCTGATGTTGACGAGCGAACGATTCAATTTTGGTATATTTTTGTAGATTAGCAGGGGACAAGTTCTGTACATCGTGGTCGAGGGTGAACACTGGTTGGCAGGGGTTGTGAATGGAGGTGGCACCGATGGATTGAAATCTAATAATCAGAATTGATACTACTATAATAATGAGTATTTTTGACTGTTATACACACTTAGATATAATAGGTCCGGTATTATCGTGTGTCATTACGTGTTCTGGTCGAATCATAACATAGTCTCCTGCCTGAACGGTATGTGCTGGAGAAAGCCCTACCGCGTATCGTTCAACGACTTTTTCAATCACCGTTTGTGGTGTTTTTGAAGATGACCCATATGTTATGGATGTGGCGTAATTTCGAGAGGAAAACACTGTGAGTTCCTGTGAGCTCAATAAAAAGCTTTTGGCTTTGGTGATGGAGGAAGTGCGTAGAGCCCGTGTACCTCGATGAGCTTGTCGAGGTATCATCGTGGATGACTAGCTAGGTTGCTAGAAGCTGAAAATTTTGCCGAAAATGTCACCGTCAAGGATCTAATCTAATCGACAGCCAATCACAATATTTGAAATTCTTATTCAAGTACCACTGCATGCAAATCCACATAAGTAACTGCCTGAAATGGTATAATTATGTTAAATTTGCATGGAGAATCAATGTAGTCGTTCTAGCGGGCATTTGTGGACCGCCGCCTACTCTCTCTAGTGTTGATGGAAAGCTACACATGCTAGAAACGCCAACTCGGCCACTGAAGATAACGGTCTAAGATGAACTTGTAGTTATAGTATTTTCTTGGGCAATTTGGAGCCTTCGGGGATTGACGATTTTGAGAGCAAGCTCAGGAGAAACTTTGAGAACACGATAACAATTCTCTTCAGCCAACTTTCTGAACTGTAGATAGCATTCCTCATGCCACAATTCTGATACTGGCACATTTTTGGAATATTTGTTTGTCCGAGACATCACTCACAAACTCAGAGCTTCTCATGGATATTGAGAACGAGGAAGGGAATCTTAAAAACTTGACAAATGCTGCGGGTTCGTGTTTTGCCAGACCTTTCTAGGATCAGGCATGGCTTCAACCTCTGTATATTCGACTTTTATCCCTGCTCTCGGTGCACTTGTGAGCTGTAGCAGTCCTGATCCTGATTTAGCTTAGATCGTAGATGCATTGGGTTTTCCCAGGGTTATACGACCCCCAGCGCTTGATTTTGCAGGATGAAAGCGCTCCGTAGAATTTGACTTTCTTGCAGAAACTTGGTTTTCTCTATATCTGTTAGTAGGGAAGGAACTCACCGTAGATGCACATATAACCTGCATTTTGAGTAATAGTTGAAGCATGTGCTGAATTAAGGCAGGGGTGCCGACTAGTGCTCGAATTAAAGCCCAACATGGAGCACAATTAACCTTTGGAGATGTTATTGTATTGACGACTCGGAGCAAAGGAGGCTCTGAGGTTTCTACCGAGCCTATTCCAGAACGCAGAGACGGATCATCTAGAGGATCAGGTGGTATTGAGCTTCCGAAAGCCCAGTCGGGAACCTCCCTGGAACGTTACACTACGCGATGGACTTCACATCACTCCTCGATCTTCCGTCAGCACTGATAACGAATCACCTCCACGCTCTCCATCCCGTCCGTCGAATCACAGTTTAGTCTCTGGACCTAGTGATGACCTTCCTGATGTTGGAAATACTAGGTCCGAGCAAGTTTTCTCATTTCGAGATCACGAAGTCCCAAAGACACCACACCAAACGGCCTCGGATTCAGCAGTTCAGGTTCTACACAGCACTCCTTCAGCAAATCATAGCGAATTGTATAGTGGGGCTCTTCCTTCCAAGGAGAAACAACGGAGCGAACAAATCTCTCCGGAACGATTTGCACGATGTCCAAATCCTATCCATTGAGGAGTGCGCGCAGAATGGCTTTGAACCTGGACCTTCGCCGGGGATAAAAACGGGTTGACCGATCCCGTCAAAAGTAGATTTGATAACTATTCCAAGGTGGTGGATAAAGTGAAGAACGGGAGGGGCAAGCATTCATATCCTGCATTCATCAATTTACTGAACTCTATTTCGAATGGGGAGAAGAAAGACAACATTATCATCTATAAGGAGGATTCTGTCCCTGTGCGGGGATCGCATGTAATGCAGATTCCCAATGTAGGTGCAGTTTTCCGGGAGCTCACCGGTTAGAAAAAGACTTTGAATCCGCCTAGCGAAGGGAGTTTAGGGACATCTTTGCACTATCGTGGAAAGGGAAGCTAAAGAAAGGCGGTGACGTTCCACCTGATGAGCTTTGCACAAACTTTCACCAATGCCTGTGACACTTCCTGGGTAACTGGTATAACATTTACTCATAACACCGGCCTTGCTAGGACTGTTTCCCGACTTGACCCGTTCGGTGCGAGGTTGCCGGTTATGCCCGTGATGTACTCTCACACGGGTCGTAGAAAATGCCTCTAACAAGGCTGGAATCAACCAGGAAGATTCCAAACTCGTTTGAAGCATTTTCTACGACCGTTCCAAGGCTATCGCCCAAACTTTCCTGTGATCTTGTACTAACCATATCTTTTCACAGGGTATCTTTGAATTAGAGTGCACCTTTGTCCTTACTTTGTGCCCATATGAGCATTGATCGTTGTTCAGGTATTGAACCTCGCCATCAGATCAGACCAACTTATTTTCGCGAAAATGATCAAGCCCATGCGCGCTCTACCACCAGAAGGTCTTGGAATTGCCCCGAACCTGAATGCTACTTTCATGAAAGATCGCAAGAGCCTTCGCTCTGCAGAAGTAATGCTACAGTATCCTGCGGCTAACGGGCCTCCACCAAACAAAATTTTAAGGGGTCTGAAGAATCACTCTTCACATTTCCTTACAAGAATGAAACAACCCGCACCGTCCATTTGAAGCGCATTCTGTTCCATTCCAATGACATTATCGGCCAGGGCACTATAGTCATTCGGGTGGTGTGTCATTGCGACGGTAAATGCAATTGGTGCGGGAAGAAGTTTATTCTCAAGCTGTGCTTTCCTTCAGCGACCCGAGTTCCAGAGCAGACGTTTATGGATCGCTGCAAAAAGTTGGCCCAAGGAGACCATGCATGGGTCCTCAACCATTTACCTCACATATACCAGTCATTCGATATTCAGTTACGTAAAAATACGCCACAGGCCAATTTCAAGGAAAAGTTCGCAGATCATTCTGAGATACGCCTGATGCGAGGCTTAATCCAAGAGAAATTACAACCGCTTTCGAGTTTAGACACTGCTAAAGACTGTGCACAAGTGTTCTACGATATCGTACAATGTGAATTTCATTTATCATCGTTCATTACCCTCTCACAACTTATGCCTCCAGGTCTTCATTGGGCTTGGAAACATCCTCAAATCCTCCATCGTGATATCAGCCGAGGGAATATCCTAGTCCGCGAAAAGAATGGGGAGGTATATGGAGTTCTGAATGATTGGGATCTCGCGATATGGTTGAACGATCAGTGTGATGGGCCGACATCCCAGTTTCGAACTGGCACAAAACCCTACATGGCACGCGAACAACATGGGATCAAGTGGGAAGGCCCGCATCGGTTCCGCCATGATCTGGAGTCGGTGTTCTACGTGATACTCCTTCTAGTTTGCCTCTACTCTAATCCTAGAGAGAGGGCTGTAGAACCTAATACTGAAAAGTATGATTACGAGGAGTGGCATCAACGAGGTGATAGCTTTCTTGAAGGGAGAAAGGTAATATCGATTTTGGCTGGTACTTGGAAAGCTCCCGTCACGCCCTTCTTTTGCAGATTCGCTTTATGGCTTACCAACCTTCATCGCTCCCTTTGTTCTAGTATCCTAGCCCGTGAGGCTCATCGAGACGCAGAGGAAATTGCGAAAGAAGCACGTGAACAGGGTAGGCAACCGGAAGAGATGCTGTTCTTCGACGAGGATACTCTAGGCGGTAGCTTCTCATACGGAAAGATCTTTTATACACCATGCGTCGATTCAACGAGGAAGACCTTCAAACGAGAGGCTCAGAATGGCGGGAGATACTTCCGCGCGTGTCATAAGGAACGGGCAGTTGTGCTTCAGGCTCCATTCTATATCTAATATCCTATCATTATCAGTGTTGGCTTGTAGGCTTTAATATCAGCCTCTGGCCCATTCTAAGGCCATACGACAGTATATTACAAATGAAATTCAAGATAAATATTACCCCTCACAAGCTTTGAAACACGTGTCTTCGTCACGGTGACACGATTTATTTGCACCATAGACTGCAGCTAGGTACATAGCTTGTGGAAGCTCCACCCCCTTCAGTCAGAGCACTACTTCATACTGAAAGGTAGCGTCTTGTGCCTCTGTACTTATCGATACATCTACTATCAAACATATGAAGTGATCTTAGATTAAATACAAAAGTGTCGTTATTTGGTTTAAACCAGCTTCTTACTATCCAAAAAAGATTTTATACAGCTTCGAGAAATCACTGTAACAAGCAGACAGCATTTTCACTAACACTTGAGGACCAGGTGTATGAATTTTCTTTTTATTCATTGAGGATGGTAATAAGTATGTCAGAGTTTAGGGAGATTTCTGTCTGCAAGGGATGATGAGAATACAATTGACTAAATTGGAATAGATAAACTTTGGCTTCAATACCACTGAATGGAATGTGAACAATAAAGTTCTGACAGAAACTTTTGAAGCAGAAACGCGGTTGTAGAGTATTTGAGAGAGTGAACCAAGTGCGGGACTAACAATTAAGATAGTCCATGAAAAGTACAATACAACACCTGGGACACCGAGGTTAATCTCGCCCCCTATGAATCCCACCATTTTACACTGGAAGCGAAGCGCTGCCACTTGGGTTTTACATACGTCTGCTTACTGACTAATTTTACTTCACTATCCTCCCTGATGATCCCGAAGACGTCCCCATTATCCCAGGATACTATCTCCAGGAGGGGAGCACACGAGCTTAATAGTTTCACTAGCTCTTCCTGATTTTTCACGAATTCATCACGATCGCGAAACGGATGTTCGAAATAGAGATGTGTCAAAATATTCATAGCAGGCTGAAGGAGGCCCTGGCAATTGACATTAGGATAAGGTGTGAATATAGAATATAGATATTAACTCACTATCTCCTTCAAGGACTCTGGCCCCGCTATGGGAAGCCAAAGCTCTTTTAAAGAGGTGCACTTATCCCATTGTGGCGACGAATAATGAAAAATAGAATTCCGATCAGCGATCTGTGTCAAAAAAGGACTGAGTCCTAATCTGAGGCGTTTGAGTTGAGGACCAGCCACTGCGCGTAAGATAGTTGTATAATCCTCAACGGAGAAGTGGAAAAATAAGACAAGCTCCTCTAAAAAAGGAAGCGAATTTGGAAAACGCTATTCTCAAAACCAATCTCAGGAGTCAGAGCCCGTGAAAAGAAAACGTCGACGTACACGAAAAAAATGGATGATAGCCTCAACATCGTCGTGTAAATTACCGCTCAAGTCACTGCCAACATAAAGACGTTTGAGATGGTCAAAATATCCTGTTTTAACCAAAGTGCCACTATCTTCGAAGACATATTTGGTCCCCACCATGGACCCAGTGTATCCTATAGTGGCAATGGTAGGCCCTATTCGCAGTTGACTTCGACCATGCTACTCACCAGTATAGAGATTTTCTGCATCTATCGTAACATAATAGCCACTACTGGAGCCTCCTAACATCTCAATAACCTCCAAGCCAGGTGCGGAGGTCCATATGTGGCTGAGAATCGGATTTGAATACCGTACAACCAAGGCCTTCAACTGATGAAGTTTGATTGGTGTAGTCAGATTGCGCGCAGGATCATATCCTTCTACATAGATACTTGTCAAATTTGGCAGTGACTGTAGTAATATTTCCAGCAATATCGGTGCATTGCTATCCCTGCTCTTCTCTCGCATTCTAAAAAAAGATAGATGAGCATGTTTCAGACTAGTCAACTTTTGCAATGATTTCTGAAGGACGCTAGTGTTCGACTTCTCATTGTCAAAGATCCCCGAGAATATGAATTTTACTGATACTACGCTGCGAGCATGAAGCTCGTCAGTGACGAAGACGGAGAGACTGTAGGGATCTGATTGATCGTCGAAGTTGACATGAACGTTTGCCTCTTTGCAGAGGTACGATCTGGCGATAGCAAGGACAATGCGGTTGCCGACTAAGCATAGATTTGACAGACTCTTCTCGTCGCGAGACAGATTGCTGATAATCGAGGCTACGACCTCTTCTGAGAGTTTAACGAAACGCGACATCGGAGGGTTCGCAGGTGTACGGGTACTCGGAACGGTTCATCCTATATATATCTTAAAAATCTGCTTACATAAGCAGGCTGCACCGGCGTTTGGAATTCACTTATAAGCAACTTCTTGGAAAATTATGTGATTTTGAAAAATTTAAAAGTCTTGCTGAAGTTTTTTAACTTGTGGAAAATTTAAACATTTGACAATTTCTGAATTGGCATAACATAAGTTTCAAAATTTATATAAAACTTATTTGAAACTTATGAGGAACTCTTAATGGAATATTCTTTCATATGAGGGTGTCATGAAACATTCTTTTGCATTATTCATTTCTCTTATTATTCATTTCCTTTTCTTTTATTTACTTACCTAATCACTAAAGCGCTTGCACCAGCGCTCATTATATTTTCATTTTCATCTAGATTACATGTGTCAACCTTATTGTTCTCGCATTGTCATTTCACCTATGTGCAACTCTCTTGTGCCTGTCAGCTCATTGACAGGACATCATCACTATTGTCCTGCCATTGCTTTTATTTTATATTGCCTTATTGTTTACTCACTGAATACTTACAGCTTTACTTATGGGTATGGGTGACTGTTTGTATATCCTCATGGTTACAATGCGAGATGTCTCTCACAGCTTCATATCCCCTACATGAATAAGACTTGGTAGTTTGTAGTTATATTCTTTAGCTCTATTCTTATCTATACTCCTCAGTAGCTAGACTTGTAGTTGGGTTGTTTTATTCATCCTCATCGCTTTTTCATCCTCTTGTTCATTGACTATCATGTGATGCCTAGTTATCTCTTGTGAGAGCTAGCAAGTCGCTGACAGAGGGCCTCCAAAGTGTTGTTCAAAGTTTCTGGCAAGTGAAGCCATCTTATAGGAAACTTCTTGAAATCAGAAAAAAGGACAAATCACTGATAAATTATGTATCAGAATTTTGACTTGCTAGTTGTTAAGATCATGCAACTCCAGAATCACAGAATTGTATGGGAATGTCAGGGAATAATTCCCTTGCAAAGGGAGGAATGATTTGCGGAGTTTCACAAAGGTAGTTGGACATCAACACTACTATTGGTAGTGCCCTCAACATGTTGATGGTCCAATGTGAAGGGTAATAGCAGCATCAGTTTGTGAAGGTTGCTTCATGGAATGTCAGAGCAGTGTTGAGAATGTATCACAGAGAGTGAACATCTGTAATACGAGGATAGAGCAGATCTAAGTCAATATTAAAACTACAGAACTACCTATTCAATATCATAGCTTTATACTATGCATTTGTTAAGACTGTTCCAGTGAGATTCCATAAGGTCTAGGGTGAATAGGATAGTGTAGAGGGATCCAATAGTTCACAGTTTTGTATAGTAACTACCAATCAGTAGAAATGGAAAAAGGTAAAGTCAAACAAGAACCTTAGCACCACTTTCAGTAGTGCCCCCACTATGTCGTAGTGGTTCTGTTGATGTTCATAGATTTTGGGCATCTGGAAGTCAACTGGATAAGTTTGGACAACTAGAAGGTAAGTGTCGTGACATGCCATACAGGATACGGTACTTACTTCGTTTTCTCCTACATTCCCTCTTTCCTTTACCTTTGTGACTACCTGAACCCTTCTCCATGTTTCCATATCCTTTTATTTCCTTCCATCACATTCCAGACACTTCTATTGGCTTCCCGCACTGTCACTTACTCATCTGAACCCTTGTATATATAGTACAGTAGCTGACACCTAGTTCCCCATCTTGACCTCTTGGTCTTTGGAACTAGGTTAGTACCTGTATCATCAATTACCTTCAATATACTTACTTGGTCTTTGGAACTAGTTTTCCTTGTGCGACCCTAGTGATTGGCCCTTGCGCTATCACTGCCGTCTTGATCACTATATCTTTCAGCCTTCATGTGTGGTGCTAGCCCCACCCCTCACTTCGGCTTGTGCTTTGAGCCTGTGCCTTCTCCGTGCTTTCCCCCTTTGTCACCACAGTAAGACTGGAAAGTCTGGATGGAGTTATAGTGATAATCTCTCTAGATTGGAATGATCTAAGTTGATATTTAAACTGGAGAACTATCTACTGGACACTAATGCTTATATATGTTAAGATCATGCAACTCCGGAATCACGGAATAATCGCGATATAATCGCGGAATGATCGCGATTTAATTACGGAATGATCGCAATATAATCGCGGAATGATTGCGATGTAATCGCGGAATTGGTTGGGAATGCGAGGGGATAATTCCCTCGCGAAGTGAGGAACAATTCGCGGAGTTATGGGAAGGTAGTTGGACATCGACACTACTATCGGTAGTGCCCTCAACACGTCGATGGTCCAATATGAAGGTAGTAGCAGCATCAGTTCGCGAAGGTTGCTTCGCGGAACGTCAGAGCTGTGTTGAGAATGTATCACAGATAGTAAACATCTGTAATACGAAGAGAGAGCAGATCTAAGTCGATATTAAAACTACAGAACTACCTATTCGATGTTGTAGCTTTATACTATGCATTACATAAACGTCGCGAAGCGATACTAACTCCGAATAGACTAGCTTGTGGAGTAAAGAACAAAGGAAGGGATATAATAGGTATAGTACTCATCCGATAATGATTAGGAAAGATAACGAAGGATTCCTGAGCTTAGGAACTCTTCGCGAAGTAATTAATTAAAGAGTCCTAGCTTAGGAACTCTTCGCGAAGTAGGTAAATGGATCGCGGAATCGCAGAATAACTCGATCCGCATACATATGACAATATACCAGTAATCCTAATTTTTAAAAGAAAAACAATGAGTATCTGGGATAAGACAATAAGTATTGTAAAAAGTTCCTGATAATATAATTAAAAGATAATAGTGTGAGAATTAAAAGTAATCATATCTGTTAACATCAGATGTGTCATATGGTCTGGTCCCAAACCGATACAGAAAGGAAAGGAATGAATTATAATTGTTGGTTCCATATGTTCTGTATGAGGTAGTGGAGGCATACCCATAACATCAAGGTCTGACTACCTAGTCTCAGGATTGTTTTACCTTGTGAAGTAATTCTCTTCACTGTTTCCCGCAATTAACCCCGTGACCCATTTCCAATGATCCATTAGTGCATGATCATAACATAGTGGCAGCAGGGAAAGTAGCAGTTTACCTAGATAATATCCTCATATTCAGTAACAAACTACAAGAACACCAACAGGTAGTGCAAGAGGTACTAAAATGGCTAGAGAAACATGTCCTCTACCTATGACCTGAGAAATGTGAGTTCAAAGAGCTTCAGATTGAGTACTTGGGACTAGTGATATTGGAAGGGGAAGTGTGCATTGACCTAGTAAAAGTAGCTGCAGTTCATGACTGGCTTACCCCAAATAATCTGTGAGTGGGATTCTGGCAGTGGATGATCACATCCAAATACTTTGAGATGCATGAAAGGACACTGGGGCAGTACTACACATGGGGAAAAGAAGACAAAAGGAGAACTATGAATGGGGAAAACAAAAGGCACACCAGTTCCAAGTGGGAGATCAGGTTTGGCTAAGCGCAGAAGACATCAAGCTCCAACTCTCCAGTGAGAAACTTGGGGACCAACAGCTAGGACCATACACTATTTTGGAGAAGGTCGGCCCTCTGGACTACCATTTGGACCTCCCATTGTTGCTGGACTGCATCCACCCCGTGTTCCACGTCAATAAATTATACCCTTGGAGAGGGAACACTGTTAATGGTGAAATTGCAACACCACCAGAACCAGTATACCTAGAAGATGAGGATGAGCCAGAGTATGAAGTCGAGGAAATCTTGGATAGTCAGGTTAGGTGGAAGAAGTTAGAGTATTTGGTGAAGTGGAAGGGCTATGACACAGGAGACAACTCATGGGAACCTGCACAAAATCTTGAACATGCACCAACCATGGTCCAAAAATTCCACAAAAAGCACCCCCAGGCAGCAAAAGCTTGACCATTGAGGGCAATGGTCATAAGGAGGGGGGTAATGTCATGAAGTGAGCCACCCCTATTATTTTCCTTTCTTTACAATACACCATCCAAGCACCCTTACCTACAATGATCATTCTGGAACCTTCCATCCCATCCTATCAGTTCCATCTCATTCCTTGTGCCTGAGCTATACAGTATTACATCATAGTTCCTGCACTCCACCTTGTATATATAAGCCAGCCCCCACAACCTGGTCCCTTATCTTGACCTCTTTGTCTGTCAGCGACTCACTAGCTCTCACAAGAAACAACCAGGTGCCACATGATAGTCAATGAGCAAGAGGACAAAAAGGCAATGAGAATGGATAAAACAACCCAATACTAGTCTAGCTACTGAGGAGAATAGATGAGAATAGAGCTCAGGAATATAACTACAAAATACTAAGTCTTATATACTAATGGGATATGAAACCATGAGAATCATCTCGCACCGTAACCATGAGGATCTACAATAAGAGTTGCTTGTATCCATAAGTAAGGCTGTAGGTATTAGGTGAGTAAACAATAAGGCAAATACAAAAGAAGCATGGAGGTGGGACAATAGTGATTTCATCCTGTCAAGGAGTTGACAGGCATGAGAGAGTCACGCCTAAGTAAAACAACAATGTGAGAACAATAAGGTTGACATGTGTAACCTAGACAAAAATGAAAATATAACAAGCGCTAAAGTAAGCGCTTTAGTGATTAGGTGAGTAAATAAAAGAAAAGAAAAAGAATAATAAAAGAAAAGAATAATAAAAAGATTGTTTCATGACATTACCCCCTCCCTAGAGTGTGAGTTCCATGAAGCGCTTGTTGTTGTACAAAATTTTCAAAGGGTAATTGTGGTGGCGTAGTTTCGGTATCCGGCTGGGGCATAGGGCGGAATAATTTGGTAGGAAATAAAGAAATAGGGATCTCGAGTTGATTTAAGGTGGTGGGCTTGAGTTTGGTCAGGTTTTTATCATGAAATTCCTTCAACAAATCTGAGGAATGTGTAATGGTAGACCAAGGCTCCCAAGTGTCCTTGTGTGGTCCATACCCTTGCCATTGGACTTTGTACTTGATCCCCCTTCCTACCTTTCATGAGTCAAGGATCTCTTTGATTTCAAATTCTTCTTCTTCTCCTATAATGACAGGAGGTGGTCAGGTGTTTCATAGCTGAGATGGAAATTGTGGTTCCGTATAGGGGGTGAGGAGGACTTTGTTGAAAACATTACGGATACATTTCCACTTTGAGGGGATGTCTAGTTTGTAGGAACTAGCACCTATCTTCTTCTGAACTGTAAATGGTCCAAACCATTTGTCTCCTAGCTTTTTCATTGGCTGGTCTGTCAACAAATTAGTTCCCTCAAGCCAAACCTTATCCCCTGGCTTATACTCTGCCCCAACTCTTCGCTTCCTATCATCAAACTTCTTCATGTCCTTATTGGCCTTCCTTAAGGCCACTCCTACTTCCTCCCGAACCTTCTTCATTCCATCTGCAAATGCCTGTGCTGTGGGGTTGTCTGAAGTCATCTGAGGTGCCATACCTTTATAAGGATGTCTGCCATTGTCAGTGTGGAAGGGAGAAACCTTTGTCACTGAATGTACTCAGTCGTTGTAGGTGAACTCCATGAGTGGTAGCCATTTGTGCCAGTCATTCTGATGATAGTTGACAAACAGATGGAGATAATGTTCAATCTCCTGGTTTGTTCATTCAGTCTGGCCATTAGTCTGGGGATGGTATGCCGTAGTGTAGTTTGCTTTGATCCCTAGTAGCTGGTAAAGTTCCTTCATAAATTGGGAATGATATTTGGGTCCTCAATCATGAATGATTTTCCATGGTATACCATGAATGGAAAAGATATGGTCATGGTAGATTTTCAATATTTCCTTCCAATGTAACTGTGGTATGCGACAGAACTAGTCATAGTCTCTTGGAAAAGTGATTGACAAACACCAATATGGCATTGTAACCTCCCGACTCTGGCAACTCCCCTATCATGTCAGTACTGATTAATCTGCCAAGGCTCCATCAGTACTGATTGGGGATGTAGTCCTCCCACTGGTTTGGTACAATGAGCTGTTGTAGCTTGGCATTTTTCGCAACCTTCAATGTATTTCCTGGTGTCTCTTGTAACTCCCGGCCACCAGTAGTCCCATGTGATCATTTCCGTGGTTTTATAATGTCCAGGATGTCCCGCTAGTGGCATGTTGTGGTACTGAGTGATTACTTTGGACCAGAGTAGGTGGTTTTTTGGTATATAAATGCATCCCTTCCATGTAATAACTTTGTCGGTTTCAGTCCACTTAGGGTCTTTGGCAGCTAGGGCGTCCTGTATGAGTTGGTCTACTTGGTTTCTACTTTTCCAAATCTCTGATAGCAAGCAATCTTCAGGAGCTGATAGGTTGAGAGCATGGATGAAAAGTTTTGGTTTCAGGAGAACAATGTTCTCATTGTCCTTGTCCCCCATCTCAAGACCTGTCATCCTCGACAGGGCATCAGCTTTCATCATCAATTTACCAGGCTTGTGAACAAGATCGAAATTATACTCCACTAATTCCAGTACCCAACACACTTGTCATCGATTAAGCTTCTGCAATTTCTTGAAGTACTGGAGGTTTGTGTGATCTGTAAAAATCTTGATCTGCTCCTCTGCACCTAGCAAGTATTGTCGCCAGTCATCAAGTGAATCCATAATCGCCATGAGTTCCTTGTTATAGATTTCGTAATTATGCTCAACCTCATTGAGGGAATGGGAACAAAAGGTGATTAGATGCCACCTGTTGTCAACAAACTGGGACAAGACAGTGCCATTAGCATAATTGGATGAGTCAGCTTCCACTCAGAACCTGTCAGTGACTTGCTAGCTCTCACAAGAGACAACCAGGCATCACACAATAGTTGATGAGCAAGAGGATGAGAAAGTGATGAGGATGAATAAAACAACCCAGCTACAGGTCTAGCTACTGAGGAGTATAGATGAGAATAGAGCTAAGGAATATAACTACAAAATACTAAGTCTTATATACTAATGGGATATGAAACTGTAAGAATCATCTCGCACCATAACTGTGAGGATCTACAATAAGAGTTGCTTGTGTCCATAAGTAAGGCTGTAGGTATTAGGTGAGTAAACAATAAGGCAATACAAAAGAAGCATGGAAGCAGGACAATAGTGATGTTGTCCTGTCAAGGAGCTGACAGGCACGAGAGAGTTGCACCTAGGTGAAATGACAATGTGAGAACAATAAGGTTGATGCATGTAATCTAGACAGAAATGAAAATTTAATAAGTGCTAGTGTCAGCACTTTAGTGATTAGGTAAGTAAATAAAAGAAAAGAAAAAGAATAATAAAAAGATTGTTTCATGACAGAACCTCCCATGGTTACAAGGAATTAAGAGGACTACTTCCTCAAAAATCCTCCTCTTGAGCTCATCAAACACTTCCTCCTGTTGCCTTTCCCACTTCCAGGTTCCATTCCCTGTGAGTTGTGTTAGCAGTTTTGCTACAAGACTAAATCCATGAATAAATCATCAAAAGAAGTTACAAAACCCTAAAAACTGCTGGACATCATGTTTCTTCCGTGGAGTGATCCATTCTTGAATGGCTTGTACTTTGGGTCCATGCAAATAGTTCCATTACCAATGATAATCCCAAGGTAATTGATGACTGGTTTTTTGAATGAGCATTTTTTGGGTTTCAGGAATAACTTGTGTTCCCGTAGAATGTTGAGTACCTGTTTAATGATTCATCGATGTTCCTCAATGCCATTGGTAAAGATTAGAATGTCATCCATGTAAACGATGACATGACCTTCATTGATGAGGTCTTGCAGGATATGGTTCATGAATCCTTCGAACATTGCAGGAGAGTTAGTGAGTCCAAAGAACATGACAGTCAGTTTGAATAACTCCTTAGAAAAGAGAGAAAGAGTTTTGAGGTTTGAAAGAGAGCACTTAGCTACCATTAAGGACTTTGATTTTAAACCTGGTAACTTAGTAATGGTCAGAAACACTAGGTTTGAAAAATCAGTTGGTGGTAAAGCAAAGCCTCGTTATTTGGGACCTATGATTGTCATTAAAAGGACTAAGGGAGGCAGTTATATTGTTGCAGAAATGGATGGCTCAGTATTCCAGAATAAAGTTGGTGCATTCAGAGTCATTCCATATTTTGCAAGAAAAAGATTAGATTTACCAGACAACTTAAATGACCTTATTCAAATGTCAGATGATGGGTTGCTTAAGATTGAGAAGAGTATTGAGGATGTAGAAGAAGAAGACCTGCATCCAGGTACATTAAAGCAAGCAGACTTGATAAGTCAGTTTATGACTTGGCAGCATGGAAGAAGACAAAGGAGATAACATATGCTTAAATCATGATCTTTATCTTATTGAAGTCTCTATCTTGACTTACACAATAATTGGTAAAAGATAAAGCCATTCCAATTTAGAAAATTTGGAATAAGTGGAGCTGAGTGATGAGAACCGAGAATGAACTTGAATTCATCAACTCGAGAGAAAAACATAAGTACAAAAGTGTCAACAGACTATGGGCTGTATAGTTTATATGGTTTTCTGAGTACAGAAGTTATAATAAAAATAATGAGAAAGTCATTTTGACTTAAACCAAGTTATAATGATTTACCTTATAAAAAGTTAGTAATGGAGAAATTGATGAATACGGTACTGAACTCACTCAGTACAAACATCAAACTCAGTGGTATGAGTATACTCGGTGAGGCGGCGAAGTTGCTCATAATAGTACTCAACCAGGCCAAGAGTTCCTCCAAGCTCGGAAGAAAGGGCTGCAAGTTTACCTTTAAGGAAAACAATGTGAGCAGAATCACTGTCGGAATGTCCGTTGATGTGATTGAGGCGGTTTTTGAGGGCCTTGGATTCTTTGACTTTAGAGTCAAGCCCTGTGCTTTTAACAAAATCGGCAATTGCTAAGTTAATCAGAATGTTGAGTTAAATAAAAGTTGATGTGCGAGAGAAAAATATGCACCAGCTACAATAATAACAGAGTCGGGGTTAGCCCATTCAAAGGTTACATGCCCAGATTTGTCCAGAAATTTGTGTGCGAGGTGATTATAATGGCAGTACTCACTTTGAGGAGTACTAGCAATAAGATGAAGAGCCTTGGTGTATGCATGAGATGCAACAGCCATATGAGGAATTGTCATGATGTGCTATACTGTGGTGATGAAGGGAGAAAGCACGGAGGGAAGCACAGGCTCAAGCACAAGCCGAAGTGAGGAGTGGGTCTAGCACCACACACCAAGGCTGAAAGAGATAATGATCAAGACAGCAGCGATAGCACAAGGGCCAATCGCTAGGGTTGCACAAGGAAGACTAGTTCCAAAGACCAAGTAAGTATATTGAAGGTAAACAATGATACAGGTACTAACCTAGTTCCAAAGACCAAGAGGTCAAGATGGGGAACTAGGTGTCAGCTACTGTACTATATATACAAGAGTCTCGATGAGTAAGCGAAAGCGCGGGAAGTTGATGGAAGTGTTTGGAATGTGATAGAAGGATGCGGAATGATGTGGATGGATCCAAACAGTAACAGCGATGAGGTAAGGGGGAGATGTAGGAGAAATAAAGTAAGTACTGTATCTTGTATAGTACGTCATGACATATACAGGATACAGTACTTACCTTATTTTTCCTACATCTCCTCCTTCCCTCATCGTTGTTACTGCTTGGATACATCTACATCGTTCCGCATCCTTCTATCACATTCCAAATGCTTCCATCAACTTCCCGCGCTGTCGCTTACTCATCTGAACCCTTGTATATATAGTACAGTAGTTGACACCTAGTTCCCCATCTTGACCTCTTGGTCTTTGGAACTAGGTTAGTACCTGTATCATCATTTACCTTCAATATACTTACTTGGTCTTTGGAACTAGTTTTCCTTGTGCGACCCTAGTGATTGGCTCCTGCGCTATCACTGTTGTCTTGATCATTATATCTTTCAGCCTTCGTGTGTGGTGCTAGCCCCACCCCTCACTTCGGTTTGTGCTTTGAGCCTGTGCTTTCTCTGTGCTTTCTCCCTTCATCACCACAGGAATGTCATAAAAAGGCATGGACTTTACCTCAGAGTGAGTAGGTTCTTGATGAGCCTAAGTTTTGATTATGATGGAAATAATTTAAATAAAATAAAAATAGACAGTGTTGAGAAATTATACCTTCTTTGTGAAGTAAACAGGCACTTCCATAGCTGGAGTAGTGGAACTATCTTTGTTAGTAAGGCCATGAAGGGTGGTGGCCTCGTTGGCATGAAAAGCCTGAAAGTTAAATAAGAAAAGAATAAAAGAGTTTGAAAGAGAAGTACATACAGCATTGATAGCTTCAGCAGTGGAGTCAAGTTGCTGTCAAGAAAAGCGGCTGTGTGACAGAAAAATATAGAAAAAGAAAGAGGCATACCATTGCATTGTCATCATGACCAATGTCAGTAGCATCTGCCATAGAAACTTCATCGTCATCAAGTGTGATAACGTTAGAACCGTTAGATTGAGTAACAGTGGAAAATGGTCCAGGAGCCACAGGCTCATCATTAGCGAGATGAGTTTCAGAAACAGTGGCATTGGACTTAGGAGCAAGTTTGTTGTGTTTAGGAATGGGTTTGCTCATTACAGAGTCAATTTTGCGCTACAGATTATTAGAAGTAAGGAAAGACAGAAAGTATGTGAATAAGAAAGCTGTGGTGACGAAGGGAGAAGGCACGGAGAAAGCACAGGTGCGAAGCACAAACCGAAGTGAGGGGTGGGGCTAGCACCACACACAAAGGCTGAAAGATATAGTGATCAAGACAGCAGTGACAGCACAGGGGCCAATCACTAGGGTTGCACAAGGAAAACTAGTTCCAAAGACCAAGTTTAGTATATTGACTGTAAAGAAGATACAAATACTAACCTAGTTCCAAAGACCAAGAGGTCAAGATGGGGAACTAGGTGTCAACTACGGTACTATATATATGAGGGTTCGGATGAGTAAGCGGCAGCGTGGGAATGGAAAGCTTATGGAAAGCTTATGGAAAAATGGATGAGTAAGCGGCAGCGTGGGAAAGGAAAGCTTATGGAAAGCTTATGGAAAAATGAAGTAGGTACCCGTATATGTCACAACAAAAGCATACCTTAGTTGAACGAACAGGTTTCAAGTCATTAGCAATGACTTGTTTAAGTTCGAAAATTGCGGCAGTACGGGATAGGCATTTGGCACGATATTCACGAAGAACAGATGTGAGAGCACTGAGTTGTTGAAAAATCTCAGGCTGATGTTTGATCTTGTCAGAACGGGTTCAGATGTCAAGCAAGACAATTGGAGCTGTGTCATGATCAACAACCCAAGCAGGACTATGTCACAAAGAGGTGACGACGGTGGCGGAGCGGAGCGGAGACTTGAGCGGAAGCGGACAGATACTGGTCCCAACGACAAAGAGGTCAAGATAAGGGACCAGGTTGTGGGGGCTGGCTTATATATACAAGGTGGAGCGTGGGAACTATGAGATAATACTGTATAGCTCAGGCACAAGGAATGGAACGGAACTAATAGAATGGAATGGAATGCTCCGGAATGATTATTGTAGGTAGGAGGGCTTGGATGGTGTATCGTAAAGAAAGGAAAATGATAGGGGGGGGGGGGGCTCACTTCATGACATTACCCCCCTCCTTATGACCATTGTCCTCGATGGTCAAGCTTTTGCCGCCTGGGGATGCTTTCTGTGGAATTTTCGGACAGTGGTTGGTGCATGCTCAAGATTTTGAGCGGGTTCCCATGAGTTGTGTCCTGCGTCATATCCCTTCCACTTTACCAAGTACTCTAACCTCTTCCACCTAACCCGACTATCCAAGATGTCCTCAACTTCGTACTCTGGCTCGTCTTCATCTTCTAGGTATACTGGTTCTGGTGGTGTTGCAATTTCGCCATTGATGGTGTTCCCTCTCCAAGGGTACAGTTTATCAACGTGGAATACTGGGTGGATGCGGTCCAGTGACAGTGGGAGGTCCAGGCGGTAGTCCAGGGGACCAACCTTCTCCAAAATGGCGTAAGGTCCTAGCTGTCGATCCCCAAGTTTCTCACTGGAAAGTTGGAGCTTGATGTCTTCTGCGCTTAGCCAGACCTGATCTCCTACTTGGAACTGATGTGCCTTTCGTTTTCCTCGTTCATAGTTTTCCTTTTGCCATCTTTTTCCCAGGTGTAGAGCTGCCCCGGCATCCTGTCGCACCTCTCGAAGGATCTGAATGCGATCATCCACTGCTGGAATCCCACTTCGCTGACCAACGGGAATGTTAAATAGGGGGAGGTAGCCGTAAGTGAGCTCGAATGGGGAGATTCCAAGTGCAGAGTGGGTACGTGAGTTAATCACAAACTCCGCCATTGGCAAATGCTCTGCCCAGTCATCCTGACGACGTCCCACATACAGCCGGAGATACTTTTCGACTTCTTGGTTTGCCCGCTCGGTTTGCCCATTCGCTTGGGGGTGGTATCCCGATGTGAGATTGGATTTGATTCCCAGGCGGGAGAGTAGTGATCGCATGAGCTTTGCTGCAAACTGGGGTCCTCGGTCTGATACAAAGCGGAGGGGGAGGCCATGGAGGCGGAAAATTTCGCGGTAGTAGATGTCAGCGACACCTGCTGCTGTGATTGATGTGGTACAAGGGATTGCGTGGATTTGTTTCCCGTAGAGGTCGGTGCAGACAAGGATGGCATCGTATCCTTGTGAATTGGGCAGCTGTGTGATCAGGTCAACTCCCACTTCTTCCCACAGACCTGTTGGGACATCTAGGGGTAGTGTTACTGCTCGTGGGTGTCTCTGTATCTTTTTCCTAGCACAAGTTTCGCATCCTTCCACATACTTTTCTACAAAGGATCGCAGGGTGGGCCACCAAAAGTGGGTGCTAACGAGATCGAGGGTGTTGTGAAGTCCGGGGTGACCAGCGGAGGGGTTGTCGTGGCATTGTTTGAGTACTTCTGTCCATAGGTCATCCTCTGGTGGGACATATACCCTACCTCGGTGGTACACCAGTCCGTTATCCTCCTCCCATTCTGCTATCCCATTGGCCAAGCGTTGGAGGCCGCTCCTCCTGAGCTCTTCCAGTCCTTCGAGTACTTGGGCCTCTCTTTGCGAGGCCTTCTGGATGCGGTCCTCTAACGGGTTCTGTAGTGAGGCTGCTGCCACTTGCATAAAGTGGGCTGGTTTCAGAACGGTCTGTTGTCGGTTGTCTTCACTGTCCAACACCTGATGCGTTGCCATGCGAGACAGAGCATCTGCCTGTGTGTTTGCCTTGCCTGGGCGGTGAGTCAGCCGGAAGTCGAATCGGGATAACCATAGTGCCCAACGCGCTTGTCGTCGGCTAAGGTCCTGTGCAGAGCGCCAGAATTCCAGGTTTGCATGGTCGGTGATGATCTCGAAGGTCTGCGGTGATCCTTCCAGGAAGCTTCTCCAGTCCTTTAGTGCTTCAATGATTGCCAGCATCTCCCGGTCATAGATTTCGTAATTTCGTTCGGCTGGTTGCATGGAGGCTGATCGAAATGCTACTGGGTGCCACTGACCATCGTCTTGTTTCTGCATTAGAGCTCCTCCTGTGGCAAAGCCTGATGCATCTACCTCGAGTTGTGTGAGCCTGTTGGGGTCCCAGAGTGCCAGTACCGGAGCTGTGACAAAAGCTTCCCTTAGGGTGTCGAATGCTTGCTGCTGATGTGTTCCCCAGTTGAAGCCTGAGTCTTTCTTGGTTAGGTCATTCAGAGGGCGTGCTATGCGGGCAAAGTTCTGTATGAATCGACGGTAAAAGTTGGCAAAACCTAAGAATCCTCGCAGCTCTCGCAGGTTCTTTGGAGTAGGCCAGTCACGAACTGCAGTCACTTTTACCGGATCCATGCGCACTTCCCCTTCTGATATCACTAGTCCCAAGTACTCGATCTGAAGCTCCTCGAACTCACATTTTTCGGGTCGTAGATAGAGGTCATGTTTCTCTAGCCGTTTTAGTACATCCCGCACTATCTGCCGGTGTTGTTGTAGCTCGTTACTGAAGATAAGGATGTCATCTAGGTACACTGCTACTTTCCCCGCTGCCACTAGGTCTGAAAAGATGGAATTCATGAGTGCTTGGAAGGTCGCTGGGGAGTTGGTGAGACCAAAGAACATTACACTGGGTTCGAATAACCCTCGGTTGGTTGCGAAAGCAGCCTTCCATTCATCACCCTCCTTAATTCGGACATTGTTGTAGCCCCATCTGACATCAAATTTGGTGAAGTACCGTGCCCCCTGCAGGCGGCTGACGATGTCAGCAACCAGTGGGAGAGGATAGCGGTTCTTTAGGGTTACTTGATTTAGTTTCCTGTAATCCTGTACAAAACGGAGCTTCCCGTCCTTCTTCTTCACAAAGAAGACAGGTGAAGACAGTGGCGATTTTGAGGGGCGAATGTAGCCTTTTCGGAGGTTGTCATCCAGAAAACGGTCGAGTTCGCCTTGTTCGTTCAATGACATTGGGTAGACTTTCGTACGCATGGTTTCGGGTGCTCCTGGGATCAGTTCAATGGCGTGATCCCAGGGTTTGTGTTCAGGGAGACGTTCTGAGGCCATTTCAGAGAATACCTTTTTGAAATCCCTATAGGGCTCTGGGATCATTTCTTCGAAGGTTTTCACGGGTTTTGCTTTGTAGGCCTGCTCCGCTAGCTGTTGGGAATATGTGAATCCTGCTGCGCACCAGACCTCTTCTGTTTGTTCGTGTAGGATGCCTGACTTCACCCATGCACGCCGGGTTTGTCGGTTGGCTCGAATGCGGTGTATCGGCGACTCATCTGCCTCCTCTTCCTCTGCTAAGTTCAGTGGGGTTTCGGGAGTGATGACTGTTTCAATTTCCTCCACAGTGTCTTGTTCTTCTACCTCCTCTATCGTTGTCCGTTGTGGTCTAACCGAGAGTCGTCCCTTCTCCCAGTCAATATCTGGATTGGCTTTACGTAGCCAGGGGAGTCCCAGGATTAGGTCTTCACTTCCCAGATTGGTTATCAGCAAATCTGTCCACCGTTCTTGGTTATCGACAGTCAGGGCTAGACGTGCAAAATGCGTAATCTGCCCTGCTCGGTTAGCAGATCCATCGATGTTAAAGACCCCAATGGGTTTCCTGAGTGGGAAGATCCTTACTTGGTGGCGGGTGACAAACTCCTGATTCAGGAATAGAGCCGTGGCTCCAGAATCAACCATGGCCGCAGTTGCTATACTGTGATTTCTTCCTCTTAATTTCGCGTTAATTCGGAAGTGTGACGAATTGGAGTTCAATTCCGAAATATTAGATATGGTACATGAGGGTAGAGAATCATATGTGGACGTAGCATGTATAGCAAATTGGTTTACGGGTACTCTCGGTGCGGCCGAGACGGGTACCCGCTTTAAAAACCCTCCTGCGAGCCTGAAGCGGGGGCCATGGCATTGGCTCTGTTCAGGAGTTCTTGGAGCTGGGCAATTTGGATGGAGAGGTCGGGGGTAGCTGGGGACTGGGCAATAGGGGCAGGAGCAGGGGCCGGAGTGGAAGCCGCAATTTGGACAGGTTCATTGGGAAAGAGAGTGAAAGGCGTTGAAGAGGAGGCTGCGACTTGTTGACGGCGGGGTTGTTGACGCTTACCCCGGCCGCGTTCTAGACCCATGAATTTATCCTGGCAGACTGACTCTAAATGACCTCGTCGCCCACAGTAGCGGCATACTGTGTCCTTGTACGAGCAGTTCCTCTTCTCATGACTCTGTGAACCACAACCGTAACACCTGCCTCTCATCTGGGCCACGAAGCTTTCTCTACTGTTGCCATTGGTATGCGTGGCATCAACGTCCATAGCATGGGAGTTGGCAGGGGGAGAGGAGATGTGAGAGGTACCCTGATTACGGCCTGTCATGGTGGGGTCATGCAGGAATACGTCTACCGAGATTGCTCGCCTGATTGCCTCCTCTAGTGTAGGGGCTAATCCCTGAGCTATGTTGACCACGATGAGATTTTGTCGAATCTCTGGGTTGAGGCCACTGTGAAAGCGTTCTCGTAGGTCGATATCTGAGAGCCCAGTTCGATCGCCGATGTCTTTGAAGTTCTGTGCAAATTCTGCTACCGTTTGACCTTTTGCTTGCCTGAGATGCTGGATTGCATTCCGGGCTTCCATGCCTGCGTCAATGGATTCGAATCGGAGGGTGAAGGCTGTTTTAAAGTCTTCCCATCGTCCATTAAACGGTTGTTGGTGATGACTGAATTCCAATAGGTATGGGGTGGCCCAATCAGCAGCCTTTCCCGAGAAGAATCCTAGAGCCGCCTTAATCAGTTTCCCTTCGTTGTCCTTCAAATCCGGTTGTTCCACTGCCCAGCTCTGATACTGGGCAATGAAGCGACGGGCTTCCGCACTACTCGAGCCTTTGAAGAGCTCGGGTTTATTCATGCTCGACTTGGCTGCAGCTCTGTGAAGGTTGGCTGTGAGCTGAGTCACCTGCTCGATAAGCTGTGCCATGAGCTGATTTGTGTTGACTTCAGAGGTCGACATAATGGATGGGGGTGCAGTGGGAGTAGGGATAAGGATGGGTGTGATCACGGTACCGTCGGAAAGGTTCTCCTCTTCACTGATGGAGTTGGCAGCAGCGTTCGGACAGGGTTGAGAACTGCAATCAGCCCAGGAGCTGCTTTTGCTGCGGTGGATGTGGGTTTGGTCTTTAGTATCAAAAGCGTGTGGGTAGGCAGAGCAGTCGATAGCTTGGGCGGGCAGGCTTGGTGCGGAGGTGTCTGTAGACGTGGTGGAAGCGGAGCCTGCAAGGATAACCTAATCGGTAGGCTATCAGTGCAGTAAGGGATCTTGACCTAATGTCACAAAGAGGTGACGACGGTGGCGGAGCGGAGCGGAGACTTGAGCGGAAGCGGACAGATACTGGTCCCAACGACAAAGAGGTCAAGATAAGGGACCAGGTTGTGGGGGCTGGCTTATATATACAAGGTGGAGCGTGGGAACTATGAGATAATACTGTATAGCTCAGGCACAAGGAATGGAACGGAACTAATAGAATGGAATGGAATGCTCCGGAATGATTATTGTAGGTAGGAGGGCTTGGATGGTGTATCGTAAAGAAAGGAAAATGATAGGGGGGGGGGGGGGGCTCACTTCATGACAGACTAGTCTTGATGAGAGCAACCTAGAAAGACGTTAGTAATGACAAGATGAGTTAATTTTGGGAACATACAGATTCAACCATGCATGTATTGAGATCATCCATATAGATGGTCAATGAAATTGCCTGGGACTCAGAAAGAGTAATATAGAGATTGTGGAGCTGCCCAAATGAACGTTTTGTTAAGATCTAACAATCTGACACTCCTCTGATGAAACATGTTTATAACTATCCAAGGGTCCCAAAAGGCATAATGTAAGACCACGAGGCAAAAGTAAGTCCTCCAGGCAAAGTTGTAAGACCTCAGTAGTTGGGACATGTGACTTGGCTCTAGTGCTATAAACCTCTGAGTTCATTAATTGTACCCATGGCCAGATAGCTCAGTGGTTAGAGCATCTTGGGATTTCACCAGTGGTCCTGGGTTCAATCCCCAGTCTGGTCACTTTGTTTGTCATCATGACTTTAACACGTTTGAGAGCTAAAGCAGTAGTAACATCAAGCATGATGATTGAAATTTGAGATTTAAAGAGAGAAAAAGTTCTGGGGTGATGAGATGGCATAGGGAAGCTTCTATTCTAAATTGGAATAGCTCCTAAAAAGTCATAAGCAAAGATAAACAATCTACAAATTATTGCATGTGGGCATGTGGTATGTCTCGGGTCTACTTAGGTTTCAGATAGCCTTAGTTAGACATAGGAATGAGTTGTCAGGTCTAAAACATCTAAAAAGGGAAGATCGGTGATCTGCCGCAACTACCTTTTTTGATCCTGACATGGTATTGCGGAGCATGAAAGAAAGACTTGTGTTCAAAAGTGTTGTGCTAAAATGGAAACCCACCAATTTTTACCCAAATTTTTCATTAAACCTTTCCATTGACTGAAACAGTCAATTTTTATCCAAAAATTTATTTAACCTTTCTGTTGACTGGGACAGTCAATATTTCGTGTGGGGGAGATGATATGACTGCCAAATTGCAGTTGATATCACTCAAATACTTTAAATCTAAAGTGTTTTTCCTTATTAAAAGACAATTAAAAAGTCTATAAAATATTACTACTCTTTGCAATGCACACTCACAACACTTAAAATACAAGTTCAAACTTAATATTGCACTTAAAATACTTAAAGTACTTAATCGAGAAGGTCAAAGTTAGTAGTATTGTTGATGCAATCAAAACAACTTTGACCACCACCAAATAAAAGTCATAGGAGCATGTTTAAGGTAGCAGAGAAAATACTGGATGAGTAAGAGATGGTCCAGTTGATGTCAGTGAAGGTCTACAAGACAAATTTACAGTCTGGGATAATTGATAACCATTTTCTCGGACTGAGAAATAGAAAACAGTTGAAGTTTACATAGGTTTAGACTTGTTTCAGTAAAATGAACAGGCTAAATTGAAATAATGTTCAGAACAGGTGTAAATATATTTTATGACTTGTTTGGTAACTTATTTCACAACTATATTAAGAGAAACGAGCAGGATATCTAAGTTCGGTGGTCAAAGCAGAATATATTGATGGGATTGATGGCCCATCAAAACTAGTGGCTCCAGCGAGAATGCTGGATATATGCATGCTAAAGACAATATTATACAATAAGTAAAGGGACAAATGGATGGGGAGAGGTCTGAAGCAGGTCCTGACAGAAGGGATAGGTCTGGGACCTGGAAATGCCATGTGCTTGGAGATGTCTATGTCTTAGGGGCTAAAACACCGGATTTCAGATTAGGACTGGCTAGAAGAATAGAAATTGGTCAAACTACAAGTTTAACAGATGCGGGGAGGTCTAGACTCCATTGAAAAATCAATTTGGGATCAGTGGATCGAGGGGAACCATTTATTTGAGGTGGTACTACCAAAATAGAAAAAAGGCGGATTTTTAGTAAAGAAAAGCTGTAGAAGTGATCAGAGACTTGGCAGGAGTGGGAATATGGAGCCAGAGGATCGACAGACAATAATGGTCTGCAGCCGCAGTAGGAAGGTGCGAAGATATTCCGAGATTTTCGGGTATAAAAGGAGGGGGGGGGGATTTAGAGAAAGGATAGGTTGCAGCACCCCCTTCGCTACAAGCCTCTGTTATTAGGTTGATTATTAGGTTGATTATTAGTTTATTACTTTAGGTTATTATTAGGTTTATTGACTTGTGATTTTTGGTGTTATACTTGATTTTATCAAGTTTTTACAGTACTCTACATACAACTGCTACCAAGCCCCCTGAACTTAGTGTTTGGGTGTTTGTTTTCATTCACCCTTCGCATCAGCGGTCGAGCTGCCAAGGTTGAGGATGGCACCACGGATGTCCAATCATCTCCGGATGATTCAGAAAAATACTCTGCAGCTCTTGTACCCCGGTACAAAGCAAGAGTTGCGTTGACCCGGTTCGTGCCATCCCAGGGGAAGTAATACTTAATGCATCTGCTCTTTCTGAATATGAATGATCTCTCTGATTCACTCTTACTACTGAATTTCAATCACCAGATGAACCAGCTGGTACTTTATCTTTGCTACAATTTCCTTGTTTACTTGATTCCAGTTCAACAGACTCTTTCATCAATTCTTCATATGTAAGGAATCACTCTATTCTGACTACATCTATCCCTTCGATCAATCTTTGTTTATTCAATGGTTCTTTAACCGCAAATTCTATTTTGGAAATGGTCAAACTTTCAATTCGTTTTCCGACCGGCAAGTCTTTCATGATTAACTTTTATGTTACATCATTGGATTCATCTTGCAAAGCCGTATTAGGATATAGTTTCTTGTCCCGCTATAATCCATTGATTGACTGGGTTACAAAAATGATCTCTTTCCAAAATGCTAATTGAGCTGACATCCCTCAGATGTCTTCACTTCCGGACTTTCCAGTTACGGAATCCGAAGTGACCACTCCACCTCAGGAGTCTCTAGCAAAACCGGATGCTATTTGCTCCAAACCTCACTCTTGCCTCAAACCTCATCCCCTTTTGGACAATTTTCTGTATGAACCCATATATTCTTATCCGACACTTGCTCAAATGGGATCTCATACCGAATCTGCGGAAAAACCTGACGTAGACATTGCACTTCTATGAGCAGTAGCTTTCAATTGAGTCTGTAAAGACTCTGGTATGGAACTGATTTTATTTCATTATCTTCCATCCAATATTACTGCTAAAGGTTCGAGTACTGAAGAATTTGATTCTCAGAAACACCGAACCACACTCCCATCTCAGTACGCAGAATATGCTGATGTCTTTGACAAAAACTCTTCAAAAGAACTTCTGGAACATTGATCATATGATCTCAAGATTGACTTAGAAGATGGTGCCAAACCACCACTTGGACGAATATATCCACTTTCTCCAAAAAAATTGGGAGCCCTTCGCAATTTCCTGGACAAGCAACTTGCTACAGGCATCATTCAACCTTCTTCCTCACCATATGGAGCTCCGGTCCTCTTTGCTCCAAAGAAGGATGGTTCTCTTCGACTCTGTGTCGATTTTCGAGGAATCAATTGCATCACCAAGAAGGATCACTACCCATTACCACTCATTTCCAACCTACTTGATGCGCCTCCTGTTTACATGAAACTCAATCTCGCTCATGCCTACCATCTCATTCAAATCGCCAAAGCAATGAATGGAAAACCGCTTTCCAGACACGATACGGATCTTATGAGTGGAAGGTAATCCCAGAAGGACTCATGCACACACCTGCAGCTTTTCAATGCTTCATCAACACTAGCTTCGCGGATTTATTAGATGTTAACATTATTGTCTACATCGACGACATTCTAGTCTACTTGGATAATCCGGAGGAGCATGAAGAACATGTTCGGGAGGTTCTTCGACATCTTCAAGAAGCTCGGCTTTACTGCAATCTTGACAAATGCTTCTTTGGAGCCGATATGGTCGAGTATTGTCAGCGACTCGCTAGCTCTCACAAGAGACAACCAGGCGTCACACGATAGACGATGAGCAAGAGGACGAAAAAGCAAAAGAGGATGGATAAAACAACCCAACTACAAGTCTAGCTACCGAGGAGAATAGACGAGAATAGAGCTAAGGAATATAACTACAAAATACTAAGTCTTATATACTAATGGGATATGAAGCCGTGAGAGACATCTCGCGCCGTAACCATGAGGATCTACAATAAGAGTTGCTCGTATCCATAAGTAAAGCTGTAGGTATTAGGTGAGTAAACAATAAGGCAATATGAAAAGAAGCATGGAGGCGGAACAATAATGACGTCGTCCTGTCAATGAGCTGACAGGCACGAGAGAGTTGCACCTAAGTGAAACGACAACGCGAGAACAATAAGGTTGACGCGTGTAACCTAAATGATAATGAAAATATAACAAGCGCTAGTGTAAGCGCTTTGATGATTAGGTAAGTAAATAAAAGAAAAGGAAAAGAATAATAAAAGAAAAGAATAATGAAAAAGATTGTTTCATGACAAGTATCTCGGTTACATTCTTTTGCCCGCTAGTTTCACCATGGCAGAAGATAAAATCAAGGTCATTATCAAGTGGCCCATCCCTCGGAAAGTGAAGGATATTCAATTGTTTCTCGGATTTTCTAATTTCTATTGACGATTTATTTATAATTACAGCGATATTGTCATTCTGCTCACTTGACTCACTTGAAAAACAGTTGACTGGATATGGACAGCCAAATGCCAATTGGCTTTCAAAAAACTCAAGTACGCATTCACTCATGCACCCATCCTTGCCCACTGGGAACCCAATTGAGTGCTCATCATTGAAACCAACGCTTCGGATTATGCAATCACAGCAATTCTCTCGATTATCCTGGACAATGGAGAAATTCACCCTGTTGCCTTCCTTTCCCGCATGCTCAATTCAGCCGAAGTCAATTATGACATTCATGACAAGGAGTTACTTGCAATTTTCGAAGCTTTCAAGGCTTGGAGACATTATCTCAAAGGTTCCGGAGACCCGATCAATGTGGTCACCAATCACAAGAACCTTGAGTATTTCCCTACCACTAAAATTCTGATGCAAAGGCAGGTTCGATGGTCCGAATACCTTCATCAATTCAACATGGTCATCTGCTTTCGACCCGGAAAACTTGGCAAAAAACCCGACTCTATCACTAGACAGTGGGACGTCTACCCAAAAGAGGGGGATATTGGTTACGCCCAAGTCAATCCGCAGAATTTCTGTCCTATATTCACTAATGAACAGTTAACCATTTCACTTCAAGCTACTTTCCTTGAGGGTCCGGTACTTCAAGCATCGATCATCATGGATATCAACACTTTACATGAAGCAATCTGGAACTCATTATCAATTGACCCGGAATCAGCACTTGGGCTTACCCTTGCTCAAGACAGTACCAAGCCTCGATGGACTATTATGCCTCGACAATTGGATCTATGTTCCAAGCCATTCAGATTTATGACTTCAAGTCTTACGATACTTCCATGATCACCCACTTTCAGGTCACTTCAGTCAGAACTGAACACTTGAGTCAATTCGATGACAGTACACATGGCCGAAGATTTGAGACTTTGTATGAGATTACATTTCCTCTTGCACCACTTGTGGTAGGAACAAATCACGTCAACATTGACTATACAGATTACTCAAACCACTTCCGGTACCCTCACGACCTTGGGATTCTATTTCTATGGATTTCATCAAAGAGCTTCTGATGTTGGACAGATTCAATTCCATCCTCGTTATCATGGATCGAGCCTCAAAACAATCAATTTTCATTAAGTGTCACACTTTGATTACTTCCAAACAATTAGCTGAATTATTTGTCATTCATGTTTTTTCTAAACATGGAGTCCCGAACCATGTAACCTCCAATCAAGGTTCTGAGTTCATATCCGCATTCTTTCGAGCACTTGGGCAATCGCTCAACATGGAACTTCATTACACTTCTGGATACCATCCTGAAGCCAACAGACAAACTGAACGAGTCAACCAGACCCTGGAACAATACATTCACATTTACTGTAACTACCAACAGGACAACTGGTCTGGCCTTCTTCCAATGGCTGAGTTTGCTTATAACAATGCTCCAAACACTTCAACTGGAATTACCCCTTTCTTTGCAAATAAAGGCTATCATCCCAACATATTGATTTGACCAGAGATCGATATCCATTCTGACTGAGCTCATGATTTTGTTGCTAATCTCGACAAAGTTCATTCATTCCTTTGAGACAAAATCATGAATGCTCAGAAGAAGTATGAGGACCAAGCCGATCGATCACGAATTCAAGCTCCTGAATTCCAGATTGGTTCTGATGTCTTTGTCTTAGCCAAGCATATTCGAACCACTCAACCCACTCCGAAATTCTCGGAAAAGTATCTTGGACCATTCAAGGTCATCGAATGCATCAGAACACTTGCATACAAGATACAACTCCCCAATTACCTTTCCAGGATTCATCCCATCTTTCATGTCTCGCAATTGGAACTATATACACCTAATCCAATTCTGAATTGAACTCAAGCTCCGCCACCTGTGATCAAAGTCAATGGTGAGCAAGAGTTTGAAGTTGCTGAAATTCTAGATTCGAAAATGGATCGTCGATTCCAAAGGTGTCCATTGCGATACTTCATCTGATGAAAAGGTTACAAAGGTACCGATGAAGAATTTTCATGGATTGGAGCCGATAAAATGCACACAGAAGAATTACTCAAAGAATTCCACAAACAATACCTGCTCAAACCTGGACCTTTACCGGACATTACCAAATAATCATTCATATGCTTTTATTTATCTTTTACTTCTTTTATTTTCTTTCTTTTCCGACTGGTTGAGATCGACCAAAGGGATCATCGCCATGATAGCTTATTGAGCATTGATCCCTATCCGGAAGATCAATATCGATCAAAACTCTTTGGACATCTCAGTCCTATTTAAACTCAAATTATTTACAAGTCCTTTCAGACAAACTCTCAATCGCACTTATTTTCTTATTCTTTCTCAATTTCTATTTACAAGTCCATGAATTTGAAGAAAACCCTCAATCGGGTTGCGGGTGATATTCAAAATACAACAAATTTATAAAGTCCAAAAAAATGAAGAAGAGAAAATGAAGATTTGGCCAACTACTCTTTCCAGCCCTTTCCCTTCTTATCCCCAGTCCTTTTCTCCCGATCTTCTTCAGACTCTTCTTCCTCGATTCCTTCCTTGGTATGGAGAGTGTCAGCGACTCACTAGCTCTCACAAGAGACAACCAGGTGTCACACAATAGACGATGAGCAAGAGGGTTAAAAAGCAAAAAGGGAATGGATAAGACAACCCAATACTAGTCTAGCTACCGAGGAGAATAGACGAGAATAGAGCTAAGGACTATAACTACAAAATACATAGGCTTATATACTAAATGGGATATGAAGTCGTGAGAGACGTCTCGCACCGTAACCATGAGGATCTACAATAAGAGTCGCTCGTATCCATAAGTAAAGCTGTAGGTATTCGGTGAGTAAACAATAAGGCAATATAAAAAGAAGCATGTAAGCGGAACAATAATGACGTCGTCCTGTCAATGAGCTGACAGGCACGAGAGAGTCGCGCCTAAGTGAAACAACAACGCAAGAACAATAAGGTTGACGCATGTAACCTAAATGATAATGAGAATATAATGAGCGCTGGTGCAAGCGCCTCAGTGATTAGGTAAGTAAATAAAAGAAAAGGAAAAAGAATAATAAAAGAAAAGAATAATAAAAAGTTTAAAGATTGTTTCGTGACAGAGAGACTGCACAATGAGCCAAACCACATCCTCCATCACATACAATTGATGAGCAAGCATTTGAATTTGCTCTCCAAATGCTCGATTCTGCTCTTCGAGATCCTCGATCCTCTGGTTGCTCGAGGATGCAACTGACGACTCCTCCATCTTTACCCTCTTGCTCCTCCAGATCGTTTGTTCATTGCCAACCAACGAACTCCTGTACCCCAGTACAAAGCGGGAGTTATGTTGACCAGGTTCGTACTACTGGGGAAGTTAAATTAAATGCATCCACTCTTTCTTATGATGAACAATCTTTTACTATACCTCTTACTATAGATTTTCCACTTTGCGATGTTTCCATGAAGCTTTCCTTTGTTTCATTACTTGATTCTGGTTCTACTGATTGTTTCATTGATTCTTGTTTTGTGTATAAACATGCTCTTCCTACTTCTTCTATTTCTCCAATCAATCCCCAACTTTTCAATGGTTTTTATCTCTGAAACCAATTTCCGAGAATAAATCTCTTAATGTTCAGTTTCCCTCTGGCAAGCTACTACTACTGACATTTTATGTCCCTTTACTAGATTCCTCTTGTGAAGCAGTTTTAGGTTACAGTTTCTTGACCCGCTACAATCTGTTGATTGACTGGGCATTGAGAAACATTACATTCCATTCCACTAAGCAAGTTGAGTTTCCCTCAACATCCTCACTTCCACGAACATCTGTTCCGGAAGAAACTGTCCCCTCATGGGGTCAGTCTACCATCAGTTCCGAAAAGAGTCCTTCACAACCCCCTTCACAAACTCGTTCTTGCCATTCACCTCATCCTTTATTGGACTCTTTCCCCTACGAACCCATCTATTCCTATCCTTTGGTGGCTCAATTGGCCGCTTCGCGACTCAAAAATCCAGAGATTGACATTGCTCTTGTCAACACAGAACTCTTCAACTGTGCTTGCAAGAATGCCAAGTGTGAACCATTGCTTTTACACGTGGTTGACAGCAAAGTCACAGTGTGAGCTGCTTTGACAACTTCGGCACCCAAAAGTAATCCCTCATCATTACCAAAGCATTACGCAGACTTTGTGGATGTCTTTGACGAAGTTGAATCTGAAGTGCTGCCTGAGCACCGACCCTATGACCTCAAGATTGAATTGGAGGAAGGTGCCGAACCACCTATCAGTCCCCTTTACCCTCTTTCTGCTAAAGAATTAGAGGCTCTACGCGATTTCATCGACAAGCACCTCAAATCAGGCACTATTCAACCTTCATCCTCTCCTCATGGAGCTCTGGTATTATTTGTACCAAAAAAGGATGGAAAACTTCAACTTTGCATAGACTTCCTGTCAGCAACTTGCTAGCTCTCACAAGAGACAACCAGGCGTCACATGAGAATTGATGAACAAGAGGATGGGAAAGCAATGAGGATGGATAAAACAACCCAACTACAGGTCTAGCTACCAAGGAGTATAGACGAGAATAGAGCTAAGGAATATAACTACAAAATATCAAGTCTTATATACATATGGGATATGAAACCGTGAGAGATGTCTCGCACCGTAACCGTGAGGATCTACAATAAGAGTCACTCATATCCATAAGTAAGGCTGTAGGTATTCAGTGAGTAAACAATCAGGCAATATAAAAGGAAGCATGGAGGTGGAACAATAATGACGTCATCCTGTCAATGACCTGACAGACATGAGAGAGTTGTGCCCAAGTGAAACAACAATGCGAGAACAATAAGGTTGATGCATGTGATCTAGACAGAAATGAAAATATAACAAGCACTAGTGTAAGCACTTTAATAATTAGGTAAGTAAATAAAAGAAAAGGAAAAGAATAATAAAAAGAGTGTTTCATGACACTTCCGCGGTCTGAATAACATCATGAAGAAGGATCGGTATCTTTTGCCTCTTATTTCTGATTTACTAGATGCTCTGAAAAAAGCTAAGTTTTATACCAAAGTTGATCTCGCACACATGTACCATTTAGTTTGAATTGTGGAAGGCGACGAATGGAAAACAACATTCAGAACTCGTTGGGGTTCTTATGAATGGAAGGTTATGCCATTCGGATTCACTAATGCTCCTGCAGCTTTCCAGAGGTTTGTTAATGATATATTTGCTGATCTTTTAGATGTTTATGTTATCGTCTACCTCAATGACATACTTATTTACTCTGATGACGATGCATTACATCGCGAACATGTTCACGGAGTCCTCCATTGTCTTCGTAAACATCGACTTTACGTGAATCTCGCGAAATGCGAATGGGAGGCTGACATGGTAGAGTATATTGGTTATATTCTTTCCCTGGAGGGCTTAATGATGTCAAAAGACAAAGTACAAGCTATCATTGACTGGCCAGTACTGTTAAGATCTAACAATCTGACACTCCTCTGATGAAACATGTTTATAACTATCCAAGGGTCCCAAAAGGCATAATGTAAGACCACGAGGCAAAAGTAAGTCCTCCAGACAAAAGTTGTAAGACCTCAGTAGTTGGGACATGTGACTTGGCTCTAGTGCTATAAACTTCTGAGTTCATTAATTGTACCCATGGCCGGATAGCTCAGTGGTTAGAGCATCTTGGGATTTCACCAGTGGTCCTGGGTTCAATCCCCAGTCTGGTCACTTTGTTTGTCATCATGACTTTAACAAGTACATTGGAAAGTCAAAGACATCCAGTCTTTTCTTGGCTTTGCCAATTTCTATTGACATTCTATTTATAATTATAGCAATATTGTAGTTCTGATGACATGACTCATGTGAAAGGATACACCTTGGAACTGGAACACCGACTGCCAGGAAGCCTTTGAGAAGCTCAAATACAGCTTCACTCACGCTCCTATTCTGGCACATTGGGAACCAAACCAACATCTAATTGTGGAAACTGACGCTTTGGACTACGCATGAGCTGTGATCATCTCGATCCTACTACCTGACAGAGAAATTCACCCTATTGCATTCCTCTTGAGGACTTTTCAAGCTGTGGAACTCAACTATGACGCTCATGATAAGGAGCTTCTCATGATCTTCAAAGCATTCAAAGGCTGGTGACATTATCTTGAAGGCTCTGGAGATCCTATTGATGTTGTTGCTGATCACAAGAATCTCAAATATTTCTCAACATTGAAAATTCTTATGCAATGACAAGTTTGTTGGTCAGAGTATCTACATCAATTTAATATGGTGATCCAATTCAGACCAGGTGTTATGATCATGCACAAAGGGATCATCGGAAAGGATCGCGGGATGATGGCGGGAAAATTACGAAGGAAAATACTTCGCGAGGTAAAATGATCCTAGACAATGTAGTCGGACCTTGACTCCACTATTAGTAGAGTCCTTGACACTTTGTGTGTCTGCAAGAGAAGAAAGGGAAACATGTTCCATTTGTGATGTCCATTGCGGAATGTACTGACAGTGAGGATGTTAAAACGATGATATAGATAGGTGATTAATTGGTATCACTATCAGAGTGCTATCAAGGTTGATATTTAAACTGAGTAACTACCTATTCGATACCGTAGCTTTATACTGAAGGTAAGTCAGGATCATGAAGCAATGCCATGCCCAAATGGGTTAGCTCGTAAGTAAAGAACAAAGGAAAGGATATAAAAGGGATAGTGTAAATCCAATAAAGATGATAAGAGATAACAATAAATGGCTTCGTGTCTGTTATGATTGTGCACAAAGGGATTGTCGGAAATGATCACGGGATGATCGCGGGAAAATTACGAAGGAAAATACTTTGTGAGGTAAAACGATCCTAAACAATGTAGTCGGACCTTGACTCCACTATTAGTAGAGTCCTCGACACCTTGCGTGTCCACAAGAGAAGAAAAGTAAACGTGTTCTGTTCGCGATGACCGTCACGGAACGTACTGACAGTGAGGATGTTAAAACGATGATATAGATAGATGATTAATTGGTATGACTATTGAAGTGCTATCAAGGTTGATATTTAAACTAAGGAACTACCTATTCAATACCATAGCTTTATACTAAAGGTAATTCAGGATCACGAAGCGATGCCATGCTGTTATATCTATGCAAGCTAAGTCCTTACAAAGCTTCGCGAACCATTCCACTACTTAGATATTACTTATATCCTTTTACCACTACGCAATTACTTCGCAAAGGAATTCCGAGGCGAAGCAATTATTCATTATCTCAGTTTATCCTTATCGGATTCACACTATTCCTTTTATATAGCTTCCTTTGTTCTTTACTTATGAGCTAACCCATTCGGGCATGGCATCACTTTGCAATCCTGACTTACCTTTAGTATAAAGCTACAGTATCAAATAGGTAGTTCCTCAGTTTAAATATCAACCTTGATAGCACTTCGATAGTGATACCAATTAATCATCTATCCTTATCATCGTTTTAACATCCTCACTGTCAGTACGTTCCGCGATGGTCATCGTGAACGGAACATGTTTACTTTTCTTCTCTTGCGGACACGCGAAGTGTCAAGGACTCTACTAATAGTGGAGTCAAGGTCCAACTACATTGTCTAGGATCAGTTTACCTCGCGAAGTACTTCCCTTCATATTTTCTCACGATCATCCCGCAATCATTTCCGATGATCCTTTTGTGCATGATCATAACAACAACCAATACTGGAGAAGAGAGGAGGAAAAGAAGCGTGAGGCAAATAGGAATTCTGGAGGTCAGATGAAAACCCCGCAGAAGAAATCCAACAACCCTGCCACACCATCAACCTCTACTTCAACGACTTCAACATCCTCCAAACTGCAAGGCAAGAGCTCGAACCAACAACCCTCGACTTCGAACTTTAAGCCAGGCACCCCGAACAACAATTCAAACCAACAGAAATCCGCCTATGCCAACCGTCTAGGCGCAGATGGTAAGATTACACCTGCAGAGAAGGAACATTGACAGAAATTTGGACTATGCAACTTCTGTGGCTCGAACAAGCACCTATCCACTGACTGCAATCTGCATAGGGCACAGGAAGCTAAGGTTAGAGCTGTGCAAGCACACCCCACACAAGAGTCTGCTTCTCCAGCAACTCCGATGACTGCCTCAATGGTAGGATTGGGAAAATAGTCCGCAACTCTTGTACCCCAGTATGAAGTGAGAGTTGCATTGACCCAGTTCATACCAGCAGTGGGGAAGTTGTTCTCAATGCATCCGCTCTTTCATTGCACTCTAAGTCCTTTATGATCAATTTATCTATCCATGTACTTTTCGATAAAACTCAGATTCCGCTTTCTTTCGATACACTTCTTGACTCCAGTTCTACAGACAATTTCATAGATACTAAATTCGTATATGCGAATTCAATCCCAACTGTTCCGACTTCTACTCTGATCAACCTCCGACTCTTTGATGGTTCGTTAGCTATGAAATCCATCTCCGAAACCTGCACTCTACCTATCCTATTTCCGTCCGGCGAGCTTATTGTCATGAAACGATCTTTTTTCATTATTCTTTTCTTTTATTATTCTTTTCCTTTTCTTTTATTTACTTACCTAATCACCAAAGCCCTTACACTAGCGCTTATTATATTTTCGTTATCATTTAGGTTACATGCGTCAACCTTATTGTTCTCGCGTTGTCGTTTCACTTAGGCACGGCTCTCTCGTGCCTGTCAGTTCATTGACAGGACGACGTCATTATCGTTCCGCTTCCATGCTTCTTTCTATATTGCCTTATTGTTTACTCACCTAATACCTACAGCTTTACTTATGGATACGAGCGACTCTTATTGTAGATCCTCACAGTTACGGCGCGAGATATCTCTCACGGCTTCATATCCCAATAGTATATAAGACTTAGTATTTTGTAGTTATATTCCTTAGCTCTATTCTCGTCTATTCTCCTCGGTAGCTAGACTTGTAGTTGGGTTGTTTTATCCATCCTCTTTTGCTTTTTCGTCCTCTTGCTCATCGTCTATCGTGTGACGCCTGGTTGTCTCTTGTGAGAGCTAGCGAGTCGCTGACACTTCGCACTTCAGTTATACTGGACTTCGACACCCTTCACTCCGATATTCGCAATGCTCTACCTCTTGATGCTGACTCCGCCTTAGGATTGGAGTTTGCTAAAGATGATACAAAACCTCGTTGGACTCTAGACCCCAAAGGATTACTCTGCCTTGATGACCAAATCTACGTTCTAAATCATTCCGACCTCTGACTACAAGTCCTACAATACTTCCACAACCACCCATTATCTGGTCACTTCAGTCAGAATCGGACTCTCTTTGCTATTCGTAAAAACTACACCTGGCCGAAGGTCTGAGATTTCATTCGCAACTATGTCTCATCATGTACCACATGTGGCCACAACAAACCTCGACAACATTGACCCTACGGATTACTGAAACCTTTACCTGTCCTGATTCGACCTTGGGATTCAATCTCTACGGACTTCATTGAACAACTTCCAGACTCAAATTGCTACACCGCAATCCTTGTCATAGTCAACCAAGCTTCAAAACAAGCGATTTTTATCCTGACAGACAATACTATTACTTCCAAACATCTAGCTGAGCTTTTTATTATTCATGTCTTCTCTAAACATGGAGTACCTAACCATGTTACTTCTGACCGCAGATCGGGATTCATTTCCGCATTCTTCAGAGCACTTGGTCAAGTGTTATTGATGAACCTACATTACACCTTGGGCTACCACCCTGAAGCAGACGGACAAACTGAATGAGTCAACCAGACCTTGGAGCAGTACATCCGGATCTATTGTACCTATCAACAAGACAACTGGTCTGCACTCCTTCTGATGGCTGAATTCGCCTACAACAACACCCCGAATGCTTCCACAGGCTTAACTCCCTTCTACGCCAACAAGGGTTATCATCCAAACATTTCCATACATCCTGAAGTCGATGTCCGTTCTGATACCGCAAGAGACTTGGTCGTAAATCTCGATGAGCTTCATGCATTCCTCCGTGATGAAATTGTTAATGCACAGAAAAAATACAAGGATCAAGCAGATTGTAAACACATTCCAGCTCCGGAGTTTCCAATTGGTTCACATGTATTCGTTTTGGTGAAACACATCAAGTCCACTCATCCTACAGAGAAGTTCTCAGAGAAATACCTAGGACCTTTTGAAGTTATTGATTGTGCAGGCACCCTATCCTACAAGCTTTGCCTTCCCGACTACCTCCGATGCATCCATCCCGTTTTCCACACCTCTCAACTTGAACCAGTAATTCTGAACCCCATTCTGCACCGGATTCAAACTCCTCTGCCACCCATCGAAGTAGATGGCAAGGAAGAGTACTACATCACAGAGGTCTTGGACTCAAAGATGGATCAACAATTCAAACAATGCCCCCTTCAATACTTCATTCGATGGGCTGGCTACGAAGGTACTGACGAAGAATTCTCTTGGGTAGCTGCCAACAAAATTCATGCTGACAAACTTATTCCTGCTTTTCATCTTTGCTATCCAAATAAACCCGGACCTTTAATTCTTTAAATCCTTTACTCCTATAGCACCCCTATGCTTCATCGATGCTCTTCGACATTGATGGGAACAATCACCGTGATAGCAATTTGAGTGATTGTTCTTAACTTAGGTTTTCACACTGATGTTCACACCGAGTGCACCACTATGTCACTCTTTCATTTTCACTAAGTTCCACCTACTGTTTTCTTACTACTACAGATGTGATCATTTTTTATCTTTTGGTAATTCTTAAATTCACACAAGTAGAAGGCAGCAAAACGATATATTTACGATACGACGATGGAGTACAAGATGTTAGCAAGAATCATGAGTGGTCCAATGGGTGAAGCGATGCAGGGCGAGGAACCTGAAAGCTACTGTGAACTGTAGTGATCAGTCTCGGGAGTGGTATCCCATCTCCTCCCCTTTCTTTTCCGATCCTCTCGACAGACTCCCCAGCTCTCCCGATCTTTCTTCCCTTGATGTACAAGAGCATGAACCTGGCCTGTCAGCTCCTCCACAGCCAACTGCAACTGCCTCATCTCCTCCTTCATCCCCATGGATTCAGACTCACTTGGAGGAGACCTAACCCGTGATTTCTTTGACTTCCAGAGGAACAAACAACTTTGGCAAGCGACGTGACACCTGTCGCAGGCAACTGCATTGGGCGCGTATGGCTGTGGTCAACAAACCTGGTCACTGCGGACGCATGTTAGAGGTCGATGTCGACACACAAAACCACAAGCGGCTAAGTGTCTCAGACGTCTCAGAGAATAAACCCAGAAGTCAAGTTGAATAACGAAGCTAAGGTCACTACAAGACCTTAGCTGACCTTATATACAAAAGTACGAATCTAATCTACAATAGAGTCGTTGGTCAAACGTTATGACGAACAAGTCCATGATAGATACGAGCACGGATGCTAACCGAGTATAAGTAATCAAGAGGATGTCAGCAGCGGGTCGTAACCGAGTACGGGACCCGATGAGTAATGTAGAATGCGTAAAGGAAAACGAAGAACTAGAATATCCAGACGCCCAGTCACAGGACACAAGCGCCCTACGACAGGCGCCTACGCGCTAAGAATTACTCATAGTGTTAGTCGTTCCTGACAATGCCGTGCTCACAAGGGTAAGGGAAGGGAGCAGACTCCGACTCAGAATCAACGACAATCACCGCCTAGGAAGAATAGTTAGTACAAGTCTATGGAAACCAACTATCACTCACTGAAGCCACCTTGCACCTCTTTTGACTCAGCTCCGCAACCTCCGGATCCACGACAGCACGATGCTTCTTGGGAATTGAGATTATCTACATCAGTCAGTGAGCTTCAAGAATGTTGGAAGAAAAACCTACCGGAATCACCTCTTGACTATGGGGAATGTGGGTGACCATACAAGTCACCAGCTTCCTTCTTGGAGGCTCGGTTTTGGGGATCACCTCCCACTCAACCTTCTCCAGAATGTTCTCCATGTTTTCTTCAATGACCTTTTTGACAACTTCCTTCTCTTCGACAATTTCCCCCTCATCCATGATCTTCTCTATCATTCCTGATGTTTTCGCCACACACAACTTCTCCTACTTTTCTTGGGCTTCTCACTTTGCAGCTGCAAGAAACGCTTGCAGGTTTGCCTCCTCTTCATCATTGACTGGGGTGATAGAATGTGCTGGATGAGTAGGAGATGAGGTGGAAGACATTGAAGAAGAAGAAAAAATTGAAGTTCAACTTTCCCAGGCCTTCTTATATGCTGTGGCTGATGTAATTGCACGAGACGCTTTGAAAACCAACATCACCTGACTACATTCTCATGATGCAACACTCATTCAATAACTTCGGACTTTCTTGACTTAGGATTGGGGACTTAGGTATGGCTTTCGAGGGCGAAAGCCTAATTGGGGGATACTGTTATGATCATGCGCATCAGTCATACACATCACATGGAGCACTTTGCACCAATGCAGTCAATTTGATATGTTCAAGTCCATCATCGATGCAACGCACCGATGATATAGATCAGGTAATTTACTTCCATGACACCTATCCCTTCGGACAGGCTATACACCATACCACCTTCCTCACCCCATTAGTCCATTGTCTTCCTATCTGCACTTGTTATCTCTACATCCATGCGCTATAACTACTTTAGGGTAATTCATAGCGATACCGGAGATAGCAGACTTAGCATATAAGGCTTGCGGTCATAGGTAGAAGCTTTAGTTTTAATATCAAATTGGTACGACTATAATCCCATACTCGACTTACACTCTCTCTTTCATCTACCTTGTTCGACTCCATCGATCTTGAGTCGACACTACTGTGATATCGAATGAACTCAACATGGACCGTGCAGCATAGCAAGGATATTGTCAATAACAGTATCAAAGGTCCACTTGACTTGCATGCTCCTAACAAAAGGCTCCAGTAGCATGGAAGCATGTTGCTTTATCGCTCAGTATCAAAGCTGGGCAATGGAACAACCAGATCTGAACAACAACAAAGGGAAGCTGTTACGGGTATGCTTCTGCTACCTCGTACAGAACATATGGAACCAACAATTATAATTCATTCCTTTCCTTTCCATATCAGTTCGGGACCAGACTGTATGACGAATCCAATGTTAATGGATACAATTACTTTTAATTCCCACACTATTATCTTCTAATTATATTATTGGGAACTTTTTACAATACTTATTGTTTTATCCCAGATACTCATTGTTCTTCTTTTAACAATTAGGATCACTGGTATATAAGCATTAGTGTCCAGTAGATAGTTCTCCAGTTTAAATATCAACTTAGATCATTCCAATCCAGAGAGATTATCACTATAACTCCATCCGGACTTTCCAGTCTTACCTTCTGGTTGTCTGAACTTATCTGGTCAACTTCCGGATGCCTGAAATCTACGAACATCAACAGAACCACTACAACATAGCAGGGGCACTACTGAAAGTGGTGCTAAGGTTCTTGTTCAACTTTGCTGTTCTGTATTTCTACTGATTGGTAGTTACTGTACAAACCCGTGAACTATCGGAACCCTCTACACTATCCTATTCACCCTAGACCTTACAGAATCTCACTGGAACAGTCTTAACAGAAGCTGATTAAGGCTGCTTTAGAATTTTTCTCAGGAAATGCTGCTGACTGGGCCACACCATATCTTCTGGAATTCAGCCATAACCAACAACCCTTCAATGGACAATGGGAAGACTTTAAATCAGCCTTCACACTCCGATTTGAATCCATTGATGCAGGTATGGAGGCCCAGAATGCAATCCAGCATCTCAGGCAGGCAAAAGGTCAAATGGTAGCAGAATTTGCACAGAAGTTCAAGGATATTGGTGATCGAACTGGGCTCTTGGATGTTGATCTATGAGAATGTTTTCACAGCGGCCTCAACCCAGAGATCTGACAAAATGTTATTGTGGTTAACATAGCTCAGGGACTAGCCCCTACATTGGAAGAGGCAATCAGATGAGCAATTTCAGTGGATGTATTCCTGCATGACCCCACCATGACAGGCTGTAATCCGGGCACCTCCCATGCCTCCTCCCCCCCTGCTAACTCCCATGCAATGGATGTCAATGCCACACACACTAGTGGTAACAGCAGAGAGAGTTTTGTGGCCCAGATGAGAGGCAGGTGTTATGGTTGTGGCTCGCAAAGCCATGAAAAGAGGAACTGCTCATACAAGGACACAGTATGTCACTACTGTGGGTGACGAGGCCACCTAGAAGCAGTCTGCCAAGACAAGTTCATGGGTCTGGAACGCGGCCAGGGTAAGCATTAACAACCCCACTGTCAACAAGGTGCTGCTTCCTCTTTGACACCCTTCACCCTCTTCCCCAATGAACCAGTCCAAATTGCTGCTTCTACTCCAGCTCCCATCAGTCAGTCCCCAGTTACTCCCGACCTCTCTACCCAGATTGCACAGCTCCAGGAGCTCCTTAACAGAGCCAATGCCATGGTCCCAGGGCCAGGTCCTCAGGAGGGTTTTTAAAGTGGGTACCCATCTTGGCTGCATCGAGAGTACCCATAAACCAGGTTGCTATACATTCCACATCCACGTATGATTCTCTTCCATCCTGTAAAATATCTATTATTTCGGAATTGAACTCCAATTCATCTCACTTCTGAATTAATGCAAAATTAAGAGGAAGAAATCACAGTATAGCAACTGCAGCCATGGTTGATTCTGGAGCCACCGCTCTATTTTTGAACCAAGAGTTTGTCACCCGCCACCATGTAAGGACCTTTCTACTCAGGAAACCCATTGGTATCTTTTACATTGATGGGTCTGCTAACCGAGCAGGGCAGATCACTCATTTTGCATGTCTAGCCTTGACCATTGATAACCGAGAATGGTGGACAGACTTGCTAATAACTAATCTGGGAAGTGAAGACCTAATCCTGGGACTCCCCTGGCTATGTAAAGCCAATCCAGATATTGACTGGGAGAAAGGATGACTCTCAGTCAGATCACAACAAACAATGATAGAGGAGGTGGAAGAGCAAGACACTGCAGAGGAAATTGAAACTGTTATCACTCCTGAACCACCACTGAACATATTGGATGAGGAACCAGAGGAATCACCCATACACCACATTTGAGCCAACCAACAAACCCGATGTGCATGGGTGAAGTCAGGCATCTTACATGAACAGACAGAGGAGGTCTGGTGTGCTGCAGGGTTCACCTACTCCCAACAGCTAGTGGAACAGGTCCACAAAGCAAAACCTCTGAAAACCTTTGAAGAAATGGTCCCAGAACCCTACTGGGATTTTGAAAAAGTATTCTCCGAAACTGCTTCAGAGTGCCTCCCTGACCACCAACCCTGGGATCATGCCATCAAATTGATCCCAGGTGCACCTGAAACCATGCACACAAAAGTCTATCCAATGTCATTGAATGAACAAGGCAAACTCAACTGTTTTCTGGACGACAACCTCTGGAAAGGCTATATTCACCCCTCAAAGTCACCACTGTCTTCACCTGTCTTCTTCGTGAAGAAGAAAGATGGGAAGCTCCGTTTCATACAGGATTACAGGAAACTCAATCAAGTAACCCTAAAGAACGCTATCCCCTCCCATTGGTTGCCAACATTGTCAGCCATCTGCAGGGGGCATGGTACTTCACCAAATTTGATGTTAGATGGGTGTTATGTTCGTGCACTAATAGATCATCAGGGATGGGTTGTGGGGTTAGTCGCAGGAAATTGCGAATAGAATTACTTCGCGAGGTAAGACAATCCTGAACTAGGTAGTCAGACCTTGACTCCACTATTAGTAGAGTCCTCGACACTTCATGTGTCCGAGATAGAAGAAAGTGAAACATATTCCATTCGCAATGATTGTCGCAGAATGTACTGACAGTAGGGATGTTAAAACGATGATAAGGATAGATGATTAATTGGTATGACTATTGAAGTGCTATCAAGGTTGATATTTAAACTAAGGAACTACCTATTAGATACTGTAGCTTTATACTAAAGGCAAGTCAGGATCACGAAGTGATGCCATGCCCGAATGGGTTAGCTTGTAAGTAAAGAACAAAGGAAAGGATATAAAAGGAATAGTGTGAATCCGATAAGGATGAGAAGAGATAATGAGTAAGTGCTTTGCATGGGAATTCCTTCGCAAAGTAATTGCATAGTGGTAAAAGGATATAAGTGATATATCTAAGTAGCAGAATGGATTGCAAAGCCTCATAAAAACTTAGCTTGCATAGGTATAACAGTATCCCCCTCTTAGGCTTTCGCCCTCAAAAGCCTCTGCAATCATTAATGATTAATGAATCAAAAATTAGATATAATGGAAAAGTAAAAAGGAAAAGTAAAATTTTCAAAATGCCACATGACTTATGATCAAGGTAAACAAAAAATTTGAAGTTGCACCTTGTTATATCTATGCAAGCTAAGTCTTTACGAAGCTTCGCGAATCATTCCGATACTTTTATCTTTTTACTACTATGCAATTACTTCGCGAAGGATTTCCGACGCAAAGCAATTACTCGTTATCTCTTATCATCCTTATCGGATTTACACTATCCCTTTTATATCTCTTCCTTTGTTCTTGACTTACGAGCTAACCAATTTGGGCATCGCTTCGCTTCGCGATCCTGACTTACCTTTAGTATAAAGCTACGGTATCGAATAGGTAGTTCTTTAGTTTAAATATCAACCTTGATAGCACTTCGATAGTGATACCAATTAATCTTCTCTATCTGTATCATCGTTTTAAACATCCTCGCTGTCAGTACGTTCTGCAATAGCCATCGCGAATGGAACACGTTTACTTTTCTTCTCTTGCAGACACGTGAAGTGTCAAGAACTCTACTAATAGTGGAGTCAAGGTCCAACTACTTAGTCTAGGATCGTTTTACCTCACGAAGTAATTTACTTCGTATTTCCCTGTGATCATCCCGCGATCATTCCCGACGATCCCTTTGTGCACGTCAATAACACACCTGCCCTCAACGAAGAATGAGTATAAAACACGACATTTTTCTCTGTTTTTCCTAAGTCCTCATTACTTGTCAACATGTCCCTCACTATAACCACTACCGAAACCACCCAAGAATGACAAGCGCAGCTTGTGTGTGAACAAGCTGAATGCTCGTGCCTCCGTCAACTGGAGATCAAGGCTCAAGAGGCAGAGTTCGCGGCAGAGCTGTCACGATTGGAGGAGGAAGCTGCTTGAGAGGCAGAGCGCGAAGCCAAGGAGAAGAGGCTTGAGGATGAGAGAAGAGTCGAGGAGGAGAAGAGGGTAGCACAGAGGAAAGAAGAATGGCTTGTCGAGGAGAGCATCGCAAAGGCAAAAGCCAACACTTTGAGGAAATTGGCTGAAGATGAAAAAAATTGGGATTGTCGGAGGGCACAAACCCTCACTGAATTGCAAGAACGTCGCGAGCATGCAGCTCGTGCTGCATCATGAAGGACGGGAACCACAATGAGCTTGTGGGAGCCGTCGGGCTCCAAGGCAAAAAATTACAAATTGGCTTCTGTGGTACACAACACCCCGGAAGTAGAAGGAAGAGTATTGAAGAGGAAACATGTCATTCCTCAGGTGAGTACTTCTTTCTTCGCAGGAATTTATTTTAGTAATAACTTTTTTGTAGATTGGTTCTGCTCCTGATCCAGATGATGGAGACAGCAACAACAACAATGAGGGCAGCATCACTCCCCCCACTCCTTTGCGTAACTGCAAAGGGTGCCTTCATCATGTTACCCAAGGTAACACTTCAAATTGCATCATGCAACCCAGAAAGCCCCGGACTCAGGCCTGCCTGGCCTGTCACCTTCAATGACAAAGGTGTAGCTGGGCAGGAGATAACACAGCCCAGAGGTCCAGGAGAAAGAAACCCCAGATTGACGAAGAAGGGGTGTACCAGGGTCCCACAAGATGCATCATGGAGAGGAGCTTTGGAGGTGCAGAGTTAGGAGGGAAGCTCGATTTGCTCACAGAGCAAAACGAGTTGATTAAAGTGCAGATGGGTGCACTTCTTGGGTTCATGAGCCAGACTGCCTTTGCGATGGAGGAGTTCATTTAGTGCAGCAATGACCTGGGGAGGAGGATGTAGAAGAAGATGAGGAGAAGGATGAAGAGGAAGAAGATGAAGAGGAGAGGAAGAGATGAAGAATTCACGAAGGGAAATGACACGCGATGTGATTTCCACGAAGGGTTGTATTTTATTGGACTTGTAATGTAATTTTGTACTTTAGTAGTTGTTTCTTGTTGTTTTTTGTTTTTTGTTTCTTTTGTTTTGTTTAATATTATAAGTTTTTTGACTTTTTTGGTGGTTTTGAACTCATAAGGATTTGTTGGTGAAGAAGTGTTAATGGTGTAATGAGTGAAATTTGTTCTGCGAGGAAGAGATCACAGTTAAGGAAGGAACAATGTGGAAGTTAAAGCTAGTTTCATGAAGTATGGATTGCGATGGATTTTTGAAGGAAGGGAAACAGGGGAAGCTAGAATTAGTAGGTAATGAAGTAGGTAGAACAGCATGTAATTGTGATGGATCACGAACATTTCGCAGGAAGTTTCTTAACTAGGACAAATGAAAAAAATTGATATTTCCAGACAATCAATAATGAAAGCAGAAATGATCATGAAATCATGATGGTCCAGGTTTGTGAGGGTAAAAAAGATGGAAAGCTGGAACCAACTCATCTGCATGAATTTCATTCACAGCAACCCAGGAAAACTCTCCATCTGTACCTTCATATCCTGCCCACCGTATGTAATACCATAGTGAACTTTTTTGTATTGACAATCCAATTTTGAATCTAATACCTCCGCGACATTGTATTCCTCTTTGCCCTCAACTTCCACTGGAGGTGGAGGAGTTTGTTTGCAATGTGGGATCGAGTTCAGAGTATAGGGTTTGAGTTGTGATATGTGGAAAACTGGGTGGATACAACTGAGGTAGGAAGGGAGTTGTAACTTGTACAAGAGAGTTCCTACATGCTCAAGAACTTTGAACAGTCCGAGATACTGCTTGGAGAACTTTGTGGTAGGTCAAGTGGTTTTTATGTGCTTCGCTAGCACAAATACCTGTGAATCAATGGGAAAATCTGGATGAGTACCACATTTTCTGTCCACTTGCTCTTTGTATTGAGCTTGGGCATTAGTAATTTCTTCGCAGAGGAAAGAATGAATCTCATCTAAATTCATCACAAAGTCAATCATGCAATCAGAACAGATGTTGATTTCAGGTTTCACTGTAATGTTAGGATGATAACCTTTATTCACAAAGAACAGAGTAATACCAGTGGAAGTGTTCGGAGCATTGTTGTACACAAATTCCGTGATAGGCAGAAGTTTTGCCCAATTGTCCTGTTGATATGCACAATACATATGGATGTATTGTTCCAGAGTCTGGTTCACTTGTTCCATTTGTCCATCCCCCTCAGGATGATATCCGGAGGTGAAGTGTAGTTTGATCGAGAGAGCTTCTCCTAAAGCGTGAAAGAAAGCTGAAACGAATTCTGAGCCTTGATCAGAAGTAACATGGCTAGGAACTCCGTGTTTAGAGAAAATGTAGTGGACGAATACTTCCGCGAGCTCTTTGGACGTTATTTTGTCATGGGTTGCAATGAAAATGCCTTGTTTTGAGGCTCAATCCATGATTACTAAAATAGCTGTGTGTCCATTAGAGTTGGGTAATTGTTCAATGAAGTCCATCAGTATAGAATCCCAAGGTCAGACAGGAACCGGAAGTGGTTTGAGTAGACCATAAGGCCTATGTTGACGAGGTTTGTTGCATCCGCAAACTGTACATGAATTATAATTGCAAACAAATTCATGAACCTTTGGCGAAGTGTATTGTCATCAAATAGCATCCAGAGTCCGGTTTTGACCAAAATGACCTGAAAGTGGGTGATCATGAAAATAACATAGAATTTGAAGGCATAAATTGGAAGTGTTAGGAACGTAAATGCAATTGTCAAGTCATAACAGTCCATCATAACCTGTTGTCCAATGAGTATTTGAACCATCCTTTGTGAACTCCAATCCTGCGATTGATTCCAGATCCATTTCAACTGAATTGTGAATAGTGGAATGAAGTGCCTCTATATCTATAATGATGGAGGTGTGAAGTGCCAGTCCTTCTAGGAATGTAGCTCAAAGGGAAGTAGTTAGCTGTTCATTAGTGAATATAGGTCTGAAATTCTGTGGGTTAACTTGTGTGTAGCCAATATCCCCCTCTTTTGGGTAGATGTCCCAGCATCTAGTCATTGAGTCAGGTTTTTCACCCAGCTTACCTGGTGTTATATCTATGCAAGCTAAGTCCTTATGAAGCTTCACGATCCATTCTGCTACTTAGATATATTACTTATATCCTTTTACCACTACGCAATTACTTTGCAAAGGAATTCCGACACGAAGCAATTACTCATTATCTCTTTTTATCCTTATCGGATTCACACTATTCCTTTTATATCCCTTCCTTTGTTCTTTACTTATGAGCTAACCCATTTGGGCATGTGTTATGATTGTGCACAAAGGGATCGTCTCGAATGATTGTGAGAAAATACGAAGGGAAGTACTTCATGAGGTAAACCAATCCTAGACAATGTAGTCGGACCTTGACTCCACTATTAGTAGAGTCCTCGACACTTCATGTGTCTGCAAGAGAAGAAAAGTAAACATGTTCTGTTTGCGATGACCATCGCGGAATGTACTGACAGTGAGGATGTTAAAACAATGATATAGCTAGGTGATTAATTGGTATCACTATCGAAGTGCTATCAAGGTTGATATTTAAACTGAGGAACTACCTATTTGATACCGTAGCTTTATACTAAAGGTAATTCAGGATCGCGAAGCAATGCCATTCCCAAATGGGTTAGCTCATAAGTAAAGAACAAAGGAAGGGATATAAAAGGAATAGTGTAAATCTGATAAGAATGATAAGAGATAATGGTTATTTACTTCGCATCGGAATTCCTTCGCGAAGTAATTGCATAGTGGTAAAAGGATATAAGTGATATATCTAAGTTGCAGAATGGATCGTGAAGCCTCATAAAGACTTAGCTTGCATAGATATAACAGCATCCCCCTCTTAGGCTTTCGCCCTTGAAAGCCTATGCAATCTTTAACAATTGAAGAATCTAAAATTAGACAAAATGGAAAAGTAAAAAAAAGAAAAGTATAATTTTCAAATGCCACGCAATTTATGATTGAGGTAAATGAAAAATTTGAAGTTGAACCTGCCCTCTGTCATGAAACGATCTTTTTCATTATTCTTTTCTTTTATTATTCTTTTCCTTTTCTTTTATTTACTTACCTAATCACCAAAGCCCTTACACTAGTGCTTATTATATTTTCATTATCATTTAGGTTACATGCGTCAACCTTATTGTTCTCGCATTGTCATTTCACTTAGGCACGACTCTCTCGTGCCTGTCAGCTCATTGACAGGACGACGTCATTATCGTTCCGCTTCCATGCTTCTTTTTATATTGCCTTATTGTTTACTCACCTAATACCTACAGCTTTACTTATGGATACGAGCAACTCTTATTGTAGATCCTCATGGTTACGGCACGAGATATCTCTCACGGCTTCATATCCCATTAGTATATAAGACTTAGTATTTTGTAGTTATATTCCTTAGCTCTATTCTCGTCTATTCTCCTTGGTAGCTAGACCTGTAGTTGGGTTGTTTTATCCTCATCACTTTTCTCATCCTCTTGCTCATCGTTCATCGTGTGACGCCTGGTTATCTTTTGAGAGAGCTAGCGAGTCGCTGACACCCTCAATGAAGAACTAGTATAAAACGAGGCTTTTTTCTCAAGTCCTCATCCTTTCCAATGTCATTCACTGTAACTGCCACCGAAACTAAGCAAGAGCAATGAGCATGTCTCATCCGTGAACAGGCAGAATGTGCCCACCTTTGTCAGCAACTCGCTAGCTCTCACAAGAGACAACCAGACATCACACAATAGACGATGAGCAAGAGGGCGAAAAGGCAAAAGAGGATGGATAAAACAACCCAATACAAGTCTAGCTACTGAGGAGTATAGATGAGAATAGAGCTAAGGACTATAACTACAAAATACCTAGTCTTATATACTAAATGGGATATGAAACCATGAGAGATGTCTCGCACCATAACCATGAAGATCTACAATAAGAGTCACTTGTATCCATAAGTAAGGCTGTAGGTATTCGGTGAGTAAACAATAAGGCAATATAAAAAGAAGCATGGAGGCGGAACAATAATGATGTCGTCCTGTCAATGAGCTGACAGGCATGAGAGAGTTGCACATGGATGAAATGACAACACGAGAACAATAGGGTTGACGTGTGTAATCTAGATGATAAGGAGAATATAATGAGTGCTGGTGTAGGTGCCTCAGTGATTAGGTAAGTAAATAAAAGAAAAGGAAAAATAATAATAAAAAAGATTGTTTCGTGACAGCCTTCATCAAATTGAGATAGATGTGCAGGAGGCTGCTTTTCAGGAGGAGTTGGTGAGATTGGAGGAAGAAGCTGCTCATGAGGCTGAGCATGAGGCAGAAGAAAAAAGGCTCAAGGAGGAGAACAGGGCTGCAAAGAAGAGAGAAGAAGAGCAGCTTGTCACAGAGAGTATCGCGAAGGTGAAGGCCAATGCTTTAAAGAAAATGGCCAAAGAAGAACAAGCAAGGAATCAACACAGAGCACAGGCTCTGCAGGAGTTACAAGAATGTTGGGATCATGCAGCTTGAGCTGCATTGCATTGTACCAGTGATCAGGTATCGTGGGAGCCTTTGGGTGTCATGAAACAATCTTTTTCATTATTTTTTTCTTTTATTATTCTTTTCCTTTTCTTTTATTCACTTACCTAATTGCTAAAGCATTTACACCAGCACTCTTTAGATTCTCATTATCATCTAGATTACACACGTCAACCCTATTGTTCTTGTGTTGTTGTTTCATCCATGTGTGACTCTCTCGTGCCTGTCAGCTTGTTGACAGGATGTCATCACTATTGTCCCGCCATCACGTTTATTTTATATTGCCTTATTGTTCACTCACTGAATACCTACAGCCTTACTTATGAATATGAGCAACTCTTATTGTAGATCCTCACGGTTTCATATCCCATTTGTATATAAGACTTAGTATTTTGTGGTTATATTCCTTAGCTCTATTCTCGTCTATACTCCTTGGTAGCTAGACTTGTAGTTGGGTTGTTTTATTCATCCTCATCGCTTTTTCATCCTCTTGCTCATTGACTATCGTGTGATGCCTGGTTGTCTCTTGTGAGAGCTAGCAAGTCGCTGACATTGGGCTCTAAAACAAAAGTCTACAAGTCGGCTTCTTGTTATATATATGCCAAGCTCCACTATGCTTTCCGGACCGATTTCCGAGGTCATCGATCACTATATGAACATTCCGGCATTCCGGCCGATCTTCCGGTCAATCGATCATCCTTTCGATCCATTTCGTGTTTGTTACCAAGTTCAACTCGAATCTCAATCAATTTCGTACTCTGTTCCTGGGCTCAATAACTTCGGAACAACCTCAGATACATCACATGACACTCGGTCGTCATGACCGATGCATTCTCACGCCTGTCAGCTCTTGGAAAACACCATTATTGTATTATTTCAAATCCTTCTCACTTATTGTCTTTTATTTAACAATTAGGCAGTTTAGTACTTAGGTCAACTTGTTTAGTTTGGTTACCCAGCTTGAAATAAAAGGTTACCTTCTATACTCCTTCTCTATTACATTTAATCACATCCGGATCAATCAATCGGATGCTTCCAACACTCCGGAACTTCATTCTTCTTTGCACTTCGCAGTGACACCCAGATAACGTGTAGGGAGTGTTGCCAAAAGCTTCACTGAAGTCCCATCACTTCCCAAGGCCCATGTAGCCTTTCCATTACTTCGTTTTGCTGTTACTATAGTTTCCGAACTTCGAAGCTTTGAACAGAGCTCTGGAACCTTGATCTATTTCCTTCTGGTGCATGGCCTTAACACTTCTGTGGTTTGTGGTACCCCGGAAGTTGAAGTAAGAGTGTTGAAGAGGAAACAAGTAATTCCTCAGGTGAGTATTTTTTTTTTTTCCCATGATGAAATTACTTGAATAACAACTTTTGTAGATTGGTGTGGCTCCTGATCCAGATGATAATCCTGCCCCAGGAAATGACAATGAAGACAATGACAATGAACCACTGCCCCCTACTCCTTTGTGTAACTGCAAAGCCTGCATTCGATGTGTTACGCAGGACAATACAACCAATTGTATTGCTCAACCTGGCAAACCCTGGACTCAGGCTTGTTTGGCCTGTGATCAGCAATGACAATGTTGTGGTTGGTCCAGGGATAATGCAGCCCACAGGTCACAAAGGAAAAAACCCTGCATCAATGAAGAAGAACTGTACCAGGGTCCTGCGAAGCACATCACGGAGAGAAGGTTAGTAGGAGTGGACTTGGGAGAGAAGTTGGATCTGCTCGTGGAGCAGAATGAAGAATTGAAGAAGCAGTTTAGTTCACTGCTGGGCTTCATGAGTCATGCCGCATTTGCAATGGAAGAAGTTGTAGAAGATGAAGAGAAGGATGATGAAGAAGAGGAAGAGGAAGAGGCAAGAAAAAGAAGAAGGATTTGCAAAGGAAAATGATGAGCAACGTAATTTCCGTGAAGGACTTTTAATAAGTAGTTTTTTGGACTTGTAAAAGATAATTTTTTGGAATTTAGTAGTTGTTTTGGTTTTTGTTTGTTTTGTTTGTTTATAATAAGTATTTTGACTTTTTTGGTGGGTTTGAGACTCATAATGTATTTTCAGTGAAGATTTGTTAATGTTGTAATGAGTGAAATTTGTTCCACAAGGAAGAGATCGTGATTTTCATGGTGACCCAGGTAAACTCTTCATCTGTACCTTCATATCCTGCCCATCATATGTAATAACGTAATGGACACTTTTTGTATCGACAATCCAATTTTGAATGTAATACCTCCATGACATTGTATTCCTCTTCACCATCAACTTCCACCAGAGGTGGGGGAGTTTGTTCACCGTGTGGGATCCAGTTTGGAGTATAGGGATCAAGTTGTGATAAGTGGAAAACTGGGTGGATATGACTAAGGTAGGAAGGGAATTGTAACTTGTACAAGAGAGTTCATATGCACTCAAGAACTTTGAAAGGTCCAAGATACTTCTCAGAGAACTTCGCAGTAGGTTGAGTGGTTTTTATGTGCTTTGCTAGCACAAATACCTGTGAATTGATGGGAAAATTTGGGTGAGTAATATGTTTTCTGTCTGCTTGCTCTTTGTATTGGGCTTGCGCATCAGTAATTTCTTCGCAGAGAAAAGAATGAATCTCATCTAAATTCATCGCAAAGTCAATCACGCAATCAGAATGAATGTCAATTTCAGGTTTTACTATAATGTTAGGATGATAACCTTTATCCGCAAAGAACGGAGTAATACCAGTGGAAGCATTTGGAGCGTTGTTGTATGCAAATTCCATGATAGGCAGAATCTTTGCCCAATCATCCTGTTGATATGCACAATATATACAGATGTATTGTTCCAGGGTCTGGTTAACTTGTTCCGTTTGTCCATCCCCCTCAGGATGATATCCAGAGGTGAAGTGTAACTTGATTGAGAGAGCTTCTCCTAAAGCACAAAAGAAAGCCAAAATGAATTCTGAACCTTGATCAGAAGTGACATGGCTAGGGACTCCATGTTTCAAGAAAATGTGGTGGACAAACAGTTCTGCAAGTTCTTCAGCCATTATTTTGACATGTGTCATGGTAAAAATGCCTTGTTTCAAGGCTCAATCCATAATTACTAAAATAGCTGTATGTCCATTAGAGTTGGGTAATTGTTCAATAAAGTCCATTGATATAGAATCCCAAGGTCGGACAAGAACTGGAAGTGGTTTGAGTAGACTGTAAGGCCTATGTTGACAAGGTTTGTTGTGTCTGCAACCTGTACATGAATTAATATAATCACGAACAAATTCGTGAACCTTTGGCCAAGTATATTGTCATCAAATAGTGTCTAGAGTCTGGTTCTGACCAAAATGACCAGAGATTGAGTGGTCATGAAAATAACGTAGAATTTGGAGGCATAAATTGGAAATGTTAGGAATGTAAATGTGATCATCAAGTCATAACAGTCCACCAGAACCTATTGTCCAATGAGTGTTTGAACCATCCTTCGTGAACTTCAATCCCATGACTGATTCTGGATCCATTTTGATTGCATCGCAAACAGCAGAATGAAGTGCTGGTCCTTCTAGGAATGTAGCTCAAAGGGAAGTGGTTAGTTGTTCATTAGTGAAGATAGGTCTGAAATTCTGTGGGTTAACTTGTGCATAACCAATATCCCCCTCTTTTGGGTAGATGTCCCAGTGTCTAGTCATTGAGTCAGGCTTTTTACCTAGCTTACCTGGTCTGAATCAGATCACCATGTTAAATTGATGTAGATACTCTGGCCAATGAACTTGTTGTCGCATAAGGATTTTCATTGTCAAGAAGTATTTGAGATTTTTGTGATTGGTGATGACATCGATAGGATCTACAGGTCCCTCAAGGTAATGTCGCCAGCCTTTGAATGCTTCAAGAATCATGAGAAGCTCCTTATCATGAGTGTTGTAGTTGAGTTCCGCTGCTTGAAAAGTCCTCGAGAGGAACCCAATAGGGTGAATTTCTCCATCAGGTAGTTGTTAAGATCGTGTAACTCCGGAATCGCGGAATTGGTTGGGAATGCGAGGGGATAATTCCCTCACAAAGGGAGGAATGATTCGCGGAGTTATGGAAAGGTAGTTGGACATCGACACTACTATCGGTAGTGCCCTCAACACATTGATGGGCCAATATAAAGGTAATAGCATCATCAGTTCATGAAGGTTGCTTTGCGGAACATCAGAGCTGTGTTGAGAATGTATCACAGATAGTGAACATCTGTAATACGAAGAGAGAGCAGATCTAAGTCGATATTAAAACTACAGAACTACCTATTCAATGTTGTAGCTTTATACTATGCATTACATAAGCGTCGCGAAGCGATACTAACTCCGAATAGACTAGCTTGTAGAGTAAAGAACAAAGGAAGGGATATAATAGGTATAGTACTCATCTGATAATGATTAGGAAAGATAACGAAGGATTCCTGAGCTTAGGAACTCTTCACAAAGTAGGTAAATGGATCGCGGAATCGCAGAATAACTCGATTTGCATACATATGATAGTAGTAGGATTGAGAGGATCACAGCTAATGCATAATCCAAAGCGTCCATTTCCACAATTAGATGCCAGTTCGGTTCCCAATGTGCCAGAATAGGAGCATGAGTGAAGCTGTATTTGAGCTTCTCGAAGGCTTCTTGGCAGTCGGTGTTCCAAATCCATGGAGTATTCTTTCACATGAGTTGCGTCATCAGAACTACAATACCGCTATAATTATAAACAAAATGTCAATAAAAATTGGCAAATCCAAGAAAAGACTGGATGTCTTTGACTTTCCGAGGGACTGGCCAGTCAATGATAGCTTGAACTTTGTCTTTCAACATTGTTAAGCCCTCCGGGGAAAGAATGTAACCAAGATACTCTACCATGTCGACCTCCCATTCACATTTCACGAGATTTGCATAAAGTGAATGTTTACAAAGACGACGGAGGAATTTGCGAACATGTTCATGATGTAATGCCTCATCATCAGGGTAAATAAGTATGTTGTTGAGATAGATAATAACATAAACATCTAAAAGATCAGCAAATATGTCATTAACAAACCTTTGGAAAGCTGCAGGAGCATTAGTGAGTCCAAATGGCATAACCTTCCATTCATAAGAACCCTAACAAGTTCTGAATGTTTTTTCTATTCATCGCCTTCTGCGATTCGAACTAAATGGTACACATAAGCAAGATCAAGTTTGGTTTAAAACTTAGCTTTTTTTGGAGCATTTAGTAAATCAGAAATAAGAGGCAAAGGATAACAATCCTTCTTCGTGATGTTATTAAGACCACGAAAGTCTATGCAAAGTCAAAGTTTTCCATCCTTTTTTGGTACAAACAATACTGGAGCTCCGTGAGGAGAGGACGAAGGTTGAATAGTGCCTGATGTGACAAAGAGGTGACGGCGGTGGCAGGCGGAGCGGAGACTTGGATGGAAATGGACAGATACTGGTCCCAACGACAAAGTTATATTGATAATAAATACAGAGAAGTAAGTAGTGACATACCTGGTCCCAATGACAAAGAGGTCAAGATAAGGGACCAGGTTGTGGGGACTGGCTTATATATACAGGGTAGAGTGCAGGAACTATGATGTAATACTGTATAGCTCAGGCACAAGGAATGGAACGGAACTGATAGAATGGGATGGAAGGTTCTGGAGTAATTATTGTAGGTAAGGGTGCTTGGATGGTGTATCATAAGGAAAGGAAAATGATAGGGGGTGGCTCACTTCATGACACCTGATTCAAGGTGCTTATCAATGAATTCATGCAGAGCCTCTAATTCTTTAGCAGAAAGAGGGTAAAGGTGACCGATAGGTGGTTCGGTGCCTTCCTCCAATTCAATCTTGAGGTCATAGGGTCAGTGCTCAGGCAGCACTTTGGATTCGACTTCATCAAAGACATCCGTGAAGTCCGCATAATGTTTCAGTAAAGATGAGGCATTACTTTTGGGTGCCGAAGTTGCCGTGACGTGCTATACAGGATATAGCACTTACTTTATTTTTCCTATATTTCCTTCTTCCTTTATCTTTGTTACTATTTGGATCCAGCTACATTCTTCCACATCCTTCTACATCATTCTGCATACTTCTATCAACTTCCCGTGCTGTTGCTTACTCAGCTAGACACTTGTATATATAGTACAGTAAGCTGACACCTAGTTTCCCATCTTGACCTCTTGGTCTTTGGAACTAGGTTAGTACTTGTATCATCGTTTATCTTCAATATATTTACTTGGTCTTTGGAACTAGTTTTCCTTGTGCGACCCTAGTGATTGGCCCCTGCGCTATCACTGCTGTCTTGATCATTTTATCTTTCAGCCTTCGTGTGCGGTGCTAGCCCCACCCCTCACTTTGGTTTGTGCTTCGAGCCTGTGCCTTCTCTGTGCTTTCCCCCTTCGTCACCACAGAAGTTGTCAAAGCAGCTTGTGCCATGACTTCACTGTGAACTGCACATAAAAGCAATGGTTCACACTTGGCATTCTTGCAAGCATGGTTGAAGAGCTCTGCATTGACAAGAGTGATGTCAATCTCTGGGTTTTCGAGTCACAAAGTGGCCAATTGAGCCACCGACAGATAGGTATAGATGAGTTCATTGGCAAAAGAGTCTGATAAAGGACAAGGTGAATAGCAAGAACGAGTTTGCAAAGAAGGTCACAAAGGACACTCTTTGGAACTGATGGTAGGCTGATCCCACAAGGGCACAGTTTCTTCCAGAATAGATGTTCATGGAAGTGAGGACGTCGAGGGAAACTCAACTTGCTTAGTGGAGTGGAATGTAATGTTTCTTGATGCCCAGTCAATCAATGGATTGTAGTGGGTCAAGAGACTGTAACCTAAAACTGCTTCGCAAGAAGAATATAGTAAAGTGACCTAAAATGTCAGTAGTAGTAGCTTGCCAGAGGGAAACCAAACATTAAGAGAAGTAGTCTCGGAAATTGGTTTCGAAAAAGTCGGAGATTGATGGAAGGAATAGAAGAAGTAGGGAGAGAATGTTTATACACAAAACAAGAATCAATGAAACAATCAGTAGAACCAGAATCAAGTAATGAGATAAAAGAAAGCTTTGTGGAATCATTGTGAAGATGCTCGCAAAGTGATAAATCTATAGTAAGAGGTATTGTAAAAGATTGTTCATCATAAAAAAGAGTGGATGCATTTAATTTAACTTCCCCGGTAGTACAAACCTGGTCAACACAACTCCCACTTCATACTGGGGTACAGGAGTTGCAGACTATTTTTCCAATACTGAAGAGGTACTTGCCACTGCTTCCTGTGCTTCTGCGGCATGTCCATGAGCTTTGTGAGCCTTTCTTTTCTCACAATCGTCGAACTTATGATTCCTGCCACAAAACCCGCACAGCCCCAACTTCTTCCAGTGTTCTGACTCCTTCATGAGGAGTTTGCTGTCTGAGCTGAGGTTGTTCACATATGCTGGATGAGACACCACAGAACTCATCAATGATGAGGAATTTCCGCCTCCACTTGCCTTACCTTTTTTCCCTGAATTATTTGTCAAAGCTGTAGGTGTGTTAATTGTGGAGGAGGATGTAGGAGTTTGTGAAGAACCTGGCAAATTCTTCTTTGACATAATCAATGCTTTCCCTCCCGAGGAAACACCAGTCAATCTAGCGGCTTCTCTTTTCCACTCTTCTTCTCATCTCCAGTACCTGTTATCTATGCAAAGTACCTCATAACAGTATTCCACAAGTGTCTTTGGCTCCAGAAGATGAGCCATCTCATCTTTGATATGGCTTGCCAAGCCACATTGATAAGCCCATTTAAGGGCATGCGAGTCCCAGTGAGTAGATGCTGCAAGGGTATTGAAACAGATATTATACTTCGGTATGTTATCAGATTCCTTCATCCTTAATGTTCTGAGCTTATCCTCAGCTTCCCCCTGTGCATTGTACATACCGAAATTTTCCTGCAATTCCTTCACTAATGCTGTGAAGGAACTCATCCAAGCTGGCATCACAGAAAGACCTGGATCCAGAATATCTGGTCCAAACCATTCCTTTGTGGAGCTGCTGAGGTAGGAAAGAGTATAGTTGATCTTCTTTTGATCAGTAAAGTATGAGGGACAGTCAATGAATACCAAAGATAAGGAAACTAGGAAACCTTTCAGTTTCTGTGGGTCAGATCTGTTGAACAATTCAGGATCCTTAACCTTCGATCTTCCGGATTCTGTGGGACTGCTAGCATTCATGCCCGTGAGAACTGTTCCGAGGGTATTGAGTGAACTCTTAAATGCGTGAAACACATCTAAGATGCATTGTTCAGTAGGGTCTGGATGGACACTACCTACCCACTCCCCTGGACTCCTAGAAAGACTAGGAATGCGAGAATCTCGAGGTGCTCTAGGACCTCCAGGACTATCGGGATCAGATCCCCCTGGGTCTCTGGGATTTCCTGATTCTTCAGGACCTACCTCTTTGTCAATTTTTGCTTCCTCAATGTTTTCTGGAATTTCTATGGTGGTCACTGGTATCCGACCTTGCGAAGGGCTGGGAATTTTTGCTAGCTGCTGATGCATTCTGTCAGCAAGGGTAAATGTTGTAGGAGATGGTGGGATTTCCATCTCTGTTGTTGGTATCACTGTGTGATCTCTTTGCAGTGTTCAAACAGTGATGGGGTCACCATTTTCTGTATAGAGTACTTGGTCCTCAAATTTGGAATGGTCAGGTTGACCAAGAGTGTGATGACTAGAAACTTGCGCACTAGCAGGTTGTCCTGGAGCTGGACCAAAGACATTAGCTCAACGTTGAAAATGTCCTGCTCCTGATATTGATTCCACAAACAGTGCGAAGGCTGTTGTGTTCAATGCAAAAGTATTAACCATTTCTGGTTCCTCTGTTACCAACTCATTGGATACCCCAGTGTTGGTGCGGTTTTGTCTGCTCCTTGTATAGACCATTGTTGATGATGATGAATTTGGGGAGTGGAATGTGAAAAGTGATGGGGATGAATGTGCCGAGTGTCAGTTTAAATATACTGTTATGATTGTGCACTAATGGATCATTGGAAATGGGTTGTGGGATTAATCATGTGAAGCAGCAAAGAGAATTACTTCACAAGGTAAAATGATCCTGAGACTAGATAGTCGGACCTTGACTCCACTATTAGTAGAGTCCTTGACACTTTGTATGTCCAATATAGAAGAAAGGAAAAAATGTTCTGTTCGTGATGACCTTTGCAGAACGTACTGACAGTAGGGATGTTAAAACAATGATATGGATTGGCCTGGAATGCAATCCAGCATCTTAGACAAGCAAAAGGTCAAACGGTAGTGGAATTTGCACAGAAGTTCAAGGACATTGGCAATCAGACTGGGCTCTTGGATGTTGATCTATGAGAATGCTTTCACAGAAGCCTCAACCCAGAGATCCAACAAAATCTTATTGTGGTTAACATAGCTCAAGGACTAGCCCCTACACTGGAGGAGGCAATCAGACAAGCAATTTCAGTGGACATATTTCTGCACAACCCCACCATGACATGCTATGGATGTCAATGCCACACACACTAGTGGTAACAGCAGAGAGAGTTTCATGGCCCAGATGAGAGGCAGGTGTTACAGTTGTGGCTCGCAATGCCATGAAAAGAGGAACTGCTCATACAAGAACACAGTATGCTGTTACTGTGGGTGACAAGGTCACCTAGAATCAGTCTGCCAAGACAAGTTCGTGGGTCTAGAATGCGGCCAGGGTAAGCATCAACAATCCTGCTGTCAACAAGTTGCTGCTTCTTCGACACCCTTCACCCTCTTCCCCAATGAACCTGTCCAAATTGCTGCTTCTACTCCAGCTCCCATCACTCAGTCCCCACTTACTCCTGACCTCTCCACCCAGATTGCCCAGCTCCAGGAGCTCCTTAACAGAGCCAATGCCATGGCCCCAGCACCAGGTCCTCAAGAGGGTTTTTAAAGTGGGTGCCCATCTTGGCTGCATTGAGAGTACCCATAAACCAGTTTGCTATACATTCCACATCTGCATATGATTGTCTTCCATCCTGTAAAATATCTATTATTTCGGAATTGAACCCCAATGCATCACACTTCCAGATTAATGTGAAATTAAGAGGAAGAAATCACAGTATAGCAACTGCAGCCATGGTTGATTCTGGAGCCACTGCTCTATTTCTGAACCAAGAGTTTGTCACCTGCCACTGTGTAAGGACCTTTCTGCTCAGGAAACCCATTGATGTCTTTAACATTGATGGGTCTGCTAACCAAGCAGGGCAAATCATGCACTTTGCATGTCTAGCCTTGACTGTTGATGGCCAAGAATGGTGGACAGACCTGCTAATAACCAATCTGGGAAGTTGTTGAGCTTTGTACGCATGTGTGCTCGAAACTTGACACAAGGTCTCTGACTAACAGAGCCTTGTGATTGCGACCTGGACTTCAACTGCTATGGACCAGCCAATTGATCGCGACCCAGACTTCAACCACTATGGACCAGTCAATCGGTCTACCGATCTTGTGTGCGGACTAGGGGACCAATCATCTGCTGTACATTACTTAGTATATATACTACATACTACATCCAGAATAGAGAGCACATTTTACTCCTCCATTCTACTAGCCACTCTCAGGAGCACGCTCTTCTATACCTCTTCAGAAAGCTTTAGTATCACTGAGTGACTCTCAGAACTTTCCCTTGACCTCACCGCTATTCCGCTTCACTTAGAGAACCACACATAGCATCACATCTGGAGCCCACTGTGAGGGGGATAATCCAGATTCACTCCGTGAAACTATCATTTGACATCGACGTTGAGCCCTTGCCTCTGTCAACAACCATTGGTCAAAATTACGTTCACCAGACAAGGTTCTAGACCTCCACCTCCGAAATGAGACTCCAGAGGCAGATTTATATGATCAAAACCTCCTGCGGTGTCTATCTCGGAACTGCCCTATACACAACCACTACCACAGTCAAGAGAACCATCTTCCAATTCACCTCGTGCAATATTGACTCTGATACCTCCCAACCAAATGACTACTCCACTTCCTTCTCGAAGTGAGTGCTTAGCTCCTAAGTTTGATCCTACCAACGAGCAGCAACTCCCCACCTTCTTTGAGGAATACGAGAAGGTAGTGAAAGCCATGGGACTTGATGCTAATGATGTGGAGAAGAAGAAGGGCACCCTGCGCTACACAGATGCCAAGACCACTCGATTCTGGCAGTTGTTAGGAACCTATGTTGAGGCCACGAAGACATGGATAGAGTTTAAAACCGAAGTCCTCGAGAACTATCCTGAGGCTCTGTTGCTCACGGTTTCAACCATTGAGGACCTTAAGAAGGTCATTGAGGGGTATAGGACCCAAGGGATTTCGAACTCACTTGATCTTGCCAAGTACCACAGATCATTCCAATCGGTATCGTCTTCACTAGAAATAAACAGGATTTTATCAGCTGTACAGATTGCAAACTATTATGTCTCACCATCTCCAGAGTCAGTCCGATCTCGCCTCAATACTTGCCTTCAGGTTAAATATCCATTGAAGAATAAAGGACAGGCCTACACTCTCACTGAGCTTAAAACCTTGATTGATTTCCTTTTATCGGACCCCTCAACTCCCTTGGGAAATTTTAGCCTAGGGGATCGTGTCTCGATCCCCGTAACCTCCACAACAGCCAATGTCCCCACAAAAATAGAAACTGCTGACTCGACTGATTCCTTACAAAAGGAGGTGTTGTCCCTGATTCTATTGGTAAATAAACTAGTGACCAATCAATCCAAAGCCTGTTATATATATGCCAAGCTCCACTATGCTTTCCGGACCGATTCCCAAGGTCATCAATCACTATATGAACATTCCGGCATTCCGGCCGATCTTCCGGTCAATCAATCATCCTTTCAATCCATTTCGTATTTGTTACCAAGTTCAACTCGAATCTCGATCAATTTCATACTCTGTTCCTTGGCTCAATAACTTCGGAACAACCTCGGATACATCACATGACACTCGGTCGTCATGACCGATGCATTCTCACGACTGTCGGCTCTTGGAAAACACCATTATTGTATTATTTCAAATCCTTCTCACTTATTGTCTTTTATTTAACAATTAGGCAGTTTAGTACTTAGGTCAACTTGTTTAGTTTGGTTCCCCAGCTTGAAATAAAAGTTACCTTCTATACTCTATATCTATTATGCTTAATTACGTCCGGATCAATCGATCGGATGCTTCTGACACTCCGGAACTTCATTCTTCTTTGCACTTCGCAGGGACACCCAGATAGCATGTAGGGAGCATTGCCGAAAGCTTTGCTGAAGTCCCATCACTTTCCAAGGCCCATGTAGCCTTTCCATTACTTTGAATTGCCGTTACTATAGTTTCCGGACTTTGAAGCTTCGAACTGGGCTCCAGAACCTCGATCTATTTCCTTCCAGTGCATGGCCTTAACAAAGCCTCAGAGAACACTTCTAGCATTGGTACAGCTCAAAAACCAAAATGTGAGTGAACTTGCGGGTTTTTTGGTAAAAGCACCTGTGAAGTGAAGAATGTGTGAGAGTGCAAGTGTCAGGAACAACTAACACTACGAGTAACTCTTAGCGCATAGGCGCCTGTTGTAGGGTGCTTGTGTCCTGTGACTGGGTGCTTGGGTATACTATTTCTTCATTTTCCTTTACGCATTTTATGTTACTCATCGGGTCCCGTACTCAGTTACGACCCAACACTGACATCCTGTTGATTACTCATACTCAGTTATCATCTGTATTCGTATCTATCATGGACTTGTTTGTCATAGCATTTGACCCACAATTCTATTGTAGATTAGATTTGTACTTTTGTATATAAGGTCAGCTAAGGTCTTGTAGTGACCTTAGCTTTGTTATTCAACTTGACTTCTGGGTTTCTTCTCAAAGACGTCTGAGACACTTAGCCATTTGTGGTTTTGTGTGTCGACATTGACCTCTAACAGCAAGGGAATGAAAGACTGGTTGGATAAGGGATATTTGGAAAAGGATTCCAATGGTTTTGCATGGATGTGTGGTGAAATTTCCTTGCCTGAGGAAGACCGTTATAAATGAGGCCCATTAAAATCGCGTTTTGAAGGTCCACGTCTGAGCATCCTGGCCTACTGGCATACTGCTTGAAGGTTGCAGCATATGTCGCTAGGCGGTCCTTTCCCTGCCACAAACTTTTCAGGACTCGTTTGGCCTCTACCACCGGGTCTGCTGTTTCAAACCATTGCCTGAAGGCACCAGCAAAATCAGCCCAGGTGGGGTAGAGGATGTTGGAATTCTGGTAGAAGGTCAACGAGCCCGGCTGGGTTCACAGACTCTGCGGTCTGTATCATGTGATGTAGCATAGATTTTATTCTCGTTTTTCCTCGTTGCTCCTCAGTCTTGTTCCACTACGACTGAGGTATGCTCACATTCGTTCTACTCTGTTTCACTCTTACTTATTCTATGCTGTAGCTCTGAGTACTACATACTCACTCTCATTCTCTTGTACTCATTGCTACAGGTTCATACTAATAATTGAGTCTTGTTCCACTATGACTGAGCTCTGAGTACTACATACTCACTCTCGTTCTCTTGTACTCATCGCTACAGGTGACCTCCCTGCTCTTACGATCCCAACAGAGGAGGGCAGGAGCTGGTACTCCTGCAGCAACCGCCCGAGCGACTTGACTAATGTTCTCCGAAGTGGGAGTAGCCGAAATAGCTGCATCACCATCAAGGTATGAGATGGCCAATTTGATTTTTTCCTGTTCATTACTAAGGGAACGGATACCCTGGGCCCATAGTTCAAAGGCAGCAATGAAGTGTTGTGCATTGTCGCTACACTTCCCATCGTACGTCTGGGGTTTGCTAACACCTTTGTTGGTGCTTATATTGTTGGCGATGCTGTTTACTACCGATTGTAGTGCCATCTGTTGTGTGGCAAGTTGTTGAATCAGCACTGCAAGGTCCTGGGTAGTGGGAGGATGAGCCATGATGGGCATGTTTTCAGCAGGGATAGGCTCAGGAGATGGGGATAACAGTTCTGGTGTAAGCGAGATATCAATGACAATAGGCCCTGGGGATGGGGTTGATGTGACGGAGTTGGCTTCAGTTTCTAGCTCAGGTTCTAAGATAGCAGTAGGGATAAGCGCAGGAGAGGATCTAGCAGATGGGACGACACTGGTGGGGTTTGAAAGTCTACCAACACGGCTCGGAACTCGGCTTGGAATTCTAGGGATGACTATGAATCACTTGGAGCAATGGGAGCAATGGGAGCAAAGTTACGGTATCAGTTGTAACAAGGATTTTCATCACAGTCAAACCAAGCATCACGTTCTTTGTCTGGATTGTATTTAGAATGAATGTCGCACTGATCTTGAGTATCAAATGCATGCTGAAATCCTGAACAATCGATGTCTGGTGTAAATGAAGGCATAGCGGCAATGGAAGGTGGAGAACTGGGTAAGTCCGATTTCCACTCCTCGTAGGATCAGTTGGAAAGGCTTGTGATGATGAAGGGAGAAAGCACGGAAGAGGCACAGGCTCAAAGCACAAACCAAGGCCAGGTGTGGGGCTAGCACCACACATGAAGGCAGAGAGAGGTAATGATCAAGACAACAGTGACAGCACAAGGGCCAATCACTAGAATTGCACAAGGAAAACTAGTTCCAAAGACCAAGTTTAGTATATTGACTGTAAAGAAGATACAAATACTAACCTAGTTCCAAAGACCAAGAGGTCAAGATGGGGAACTAGGTGTCAACTACAGTACTATATATAGGAGGGTCCGGATGAGTAAGCGGCAGCGTGGGAATGGAAAGCTTATGGAAAAATGAAGTAGGTACCCATATATGTCACGACAATTTCCATTGTGACACATGACAAAATAATGTCCAAAGAACTCACAGAATTATTTGTCCACCACATTTTCTCGAAACACAGAGTTCCTAGCCACGTCACTTCTGACCGAGGCTCGGAATTTGTTTTGGCTTTCTTTTGCACTTTAGGAGAAGCTCTCTCAATCAAACTACACTTCACCTCTGGATATCATCCTGAGGGGGATGGACAAATGGAATGAGTTAACCAGACTCTGGAGCAATACATCTGTATGTATTGTGCATATCAACAGGACGATTGGGCAAAGCTTTTGCCTATCCCAGAATTTGCATATAACAACTCTCTGAACGCTTCCACTGGTATCACTCCGTTCTTCACAAATAAAGGTTATCGCCCTAACATTACAGTGAAACCTGAAATTGACATCCATTCTGATTGCACAATGGACTTCACAACGAAGTTAGATGAGATTCATTCTTTCCTCCGCAAAGAAATTACTAATGCGCAAGCTCGTTACAAAGAGCAAGCAGACAGAAAATGTACTACTCACCCAGAGTTTTCCATTGATTCACAGGTATTCATGCTAGCGAAGCACATAAAAACTACTCGACATACCGCGAAGTTCTCCAAGAAGTATCTTGGACCTTTCAAAGTTCTTGAGTGCATAGGAACTCTCTCATACAAGTTACAATTACCTTCCTATCTCAGTCATATCCACCCAGTTTTCCATGTATCCCAACTTGAACCCTATACTCTGAACTCGATTCCACATCGCGAACAAACTCCTCCACCTCCAGTGGAAGTTGATGGCAAAGAAGAATACAATGTCACGGAAGTATTATATTCAAAGTTAGATTGTCCATACAAAAAATGTCCACTACAGTATTACATATGGTGGGCAGGATACGAAGGTACAGACGAAGCGTTTTCCTGGGTCACCGTGAATGAAATTCATGTGGACAAGCTGGTTCCAGCTTTCCATCTTCATTACCCTCACAAACCTGGACCATCATGATTTAACAACCACTTCGTTCAATATTCATTCACTGGAAATACTAATTTTTATTTCCTAGCTAACAAACTCTTTGCGGAACATTCACAATACATCACCATTACATTTCGTTCTACCTGCTTCATTACCTACTAATCTTAAAGTCCCACCTTTTCCCTTCCTTAAAAATCCATTGCGACCCCATCCTCACAAAATGGATTTCAACTCCTTACACCATTAACACTTATTCATCAACAAAACCTTACGAATCCAAAACCACCAAAAAAGGCAAATACTTATAAAGTAAACAAAACAAAACACAAAAAACAACAAAGAACAATAAATAAACAACTACTAAATTATATAAAATTATATTAGCAAGTCCAATGAACTACTTACTATAAACCCTTCATGTGAATTATGTCGCGCGTCGTTTTCCTTCCCAAATCTTTCTTCTTTTCTCTTCTTCTTCCTCTTCCTCGTCTTCCTCTTCTTCCTCGTCCTTCTCTTCATTGGCTACCACTTCTTCTTCAGGTCATTGCTGAACAAGATGAACCAGCTCCTCCATTGTGAAGGCTGTTTGACTCGCGAACCTGAGAAGAGTGCCCATCTGCCTCTTCAGGGCTTTGTTTTGCTCTGCGAGCAAATCCAGTTTCCCTCCTAACTTGGCACCCCCAACTCTCCATGATGCGCCTTGCGGGACCCTCATACAACCCCTCTTCATCCACTTGTGGTCTCTTTCTCCTTGAACTATGGGCCGCATTATCCCCTGCCCAGCTACACCTCTGTTGTTGGAGGTGACAGGCCAGGCAGGCCTAAGTCCCAGGGCTTCCTGGGTAGCGCAATGCAATTCGAAGTGTTACCTTGTGTAACACAACAAAGGCATCCTTCACTATTATGCAAAGGCATTGGGGGAGGGATGTCACCCTCATCGTCGTTGTCATCATTGTCATCATCGTGGTCATCATCTCCATCATCTGGATCCAGAGCCAAACCAACCTACATTATGTTAATCAGTGCTATCATTGTGAAGGAAAAATATTACTCACCTGAGGAACCAACCATTTCCTCTTCAAAACCTGTATCTCGATGTCCAGGGTATTGCAAACCACAGAAGCCAGCTTGTAAACTTTTTGTTTTGAGCCTGAAGGCTTCTGTGAGCTCATTGTAGCTCCTGTTTGTCGCGATGCAGTACAAGCTGCATGCTCTCATTGTTCTTGCAACTCAGTGAGGGCTTGTGCCCTTTGACGATCCCGGCTTTGTTCTTCTTCAGCCAATTTCCTCAAAGTGTTGGCTTTTGCCTTCATGATGCTCTCCTTGATGAGCTGTTCTTCTTCTCTCTTCTTTGCGGCCTGTCTCTCCTCCTCAACTTCATCTTCAAGCCTCTTCTCCTCGACTTCGCATTCTGCTTCTTGAGCAGCTTCCTCCTCCAATTGCGACAACTCTGCCACGAGCTCCGCCTCCTGAGCCTCGATCTCCAGTTGACGGAGATGAGATCGTTCAGCTTGTTCATGAATGAGCCGCGCTCTTCATTCTTGGGTTGTTTCTGTGGCAGTTACCATAATGGACATGTCAACAAGGAAGGAGGACTTAGGAAAACCAGAGAAAAATGCCTCATTGTTATATCTATGCAAGCTAAGTCTTTACGAAGCTTCGCAAACCTTTCCGCTACTTAGATATTACTTATATCCTTTCACCACTATGCAATTACTTTGCGAAGGAATTCCGACGTGAAGCATTCACTCTTATCTCTTATCATTCTTATCGGATTTATACTATCCCTTTTATATCCTTTCCTTTGTTCTTTACTTACGAGCTAACCCATTTGGGCATGGCATCGCTTCGCGATCCTGACTTACCTTTAGTATAAAGCTATGGTATTGAATAGGTAGTTCCTTAGTTTAAATGTCAACCTTGATAGCACTTCGATAGTGATACCAATTAATCCTCTCTATCTGTATCATCATTTTAAACATCCTTGCTGTCAGTACGTTCCGCGATAGTCATCGCGAATGGAACACATTTAACTTTCTTCTCTTACGGACACGCGAAGTGTCGAGGGCTCTACTAATAGTGGAGTCAAGGTCTGACTACTTAGTCTAGGATTGTTTTACCTCGCGAAGTAAATTACTTCGTATTTCCTCGCGATCATCCCGCGATCATTCCTGACGATCCCTTTGTGCACGATCATAACACTCATTTTATACTTGTTCTTCATTGAGGGCAGGTATGACTTCAAATTTTTCGTTTACCTTGATCATAAATTGCTTGGCATTTCGAAAATTTTACTTTTCCTTTTTACTTTTCCATTCTATCTAATTTGAGATTTGTTAATCATTAATGATTGCATAGGCTTTCAAGCTGACTCATCCTATGGAGAAGTTCTCGGAGAAATACCTAGGACCTTTCGAAGTCATTGATTGTCCCAGCTCTCTATCATACAAACTTTGCCTCCCCAACTACCTTTGATGCATCCTGTCAGCAACTCGCTAGCTCTCACAAGAGACAACCAGGCATCACACAATAGATGATGAGCAAGAGGGCAAAAAAGCAAAAAGAGGATGTATAAGACAACCCAATACTAGTCTAGCTACCGAGGAGAATAGACGAGAATAGAGCTAAGGAATATAACTACTAACTACTAACTCTTATATACTAATGGGATATGAAGCCATGAGAGATGTCTCGCACCATAACCATGAGGACATACAATAAGAGTTGCTCATATCCATAAGTAAAGCTGTATGTATTAGGTGAGTAAACAATAAGGCAATATAAAAGGAAGCATGGAGGCGGAACAATAATGACGTCATCCTGTCAATGAGCTGACAGGCACGAGAGAGTCGCACCTAAGTGAAACGACAATGCGAGAACAATAAGGTTGACGCGTGTAACCTAAATGGAAATGAAAATATAATAAGTGCTAGTGCAAGCGCTTTGGTGATTAGGTAAGTAAATAAAAGAAAAGAAAAAAGAATAATAAAAGAAAAGAATAATGAAAAAGAATGTTTCGTGACACATCCATCTGGTCTTCCACATCTCGCAACTTGAGCCCACTACTCTGAGCTCTATTCTGCATTGGGTTCAAACTCCTCCACCTCCAATCAAAGTTGATGGCAAAGAAGAGTATTACATCACAGAGATCCTAGACTTGAAGATGGATCAACAATTTAAAAGATGCTGACTTTGATACTTCATGCAATGGGCTGGTTACAAAGGTACCAATGAAGAATTCTCTTGGGGAGCTGCTGATGAGACCCATGCCAATGAACTTATTCCTGCTTTTCATTTTCATTATCCTAATAAGCCTGGACCTGTAGTTTCATAGCACCTCTATGCTTTATCAATCCTCAGTATGAGATTGATAAGAACAATCATGGTGATAGTAACTTAAGTGATTGTTCTTAACTTCTATTCTGCATTGATTCTCACATCAATGACATTGATACACTCAGATTGATGTTTTCGAAAAAATTTTCTTACTTATGAATTTTCTTATATTCACACATTTTAGAAGGCCGGAAATTTCGTATATATAAAAAACAAAAAGGTATGAAGTCCAAATAAAATTTTAAAAAAGGATCAAGGAAGTGGAGCAATCACTACTCCACCTCTCCCTGCTCATCCTCTATCCCTTCATCCACATCCTTGATAGGACCTGACTTTGGTGTCAGATTGCATTCCTTTTCCTTATGGTTCCTGTCTACCCCTTTCTCCCTTCAGTCCTCTTGCAGTAACCACAGGATTTCTTGATTCTGCTGCCCGACCTTCCTCATCTCTAACTTCATCCCCTTGATTTCCTCTTGCAAATCATTGAAATGGTCCTCAATTACTGACTCCCCTACTCTGCTCCTCCCTTGTGATCATTTTGCCTTGCTTAAAAATAAGCAGCTTTGATGTGCCAAATGGCACTGATCACATGTAACCACATTAGGAGTGTTAGGTTGGGGAAGACAAAGTTGATCCCCCAAGCACATCACATGCAGGGGTGGGGAAGGGAATTGGTTCAGCATCTTCGGCGAAAATCATTGTGGTCTAGAAAATAAATGTTAAAAAGATCAAAAAAGAAACAAGCAACTGTTACACACTGATACAATCTGCTGCTTCTTTCCACTCAAACTACTTCTCTCACCTTGATCTTCTATGACTTTCCTTTTCTTCGGGATTATGATCACCTAAATCAGTCAGTAGAACTGATCACATATAGCAAGTAAACCTACCAGGATAACCTCCCTCTTCTTCAAAATCAAGGCCACTTTAGCGTGCTTTACTTTCTCCTCCTGTCTCTTCCTCTTTTCCTCCACATCTTTGCATGCCTGTTCTTCAATTTTCCGCTTCTCTGCGGCCTCCCTGGCTCATTTTTCCGCCATATAAACTCACATCTTCTCAATGTCACAAAACCATCTTTTCTATTATTCTTTTCCTTTCTCTTTTATTTACTTACCTAATCATTAAAGTGCTTACATTGGCACTTATTATATTTTCATTTCCATTTAGATCACACACATCAACGTTATTGTTCTCATGTTGTCGTTTCACTTAGGCATGGCTCTCTCGTGCCTGTCAGCTCATTGACAGGATGACATCATTGTTGTTCCGCCTCCATGCTTTCTTTTATATTGCCTTATTGTTTACTGATGCGAAGGGTGAATGAAAACAAACACCCAAACACTAAGTTCAGGGGGCTTGGTAGCAGTTGTATGTAGAGTACTATAAAAACTTGATGAAATCAAGTATAACACCAATAATCACAAGTCAATAAACCTAATAATAAACCTAATAAACAACCTAATAACAGAGGCTTGTAGCGAAGGGGGTTGGTTGCAAAAGCGGCCTTCCACTATCACCCTCCTTAATCTGGACATTGTTGTAGCCCCATCTGACATCAAATTTGGTGAAATACCGTGCCCCCTGCAGACGGCTGACAATGTCGGCAACCAGTGGGAGAGGATAGCAGTTCTTTAGGGTTAACTTGTCACCCTCCTTAATCCAAACATTGTTATAGCCCCATCTAATGTCAAATTTGGTGAAATACCGTGCCCCCTGCAGATGGCTGACAATGTCGGCAACCAGTGGGAGAGGATAGCAGTTCTTTAGGGTTACTTGATTGAGTTTCCTGTAATCCTGTATAAAGCGGAGCTTCCCATCTTTCTTCTTAACGAAGAAGACAGGTGAAGACAGGGGCGACTTTGAGGGATGAATATAGCCTTTCCGGAGGTTGTCGTCCAGAAAACAGTTGAGTTTGCCTTGTTCATTCAATGACATTAGATAAACTCTTGTGCGCATGGTTTCAGTTGCACCTGGGATCAATTCGATGGCATGATCCCAGGGTTGGTGGTCAGGGAGGTGCTCTGAAGCAGTTTCAGAGAATACTTTTTCGAAGTCATGGTAGGCTTCTGGGACCATTTCTTCAAAGGTTTTCTCAGGTTTTGCTTTGTGGGTCTGTTCTGCTAACTGTTGGGAGTAGGTGAACCCTGCAGCACACCAGACCTCCTCTGTTTGTTTGTGTAAAATACCTGACTTCACCCATGCACGTCGGGTTCATCGGTTGGCTTGAATGCAGTGTATGGGCGGCTCCTCTGTCTCCTCATCCAGTATGTCGAGTGGTGGTTTGGGGGTGATAATTGTTTCAATTTCCTCCACTGTGTCTTGCTCTTCCACCTCCTCTATCACTGTTTGTTGTGATCTGACTGAGAGTCGTCCTTTCCCCCAGTCAATATCTGCATTAGCTTTATGTAGCCAGGGGAGTCCTAAAATTAGGTCTTCACTTCCCAGGTTAGTTATTAGCAAGTCTGTCCACTGTTCTTGGTTATCAACAGTCAAGGCTAGACATGCAAAATGCAGGATCTGCCCTGCTCGGTTAGCAGACCCATCAATGTTAAAAATGCCACTGGGTTTCCTGAGTGGGAAGGTCCTTACACAGTGGCGGGTGACAAACTCTTGGTTCAAGAATAGAGCAGTGGCTCCAGAATCAACCATGGCTGCAGTTGCTATACTGTGATTTCTTCCTCTTAATTTTGCATTAATTCGGAAGTGAGATGAATTGGAGTTCAATTCCGAAATAGTAGATATTGTACAAGATGGAAGAGAATCATATGTGGAGGTAGAATGTATAGCAAATTGATTAATGGGTACTCTTGGTGTGGCCGAGACAGGTACCTGCTTTAAAAACCCTCCTGAGAACCTGGTGCTGGGGCCATGGCATTGGCTCTGTTCAGGAGCTCCTGGAGCTGGGCAATCTGAGTGGCGAGGTCAGGAGTGACTGGGGACTGGGTGATACTATCCAGAGTAGAAGCAGCAATTTGGACAGGTTCATTGTTGAAGAGAGTAAAGGGTGTTGAAGAGGAAGCTGCAACTTGTTGATGAAGGGGTTGTTGGCACTTACCCCAGCCACATTCTAGACCCATGAACTTGTCTTGGCAAACCAATTCTAGGTGACCTCATCATCCACAGTAGTGGCATACTGTGTCCTTGTATGAGCAGTTCCTTTTCTTGTGACTTTGTGAGCCACAACCATAACACCTGCCTCTCATCTGGGCCACGAAACTCTCTCTGCTGTTACCACTGGTGCATGGCATCAACGTCCATAGCATGGGAGTTGGCAGGGGGAGAGGAGGTATGAGAGGTACCCTGATTATGGCCTGTCATGGTGGGGTCATGCAGGAATACATCCACTGAGATTGCTCATCTGATTGCCTCCTCCAGTGTAGGGGCTAGTCCCTGAGCTATGTTGACCACAATGAGATTTTGTCAGATCTCTGGGTTGAGGCCACTGTGAAAGTGTTCTTGTAGGTTGACATCTGAGAGCCCAGTCCGATCACTGATGTCCTTGAAATTCTGTGCAAATTCCACTACTGTTTGACCTTTTGCTTGTCTGAGATGCTGGATTGCATTCCGGGCTTCCATACCTGCATCAATGGATTTGAATCAGAGGGTGAAGGCTGTTTTGAAGTCTTCCCATTGTCCATTAAAGGGTTGTTGGTGATGGCTGAATTCCAAGAGGTATGGGGTGTGTCACAAAACATTCTTTTTGATTATTCTTTTCTTTTATTATTCTTTTCCTTTTCTTTTATTTTTCTTACCTAATCACCAAAGTGCTTACACTAACACTTATTATATTTTCATTTCTGTTTAGATTACATGCATCAGCCCTATTGTTCTTGCATTGTCGTTTCACTTAAACATAACTCTCTCATGCCTGTCAGCTCATTGACAGGATGATGTCATTATTGTTCTGCATCCATGCTTCCTTTTATATTGCCTTATTGTTTACTCACCAAATACCTACAACCTTACTTATGAATACAAGTGACTCTTATTGTAGATCCTCACAGTTACGGTGTGAGACATCTCTCATGGCTTCATATCCCATTAGTATATAAGACCTAGTATTTTGTAGTTGTAGTCTTTAGCTCTATTCTTGTCTATACTCCTTGGTAGCTAGACTTGTAGTTGGGTTATTCATCCTTATCGCTTTTTTGCCCTCTTGCTCATTGACTATTGTGTGATGCCTGGTTGTCTCTTGTGAGAGCTAGCGAGCCGCTGACAGGGTGGCCCAGTCAGCAGCCTTTCCCAAGAAGAATCCTAGGGCTTCCTTAATCAGTTTCCCTTCATTGTCCTTCAGATCTGGTTGTTCCACTGCCCAGCTCTGATACTGGGCAATAGAGTGGCATGCTTTCACACTACTAGAGGCTTTGAAGAGCTCAGGCTTATTCATGCTTGACTCAGCTGAGTCATCTGCTCAATGAGCTGTGCCATGAGCTGATTTGTGTTGATCTTGGGGTTTGACATAGCGGGTGTGGTTTGGGTAGGGGCTAAGATAAGTGTGATCATGGTACCATCTGATAGGTTCTCTTCTTTACTGACAGAGTTGGCGACAGCATTCGGACAGGGTTGAGAACTGCAATTGGCCCAGGAATTGCTTTTGCTGTTATGGATGTGAATTTGGTCTTTAGTATCAAATGTGTGTGGGTAGGTGGAGCAGTCAATAGCTTGAGTTGGCAGGCTTGGTGCAGCAGTGTCTGTAGACGTGGTAGAAGCAGAGCCTGCAAGGATAACCTAATCAGTAGGCTATCAGTGCAGTGAGGGATCTTGACCTAATGTCACAAAGAGGTGACAATGGTGGCAGAGCAGAGCAGAGACTTAGATGGAAGTGGACAGCTGGTCCCAACGACAAAGTTATATTGATAATAAATACAAGGAAATAAGTAAAGACATACCTGATCCCAATGACAAAGAGGTCAAGATAAGGGACTAGGTTGTGGGGGCTAGCTTATATATACAAGGTGGAGTGCAGAAACTATGATGTAATACTGTATAGCTCAGGCACAAGGAATGGAACAAAACTGATAGAATGGAATGGAAGGTTCCAGAATGATTATTGTAGGTAAAGGTGCTCAGATGGTGTATGGTAAGGAAAGGAAAATGATAGGGGTGGCTCACTTCATGATACTCTTTTCATAGCACAAAATCTGGTTCAAGAATGCCAGTCTAAGCACATTGAAATCCATCACTATGTTCAAGAACAAGTTGAATTAGGAGAAATAGAACTCTTCTACATCCCTACATGTGGTGATGAAGGGAGAAAGCACAGGGGAAAGCACGGGCTCAAGCACAAGCTGAAGTGAGGAGTGGGGCTAGCACCACACACAAAGGCTGAAAGAGGTAGTGATCAAGACAACAGCGACAGCACAAGAGCCAATCGCTAGGGTTGCACAAAGAAAACTAGTTCCAAAGACCAAGTGAGTATATTAACTGTAAGCAACAATACAAGTACTGACCTAGTTCCAAAGACCAAGAGGTCAAGATGGGGAACTAGGTTTCAACTACTGTACTATATATACAAGGGTTCGGATGAGTAAGCGACAGCGTGGGAAACCAATAGAAGTATCTAGAATGTGATAGAATGCTCTGAAGGGTGATGGAAGAATACGGAAGGGTGTAGAAGGGTCCGAACAGTAATGAAGGTAAAGAAAGGAGGAAATGTAGAAGAAAATGAACTAAGTACCATATCCTGTATAGCATCTCACAACACTACAGATGATAATGTTGCAGATATCTTTACTAAGAATCTAGCACACATAAAGTTTGAATGATTCCAAGGAAGACTTGGAATAGTCTTTCATTATACTTTAAACTATTATGCTTAATACTCTTAGTGAGGAGGAGTGTTGAAATAATATGACACTTACATGTATTATCGTGGCAGATCACGTATTATTGATTGTAAAGAAACTATTCTTAGTGCCTACACCAATATCATACATGTTACTGCTGTACAAATAACAATCATATTTACTTACAACATTGTAGGGTGCTTTATGATCCTACCATTACTATTGTAACTTATCTTAGGGTAAAGATATGTTGTTATAGGGTTAAGTAGCTTAGGTATAAATACTGTAGTACTTCTTGTATTAAGGTCAATTAACCCAGTTCCACTGCTGAATACTCAAGCTCCACTCAGAGCTACTAAACTCTTCTCTCCACTTCTTGTCTCACCACTCAGTAAGTAGTCACATCTGCTCCATCTTACTCACCGCTGTTTCAACACCTACCACTATGTATTCCTTTGCAAAGGATTTCCAATTTGAAGTAGTCCTTCATTATCTTTTCTCATCATTATCAGATGATTTTATAATCATGCACTGATGGGTCATCAGAAATGGTTGCAAGGTTAATCACAGGAAATAGCGAAGAGAATTACTTTGTGAGGTAAGATGATCCTGAAATATGTAGTCGGACCTTGACTCAACTATTAGTAGAGTCCTCGACACTTCGTGTGTCTGAGAGAGAAGAGAGTAAATGTGTTCCATTCGCAATGACCTTCGCAGAACATACTGACAATAGAGATGTTAAAACAATGATATGGATAAATGATTAATTGGTATCACTATCGAAATGCTATCAAGGCTGATATTTAAACTAGGGAACTACCTATTCAATACCATAGCTTTATACTAAAGGTAAGTCAGGATTGCGAAGCAATGCCATGCCCAAATGGGTTAGCTTGTAAGTAAAGAACAAAGGCAAGGATATAAAAGGAATAGTGTGAATCCAATAAGGATGAGAAGAGATAACAAGTAAGTGCTGAGCGAAGTAATTGCATAGTGTCATGACATGCTATACAGGATACGGTACTTACTTTGTTTTCTCCTACATTGCCTCTTTTCTTTATCTTCGCGTGACTACCTGAACCCTTCTCCATGTTTCCATATCCCTTTACTTCCATCTATCATTTGTCAGAACCTTCCATCACATTCCAGACACTTCTATTGGCTTCCTGCGCTGTCACTTACTCATCTGAATCCTTGTATATATAGTACAGTAGCTGACACCTAGTTCCCCATCTTGGCCTCTTGGTCTTTGGAACTAGGTTAGTACTTGTATCATTGTTTACCTTCAATATACTTACTTGGTCTTTGGAACTAGTTTTCCTTGTGTGACCCTAGTGATCGGCCCCTGTGCTATCACTGTTGTCTTGATCATTATATCTTTCAGCCTTTGTGTGTGGTGCTAGCCCCACTCCTCACTTCGGTTTGTGCTTTGAGCCTGTGCCTTCTCTGTGCTTTCTCCATTCGTCACCACATTAGGTCAAGATCTCTACTCGTACCATCAGCCTTTCCAACTGATCCTACAAGGAGTGGAAATCGGACTTACCCAGTTCTCCACCTTCCATTGCCGCTACGCCTTCATTTACACCAGACATTGATTGTTCAGGATTCCAGCACGCATTTGATATTCAAGATCAGTGCAACATTCATTCCAAATACAATCCAGATGAAGACCACAACGCTTGGTTTGACTGCGACGAAAATCCTTGCCCCAACCGATACCGTAACCCCGCTCCCATCACTCCAAGGGATTCAGGAAACGGATGATTCATAGACATCCCTAGAATTCCAAGCCGAGTTCCGAGCCGGGTTGGTAGACTTTCAAACCCTACCAGTGCTGTACCATCTGTTAGACCCTCCCCTGCGCTTATTCCCACTGCTATCCTAGAACCAGAGCCAGAAACTGAAGCCGACCCTGTTGCATCAACCCCACCCCCAGAGCCTATCATCATCAATATCTTGGTTACACCAGAACCGTTATCCCCATCTCCCGAGCCTATCCCCACTGAAAACACCTCCATCATGTCCCATCCTCCTACCACCCAAGACCTTGTGGTGTTGATTCAACAACTCGCAACACAACAGATGGTGCTACAAACGGCAGTCGCCAGTATCGCTAACAGCATTAGCACCAATAAAGGTGTTAGCAAACCACAGACGTATGATGGGAAGCGCAGTGATGATGCACAACGCTTCATTGCCGCCTTTGAACTCTGGGCTCAGGGGATCCGTTCCCTTAGCAATGAACAAGAGAGAATCAAATCGGCTATCTCATACCTGGATGGTGATGCAGCCATTTGGGCTACTCCTACCTTGGAGAACATCAGCCAGGTTGCTCGAGCTGTTGCTTCAGGACTACTAGCTCCTGCCATCCTCTACCCAACCTGGGCTGATTTCGCTGGCGCCTTCAGGCAACGGTTTGAAACAGCGGACCCGGTGGTAGAGGCCAAACGTGTCCTCAAAGGTCTTTGGCAAGGAAAGGACCGGGTGGCAACCTATGCTGCAACCTTCAAGCAGTATGCCAGCAGGACGGGATATTTGGATGCCGACCTTCAAGATCGCTTCTATGACCACCTCTCAAAGCGAATCAAGGACGGATTGGTTAACTCCCAGGCCAACACAGATCTGATGAATGTGCTGATCAGTGAAGCGATTTGCATTGACAACCGACAGAATGAACGTGCCGATGAGGAAGGGAAACAATACACCCGAAGTACTCCCAACTTCAACTCCTATACCCCGACTCCCTTTGTTCCAGCTCGCAATCCAAACGCAATGGATGTGGATGCCACCACTACCGGACAATCTGTGGAAGACTATCGTAGGTCCATGACGGGAAGATGCTATGGGTGCGGATCCAGAGAACATTGCAAGGCAGATGGGCACCATGAACGAGATGTCTGCAATCATTGTGGACTAACTGGTCATCTAGCAGCTGTCTGCCGCAGGAAGTTCCTGGGACTTCCAAGACCCATCCTGTGTTCTGTTGCTGCCACATCTATCGCTGCTGAACCCTCCACCTCCATTGCTGCTGCCACACTGGCCCCCACTACTGACTTCACAAAGATCCTTCAGATGCTTACTGCAGGGCAAAAGGAATTGGCAGAGCAGATGGTGGAGTTATGCTCAAATGTTTAAAGTGGGAACACGCCACGGCTGCCGCCTGGTTCCCTAGTCTGTATTCCTCATCTACTTCTACCTATGCATCTATACCCTCCTGTACAATTGGTTCTGCTCAATCCAGTGATGTTTCTCACTTCCGCATACCAATTAAGTTGCAAGGCAGACTCAAGAATACAGACAGTGCAGCAATGATAGACTCCGGTGCCACCGGTCTCTTCATTCATGACCATTTTGTTAGACAACATCAAATTCTCTCTTGTCATCTTCTCCATCCAATTACCCTCTATAACATTGACGGGTCTCTTAACACTGCAGGGCAGATCACGCACTCTGTACGCCTGTTCTCCACAATAGATCAAAACAAACCCCAGCTCCTCGAATACCTCGTCACCAACCTCGGGTCTGAAAATATCATCCTCAGACTTCCATGGCTCCAAAGGGTCAACCTGGACATTGACTGGAGAGAAGGGCGATTGGCTATCACCCCTCCCAGAAAGACTCCGCACCCCATGACCATCGAAGAAATCCCCGAACCCAAGGAAAGTAATGTGGGAGGAACCACTGCACATATCGTAGAAGCTAACTCAGACTGGGGCACCACTGCAGCTCCACAAGTTCACTTCTCCATCCCGGAGCCTGACGACCAACCCCAATTGCCTGAAGAAACTTTCCCACTCCCCACGCCTGACCCAGAGATACATGAATACACTGAAAGCACCCCTCTGTATCGACTGGTAGGCAACAGGAAGCGGAGGAGAGCGCTACTTCGAGCTGGGATCATTGGCCATACATTGGAAGAACTTTGGTGTTCTGCAGGGTACACGTATTCTCAACAACTTGCAGAGGCTGCCTACAAAGAGAAGCCGTCAAAGTCATTTGAAGAGATGGTCCCCTCATCATACCGGAAACATGCAAAGGTCTTCTCTGAGAAAGAATCAGAACGTCTACCAGAACATAAACCTTGGGACCATGCCATAGATCTGAAACCCGATGCTCCTGAAACCATGCGGACTAAAATCTACCCCATGTCCCCAAACAAACAGGAAGAACTGGACCGGTTCTTGGAAGAGAATTGGCGCAAAGGCTACATCCATCCCTCCAAATCCCCACTGGCGTCGCCTGTCTTCTTTGTCAAAAAGAAGGATGGTAAACTTCGATTTGTGCAGGATTACCGGTGACTCAATGAGTACACAGTAAAGAGCCGGTACCCACTTCCCCTTGTCACGGACATCATCAGTTAACTGCGTAAAGCCAAGGTCTTCTCCAAAATGGATGTTCATTGGGGGTACAACAATGTGCGGATTAAAGAGGGTGACGAATGGAAGGGAGCATTTGCAACAAACCGAGGACTCTTTGAGCCCCTCGTCATGTTCTTCGGCCCAGCAAACTCACCCACTATGTTCCAAGCCCTCATGAATTCCATATTTGCCGACCTCATTGCTGCTGGGAAGGTGGCCGTTTACCTGGACAACATCCTAGTTTTTACTGAAACTCTTGAGGAACATCAAAGTATAGTCAACGATGTGCTTACATGCCTCAGCAAATACGACCTATATCTGCGACCAGAGAAATGCGAATTCGAACAGCCTTCCATCAAATACCTAGGCCTGGTAATCAGTGAAGGAGAAGTGTGAATGGACCCAGTCAAAATAGAGGCAGTTAGTATCTGGCAAGCCCCTACAATGCTACGTGATCTCTGGGGTTTCCTAGGATTTGCTAACTTCTATTGGAGATTTATCGATGGTTTCACAAAGAAAGCTTGACCCCTGAACGACCTTACCTGCAAAGACACTAAATGGGTTTGGGGATCACAACAGCAGGAAGCCTTCGATTCACTAAGGGAATCCTTTACATCGGCACCAATCCTCACACTATGGGATCCATCAAAACCAACTCGGATTGAAGTGGACACATCAGGCTTCGCTACCTGAGGTACGCTCTCGCAACTACAGGAGGATGGACTCTGGCACCCCGTCGCATGTTGCTCCTCCTCCATGGATCCAGCCGAGCGAAACTATGAGATCTATGACCAGGAAATGCTGGCCATTATTGAGGCATTGAAAGACTGGAGAAGCTTCCTAGAAGGATCCCCAGAACCCTTCGAAATCATAACTGATCACCAGAACCTTGAATACTGGAAGACAGCCCAAGACCTCAGTCACCGACAAGCACGATGGGCACTATGGCTCTCTCGGTTTGATTTCCGTCTTAAGCATCGCCCTGGCAAAGCTAACACTCAAGCTGATGCACTTTCACGTATGGCACAGCACCAGGTCACAGATGCAGAGGACAACAGGGAACAGATCATTCTAAAACCCGAGCACTTCCTTAATGCGGCAACCATGGTTCTTCTCCATAACCCCCTCCTTGACCACATTCGGCAGATTAGCAAACGAGAGGCAGAAGTCCTGGATGGTCTGAAATGTATCAAGGGACCCCAGAGTCTCACTAGTGGCATAGCTGAGTGGAGAGAGGAAAACGGTTTGGTCTACTATCACAGTAAAGTCTATGTTCCCCCAGATATGGCACTAAGGAAAACAATCCTGGAACACTGTCACAACGCACCTACTGCAGGTCATCCAGGGATGCATGGCACCTTGGAACTAGTCAGCAGACTGTACTGGTGGCCTGGGATGCGCTATTTTGTAGACAAGTACGTTGAGGGATGTGACCACTGCCAGCGCAAACACCTGAACCCTCACTACCACTCTCCTCTTCAACCTCTTCCCGTACCAGAAGGACCCTGGCAGGACATTGGCATGGATCTGATTGGGGAACTACCTATGATGCAAGATGGCCACAATGCTATCATCACCTTTGTGGACCACTACACAAAGATGGTTCACTGTTTCCCCTGTACAACAGAGATCACCACAGAAGGAGTAGCAGATTTCTTTTATAAAGAAATCTTCCGCTTACATGGCCTACCCTGTCGATTCATCTCTGATAGAGGACCTCAATTTGCAGCAGACGTTATGTGACAGCTACTGAAGTGACTAGGAATCGACTCCGCCCTGACCACAGCTTATCACCCTGAGACAAACGGACAGACAGAACGCGCTAACCAGGAAATCGAACGTTACATTCACATGTATGTAAGTCGCCAACAGGATGACTGGGACCTCTTAATCCCTACTGCTGAGTTTGTCATGAATGCTCGTATCCACTCCGCACACAGCCACTCCCCCTTCGAAACCCTTTATGGTTACACCCCCGAGTTCACCATTCCAAATGGCATAGAGACCAAATACCCATCCATTGAGTGCCAGCTAGAACTGCTCCAGCATGCATGTGAGGATGCAGAGGCAGCACTACGAATGAGCAAGGAACGCATTAGAGAGGGTGTAAAGGGGAAAGTACAGGAATTCGAAGTCGGACAACCAGTGTGGTTATCCTTGAGCAAATTAAAGGTATGACAAAAGAACCAGAAACTAGGGAGCAAACGCCTAGGCCCATTCAAAGTCGCAGAGAAAACAGGTCCCCTCACATATCGACTACACCTACCCACCTGGATGAAGATCCATGACAACATACATACCAACCACCTGTCTCCCTGGAAAGGGAATGAGGTCAATGGAATTGAGCCACCACCACCAGAACCTGAGATTGTGGAGGGAGAAGAGTTCTACAACATGGAGGAGGTCCTGGACAGTCGGATCTTCAGACGGTGGAAAAAGTTGCAATTCCTGGTAAAGTGGAAGGGGTATGATGAAGGCCACAACAGTTGGGAGCATGAAGAGAACTTAGTCAGCACAAGCAATGAGGCAATTGCAGATTTCTATGCAAAACACCCAAATGCACCATGAAAAATCTCAGCTGCCATCTTCAACTCTCTACCCTGGCAACCTTATGAAAACCTCATGGAAATAGTCGCTGGGACATTGACTGTGGAAGGGGGGTAATGTCGTGACATGCTATACAGAATATGGTACTTACTTCGTTTTCTCCTACATTCCCTCTTTTCTTTATGTTCGTGACTATCTGAACCCTTCTCCATGTTTCCATATCCCTTTACTTCCATCTATCATTCGTCAGAACCTTCCATCACATTCCAGACACTTCTATTGGCTTCCCACGCTGTCGCTTACTCATCCGAACCCTTGTATATATAGTACAGTAGTTGAAACCTAGTTCCCCATCTTGACCTCTTGGTCTTTGGAACTAGGTTAGTACTTGTATTGTTGTTTACAGTTAATATACTCACTTGGTCTTTGGAACTAGTTTTCCTTGTGTGACCCTAGTGATCGGCCCCTGTGCTATCACTGTTGTCTTGATCATTATATCTTTCAGCCTTGGTGTGTGGTGCTAGCCCCACCCCTCACTTTGGTTTGTGCTTTGAGCCTGTGCCTTCTCAGTGCTTTCTCCATTTGTCACCACACATAGTGGTAAAAGGATATAAGTGATATATCTAAGTAGCAGAATGGATCGCGAAGCTTCATAAAGACTTAGCTTGCATAGATATAACAGATGAGCACTATTCCTTTTATATTCTCCCTTTGTTCTTTCTCTGATGAGCTAAACCATCTGGGGATAGTATTGCTTTACAATCCTGATGTAGTCTACAGTATAAAGCTATAGTATTGAATAGGTAGTTCCTCAGTTTAAATATCAACCTTGATAGCACTTCAATAGTGATACCATTTAATCAACAACTATCCTTACTATCACTTTGACATCTCCTCTTGCTAGCACATTCTGTGGTGATGAAGGGGGAAAGCACAGAGGAAGGCACAGGCTCAAGCACAAGCCGAAGTGAGGAGTGGGGCTAGCACCACAAACAAAGGCCGAAAGAGATAATGATCAAGACAGCAGCAATAGCATGAGGGCCAATCACTAGGGTCACACAAGGAAAACTAGTTCCAAAGACCAAGTGAGTATATTAACTATAAACAACAATACAAGTACTAACCTAGTTCCAAAGACCAAGAGGTCAAGATGGGGAACTAGGTTTCAACTACTGTACTATATATACAAGGGTTCGGATGAGTAAGTGACAGCGTGGGAAGCCAACAGAAGTGTCTGGAATGTGATGGAAGGTTCTGAGGGATGATAGATGAAAGTAAAAGAATATGGAAGAATGGAGAAGAGTCCAGGCAGTCACGAAGGTAAAGAAAAGAGGGAACATAGGAGAAGATGAAGTAAGTACCGTATTCTGTATAGCATGTCATGACACATTCTGAGAAGGCCATCGTGAATGGAACACTACTTCACTTTCTTCTATCTTGGACAAGTGAATTGTCGAGGACTCTATTAATAGTGGAGTCAAGGTCCAACTAACCTCCAGAACATTTTCTCTTTGCAAAGTATTTAACCTTGGCATAGACACTCTCCTGCAATTATCTTTGTGACCTTATTTTGACAATCCTTACTTGCACAATCATAACAGGGTCCCAACGACAAAGAGGTCAAGATAAGGGACCAGGTTGTGGGGGCTGGCTTATATATACAAGGTGGAGTGTGGGCACTATCTTGTAATACTGTATAGCTCAGGCACAAGGAATGGAACAGAACTGGTAGAACGAAATAGAAGGTTCCGGAATAACTGTTGTAGGTAAGGGGCCTCGGATGGTGAATCGTAAAGAAAGGAAAATGATAGGGGTGGCTCACTTCATGATATTACCCCCCTCCCTATGACCATTGTCCTCAATGGTCAAGCTTTTGCTGGCTGGGGGTGCTTTTTGTGGAATTTCTGGACAGTGGTTGGTGCATGTTCAAGATTTTGAGTGGGTTCCCATGAGTTGTGTCCTGCATCATAGCCCTTCCACTTTACCAAATACTCTAACTTCTTCCACCTAACCCGACTATCCAAGATGTCTTCAACTTTGTACTCTGGCTCATCCTCATCCTCTAGGTATACTGGTTATGGTGGTGTTGCAATTTTGCCATTGATGGTGTTCCCTCTCCAAGGGTATAATTTATCAATGTGGAACATGGGGTGGATGTGGTCCAGTGACAGTGGGAGGTCCAAATGGTAGTCCAGAGGGCCAACCTTCTCCAAAATCGCATATGGTCCTAGCTGGAAAGCTGAAGCTTGATGTCTTCTGCGCTTAGCCAGACCTGATCTCCCACTTGGAACTGATGTGCCTTTCATTTTCCCCATTCGTAGTTTTCCTTTTGTCGTCTTTTCCCCAGGTGTAGTGCTGCCCCGGCATCCTGTTGCACATCTCAAAGTATTTGGATGTGATCATCCACTGCCGGAATCCCACTTCACTGTCCCACAGGAATGTTAAATAAGGGGAGGTAGCCATAAGTGAGTTTGAATGGGGAGATTCCAAGTGCAGAGTGGGTGCGTGAGTTAATCACAAACTCTGCCATTGCCTAGTGCTCTGCCCAGTCATCCTGATGACGTCCCACATACAGCCAGAGGGACTTTTCGGCTTCTTGGTTTACCCATTTGCTTGGGGATGATATCCTGATGTGAGATTTGATTTGATTCCCAGGCAGGAGAGTAGTGATCGCATGAGCTTTGCTGCAAACTGGGGTCTTTGGTCTGATATGAAGCGGAGGGGAAGACCATGGAGGCAGAAAATTTTGCAATAGTAGATGTTAGCAACACCTGCTGCTGTGAATGAGGTTGTACAGGGGATTGCATGTATTTGTTTCCCATAGATATCAGTGCAGACTAGGATGGCATTGTATCCTTGTGAATTGGGCAGCTGTGTGATCAGGTATAAGGCGGCCCTAGGATTCGTCTCAGGAAAGGCTGCTGACTGGGCCACCCCATACCTCTTGGAATTCAGCCATCATCAACAACCATTTAATGGACAATGGGAAGACTTCAAAACAGCCTTCACCCTCCAATTCAAATCCATTGATGCAGGTATGGAAGCCTGGAATGCAATCCAGCATCTCAGGCAAGCAAAAGGTCAAATGGTAGCAGAATTCACACAGAATTTCAAGGACATCGGTGATCGGACTGGGCTCTCAGATGTCAACCTATGAGAATGCTTTCACAGTGGCCTCAACCCAGAGATTCAACAAAACCTCATCATGGTCAACATAGCTCAGGGATTAGCCCCTACACTGGAGGAGGCAATCAGATGAGCAATCTCAGTGGATGTATTCCTGCATGACCCCACCATGACAGGCCATAATCAGGGCACCTCTCATACCTCCTTTCCCCCTGCTAACTCCCATGCTATGGACGTCGACACCATGTACACCAGTGGTAATAGCAGAGAGAGTTTTGTGGCCCAGATGAGAGGCAGGTGTCATGGTTGTGGCTCACAAAGTCACAAGAAAAGGAACTGCTCATACAAGGAAACAGTATGCCATTACTGTGGGCAATGAGGTCACCTACAGTTGGTTTGCAAAGACAAGTTCATGGGTCTAGAGCGTGGCCAGGGTAAGTGCCAACAACCCCACCGTCAACAAGTTGCAGCTTCCTCTTCGACACTCTTCACTCTCTTCCCCAATGAACCCATCCAAACTGCTGCTTCTACTCTGGCTAGTATCACCCAGTCCCCAGTCACTCCTGACCTCTCCACTCAGATTGCCCAGCTCCAGGAGCTCCTGAACAGAGCCAATGCCATGGCCCCAGCACCAGGTTCAGAGGAGGGTTTAAAGCAGGTACCCATCTTGGCTGCACCGAGAGTACCTGTTAATCAATTTACTATACTACATTCTAACCCCACATATAATTTGCTCTCCACTTGTAAAATACCTACTATTTCAGAATTGAATTCCAATTCATCACACTTCCGAATTAATGCGAAACTAAGAGGAAGGAATCACAGTATAGCAACTGCGGCCATGATTGATTCTGGGGCCACTGCCCTATTTCTGAACCAGGAGTTCGTCAACTGCCACTATGTAAGGACCTTTCCACTCAGGAAACCTATTGGTGTCTTTAACATTGATGGGTCTGCTAACCAAGCAGGGCAAATCATGCACTTTGCATGTCTATCCCTGACTGTTGATAACCAAGAACGGTGGACAGACCTGCTAATAATTGATCTGGGAAGTGAAGACCTAATTCTGGGACTCCCTTGGTTACATAAAGCCAACCCAGATATTGACTGGGAGAAAGGACAACTCTCAGTCAAACCACAACAGACAATGATAGAGGAGGTGGTAGAGCAAGATACTGCAGAGGAAATCAAAACAGTCATCACTCCTGAGTCCCCACTGAGCATAGCGGAGGAGGAGGCAGAGGAATCGCCTATACACCGCATTTGAGCCAACTGACAAACCCAATGTGCATGGGTGAAGTCCGGCATCCTACATAAACAAACAAAGGAGGTCTGGTGTACTACAGAATTCACTTACTCCCAACAGCTAGCGGAACAGGCCCACAAAGCAAAACCTCTGAAAACCTTTGAAGAAATGGTCCCAGAACCTTATCATGAATTTGAAAAGGTATGATCCAAATCTGCTTCAGAATGCCTCCTGGAACACCAACCTTGAGATCATGCCATTGAACTGATCCCAGGTGCACCTGAAACCATGGGCACAAAAGTCTACCCAATGTCATTAAATGAACAAGGTGAACTCAACCACTTTCTAGATGACAACCTCCGAAAAGGCTACATTTGCCCCTCCAAGTCCCCACTGTTATCACCTGTCTTCTTTGTAAAGAAGAAGGATGGAAAGCTCCATTTCATACAGGACTACAGGAAACTTAACCAAGTAACCCTGAAGAACTGTTATCCCCTCCCACTGGTTGCTGACATCATTAGCTGTGCTGCAGGGGGCACGGTATTTCACCAAATTTGACATTAGATGGGGCTATAACAATGTTTGGATCAAGGAGGGTGACAAGTGGAAAGCTGCTTTTGCAACCAATCGAGGGTTATTTGAACCCAATGTAATGTTCTTTGGTCTCACCAACTCCCCAGCCACCTGCCAAGCACTCATGAACTCCATCTTTTCAGACCTAGTTGCGGCAGGGAAAGTAGCAGTTCACCTAGATGACATTCTCATGTTCAGTAACAAAATACAAGAACACTGGCAGGTAGTGCGAGAGGTACTAAAATGGCTAGAGAAACATGACCTCTACCTATGACCTGAGAAATGCGAGTTTGAGGAGCTTCAGATTGAGTATTTGGGACTAGTGATATCAGAAGGTGAAGTGCGCATGGACCCAGTAAAAGTAGCTGCAGTTTGCAACTGGCCTATCCCAAAGAATCTGTGAGAGCTACAGGGATTTATAGATTTTGCTAACTTCTACCACCAATTCATATGGAACTTTGCCCACATAGCATGGCCTCTGAATGACCTAACCAAGAAAGATGCAGGCTTCAACTGGGGAACACACCAACAACAGGCATTTGATATCCTAAGGGAAGCTTTCATCACAGCACTGGTACTGGCACTCTGGGACCCCAACAGGCTCACACAACTCAAGGTAGATGCATCAGGCTTCACTATGTGGGGAGCCCTAATGCAGAAACAAGATGATGGTCAGTGGCACCCATTGGCATTCTGATTGGCCTCCATGCAATTGGCAGAATGAAACTATGAAATCTATGACTGAGAGATGCTTGCCATCATTGAAGTGCTAAAGGACTGCAGAAGCTTCCTGGAAGGATCACCACAAACCTTTGAGATCCTCACCTACCGTGCAAGCCTGGAATTCTGGCATTCTGCTCAGGACCTCAGTCAACGGCAAGCATGATGGGCACTGTGGTTATCTCAGTTTGACTTCTAGCTCACTCACTGCCCAGGCAAGACAAACACACAGGCTGATGCTCTCTCTTGCATGGCAGTGCATCAGGTTTTGGACAGTGAAGACAATCAGCAACAGACTGTTCTGAAACCAGCCCACTTTATGCAAGTGGCAGCAACCTCACTACAGAATCCGTTGGAGGACTGCATCCTGTCAGGAATGACTAACACTACAAGTAACCCTTAGCGCGTAGGCACCTGTCATAGGGTGCTTGTGTCCTGTGACTAGGCACTTGGGTATACTATTTCTTCATTTTCCTTTACACATTCTATGTTACTCATTGGGTCCCATACTTGGTTACAACCCAATGCTGACATCCTGTTGATTACTCATACTCGGTTAGCATCTGTATTCATATCTATCATGGACTTGTTTGTCATAGCGTTTGACCCACGATTCTATTGTAGATTAGATTTGTACTTTTGTATATAAGGTCAGCTAAGGTCTTGTAGTGACCTTAGCTTCATTATTCAACTTGACTTCTGGGTGTCTTCTCAAAGACGTCTGAGACACTTAGCCATTTGTGGTTTCATGTGCTGACATTGACCTCTGACACATCCGAAAGGCGTTGTGAAAGGAGGCCCAAGTACTGGAAGGACTGGAAGAGCTTTAGGAGAAACAGTCTCAAATGCTTGGCCAATGGGATAGCAGAATGGGAAGAAGACAATGGACTAGTGTACCACCAAGGTACGGTATACATCCCACCAGATGATGACCTACAGAAAGAAGTACTCAAACAATGCCACAACAACCCCTCTGCTGGTCACCCTGGACTTCACAATACCCTTGACCTCATTAGCACCCATTTTTGGTGGCCCACCCTGTGATACTTTTTAGAAAAATATGGGGAAGGATGCAAGACTTGCACAAGGAAGAAGATACAGAGACACCCACAAGCAGTAACACTACCCCTAGATGTCCCAGCAGGCTTGTGGGAAGAAGTGGGAGCTGACCTGATCACACAGCTGCCCAACTCACAAGGGTATGACACTATTCTAGTTTGCACCGGCCTCTATGGTAAACAAATCCATGCAATTCCTTGTATGACCTCAATCACAGCAGCAGGTGTGGCCGACATCTACTATCACAAAATTTTCCACCCCCATGTTCTTCCCCTCTGCTTTGTATCAGACTGGGGACACCAGTTTGCAGCAAAACTCATGTGATTACTACTCTCCCACCTAGGAATCAAATCAAATCTCACATCGAGATATTACCCCCAAGTGAATGGACAGACTGAATGGGCAAACCAAGAAGTCAAAAAGTATCTTAGGCTCTATGTGGGACACCATCAGGATGACTGGGCAGAGCACTTGCCAATGGCAGAATTTGTGATTAACTCCCACACCCACTCTGCACTTGGAACATCCCCATTCAAACTCACTTATGGCTACCTCCCCTTATTTAACATTCCTGTGGGACAATGGAGTGGGATTCCAGCAGTGGATGATCACATCCAAATACTGCAAGATGCACGACAGGACGCTGGGGCAGCGCTACACCTGGGGAAAAGACAGCAAAAGGAAAACTACAAACAGGGAAAATGAAAGGCACATCAGTTCCAAGTGGGAGATCAGGTCTGACTAAGTACAAAAGACATCAAGCTCCAACTTTCCAGTGAGAAACTTGGGGATCGACAGCTAGCACCTTACACCATTTTGGAGAAGGTAGGCCCCCTGGACTACCATTTAGACCTCCCACTGTCACTGGACCACATCCACCCTGTGTTCCATGTTGATAAATTGTACCCTTGTAGAGGGAACACCATCAATGGCAAAATTGCAACACCACCAGAACTAGTATACCTAGAGGATGAGGATGAGCCAGAGTACGAAGTTGAGGACATCTTGGATAGTCAGGTTCGGTGGAAGAAGTTAGAGTATTTGGTAAAGTGGAAGGGCTATGATGCAGGACACAACTCATGGGAACCCACTCAAAATCTTGAACATGCACCAACCACTGTCCAAAAATTCCACAAAAAGCACCCCCAGCCAGCAAAAGCTTGACCATTGAGGACAATGGTCATAGGGAGGGGGGTAATATCATGAAGTGAGCCACCCCCATCATTTTCCTTTCTTTACAATACACCATCCAAACACCCTTACCTATAATAATCATTCCGGAATCTTCCATCCTGTTCTATTAGTTCCATTCCATTCCTTGTGCCTGAGCTATACAGTATTACATCATAGTTCCTGCACTCCACCTTGTATATAAGCCAGCCCCCACAACCTGGTCCCTTATCTTGACCTCTTTGTCATTGGGACCAGGTATATCTTTACTTACTTATCTGTACCTATTATAAATATAACTTTGTCATTGGGACCAGGTATCTGTCTGCTTCCGCCCAAGTCTCCGCTCTGCTCTGCCATTGTTGTCACCTCTTTGTGAAAGAAAGCCTAAGAGGGGAATACTGTTATATCTATGCAAGCTAAGTCTTTACGAGGTTTCGCGATCCATTCCACAACTTAGATATATCACTTATATCCTTTTACCACTATGCAATGACTTTGCGAAGGATTTCTGATGTGAAGCACTTATTCGTTATCTTTTCTCATCCTTATCAGATTCACACTATTCCTTTTATATCCTTTCCTTTGTTCTTTACTTACTGATACACCTGAAAACAGGCTATGCATAAAAACCCTTAATTTCTGAAACTTTGCACATGCCAACAGGGAGTCTTTGTACCATGTCTACAGTACTGTCATGAAACATCCTTTTTCATTATTTTTTTCTTTTATTTACTTACCTAATCACTGAGGTGCTTACACCAGCACTCATTATATTCTCATTGTCATTTAGGTTACACGCATCAACCTTATTGTTCTCGCGTTGTCGTTTCACTTAGGCGCAACTCTCTCATGCCTGTCAGCCCATTGACAGGACGATGTCATTATTGTTCCGCCTCCATGCTTCCTTTTATATTGCCTTATTGTTTACTCACCTAATACATACAGCTTTACTTATGGATATGAGCAACTCTTATTGTATGTCCTCACGGTTACGGTGCGAGACATCTCTCACGGCTTCATATCCCATTAGTATATAAGACTTAGTAGTTAGTAGTTATATTCCTTAGCTCTATTCTCGTCTATTCTCCTCGGTAGCTAGACTAGTATTGGGTTGTCTTATCCATCCCCTTTTTGCTTTTTCACCCTCTTGCTCATCATCCATTGTGTGATGCCTGGTTGTCTCTTGTGAGAGCTAGCGAGTCGCTGACAGAAGAATAGAGCTTCTACCACATACCACCTGTCACAAACAAACTTTTACAAACTTGCCTAGGATTCAACACGCCATTGGAAACTAGTTCTCTCGATATGTTACACATTTTATTTTTACCAAACACGCTCATCCCTTCCTCCTATAATCCAACATGACTGATCGGTCGATACACGCGCCTGACTTACCAGAAGTTACCTCTAATCCATGCCGGGTGTTTGTCAATACACCAGAGAACTATGATGGTGATCCCGCCACCTATCGACCATGGCGACGAAGAATGATGGCCTACGTTTCCGAGTTAATGGAGACGAAACAGGTCGACAACTCCCATCACATTACCACCATCATTATGTCCTTCCTGGTAGGAGGAAAGGCCGACGAATGAGCCCAGGTCTACACTGATGACCACTTCGACGTCAAGAAGGGGCTATGGGACATCACTGGGAAGGAGCTCATTGACGATATGGACAAGGAGTTCACAAACGTCGCAAAGGAGAAGGAAGCTCGCGACAAACTAACTTATATCTGACAGGGGAAGTCTTCGGCCGGCGACTTTTTCAAAGAGTTCGAATTGTTGCTGAAAGATGCCAGATACAAAAAGGATGAGCCGCACATCCTTACCCTAGCGGAGAGGGCAGTTGATCACACCCTTCTGTACAACATTATTAAAGGACGAACAGAGCCCTTTGAAGACTACAAGGAGTTAAAGAAGGTAGTTACTGGGGCTGATAACATAAGGCGGCAATGGGCCGAACAGAAGAGAGGCTATGGGTATGCGGGGTGGTGGAATGCTAACCCACAGGGACAGGGTCGTGGACAGTCATCCACACAACAGAACCAGCAGGAGCCAAAAGCAGCTCCAAGGGCAGAGTACCCTGCGGTGCCAAGAAGAGATGCTACCGGCACCACGTTCGGAGGAACGGGTAGGCCGATGGACATCGACCAGGCAAGAGAGAAGCGGCTATGCTTCAACTGTGGTGAACCTGGCCACATGAGTAGGAATTGCCCGCATAAGAGAAAGGCAGTTGTTTTGGGTATCATGCTGAATATGAGTGAGCAGGAACGTATGGACTTCATTAATGACTTGGGTTTTCCCAAGGCTCCTCAGTAGATATAGGTCTGCGGGAGCCTTCGCACACGGACATTTCGAATTTTGTTGATAATGGCGTTGATGATATAATTAGTACAGGTACTAGACAAAAAAACGCATCCGCCTTCGCACACAAAACCGAAAAAACCGAAAAACCTATTCGATATGAACCCGACACGGCCGAGTGGCTGACTCAGAGAGTCAGAGAAGATCAGATCCCGAGAGCGGTGGGATTGTTGCGAACCTGGATGCCCTCTTCCCGAGAAAAAGAAGCTTCGGAGGAAACTGTCATGGATATATGAAAATGGAATTGGAAAACGACAGTCACAGCTATCAGAAGTCTCAAAAACAAGAGGAGCTATGTCCGTGGGACACGCAGCAAAAGCCTAAAGCTTCCAGCAATACTAGAGACACTGGAGGATGGTTGACAGATCGTTACACAAGGTCTTCTTGACAGTGGAGCAACTGGTTCTTGTATTGACTCAGAATTCGTCAAACGGCACAATCTTGTCACCAAGGATTTACCAGTCAAAACGATAGTCTATAATGCCGACAGAATGCTCAACGATGCCGGCTCCATAGATAAGTATATCAAAATACAAATGACTATCGGCGATCACTCAGAAATCATACAGTTTGGAGTAGTAGGGCTAAGAAAGAATAATATCTTTCTGGGACTAGACTGGCTACGACATCACAACCCAAGTATCGACTGGGAGACATCTGAATTAACCTTCGACAGGTGTCCGACACGATGCGGCTATAATCCACACTTTTGGACACCTGAAGATACTCATTCTAGAGCGGCATTACAGGAAGGCAAACAGCTTTTCCTGTTTGACTGGGACAGGTATGTTCACGAGCAGGTACAGTCAAGGAAGTGGACGGAGGAACAGGCCAAGAAGGAAACAGCTGAAGAGTTTGACACTTCCAAATCCTACGTCAAGGAGTATCCCGATGTTTGCAGCCAGAAAGAATTCGACCAGTTACCACAATGAAGTCCTTGGGACCATGCTATTGATTTAACACCAGGTTCCAAACCTTTAGATTGCAAAGTATATCTGCTAAACCCAAAGGAACAAGAGGCGCTCAACAAGTTCCTTGAAGAGAACCTTCGAACTGGACGAATTTGACCTTCAACCTCACAGATGGCATCCCCTTTCTTCTTTGTCAAAAAGAAAGATGGCACCTTACGACCAGTACAAGATTATCACAAACTGAACGAGATGACGGTTAAAAACCGGTATCCACTTCCTTTCATTCAGGAGCTAATCAATCATTTAAAAGGCGCTAAAATCAGATGGGGATTCAACAACATCCATATAAAGGAAGGTGACGAATGGAAAGCGGCTTTCCGAATGAATCAGGGGTTATTTGAACCAACCGTTATGTTCTTTGGACTCACTAATTCTCCTGCGATGTTCCAAGGTTTCATGAACCACATTTTGCGAGACCTTATCAATGGTGGACACATTATAGTGTATATGGACGATATTTTGATCTTCACTGATGACATCGAAGAACACTGGTGAATTGTAAAGCAAGTACTCAACATTTTACAGGAACACAAGTTATTCCTTAAACCTGAAAAATGCTCTTTTGAAAAACCAATTATCGACTACCTTGGCATTATCATCAGTAATGGAACTATTCACATGGACCCAAAGAAAGTACAGGCAGTATGGGAATGGGTTACTCCACGGAAGAAGCATGATGTTCAACAATTCCTGGGATTTTGTAACTTCTTTCGATGTTTCATTCGAGGGTTCAGTCTCATAGCAAAGCCTCTAACACAACTCACAGGAAATGGAACTTGGAAGTGGGATAAAGAACAGGAGGTCACATTTGAGGAGCTGAAATGCTGTATTTGTGAGGAAGTCGTTTTGTTGATTCCTCATAACCAGGGACAATTCTGAGTCGAGGCTGATTCATCTGATTATGCCAATGGTGCAGTCTTATCACAGTTTGTCGACAATAGGTGGTTGTTATGATCGTGCACAAAGGGATCGTCAGGAATAGTCACGGGATGATCGCGAGGAAGTACGAAGTGAAAGACTTCGCGAGGTAATACAATCCTAGACAATGTAGTCAGACCTTGACTCCACTATTAGTAGAGTCCTCAACACTTCGCGTGTCCGCAAGAGAAGCAAGTTAAATGTGTTCCGTTCGCAATGACTATCGCGGAATGTACTGACAGCAAGGATGTTAAAACGATGATACAGATAGATGATTAATTGGTATCACTATCAAAGTGCTATCAAGGTTGATATTTAAACTAAAGAACTACCTATTTGATACCATAGCTTTATACTAAAGGTAAGTCAGGATCGCGAAGCAATGCCATTCCCAAATGGGTTAGCTCATAAGTCAAGAACAAAGGAAGAGATATAAAAGGGATAGTGTAAATCTGATAAGGATGATAAGAGATAACAAGTAATTGCTTCGCGTCGGAAATCCTTTGTGAAGTAATTGCGTAGTAGTAAAAGGATATAAGTAATATATCTAAGTAGCGGAATGGATCACAAAGCTTCGTAAAGACTGAGCTTGCATAGATATAACAGTATCCCCCTCTTAGGCTTTTGCCCTCGAAAGCCTACACGATTGTTAATGATTGACGAATCTAAAATTAGATAAAATGGAAAAGTAAAAAAGAAAAGTAAATTTTCAAAGTGCCACGCGAGTTATGATCGAGGTAAACGAAAAGTTTAGAGTCGAACCTGCCCTCAATGACGAACGCGTATAAAATGTGATGGTTTTCTCTGTTTTTTCCTAAGTCCTCATTGATTATAACAATGTCTCTCACCATCACTGTGACCAAAACTGTGCAGGAACAATGAGCACGCCTCGTTCAAGAACAGGTGGAATGAGCCCGCCTCTGTCAGCTCAAGGTCGAGGCGCAGGAAGCTACCTTCGAGGGGGAAATGTTGAGGTTGGAGGAGGAAGCTGCTTGTGAGGCAGAGCGCGAGGTGGCGGAGAAAAAACTCGAGGCAGAGAGAAAGCTCGAGGAGGAGAAGCAAGCCACAAAGAAGCGGGAAGAAGAACGGCTCATCAAGGAGAGCATCGTGAAGGCCAAGGCCGACGCTTTGAAGACGCTCGCAGAAGAAGAGCGAGTACAAGGTCAATGCAGAGCACAGGCTCTGCAGGAGTTACAAGAGCATCGACATCATGTAGCTGAAGCTGCATCGCGACGTTCAAGTGGGCTAGTATCGCGGGAGCCTTTGGGTTCTAAATCCAAAACATACAAGTCCGCATCCATTGTTCATGATTCCCCGGAGAGAGATCGATTGGTTTTAAAGAGGAAACGTCCAGTTTCTGTGGTAAGTGATAGTTCGCGAATGAGTTTTATACTTAACATTGGTGGAGCCCTAGATCCTGATGACGATCTAACTCCCGGAGACAACGAGAAAGAAGACGATGATGATGATGACGATGAAGACAACGAGAACGACAAGGACGACAGACCTCCCCCTACTCCTTTGCGTAACCGCGAAGCTTGTCTTCATTGTGTTATGCAAGGTAACACAAACCACTGCATTGCGCAACCAGGAAAGCCATGAACCCAAGCCTGCCTCCGCTGTCATCAACAACGACAATGGTGTAGTTGGTCTGGAGAAAACGCTGCTCAAAGGTCGAGGAAAAAGAAGCTGAGAGTGGATGGAGATGGGTTGTATGATGGTCCCGCGAGGCGCGTCACGGAGAGAGGATTTGGGGGTGTAGGGTTAGAAGGAAAGCTCGATTTGCTCGCGGAGCAAAACGAGTTGATCAAAGTGCAAATGGACACACTGATCGGGTCCGCGAGTCACATTGCGCTCGCGATGGAAGAGCTGGTGCATGTAGTGCAGCCACAACCTGAAGAGGAAGAGGAGGAAGAAGAAGAGGAGAGGAATAGAAGAGAAATTCGCAAAGGAAAACGTCGTGCGACGTAATTCCCACAAAGGGTTACAGTAGTTTTTTGGACTTGTAAATATTTTCTATCTAATTTTGTAATAGTTCTTTATTGGGTTTTTTGTTATCTGTTGTTTTGGTTTTTGTTTGTTTTTGTTTTGTTTAATGTTATAAATTTTTTGCCTTTTTTGGTGGTTTTGTTGATGAATAGTGTTAATGGTGTGGAGTTAGGAATTGTTCCGCGAGGAAAGTATCGTGATGGTTTTGGAAGTAAGGGAATGTGAGAGTCAAAGTTAGCTTCGCGAAGGATGAATCGCGGAACTCGTTGGAGTGAAGGTTTGGAATTTAGTAGGTAATTTAGTAGGTAGTACGGAATGTAGTGTGATGGATCGCGGAGGTTTTGCGATGAGTTTTTTGAACTAATAGAATAAAAATTAGTAATTCCAATGCATGAATATAGGAAATTAAATGGTCGTTGATCATAATGGTCCAGGTTTGTGAGGGTAACGAAGATGGAAAGCTGGAACCAACTCATCCGCAGCAACCCAGGAAAACTCTTCGTCTGTACCTTTGTATCCTGCCCACCGGATGTAATACCGTAGTGGACATTTCTTGTATCGACAATCCAATTTCGAATCCAATACCTCCACGACGTTGTATTCCTCTTCGCCTTCAACTTCCACCGGAGGTGGAGGAGTTTGTTCGCAATGAGGGATCGAATTCGGAGTATAGGGTTCGAGTTGGGATACATGGAAGACTGGGTGGATACGACTGAGGTAGGAAGGGAGTTGTAACTTGTACGATAGAGTTCCTATGCGCTCAAGAACTTTGAAAGGTCCGAGATACTTCTCGGAAAACTTCACAGTAGGTCGAGTGGTTTTAATGTGCTTTGCTAGTACAAATACCTGTGAATCAATGGGAAAATTGGGGTGCGTAATACGTTTTCTGTCCGCTTGCTCTTTGTATCGAGTTTGTGCATTAGTAATTTCTTCGCAGAGGAAAGAATGAAGCTCATCTAAATTCGTCGCGAAGTCAATTGCGCGATCGTAACGGATGTCAATTTCAGGTTTCACTGTAATGTTAGGGTGATAACCTTTATTCGTGAAGAACGGAGTAATACCAGTGGAAGCGTTAGGAGCATTGTTGTACGCAAATTCCACGATAGGCAGAAGCTTTGCCCAATTGTCCTGTTGATATGCGCAATACATATGAATGTACTGTTCCAAAGTCTGGTTAACTCGTTCCATTTGTCCATCCCCCTCAGGATGGTATCCCGAGGTGAAGTGTAGTTTGATCGAGAGAGCTTCCCCTAAAGTGCGAAAGAAAGCAGAAACGAATTCCGAGCCTCGATCAGAAGTGATGTGACTAGGAACTCCGTGTTTCGAGAAAACGTGATGGATGAACAGTTCTGCGAGCTCTTCGGATGTTATTTTGTCGTGTGTTGCAATGAAAATACCTTGTTTTGAGGGTCGATCCACGATTACCAAAATAGCGGTATGTCCTTTGGAGTCCGGTAATTGTTCGATGAAGTCCATCAATATTGAATCCCAAGGTCGGACAGGAACCGGAAGTGGTTTGAGTAGACCGTAAGGCCTATGTCGACGAGGTTTGTTGCATCTGCAAACCATACACAAATTAATATAATCGTGAACAAATTTGCGAACCTTTGGCCAAGTGTATTGTCATCGAATGGCTTCCAGAGTCTGATTTTGACCAAAATGACCTGAGAGTGGGTGGTCGTGAAAGTAGCGTAGAATTTGAAGTCATAAATTAGAAATATTAGGAACGTAAATGCGATCGTCAAGTCGTAACAATCCATCAGACCCTAATGTCCAATGAGTGTTTGCACCGTCCTTCGCGAACTTCAATCCCGCGATTGATTCCGGATCCAGTTCGATTGAATCACGAATAGCAGAATGAAGTGCCTCTAAATCCATAACAATGGAGGCGCAAAGTGCCGGTCCTTCTAGAAATGTAGCTCGAAGGGAAGTAGTTAGTTGTTCATTAGTAAAAATGGGTCTGAAATTATGTGGGTTAACTTGCGCATAGCCGATATCCCCCTCTTCCAGGTAGACGTCCCAGCATCTAGTCATTGAATCAGGTTTTTCACCTAACTTACCTGGTCTGAATCGGATCACCATGTTAAATTGGTGCAAGTACTCGGACCAATGAACTTGTTGTCACGTAAGGATTTTTGTTGTCAAGAAGTATTTGAGATTCTTGTGATTGGTAACCACATCGATAGGATCTCCTGATCCCTTGAGGTAATGTTGCCAGCCTTTGAATGCTTCGAAGATCACGAGAAGCTCCTTATCATGAGTGTTGTAGTTGAGTTCCGCAGCCTGAAAAGTCCTCGAGAGGAACGCGATGGGGTGAATATCTCTGTCAGGTAATAGGATCGAGAGGATCGTGGCTAATGCGTAATCTGAGGCGTCTGTTTCTATGATTAGATGTCGGTTTGGTTCCCAATGTGCCAGAATAGGAGTGTGAGTGAAGCTATATTTGAGCTTCTCAAAGGCTTCCTGGCAATCGGTATTCCAGTTCCAAGGTGTATCCTTTCACGTAAGTCGCGTCATCGGAACTACAATATTGCTATAATTATAAATAAAACATCGATAGAAATTAGCAAATCCGAGAAAAGACTGGACGTCTTTGACTTTCTGAGGTACCGGCCAGTCAATGATAGCTTTTACTTTGTCTTTCGACATCGTTAAGCCCTCCAGAGAAAGAATATAACCAAGATACTCTACCGTATCAATCTCCCATTCGCATTTCGCGATGTTTGCATAGAGTCGATGTTTACGAAGTCGACAGAGAACCTTGCGAACATGTTCGCGATGTAGTGTCTCGTCGTCGGAGTAAATAAGTATATCGTCGAGGTAGATGATAACATAAACATCTAAAAGATCAGTGAATATGTCGTTCACAAACCTTTGGAAAGCTGCTGGAGCATTAGTGAGTCCAAATGGCATAACCTTCCATTTGTAAGAACCTCAGCGAGTTCTGAATGTTGTTTTCCATTCGTCGCCTTCCACGATTCGAACTAAATGATACGCATGAGCAAGATCAAGTTTGGTATAAACCTTAGCTTTTTTCGGAGTATCTAGTAAATCAGAAATGAGAGGTAAAGGATATCGATCCTTCTCTGCGAAAGTCTATGCAAAGTCGAAGTTTTCTGTCCTTTTTCGGTACGAATAATACCAGAGCTCCATGAGGAGAGGACGAAGGTTGAATAGCACCGGATTTGAGGTGCTTATCGATGAAATCGCATAGAGCCTCTAATTCCTTGGCAGAAAGAGGATAAAGATGACTGATAGGTGGTTCGGCGCCTTCCTCCAATTCAATCTTGAGGTCGTAAGGTCAGTGCTCAGGCAGCACTTCAGATTCGACTTCATCGAAGACATCTGCAAAGTCCGCGTAATGCTTCGGTAATGAGGAAGGATTGCTTGCCGAAGTCATTGAAGCAGCTCGCGCTGTGACTTCGCTGTGAACCACTCATAAGATTAACGGTTCACACTTGGCATTCTTGCAAGCACGGTTGAAGAGTTCCGCATTGACAAGAGCAATGTCGATCTCTGGGTTTTCAAGTCGCGAAGCAGCCAATTGAGCCACCGAAGGATATGAGTAGATGGGTTCATAGGGGAAAGAGTCCGATAAAAGACGAGGTGAATGGCGAGAACGAGTTCGCGAAGACGATCGCAAAGGGATCTCTTCGGAACTAATAGTAGGCTGACCCTGCAAGGGGACAGTTTCTTCCGGAACAAGTGTTCGCGGAAGTGAGGATGTCGAGGGAAACTCAACTTGCTTGGTGGAGTGGAATGTAATGTTTCTCGATGCCCAGTCAATCAATGGATTGTAGCGGGTCAAGAAACTGTAACCTAAAACTGCCTCGCAAGAAGAATCTAGTAAAGTGACATAAAATGTCAGTAGTAGTAGCTCGCCAGAGGGAAACCGAACATTAAGAGACGTAGTCTCGGAAATTGGTTTCGGAGATAAAGAACCATCAAAGAGTCCGAGATTGATTGAAGGGATCGAAGAAGTAGGTAAAGAATGTTTATACACAAAACCAGAATCAATAAAACAATCAGTAGAACCGGAATCGAGTAAAGAAACAAAATAAAGCTTCACAGAGACATCGCGAAGTGAAAAATCTATTGTAAGAGGTATAGTAAAAGATCGTTCATCATAGGAAAGAGTGGATGCATTTAATTTAACTTCCCCGGTAGTACGAACCTGGTCAACGCAACTCCCGCTTCGTACTGGGGTACAGGAGTTGCGGACTATTTTTCCGATACCGAAGAGGTACTTGCCACTACTTCCTGTGTTTCCGCGGCACATCCACAAGCTTTGCGAGCCTTTCGTTTCTTGCAGTCATCGAACTTATGACTTCCCCCACAAAATCTGCATAGCCCCAACTTCTTTCGACGTTCTGACTCCTTCGCGAGGAGTTTTCTGTCCAAGCTGAGGTTGCTCGTGTATGCAGGTTTAGCCACCGCAGAACTCGTCGATGACAAGGAATTTCCACCTCCACTCGACTTACCTTTCTTCCCTGAGTTATTTGTCGAGGTCGACGTCGTGGTGGTGGTGGTTGTAGGAGATTTTGAAGAACCTGGCATGTTCTTCTTCGACGTATTCAATGCTTTCCCTCCCGAGGAAGCACCTGTCGATCTAGCGGCTTCTCTTTTCCGCTCTTCTTCTCATCTCCAGTACCTATTATCTACATGAAGCACCTCGTAACAGTATTCCGCGAGCGTCTTCGGTTCTGGAAGACGAGCCATCTCATCTTTGATACGGCTTGCCAAGCTGCATTGATAAGCCCACTTAAGGGCATGCGAGTCCCAGTTAGTAGACGCCGCGAGGGTATTAAAACGGATATTATACTTCCGTACATTGTCGGATTCCTTCATCCTTAACATGCTGATCTTATCCTCGGCTTCCCCCTGTGCATCGTACATACCGAAATTGTCCTGAAGTTCCTTCACCAATGCTGCGAAGGAACTCATCCACGCTGGCATCGCGGAGAGATTTGGATCCAGAATGTCTGGTTTGAACCATTCCTTTGCGGAACCACCGAGGTACGACAGAGTATAATCGATCTTCTTTTGATCAGTAAAATACAAGGGATGATCAATAAACACCAAAGACAAGGAAACTAGGAAACCTTTCAGTTTCCGCTAGTCAGATCCGTCAAATACTTCAGGATCCTTGACCTTCAATCTTCCAGATTCCATGGGGCTGCTAGCGTTCATGCCCGGGAGGACTGTTCCGAGGGTATCGAGCGAACCCTTAAACGCGTGAAACACATCTAGGATGCATTGTTCAGTAGGGTCCGGATGGACACTACCTACCCTTTCCACTGGACTCCTAGAACGACTAGGAGCGCGAGAACCTCAAGGTGCCCCGGGACCTCCAGGGCTATCGGGATCAGATCCCCCTGGGTCTCTGGGATTCCCTGACACGTCAGGACCTACCTCTTCGTCGATTTCCGCTTCTTCGATGTTTTCCGGAATTTCCACCATGGTAACTGGTATCCGACCTCGCGAAGGGCCGGGAGCGTTTGCTAGCTGCTGACGCACTCTGTCAGCAAGGGTAAATATGGTAAGAGATAGTGGGATTTCCATCTCTGTTGTTGGTATCGCCGTGTGATTTCGTTGCGGCATTCGTACAGTAATGGGGTCACCGCTTTCTGTATAAAGTACTTGGTTGTCATGAAGTGAGCCACCCCTATCATTTAATGACATTGGGTAGACTTTTGTGCGCATGGTTTCAGGTGCACCTGGGATCAGCTCAATAGCATGATCCCAAGGTTGGTGTTCCGGGAGATGTTCTGATGCAGTTTCGGAAAATACCTTTTCAAAGTCATGGTAGGGTTCTGGGACCATTTCTTCAAAGGTTTTCGGAGGTTTTGCTTTGTGGGCCTGTTCAACTAGCTGTTGGGAGTAGGTGAACCCTGCTGCACACCAGACCTCCTCTGTTTGTTCCTGTAGGATGCCTGACTTCACCCATGCATGTCGGGTTTGTCGATTGGCTCGAATGCGGTGTATAGGCGAATCCTCTGCCTCCTCCTCTGATATGCTCGGGGGGAATTCAGGAGTGATGACTGTTTCGATTTCCTCTGCAGTATCTTGCTCTACCACCTGCTCTATCGTTGTCTGTTGTGGTTTGACTGAGAGTCGTCCTTTCTCCCAGTCAATATCTGGATTGGCTTTACGTAACCAAGGGAGTCCCAGAATTAGATCTTTGCCTCCCAGGTTGGTTATTAGCAAGTCTGTCCACCGTTCTTGGTTATCAACAGTCAGGGCTAGACGCGCAAAGTGCGTGATTTGCCCTGCTCAGTTAGCAGACCCATCAATGTTAAAGACACCAATAGGTTTCCTGAGTGGAAAGGTCCTTGCATGGTGGCAGTTGACAAACTCCTAGTTCAAAAATAGAGCGGTGGCTCCAGAATCAATCATGGCCGCAGTTGCTATACTGTGATTCCTTCCTCTTAGTTTTGCATTAATTCGGAAGTGTGATGAATTGGAATTCAATTCCGAAATAGTAGGTATTTTACAGGTGGAAAGCGAATCATATGCGGAGGTAGAATGTAGTATAGCAAATTGATTAACAGGTACTCTCGGTGCGGCCGAGACAGGTACCCACTTTAAAAACCCTCCTGTGAACCTTGTGCTGGGGCCATGGCATTGGCTCTGTTCAGGAGCTCCTGGAGCTGGGCAATCTGAGTGGAGAGGTCAGGAGTGACTGGGGGCGGGGCGATAGGAACCAGAGTAGAAGCAATGATTTGGACGGGTTCATTGGGGAAGAGAGTAAAGGGTGTAGAAGAGGAAGCTGCCACTTGTTGACAGTGGGGTTGTTGGCGTTTACCCCAGCCATGCTCTAGACCCATGAACTTGTCTTGGCAAACCAACTCTAGGTGACCTCATCGCCCGCAGTAACGACATACCGTTTCTTTGTATGAGCAGTTCCTTTTCTCATGACTTTGAGAACCACAGCTGTAGCACCTGCCTCTCATCTGGGCCACAAAGCTCTCTCTGCTATTACCACTGGTGTGCGTGGCATCGATGGCCATAGCATGAGAGTTGGCAGGGGGAGAGGAGGTATGAGAGGTGCCCTGATTATGGCCTGTCATGGTGGGGTCATGCAGAAATACATCCACCGAGATTGCTCATCTGATTGCCTCCTCCAGTGTAGGGGCTAGTCCCTGAGCTATGTTAACCACAATGAGGTTCTACCGAATCTCTGGGTTGAGGCCACTGTGAAAGTGTTCTCGTAGATCGACATCCGAGAGCCCAGTCCGATCGCCAATGTCCTTGAAGTTCTGTGCAAATTCCGCTACCGTTTGACCTTTTGCCTGCCTGAGATGCTGGATTGCATTCTGGGCCTCCATACCTGCATCAATGGATTCAAATCGGAGGGTGAAGGCTGTTTTGAAGTCTTCCCATCATCCATTGAAGGGTTGTTGGTTATGGCTGAATTCTAGGAGGTACGGTGTGGCCCAGTCAGCAGCCTTGCCTGAGAAGAATCCTAGCGCTGCCTTGATCAGCTTTCCTTCGTTGTTGCTCAAATCTGGTTGTTCCATTGCCCAGCTTTGATACTGAGCAATGAAGCAACGTGCTTCTGCACTACTAGAGCCTTTGAAGAGCTCAGGCTTATTCATACTGGACTTGGCTGAGGCTTTGTGGAGGTTGGCCATGAGCTGGGCCACCTGCTCAATGAGCTGTGCCATGAGCTGATTGGTGTTGACTTCGGGGGTTGACATAGTGGGTGGGGGTACAGTTGGAGCAGGGGTTAGGATGGGTGTGATCACGGTACCGTCAGAAAGATTCTCTTCTTTACTGATGGAGTTGGCAACGGCGTTTGGACAGGGTTGAGAACTGCAGTCAGCCCAGGAATTGCTTTCGCTGCTGTGGATGTGGGTCTGGTCTTTAGTGTCAAAAGTGTGCGGGTAGGCGGTGCAGTCAATAGCTTGGGCGGGCAGGCTTGGTGTGGCGGTGTCTGTAGACATGGTGAAAGCGGAGCCTGCAAGGATAACCTAATCGGTAGGCTATCGGTGCAGTAAGGGATCTTGACCTAATGTCACAAAGAGGTGACGACGGTGGCAGAGCGGAGCGGAGACTTGAGCGGAAGTGGACAGATACTGGTCCCAATGACAAAGTTATATTGATAATAAATACAAGTAAGTAGGTAAAAGACATACCTGGTCCCAACGACAAAGAGGTCAAGATAAGGGACCAGGTTGTGGGGGCTGGCTTATATATACAAGGCGGAGTGTGGGAATTATGATGTAATACTGTATAGCTCAGGCACAAGGAATGGAACGGAACTGATAGAATAGAATGGAAGGTTCCGGAATGATTATTGTAGGTAGGAGAGCTCGGATGGTGTATCATAAAGAAAAGAAAATGATAGGGGTGGCTCACTTCATGACACTCTGCCATTTCCTCTGCCAACTCCTTTTGTCCTGCAGTGAGCATCTGAAGGATCTTTGTGAAGTCCGTCGCCGGGGCAGGTGTTGCAGCAGCAATGGAAGTGGAAGGCTCCGCAACCATTGAGGTAGCAGCTGCAGAATGAGGGAGGGGTTTTGGGAGTCCTAAGAACTTCCTGTGACAGACAGCCGCCAGGTGACCGGTTAGCCCACAGTGATTGCAGATATCACGTTTGTGGTGTCCGTCCGCCTTACGGTGTTCTTTGGACCCACATCTGTAACATCTGCCTGCCATGACCCTATGGTAGTCCTTGGCAGATCATCCCGTGGAGGTGGCATCTACCTCCATTGCATTTGGATCGCGCACTGGGACGAAGGGAGTGGGGGTATAGGAGCCAAAGCTGGGAGTGTTCCGGGAGTATTGTTTCCCTTCCTCATTGGCACATTCATTCTGTCAGTTGTTGATCCGAATTGCTTCACTAATCAGATCGTGCATAAAATCCGTATTGGCCTGAGAGTTGACCAATCCGTCCTTGATTTGCTTCGAGAGATGGTCATAGAAACAATCTCGGAAGTCGGTGTCCAAATATCCCGTCCTGCTAGCTTACTGCTTGAAGGTGGCAGCATATGTTGCCACACGGTCCCTTCCTTGCCAAAGACTTTTGAGAACACGTTTGGCCTCCACCACTGGGTCCGCTGTTTCAAACCGTTGCCTAAAGGTGCCAGCGAAATCAGCCCAGGTTGGGTAGAGGAGGGCAGGAGCTGGTAGTCCTGAAGCAACTGCTCGAGCGATCTGACTGATATTCTCCGAGGTGGGAGTAGCCCAGATAGCAGCATCACCATCCAGGTATGAGATAGCCAATTTGATTCTCTCTTGTTCATCACTAAGGGAACGGATCCCCTGAGCCCAGAGTTCAAAGGCGGCAATGAAGCATCTTGCATCATCACTGTGCTTCCCGTTGTACGTCTGGGGTTTGCTAACACCTTACACCTTTATTGGTGCTTATGTTGTTAGCAATACTGGCTACTGCCATTTGTAGTGCCATCTGTTGTGTTGCAAGTTGTTGAATTAGCATGGCAAGGTCTTGGGTAGTAGGGGGATAGGCCATGATGAGAGTGGTTTCGACAGGGATAGGTTCAGGAGATGGGGATAATGGTTCTGGTGTGACTGAGATATCGATGATGATAGGCTCTGGGGATGGTGCAACAGGGTCGGCTTCAGTTTCTAGCTCAGGTTCTGGGATAGCAGTGGGAATAAGCACAGGAGAGGCTCTAGCGGATGGGACAGCACTGGTAGGGTTTGAAAGTCTACCAACCCAGCTTGGAACTCGGCTTGGAATTCTGGGGATGGTTATGAATCATCCGCTTTCTGAATCACTTGGAGCGATGGGAGCAGGGTTGTGGTATCGATTGGGACAAGGGTTTTTGTTGCAGTCAAACCAAGCATCACGTTCTTCGTCTGAATTGTATTTAGAGTGAACGTCGCACTGATCTTGAGTATCAAATGCGTGCTGAGATCCTGAACAATCAATGTCTGGTGTAAATGAAGGCGTAATGGCAATGGAAGGTGGAGAACTGGGTAAGTCCGATTTCCACTCCTTGTAGGATCAGTTGGAAAGGCTGATGGTATGAGTAGAGATCTTGACCTAATGTGGTGACGAAGGGAGAAAGCACGGAGGAAAGCACAGGCTCAAGCACAAGCCGAAGTGAGGAGTGGGGCTAGCACCACACACAAAGGCTGAAAGAGATAATGATCAAGACAGCAGCGATAGCATGAGGGCCGATCACTACGGTTGCACAAGGAAAACTAGTTCCAAAGATCAAGTGAGTATATTGAGTGTAAACAAAGATACAAGTACTAACCTAGTTCCAAAGACCAAGAGGTCAAGATGGGGAACTAGATGTCAGCTACAGTACTATATATACAAGAGTCTCGATGAGTAAGCGACAGCACGGGAAGTTGATAGAAGGATATGGAATGATGTAGAAAGATATGGCAGGGTGTGGACAGATCCAAACTGTAACAAGGATAAAGAAACAAGGGGATGTAGGGGAAATAAAGTAGGTACCATATACTGTGTAGCATGTCACGACATACAGTGGATGTATCTCAATGAGCTGATTATCCATACATATGTTTTTGAACTTTTGACCCTTCCATATGTGGTTGAGATTGCTGTCGCTGAGTCATCGAGACCGGCTGATCCGAAATAAATAGGACCACAACTTATGTTGGACATTCAAATCAAATCAAAGCTTCCGAGTTTACTCTGAACTACCGCTGGACAACCTCTCTCCTCCTCCTGCTTCAATTCAGAATCTGATAGCTCACAATCCTCTTCGGAATATTAATTTTCAGGTTGTGAATCGTGTGTAGTAGATTCTGAATCCGACCCGACGAGTTCTTCTCCAAGTAGCTTTTTCTCGGACGGGCTCGTGCCCCAGAGGCAACTTCCATTTCCTTCGATATCAATACCAGGGAAACGAAAATGATAATAGTCGCCTTCGGATGTGTGAAGGCACATACATAGCCAAGGTAGAGATGCCAAGGATTGGTCGAAGGAACGATAGGGATCAGGAAAGCATCGTTTTACGGATGGTATCGAAGGAAGATCCTTCGTCAGAGTGGATCGAATTAGATCCAAGTAAAGAATCTGGGGTAATGATAGACCATTGACAGACGGAGCGATCAGATGTCGCAAATGCTGCATGTTGACTAATGTTTCGGAATACAAGTCGAATTCGGGATCGTCGACAGGTATGTAGATCTGCAGAAAGAGGGTCGATATCTTTCCCCCGAGTTTCTGGAGAAATCGGAAATATGTAAGAATATTATCTCGAAACTGTCTGTCCGCTAAGTATTGTAGAACAGGAAATGACCAATTCGCGAGAGATGTATCCCGATTGCTCTGAAGTCAACTTGTTGTCAAGGAACCTTAGCCGAAGGAATGGCAAGGGTTTTGATACCAGGAGATCCAAATTTATGAGAGGAATGTCATGTCCAGTACAGAGTAGATGAATAGTGAGTGATATGAGATGTTCGGCGAAAAGATGGAGGTTATCTATGCCGTTGCAGTTCACAGATAAATGCGTGATGGGAGTTTGGGAAAACGCAGGAAAGATCGGGAAAGGATGGTAAAGATGTGCTTGGGTGAATGTTTCGTGCAAAGATAGACGTGTGAGCCTCACTCGCAGGCGTAAGGAGGCGACTGTTGCATGTTTGTAGATATGCACTAGGGACATAACAAGCGAGGTAGATAGAAACCACCTTGGAAGCAAGGTCTGGTGTTTCGCGCAGCGTCTGCTCGAATGGAAGTTATTGGGCAATCTAAGAGATGGTACAGGAACTCGAGACCCGCCCTGTACCAGTCACGGCAGACGTTGACTATGTAGTTTTTGGTGCATAAGTTTAACGTCCAAGCGGAGTAGCGACATCTGTTTGGTATTAATAAGTAACTTGGAGCAATAGATGAGATGAAGCAGTTCTTGAGGTAAATTTTGAGCATGGAATATAAATTTGAATTGGAAACTCTTCAACAAAATAAGACCAAGTTGCTCACTAGTTACTTGAAGTAATATGAAAGGGGACCGTGGGCTTAATTTGCCACGTTTGTTCACTGACTTCCATCTTCTCTCGGCCTCAATTCGCGAGTACGTACAGGCCATACGCTGGTACTGTATATATCTCTTTTTTGCTTTTGTATTTTGGATCTACTTATATATCCTTAATATTCAGGCTTTCTCCAAGTACAATCTATCGGCTTTGCAGGAATTTGGCAACAGGACGTTCTACGCATCCAAAATGCTTCAAAGCCCAACAAGTTCGAGCTGGACGCGAGTGTCACCTTTGGAGATGCTCATTACTCGAGCTTGCGATCCGTCACTGCCTGAGCCAAATTATGCAGCTCACATCGAGGTAGCAGAGTATATCAATAATAAGAAAGCTAATACGTGCGTATTCAATTATTTGCAATGTAAACCTCTTTAGCTGACTGGATACTCGTGCTGCAGCCCTCGAGAAGCAGCGATGGCCATCGCCCGGTTATCCAACAATCGGAATCCCCATATCTCTATGCTCGCTCTTGCCCTCCTCGACACTCTAGCCCAATCATGCGGGTATCCTTTTCACCTTCAAATATCCACTAAAGAATTCCTGAACGAGCTCGTACGCCGATTTCCTGAACGTCCACCGCCATATCCGAATGCTGTCATGTCACGGATTCTTGAGCTCATAAATAGCTGGAAAGAGGGAATCTGTGCCGAGAGCAGGTGGAAAGAGGACTTGAGCAATATCAGGGACATGCATCGGCTGTTGACTTTCAAAGGATATCGATTCAGGGACTTTGCTAGACCGAGTCAGGCACAGCCGACTACTGCTGCAAACGCCAATCTAAAGTCGGCAGCTGAATTAGAAGAAGAAGATCGTGAAGCCCAATCTGCGAAATTACAGGAACTGATTAGGCGCGGGACACCTCGGGATCTCGCTGCTGCACAGGAACTTATGAAATCACTTGCCGGTGCCAATCCAGAAGCCAAGCCAGATTATAAAACGCAGGCATTACACGAGATCAATAAGCTGGAGTCCAAAGTCGTGTTGATGAACGAGATGCTCGATAACGTCGATGTGGAAAGAGGCGAAAAGTTCGTGGAAGGAGATGCGTATGATCAGGTTGCTGAAATTTTGAGAGCTGCGCGGCCGAAATTACAAAAATGGGCGAGTGAAGTGGATGTGGAAAGTCATGATTCTGAATCGTTAGGTTGGTCTTTACTTCACATCCTCACAATGCTATACTTCACATCATCGCTGCCACAGATACCTTCCTACAAATGAACGATCAGATCAACACTGTCCTCAACCGATACGAGGCCTTCAAAAAGGGCGATTTTAGCTTTGCTTCGAACCCTATTCCCGCTGAACTATCAAACTCCGGTTCTGGTAGTGCAGGATTATCCTTGATTGACTTCGATGACTCTGCGAATGGTAGCTCCGCAAACGCCACGACGTCTACAGCCACGACGACTACACCAAACACCAGAGGCGACCTCATGGAACTCTTTGGTCCTTCTGCTCCAACTCCGACTCGACCTTCCCCCTTATCGAACATATCTAGTATATCGAACCCCATGTCAAACGCAATGCCCGTGATGGAATCGAGGATAGGACTTGGATTACCTGGGATGAATATCGTCGGTACACCGACACCCCCGATAAATTCGACCTTTCCACCTCCGAACTATGGTTCTCCGAACTCTGCGCCTGTCTTTGCTTCAGCTCCGCCAGTAGGGACTGGACTGGGAACGGGAATGGGTATGAACAACAACAACAATTCATCAATGGCCCCAGTTAGCGCAATGGGTTATGGCGTCTCATACGCAGTTGGTCACGTTGGTGCAAGCGGAAACTCTGGTCCTAGGAATTCATCACCAGCTCCTGCGGTACCACATACGCCGAATTATTTTTCAGGGCCACCAGCTGGCGGTAGTGGTATAAGCTTAGGCATGGGCATGGGAATGGGTGTACCGAGGACCGGCACCCCTTCTACTCCTCGTACACCCCAATCGATGAACCCAATGGGCGCAATGGGCGCAATGGGCTCAATGCAGTCATCTCACCCGATGCAATCAATACAGGCACAATCACCTGCTCAGAATGGGTCTTTACCGTCATCGCAGTCTCCAGAGGCGCAAGCGAAAGATCCGTTTGCTGATTTAGCGGGGCTGTTCTAGAGTGATTTTGGTGGAATGAATGGAGTAAGTGGAAATAACTGTACTGGTGATTCGGGTCCTGAGTGAATAGGGGTGAATCCAGATGAGAAATTGGGGATGGAGGTGGAGGTTGGTTGATTGAAGGGGGCCTATGGCATTGCTTGTCGTAAGTTAAATACATACTGAGTTTTCATGGGTGCTATCTTCAGAAGATAAATGAAGTATATTCGAATCTGTGAATTTATCCTAGGAACAAAGAAAAGGAACTGCTTCGATGTGATATGCCCGAGGCCTGTTGTTGTACTTTTCTAGAAAGCTGTTTATCCGAGAGCAAGCACGTCGAAGCGAAACTGTGATAATATTGACCTTCCAACATAATTTTCCTACCGCTGCTCTTAGTCAGGCTGTGAAAGCAAGATCGGAGTGCAATTTTTTTTCTGATTTTGTGGTATATTACATCGTCTGTTTGCAGATACAAGCACATTTGCACATTGCGCTATGAATCATACGGAGACTGAAGCAAGCAAGCAAACCACAAAGCGAAAGGGAGACCCATTACGACCTTTTCAAGGAAACAAGAATCCAGAATTCAACCAATTAGTAAGTTCCACCGGAAATCTGGAAAGAGCGAACAGACGAAGGTAAGTATCGTCGAAGGAAAGTTTTAAGCAAAGGACATACGACGACACCACCACCAAGAACGAGGTCAGAGGATTCGCCTCCAGTAGCATCAATTTCACCCCAGTTCCATGTACCTGTGCATTTACCGCAGTCGACACCTAAAAATCCAAAAATTGAGTGGGATTGTCGGAGCAAAGGAATCACTCAGTGACTTACCGACGCGGGGATAGCTGCCGCTTGTAGTGACTGTTGTTTTGCTTCCAGTGAAATTGATGTCACTTTGAGAATATAACAATGAGATTCATGATTATTTAAAAGATGAAAGGTCGACAAACGAGATTGTGCTGCCAGTTCCGGGGGTACCAACTGTCGATATTTGTTGTGTCAGTGAAGTCATCCAGAAGAAGGGAGAAACACGGTGGACATACAGTCCTCAGAGTAACTTTGGCTGACGAGGAATCCATACTTGTCGTTGGCAGAGATTGTGTTGCCGGAGTAGGTGACATCTGATACGGAGGCGTCCGTGGCATCGCTGTCGACCTTGATTCTCATTCCGTACCTATGAAGTAATGAGAAGATTGTGTCAACGCTACGAAGAAACGCAACCTACATGCTCTCGGTGACAGTGTTTCCAGAGATCGTCACTCCAGAAACAGTCTTGCCGGTTGCGATAGAGCCGATAGAAATACCGTGTCCACCAGAGCAGAAGTTGTTTTCGAATACGATGTTGCTACCGGAGTTGATTGCGACACTGAGCAAGTTGAAGGATGGTCATCAATGATCATGATTTTTTTCTTGATTTTTACTTTGGACCTACCAGTCGTCTTGGTTGTAAACAGTGTTTCCGCTGAAAGTGACCTAGGAATAGGTATAATTAAGTCGTCAGAGTGTGGATGCGAGTACCTACATCGCTGGCCGAGACATCAAATCCATCAGTGTTTGCTCCAAGGGAGGCACCATCCAAGTTGTCGACGAGGATATTGGTGAAAGAGGAAGTACCGGTTGTCCCTGAATGGAGCGTTCTTAGTTACGACTTTTAAAAACCAACATAGGAGATAAGCTTACCGACGGAGATAGCGTGTGCTGGGGAGTCCTTGATTATCAAGTCAGTGAACGATCCAGAGCCTTCGAATCTGAGTAAGATTCGTTAGTGCTCGGGTCTTCAAATGGCAGAAGCTGGAACATACTTGATGAGGGGGTGAGGCTTAGTAGTACCGCCGCTAGTGCCCTCTCCATCCCAGTAAACTACGAAATCAATTTGGTTAAAATTTGTTCATGGTAAGCGAATGAAAGAAGACGCACGATCGCCGTTACCCTTGAAGCTGAAACCGTTACCAGTGAATGTTGCGTCCTGTGATAGAAATGAGATTAGATATTGAGTGATGGGAAAATCGAAATGATGAGCATACGGTGGTGTCGAAGGTCCAGAGAGGACCCGAGGTAGAAGTGAACGCGAATTCAACAGAGCCCGTCATCTCGATGGACTGTGATATTGGTATGAGAAATTTTTCAAAAATCGATGACTCGGGGTACAAGACTCACAGCACCAGAGGCGGCCTATGTCAATTGGAGCACCAGAAATTTAGCCTTCCAATCCTTGGCGTGGGCTTTAAGCAATAAACATACCTTGATGGTGACAGTATCTGTAAATCATTTTCAGCGACCTCTATATTCCCTGAGTTCAGAAAAGATCGTACCACCAGCAGGGACTTCGAAAGCAGTGATAACAACGCTCGAACAGTCGGTCAAGTCTGAGGCGGTGCTAACGCTGTCGACAGTGCATGTTGCGCGCTTGGCTGTACCGGTTTTAGTCGGACTAGCCAATGCGTTGGAGAAGACTGTGGCGAGGATAGTGAAAGCAAGGAGAGACTGCATCGCTGAAAGGTTGGAGATCCGACTTGAGGGAATGAAGTGAGGAAATCGAACAGTATCGAAGGTCTTTTTAAGGGTGAACCTCAAAAGAAAAATTACAAGCTCCGTTCAAGCGATTGCTTCCCTCCCAGGCTTACACTCTGCGATGTCGTTTCAATGCGGCCCGTACGTGTAATATCGGTTGTCACTGGAATGTTGTTACCCATATCATGGAGGAGGCGGATGAGAGACGGTCCGTGAAGAGTACGGGCGGGAACAAGTTTGAGAAGGAGAAGCATGTGTCCTGCGAGGTAACGGACAATTAGTAGACTGCACAAACAGAGATGCTGCATGAAGGGCACCAAACGAAGCGAGAGAAATTCGTGCACTGGTGATCCCAGTGATTTAAGTGATTCCGATATTTATCCCCAAGGTTGCATGCGGTAAGAGGTGTGCTTAAAATAAAACTGCATCACACACCTCTGACTGCCTGATGTAGGTTGATGTATACCAATTGGTTCGAATGGACAGGCACCACAATTCAACGCTTCATTAAAGTATCTCCCTTTATCTCCTCCTGCATCCGTTCATTTACTTGAAATATTGTCAGTCAAAATCTCGGAGTTATTCAATGGGTAAAATAAGCGTAGTTAGGTATACTTAAGCTCAGGCTGAGTATTCAAACCGCTGATAACGCTGAGCGGTTACATGAAGCAAGTAAGGCCCGTCCTAAGCCGTCTGTACCGCTATATATTGTAGCGTACGAGGAGATTATACAATGAGATCCTGATTGAAGGATCGTCATTAGCTTTTTTTCAGTTGTTTGCATGGATGAGTATCCGACACTTTACCTTGAATATCTCCGATGTGCGCCGTTTACGCATGGACGTGGTCACAAGTACCACGAGCACTACATCCCTAAGCACTGCTGCACTGACGTGAACAGAATGATCAATTCCATATCCAGCGTACGTAGACTGCTGTCGACTGCCAGCGTTACATGTTACAATTTTGGACGCTTCCCCGCCTCGAGATCACGGTGAATTACATGAAGAGGACCTTCGAGACTGCGAGCACATGCATTTACCATGCGAACGGCGAAGAGATTTTCAAGATCCTTGCCAATCACGGTCAACGATAAGTTTGTCTCTGGTCGGGGTCAATATCCAAGGAATTATGTACGGTTTAGAAGGCCATCAAAGAATCTGGAACGTCGATATATTGAGGTTATTACTCTCATAGCATATGAAAAACTTGGCGTACCGTTCACCTCTTGAAGTCTACGAGCATTCCTTCTCTGACGTGCCACCGTCTCTTGAGTCTCGTCCAGGCATGTAAATTTCCACGACTAGCTCGGCTTGAGGGCAAAGCAGAAAGTTTAGAGTATCGCTCGAGGGGAGGATAGCGATATAAGCATGGATGTCGATAATGTACAAGATCTCACAGATACACCAGGTCGAATTACGACTCGATATTATGGGGGATTGCTGGATATTCAGACGAGCGCAATTTCAAGTTTATACCATAAATCTGCCCTTGAGACGACGTGCAGAAGGTTGGAAAGGTTACGTACACTGCATGCAAATCACGTAAGTAACTGCCTGAAATGGTAAAATTACAAGCTTTAGGACCCGTGCCTACACCACCAAGCTCAAATCATGCTGCAGTTGGGTTTACAGCTTGTTGAGGGCAAGCCCTGAAACCCCCTCGCATGCTTGACTCCTCTTTACTCTGAATTTGTATATTGTAAATCTACTGCACTACATTGTGTGTCAATTATTGTATACCATTAGTATGTCAATTTGCAAATAATACTGTCTTAGAAACTGTTATGATTGTGCACTAAGGGATCATCAGAAAAAAGTCGCGGAATTAATTGCAGGAATTAGTGAAGGAGAGTACTTCATGAGAGTAACAATCCTAAAACATTTAGTTGGACCTTGACTCCACTATTAGTAGAGTCCTTGTCATGAAGTGAGCCACCCCTATCATTTTCCTTTCTTTATGATACACCATCCGAGCTCTCCTGCCTACAATAATCATTCTGGAACCTTCCATTCCATTCTATCAGTTCTGTTCCATTCCTTGTGCCTGAGCTATACAGTATTACATCATAATTCCCACACTCCGCCTTGTATATATAAGCCAGCCCCCACAACCTGGTCCCTTATCTTGACCTCTTTGTCATTGGGACCAGGTATGTCTTTTACCTACTTACTTGTATTTATTATCAATATAACTTTGTCGTTGGGACCAGTATCTGTCCACTTCCACTCAAGTCTCCGCTCCACTCCGCCACCATCGTCACCTCTTTGTGACACAGAGCTGCGTTCGAATTTTTAAAGTGGGAACCCGCCACGGTTGCCGCCTGGTTCCCTAGTCTGTATTCTTCCTCTACTTCTACCTACGCATCTATACCCTCATGTACCATTGGCTCTGCTCAATCTAGTGACATTTCTCACTTCCACGTTCCAATTAAGTTGCAAGGCAGATTCAAGAATACAAACAGTGCAGCAATGATAGACTCTGGCGCCACAGGTCTCTTCATTCATGAACGTTTTGTGAAACAACATCGAATCCTCCCTCATCGTCTCCGTCAGCCCATTGCCCTCTATAACATTGATGGATCTCCTAACACTGCAGGACAGATCACACATTCTGTACATCTACTGTCCACCATAGATCAAAACCAACCCCAGCTCCTTGAATACCTTGTCACCAACCTCGGTTCTGAAAACATCATCCTTGGACTCCCTTGGCTCCGAAAGGTCAACCCAGACATTGATGTCATGAAACGATCTTTTTCATTATTCTTTTCTTTTATTATTCTTTTCCTTTTCTTTTATTTACTTACCTAATCACCAAAGCGCTTACACTAGCGCTTATTATATTTTCATTATTATTTAGGTTACACGCGTCAACCTTATTGTTCTCGCGTTGTCGTTTCACTTAGGTGCGACTCTCTCGTGCCTGTCAGTTCATTGACAGGACGACGTCATTATTGTTCCGCTTCCATGCTTCTTTTTATATTGCCTTATTGTTTACTCACCTAATACCTACAGCTTTACTTATGGATACGAGCGACTCTTATTGTAGATCCTCACGGTTACGGCACGAGACGTCTCTCACGGCTTCATATCCCAATAGTATATAAGACTTAGTATTTTGTAGTTATATTCCTTAGCTCTATTCTCGTCTATTCTCCTCGGTAGCTAGACTTGTAGTTGGGTTGTTTTATCCATCCTCTTTTGCTTTTTCGTCCTCTTGCTCATCGTCTATCGTGTGACGCCTGGTTGTCTCTTGTGAGAGCTAGCGAGTCGCTGACAGAAGACTAGTTCCAAAGACCAAGTAAGTATATTGAGTGTAAACGAAGATACAAGTGCTAACCTAGTTCCAAAGACCAAGAGGTCAAGATGGGGAACTAGGTGTCAACTATTGTACTATATATACAAGGGTTTGGATGAGTAAGCAACAGCGCGGGAAGCCGATAGAAGTGTCTGGAATGTGATGGAAGGTTCTGAAGGATGATAGATGAAAGTAAAAGGATATGGAAGAATGGAGAGGGGATCCAGGCAGTCACGAAGGTAACAAAAAGAGGGAATGTAGGAGAAAATGAAGTAAGTACCATATCCTGTATAGCACGTCATGACACTCGGTTAGCAGATCCATCAATGTTAAAGACACCAATGGGTTTCCTGAGTGGGAAGATCCTTACACAGTGGTGGGTGACAAACTCCTGATTCAGGAATAGAGCAGTGGCTCCAGAATCAACCATGGCCACAGTTGCTATACTGTGATTTCTTCCTCTTAATTTCGCATTAATTCGGAAGTGTGATGAATTGAAGTTCAATTCTGAAATAGTAGATATTGTGCATGAGGATAGAGAATCATATGTGGATGTAGCATGTATAGCAAATTGGTTAACAGGTACTCTCGGTGTGGCTGAGGCAGGTACCCGCTTTAAAAACCCTCCTGCGAGCCTGAAGCTGGAGCCATGGCATTGGCTCTGTTCAGGAGTTCTTGGAGCTGGGCAATCTGGATGTAGAGGCCGGGGGTAGCTGGGGACTGGGTGATAGGAGCTGGAGCAGGAGCCGGAGTAGAAGCAGCAATTTGGATGGGTTCATTGGGGAAGAGAGTAAAGGGTGTTGAAGAGGAAGCTGCAACTTGTTGATGGCGGGGTTGTTGACACTTACCCCGGCTGCATTCTAGACCCATGAATTTGTATTGGCAGACTGATTCTAGGTGACCTCATTGTTATATATATGCCAAGCTCCACTATGCTTTCCGGACGATTTCCGAGGTCATTGATCACTATATGAACATTCCAACATTCCGGCCAATCTTCCAGTCAATCGATCATCCTTCTGATCCATTTTGTATTTGTTACCAAGTTCAACTCGAATCTCGGTCAATTTTGTACTCCGTTCCTTGGCTCAATAACTTCGGAACAACCTCAGATACATCACATGACACTTGGTCGTCATGACCGGTGCATTCTCACGCCTGTCAGCTCTTGGAGAACACCATTACTGTATTATTTTGAATCCTTCTCACTTATTGTCTTTTATTTAACAATTAGGCAGTTTAGTACTTAGGTCAACTTGTTTAGTTTGGTTCCCCAACTTGAAATAAAAGTTACCTCCTATACTCCTTCTCTATTACACTTAATCACGTCCGGATCAATCGATTGGATACTTCCAACGCTCCGGAAATTCATTCTTCTTTGCACTTTGCAGGGACACCCGGATAACGTGTAGGGAGCATTGCTGAAAGCTTCGCTGAAGTCCCATCACTTCCCACGGCCCGTGTAGCCTTTCCATTACTTTGTTTTGCTATTACTATAGTTTCCAGACTCCGAAGCTTCGAACAGAGCTCCGGAACCTTGATCTATTTCCTTCTGGTGCACGGCCTTAACACTCATCGCCCACAGTAGCAGCATACTGTGTCCTTGTATGAGCAGTTCCTCTTCTCGTGACTCTGTGAACCGCAACCATAACACCTGCCTCTCATCTGGGCCATAAAACTCTCTCTGCTGTTGCCACCAGTGTTCATGGCATCAATGTCCATAGCATGGGAGTTAGCAGGGGGAAATGAGGTGTGAGAGGTGCCCTGATTATGGCCTGTCATGGTGGGGTCATGCAGGAATACATCCACCGTGATTGCTCGCCTGATTGCCTCCTCCAGTGTAGGGGCTAGTCCCTGAGCTATGTTGACCATGATGAGGTTTTGTTGAATCTCTGGGTTGAGGCCACTGTGAAAGCATTCTCGTAGGTCAACATCCGAGAGCCCAGTCTGATCACTGATGTCCTTGAAGTTCTGTGTGAATTCCACTACCGTTTGACCTTTTGCTTGCCTGAGATGCTGGATTGCATTCCAGGCTTCCATACCTGCATCAATGGATTTGAATCGGAGAGTGAAGGCTGTTTTAAAGTCTTCCCATTGTCCATTAAAGGGCTGTTGGTGATGACTGAATTCCAAGAGGTATGGGGTGGCCCAGTCAGCAGCCTTTCCCGAGAAGAATCCTAGGGCCGCCTTAATCAGTTTCCCTTTGTTGTCCTTCAAAACTGGTTGTTCCACTGCCCAGCTTTGATAGTGGGCAATGAAGCGACATGCTTCCACACTACTCAAGCCTTTGAAGAGCTCAGGCTTATTCATGCTTGACTTGGCTGCAGCTCTGTGAAGGTTGGCTGTGAGCTGAGTCACCTGCTCAATAAGCTGTGCCATGAGCTGATTTGTGTTGACTTCGGGGGTCGACATAGTGGATGGGGGTACAGTTGGAGTAGGGATTAGGATGGGTGTGATCATGGTACTGTCAGATAGGTTCTCTTCTTTACTGATGGAGTTGGCAACAGTGTTTGGACAGGGTTGAGAACTGCAATCAGCCCAGGAATTGCTTTTGCTGCTATGGATGTGAGTCTGGTCTTTAGTGTCAAAAGTGTGCAGGTAGGTGGAGCAGTCAATAGCTTGGGTGGGCAGGCTTGGTGCGGCAGTGTCTGTAGATGTGGTGAAAGTGGAGCATGCAAGGATAACCTAATCAGTAGGCTATCAGTGCAGTAAGGGATCTTGATCTAATGTCACAAAGAGGTGACGACGGTGGCGGAGCAGAGCAGAGACTTGGATGGAAGCGGACAGATACTGGTCCCAACGACAAAGTTATATTGATAATAAATACAAGTAAGTAGGTAAAAGACATACCTGGTCCCAACGACAAAGAGGTCAAGATAAGGGACCAGGTTGTGGGGGCTGGCTTATATATACAAGGTAGAGTGCAGGAACCATGATGTAATACTGTATAGCTCAGGCACAAGGAATGGAATGGAACTAATAGAACAGGATGGAAGGTTCCAGAATGATTATTATAGGTAAGGGTGTTTGGGTGGTGTATCATAAAGAAAGGAAAATAATAGGGGTGGCTCACTTCATGACATCTGCATTGACCTCTATGGTAAACAAATCCATGCAATTCCTTGTACGACCTCAATCACAGCAGCAGGTGTGGCCAACATCTACTATCGCGAAATTTTTTGCCTCCATGGTCTTCCCCTCCGCTTTGTATCAGACCGGGGACCCCAGTTCGCAGCAAAACTCATGCAATCACTACTCTCCTGCCTAGGAATCAAATCAAACCTCACATCAGGATATCACCCCCAAGCGAATGGACAGACCGAACAGGCAAACCAAGAAGTCAAAAAGTATCTCAGGCTCTATGTGGGACACTGTCAGGATGACTGGGCGGAGCACCTGCCCATAGCGGAATTTGTGATTAACTCCCACACCCACTCTGCACTTGGAATGTCCCCATTCGAACTCACCTATGGTTACCTTCCTCTATTTAACATTCCAGTCAGACAATGGAGTGGGATTCTGGCAGTGGATGATTGCATCCAAATACTGCGGGATGCATGACAGGATGCTGGGGCAGTGCTACACCTGGGGAAAAGACAGCAAAAGGAAAACTACAAATGGGGAAAACAAAAGGCACATCAATTCCAAGTTGGAGATCAGGTCTGGCTAAGCGCAGAAGACATCAAGCTCCAACTTTCCAGTGAGAAGCTTAGGGATCGACAGCTAGGACCTTACACCATTTTGGAGAGGGTTGGGCCCTTGGACTGCCATTTAGACCTCCCACTATCACCGGACCGCATCCACCCCATGTTCCACATTGATAAATTGTACCCTTGGAGAGGGAACACCATCAATGGCAAAATTGCAACACCACTGGAACCAGTATACCTAGAGGATGAGGATGAGCCAGAGTATGAAATCAAGGACATCTTGGATAGTCAGGTTAGGTGGTGTCATGACGTGCTATACAAGATACAGTACTTACTTTATTTCTCCTACATCTCCTCCTTCCCTCATCGCTGTTACTGTTTGGATCCATCTACATCATTCCGCATCCTTCTATCACATTCCAAACGCTTCCATCAACTTCCCGCGCTTTTGCTTACTCATCAAGACTCTTGTATATATAGTACAGTAGCTGACACCTAGTTCCCCATCTTGACCTCTTGGTCTTTGGAACTAGGTTAGTATTTGTATCATCGCTTACACCCAATATACTTACTTGGTCTTTAGAACTAGTTTTCCTTGTGCGACCCTAGTGATTGGCCCTAGCGCTATCGCTGCTGTCTTGATCCTTATTTCTTTCAGCCTTCGTGTGTGGTGCTAGCCCCACCCTTGCCTCGGCTTGTGCTTTGAGCCTGTGCCTCCTCTGTGCCTTCTCCCTTCGTCACCACAGGTGGAAGAAGTTAGAGTATTTGGTAAAGTGGAAAGGCTACGATGCAGGACACAACTCATGGGAACCTGCACCAAATCTTGAACACACCCCAACAACTATCCGAAAATTCCACAAAAAGCACCCCAAGGCAGCAAAAGCTTGACCATTGAGGGCAATGGTCATAAGGAGGGGGGTAATGTCATGAAGTGAGCCACCCCTATCATTTTCCTTTCTTTATGATACACCATCTGAGCCCTCCTACCTACAATAATCATTCTGGAACCTTCCATTCCATTCTATCAGTTCCGTTCCATTCCTTGTGCCTGAGCTATACAGTATTACATCATAGTTCCCACACTCCACCTTGTATATATAAGCCAGCCCCCACAACCTGGTCCCTTATCTTGACCTCTTTGTCATTGGGACCAGGTATGTCTTTTACTTACTTACTTGTATTTATTATCAATATAACTTTGTTGTTGGGACCAGTATCTGTCCGCTTCCGTCAAAGTCTCCACTCCGCTCCGCCACCATCGTCACATCTTTGTGACAGGCCCTACAACTTCCCATAACTTATGGGAAAGTTATTGGAAACAGCTGCGAGATTGCAACCTGATAAAATCTCACTTTTGGGAAAACTTAGTAGGAACTTAAGTGACAGGGGTCACTTGGGTTTAATTCCTATAAATAGAAAGAACTGATGTAGAAGAGAAGGTTGGTCCTGGGATGTTTCTTCTCAAAAAGCAAGGTCACACTGATACAGTGAGTAATCGTATAAGGTTCCTAGGTAGATATGAAGGATGTTGAGCAAGTAAACATAGATGATGATCAGAAGAAAGTTAAAAGTAAAGACTTGTTCCCACTGGCAATCTCAGTAAGAATGAACCTTAAGCTTGAGTCTCTGTGATGAGAGCGGTAGAAACTACACTTTCATTTCATTGATAGGCAAAGATATAGAGGTCTCGAGGTCATGTATGAAGTCCGAGACAGAAAGACTTAGATCAAGATAAAAGTACAAGTATAGTAACTGAAGCCGGTGAATTTGAATACAATGTGAAATCGGACTTACCAAAGTCGGACACAATGGAAGAGGTGAACCTACAATGGGCACAACTGAAGGAGAGAGAAGTCCATAGGAGGTTGACCAGGATGATTCCAAGACAAGGGCATCCAGCCCTACCACACCAAGACAAGAACCATATAACATATACAGAAACAAATTTCTGGTTAAAAACTATATAAGGCCAATGATCAGTCACTGCCATGCAAATGCAGTGAATCAGAGGATTCCAAGTGTGAACCTCAGCCCAGATTAACTAATCAGCTCTCGAAGACTCACTCAGGATGTATGCATGAAAGATGGCTATTCCATTCACAACCACCATAAGGAAGTCTGGGCCACTAAAGTCTATGTTGAGTTGACTGTGAAGACCTTCCTTTACAAGTATTTCCACACCACCCCATGGGTTCTCAGTATCTGTATTTACCTTTCCATGATTTCTAGTGTAGGCACTGAACCCGAATGGACGGCACATTGACAACTTTCAAGGGCAGTCAAGTTTCTTGAAGGAAGACAACATCATATTTTATAATAATTTGACAAAATCAGAGCAGAGATAGTTCAGTAAACACTGGCCATAGATATTCCAGCACATAATGCAGATCTTACAGCCACTGATTGGTAGCAGAGAGCAAAGTGGAAGCAGATGTATCTGGGGGTGGAGGGTGAGAGGCAGTGAGTGGTGTATCAGAGTTGGAAGAGGTACGAGAAAAAGAAGAAGACATTGGAGGTATTACATCGCAGCTCAGAAAAGAAGAAAGAGGAATATATGGTGTTACAGAGCTGTTTAAAGAGGAAGAAGTTGGCATAGTTAGTGGTGCATGTACAGAGTGAGGAGGGATAGGCATGGGGGATGGTACTGAGAGTAGGTTAGGTAGGGGAATTGTAGATGATGGTACAGATCATGACCGGAGGTGAGAGATAGGCATAGGTTGCAAGGTTTCAAGGACAATTAGAAACGCCAACATCGTCAGCCTTTCCTGTCGCGCAATAACTGTCAGGATGTGTTGTCCCGTCATACAACAACATTGGCCAGGTTTGATACTGCTGTATGGTAAACATTTCAAACATGAAGGAGTTCTTCAATACCTTCCTGGCGAGAATGTGAGTTGAAGTCGGTATGGCACTAGGCAAGCAACATATCCCACTCGCGGCAGAGTAACCTGGGCAGCGGCGTCAAAGTCCAGTAACTAAGCCCAGTAACTAAGCCCAGTACATGTCAAAGATGCGGTCGATCAATGTGAGCAAAACTTCCCAGTTGGGAGTGAAAAAGACAGTGGTCGTGTGAGCAGAGCAAGGATCATGGTGATGGTGCACCCAGGTCTCTCATTACCTTCATTGTCAGCATTTGCTTAACATTTGCTGGCCTTCATCAACGGGATATTATCTTTTGCCATAGCAGATGTGCTTATTCCACTGATGGTCCATTCACCATTTGATTCAACAGCGACGGTGAGTACAGAGAAGGGGGAGCTGTAGCACAGTTGGGCCTAGATGCAAGAGGACGAGAAGACCCTCGTGTAGAGTGAGGAAGGGGTCTCAGAGGTCTAGTTGATGCTTAACCAGGACGAGCTAGTATGGAAGGAGTATTCGGAGAGGGCAGAGTGGGATTAGCTCGACGGCGGAGCATTTGTTTGACAGAGGACATGAGCTGATTGAGGGCATCTACCGGCATGAGAGCTCTTAGGCGAGACACCATCTGGACAAGCTCCCTCTGGACTGCCGTCTTCAGGAGTACCTCTAGAGATTGCTGGGCAGTAGTTAGCCTTGCCTCTATCTGAAATCATTTCTGCTCTGGCTTCCTGTAGGAAATCTCGGTGATACCCATTAGAGGCAGTGCGGCGTTCTTCCACCAACCAATGCATCTCCTCCACTGTTATCGGGTTGGCTTCGACCCACGAAATCTGGTTGGAATTGGTCTCCTTTCCCGATTTCGGTTTCTGCTCTAGTTCCAAAGTCAGGGCTTTATTTATGTCTGAACCTCGAATGAATTGGCAAGTCCACTTTCGAGTCAATCTCCAGCGGCATAAAGGGCCGTTTATTTTGCAAGTATAACAGCCGCACTGTAAACCTCGTAGTTGTACAAGTAGTTTTGAGAGAAGCATTGAAGAAACCTGAGTTCACGGAGTGCGTAGTTGTTCGAACGATGCATAAAGATTCTTAGGATCCATAGAGGCATAATTGTAGCTGCGCAACGATATCGATAGGTTTACTAGAAGGAGTAAGGTTCAAAAGACTCCGAGCTTGCGATTGAGCGCTTGATAAACGCTGCGCGTATAAATAAGTATTTTTCTTTTACTTCCTACCTTGCAATCACTCAGCATCAAGGCAACATGGCTCATGTCGGCTTGTCAGACAAAGAATTGATCTCGAAATTGCAGGAAGAAAATGAAATGTTGAAACGAGATGTCGAGCGATTGCAAAAAGAGACAGAGGTTTTGGGGAGGGAGAAGGAGGTTTGGATGAAAGATAAGCTTCCTTTACGAAAGGAACTCAAAGGAAAGGAGCTCGAAGAGTTTGAGGGTCAGCGAAATAGTATGGTGAGCATTATTCACTGGCTCTTGAGATATAGAGAGTTCAAGATGAACGTTTCTAGGCTCAACTATCACTGCCCTGGGAACTCCTTCATCTGATATTGTGGCATGCAGTGGCTCCAAATGCCCTTATGATACCAGACAGGTGTCATTATTCCGCATGGTCGCTCAATGTTTCGACGACCAAGCGACTGATATCCGTCTGCCACCATTGGTACGAGGCTGGTATCGAGTTATTGTACGCAGACGTTGCGGTCTATTGGATGGACCAGCTCTTTGCTTTGCAATGGACATTGCAAAACAGACCAGATCTTGCCGCGAAGGTTGTTTCCATCCAGCTTGCCTGCCAAGTCCCAATCCCAACTGACCAAGTCGAAGCTTTTGACGGCGCAGTTGTGTCTTTAGCAGCAATCTGCCCAAGACTTACTCGACTTTCCGCCTGGCAATGCACATATATTCCTTCTTTGCATTATTCCAATATCCTACGTTCGTTTTCTAACGTTCCTCTGACACACTTGGCAATACACAGTGAATCCCCTCTCCCGACCACCGAAATCATACGCCCTTTTGCTGAACACCTTGTGTCTCTGATTATCTATGAGCGCGATCCTATCTATTTGAGATCTCAACATAACCAGAGCACTTCTACACAAACGAGGCCTACGATGCCATTGCGATTCCCGCGACTGCAGTACTTCCAGCAAGGTCTAGAACCTCACCAGCTTGAAATCATCTCTCAGAGCTGGGAACTTCCCGCTTTGAATTTTTTGGCATGCATGGAACCCGAGTCCTGGAACAACGTATCTATGTACTCAGCTGTCCTCAGGTACTCAGCTGCCCTCAGGTACTTAGCTGTCCTAGAGTTCATTTTGGCAATTGGGATGAAAGTTTCTGTTCTATATCTCGCGTTCTCTCCCTACTCCGAGTACGAAGATCGTTACTTGGACGGCCCAAAAATTCAGACGATTCTATCAGAAATGCAATACCTGCGGCATTTGATCATACCATCGATTGAAACTCTTTCGCTGAAGCAGATTGAACATTTGGATTTGCTTTGTAAGATCGATAAAGGCCGACCTCTCACTAACGACCAAAAGAATCGATTCCCCAGCTTGAAAAGCCATCGCTTGTTGGACTGTTCTATAATCACCTTACCTTGGATATACACCATCCTTTCACCTGTGACGGCACAACAGTACAAATTTCGTTTCCCGGGAATCGATATCAAGGAAGATGATCATTCACTATGGGGCGCAAGCAATCTCGAGAAAACCTCTGCCTCGGACATTGACACAGATTCGTCAGATTCGGACTGGTTGCCCAGCGATAGTTCAGAGTCTGACTCTGAACCAGACTGCGAAATCTCTGACAGTGAAGTAGAGGAATGTTTGAAACATTGTCAAGAATACGGAATCGTGTAGCAGTGCAATAATCTGAAGTAGAAATATGTTGAAATAAAAAATGAAGTGAAAAAAAGTGTATTTATGCGTGCTCGGCTGCTGAGGGAGAGGGAAGAAAGAGAGAGGAACAATGTGAGCCGTACTTGGGAGCAAACAAGATGTATTGTTTGGTCACCTGTGCTCTCTCGCAAGGAAACCCGTAAGGGGCGCCAAGCTCAAGCCATGAAACCAGGGGCAAAGGGGAGAGCCAGAGGCTCGGGAGGCTGAGCCTGAGCGGCATGCAGACGAGCGGACAAGTGAAGGATTTGATCCACAGGAACGTCAAGATAAAGTTTGTATGCATCGCTACGCCAGCGACCCAACAGTTGTATCTCATAATCGGAGTATCCAGCTGTGGCAGCAGAAGTGGCTGCCCCACGACGAAAACTGTGACCAGAGTAGAGCATGGAATCCAGCCCAATGAGCATCAATCGGGATTTGAGAGTGGAGATAAATGAGTTCCGAGTCATGGGAGAGTCGTGAGATGTAGCAAAAAGAGGTGAAGTGAGAGGAAAAGGATGCTGAGTGAAAAGATGTTTGAGAGCTGTGACCGCACAGGTTTTTAAAACGGGAGCCGTTGCCATGATGACTGTAATACCTTTGCGAAATGGATCAGTTTTTGAATCCGGAAGATTAAGACGAACATAAGAAGGGTTCTCAATGGAAGGGATGAACTGGATAGAGGCCCGAGTGAGATGTACAGCTGGATTGAACATCTCCTTTTCACCAACAGTGAATTCTCCGCATCGTAGAAGACCACTGAAAGCCATCTTTGATGCAGCGTCGAAATTTGCATTATCAAGAAGTGAAACATCGCCTGCAACATCAGCAAGCTGGCCCATTAGAACTGCGGTGATAGGCAGTTTGGGATTGCGAGCCTTTTCCCCGTAGAAACGCTTGATTCCGCGAATGAGTCGCTGAACGGTAGGTGACTCGCATGCGGCAAAAGAAAGACCGGCGTCGACATGGAGGGAACGAATACTGGAGACATAGGATTTAATGGTTTTAGGCTGAAGGGCGCGGTCACCAAGGTGAGCAACCCATTCAAGGATCCCATTGGTTGTTGCGGGCAAGTATTGCCCTGGCAAGGGACAAAGATGGGGGCGAGTGCGGACAAAGTCGATGTACTGATGTTGGGAGGAGGTATATGTTTTTCGAGTGCTGGATGCAATTCCATGGAAGAGATAGAAGGTGACGCGTGGAGAGAGGTGAGAGTTTGTTTCAAACCACTCAGGTGGGACTGGGTCAAGACGGGTGTTCGTGGAAGGTGTGGAGCGAGTTCGAATAGGCGGTTGTACTGGAAACGAGAAGCAGCATCAGCAATAGCATTCTTCTCAGTGGGAATCCAAACTGAAGTGAAAGAGAAATGGAGTGATGCAGCCATCATAGATACTAGGCGCAACATTGACATAGCTAGAGGCGAGCCACAAGTTCCGGTAATCAACCATTGCACCACAGCCTGATTATCACAATGAAATACCACATGAAGCCCAGACCAACAATGACCCCAGCAAAGGATAGCGTGAAGCACCGCATAAAGCTCCTTGAATTGGATATCCCGGGTGCAAAAGCGACGAGGAACATGAGTTGCAAACCAAGCATCCCCAATCACTCCGCCAATTCCCTTTACACCACTCGCATCTGTCCAAACTGAGAAGGAAGTTGAGGGAGAAAGAATCCGTATCCCATTCCAGTGTGCACTAAAAACATGCCACCAAGCAAGATCGGAACGGAGACCCTTAGGAATTGAACGGTGAGAAAAAGGAGAGACAAATTTTGCTTCAAAATCAAAGAGTCAACGGAGGAAAATACGAGAGTGGGGAATGACTTGTGAGCAGAATTGGAGGTAACCACTTAGCTGCTGAGCTTCACGGAGCGAGCAAGTGCTTTTTGATGCCCACATAACCAATAAGCTGCGCAAAATCTCCAATTTGAATTCAGGCAGGCATGCCTCCATCTTGACTGAATCAAGAATCAGGCCAAGAAATTCAATCTCTCGTGTTGGCCAAATGGTCTTCGAAGGTTGAAAGTTAAGCCCAAGTTCCATACCAAGGGCCATAATCCAATCTACCGCAGCAAATGCTTTGGAAGACTCGTATAAAGGAGAGAAGTTGAGAAGGAAGTCATCAAGATAATGCCGCAAAGCAGCGGGAATATGACGTTTCACAATCCAATGAATTGCTTCAGCGAACATATTGAAGATATAAGGAGCGTTCTTCAAACCAAAAGTGAGAACCAGCAAGTAATAAAACTTGCAACCCCATGATATACCGAGTAAGTGCCAGTCAGCAGCATGCACCGGAACATGTCTAAATGCATCCTTCAAGTCCAGTTTTGCCATAAGGGAACCACATCCTGAATCCACCAAGTCCTGAACAGCTCTTTCAAACATGTCATAGGAGATCCGTGCCTCTGAGTCCGCAATTCCATCATTAACTGATGACCCGTGAGGCCAAGAAAGGTGATTAATGAGACGGAGCTTAGAGGAGTTGTGTTTTTTAGACACAATACCAATTGGAGAGCAGCGAAAATTAGGCAAAGGGGGAGTGTCAAAAGGTCCAGCTAAATGACCACATCGCACCATCTCAGCAAGGATGTCATCAATGAAACCTGGGTGTTCAAAAGCCGATTTCAAATTTTTGCATGATTGAACAGATTCAGGAGCGGAAAATCCTATATTAGCACCAAACTGGATAATATGTAGGAGAGCTGATACAAACGTCCGATCAGGGTAGTCTGTTAGATAAGACTCCCAGGTGCTGTACTTTAAAACAGAAACAATAGGAGGAAGAACCTCGTTACCTGGTAAGTTACAGTGAGGGTCAGAATTGGGACGCTGGGGTGGGAGAGATAAAGGAGGAAATGAAAGAGAGTCCAAACAAGGATGAACCGTTACAGGGATATCATTAAGAGGCACTGGGAGGCCCAGGCAAGCCGATCTGTGGCGAGAATGATGGTGCCTTCGTCGGCTCACCCTGCCAAGAAATTAAGAGCGAGAAGGTGTAGAAGCACGTTTCCCAGAACAGGCAGGATCCCCTACTTTGTGACCCTTTGAACGGCAAACCTTGCAGATATGCAAGCGAGGACAAGGGGACGCATCACAGGAACCATCATTCCAGTCAAAACAGGGCTGTTTAGACAAATCGGTTGATGGTTTAGACTTTGTAGAGGAGGGAAATGAAGAAGACGAAGGCTTTGGATGCGCGGTAACACAAGTGTAAAGTTGGGCATCAATGGGGCCCCAGCCCAGATAGATGCTGCACTTCATTTCCTGACGGTGAATATTCATGTAAGAAACATGATACTCAAGCACATATGACCACTGAAATTCCCTGCCCATCTCCATCAGAGATGCAACATACATCTGACACCCCATTGCAAGAGCACATCCAATATCTGGGTTTCCGCCAATACGGGCATATTCAACCAGAATGGAGACATAAGTGAGGAACGGGACGATCAAAGAATCTAACGTAGGGTAATCCTTCAAAGAGCCCTGCTTCTTTTCAAGTAAGTCCAACCCTCCATCCATAGCATCTGCTTTGGCGCGAACACGGCTGTCCAGCTTCTGAAGGCTCATTGGACGGAATTCATGACGAGTAATGTCAAGAATATGTCGTTCTTTGACATTGGGATAAGAAGCATAAAGGGACTCACACGGAGGCGCCTCACTGGCCGAGACAAAGGGAGGAGGCATTGGAATTGGAAGGTTGGTCGGAGGATTAGAGGCAAGTGTTTTGCTAGCTAAAGCAACCGCTACAGCAATTTGCTGCAACTGCTCAGGAGAGAACAGCAAAGGAGTGGTTGAGGTATCAGCACCCGGGTCAGACATGAATGGTTCAGGGGAAAGAGGACGAGTTGAATGTGGTACAGGGGTAGATGGAGGCGGGGAAAGAGGGCCAGAAAGAGCTAGAAGACGCGATTGAATGGGTCCAGGAACGTTCTTGACAGATACAAAATGCCCGTTCAAGCGCCAGCGGTAGGAAACAGATCTGCCGGGAGTGGAAACGCGCTCCACGGAGAAGCCTTCAACTGTTACAGAGGGAATGATGTCCTAAAATTGAAAAACAGAGACGCTCGCTATCGAGCTCTAAGTGAGAGATATCAAAGTGAGAGGACACGAAACTATGTACCTATCGAGCTCTAAGTGAGAGATATCAAAGTGAGAGGACACAAGAGAAAACGTATGGATGAAAACGACGCCTTATAAGTGTAGGAGAAGAAAGAAAGGTCAAAGCAGACAAAGGGCATAGATCAAAGGAATTGAGCACAAAGACTTGATCGGCGGCTCGTGGCATAGACCGCGGTCAACTGGCTTTGACCGGTACATATAATAAATAATATATTATGAGTCAGCGATGATGACTCCGAGGCCGGGTTACTTATCTGAGTGTCTACCGCTCTCTCCTTCTTTTCGACTTCCACCTTCTCTACGTTCATGTCTCCCATAGACTCTGAGGCGTTCATCCAACACCTTGTCGCTCAAACAAGGAGCAATATTACTTTTCTTATTTCTCAACACCAAATATCGCCAGCTGCTGGTCGGGATATTCTCGACAGATTACCAAATGCTGGCACTAATATCCCAGACCCTGTAACGGCTCTGTCACAACAGGCTTCTAATATTCGGATTTCTGGACCAAGTACTCCGCCGCTATCAAGTTCCTATGGCTCAATTGGTGCTAGGGATTACAATAGCGCCCCCGCTCCTGTTTCAACGGTGAGAGCAAAGGCGCTTTGGGGATACAATGAGGCTGGAGATGTGAGCTACGATAAAATTTTCTACTCTAGCCTGTTGTTAATGCGCTATGTTTTATAGGACCCTCAAGATTTATCATTCCGATCTGGAGATATCATTGAAATCGTACAAGAAACGAACAACGATTGGTGGACAGGCAGGTATAACGGCCGTGAAGGATTATTTCCCTCCAATTATGTTGAGAAACTACCTCCTTCGTCGCCTTTATCGCGTCCTCCGCCGCCTCCAGTTGCTCGAAATAATTCCTCTGGGTACAAATCAAACACAAACTATAACGACAATTATCACAATAACTCTTACTCAGACAACTTGTACTCAGACTCTCGGCCTCTTAGTACACCCGCTGCCCCTAACCCTACTTATCCCGCTTATCCGCTACCAGGAGGCCCTCCTCCTCCCGGTCCTGGTCCAAGTGGGTATGGTCCCCCTCTTCCTTCGGGATACTACCAGACTCCGCCTCCACCTCAAGGATACAATTCTTACTCATACTCACCAACTCCTCCGCCTCCTGATCCAGTCGTTGTATCAGCTTCAGCGCCTCCTGCGCCGGTGGATCAGCCGAAGAAGAATAAGTTTGGTGGTATGGGGAATACTGTGAGTGTTCTGATAACTTGTTGTGACCTTTAAAGAATTCATCGTGTTCTTTCATTTTGTAGCTGGCCACAGCTGCAGTTGGAGGTCTCGGGTTTGGTGCTGGGTCGGCAATTGGTGCTGATGTGGTCAACTCGATCTTCTAATCTGATCGCTTACTACATTGCTATGCTATTACTCTGGAACTGCACCACCTTTCCTTATAATCTATTGCTACGTTATCTGAAACCGGCTTGTTTTTTGTAGCTTCGTTACTATCCCATTGAAGACATCTATAATGTCGGACTTAAAAGGCTCGGTTTCGGAAAGGTTTCGGATGTATAATTCTGACTGCATACCAATTACAATTTCTCTCGTGTTGGTCGAACGTGAATCTATCTCGGTGTTGAATAGGTCGGTACTTTGGTTATCTCGAACATATATAAGTGCAAACTTGTTCCCAATGAACCCCATATTCAATGACATCTCTTCCAGAAACCCACCGCGTTCTACAACTCATATCTACATCCCAGCCTCTCCAGCTCAAAACGTTACCAGTACCTCACACAGGTCCGGGGAACGCAATAGTCAAAGTCCTCTTAGCCAGCGTCGTATCATATTCAGGAGACATCTACAACGGAAAACGTCAATATCCTTTCCCTACTCCTTTCGTTCCAGGATCCAACGCGATAGGACGTATAGTCGCAGTCGGTCCAGACGCCACAACCCTCGTTCCAGGTCAACTGGTGTTTCTGGATTGTACAATCCGTGCAAGGGATGATCCTACTGGAGCGATCATCCTTTCGGGTATAATCGAAGGGTTTACTGAGGGTAGTAGGAAACTCATGCATGGAGAATGGCGTGACTCGACTTATGCAGAATACATCAAGTTTCCGTTGGAGAATTGCATCCCGCTTGATGAGGAACGTCTTCTTGGGCCTGTTAATGCAGGGGGACTAGGATATTGCGTGGAGGATCTAATCCACATTGCGAAACTCTTAGTTCCATACGGAGGATTGGATGATGTAGGATTGAAACCTGGGGAAACAGTCATTGTAGCCCCTGCTACAGGTCCTTTTGGGGGTGCTGCAGTGCGGATGGCATTAGCTATGGGTGCAGGTCGGGTTATTGCTATGGGCCGCAATGAAGCAGTGCTCCAGGAATTATCCGCTCTCAGTAACCGAATCTCTACCGTGCAAATCACAGGTAACGAAGGAACCGAAACCGAGGCTTTGAGAAGATTCAGTCCCATCGACGTTTTCTATGACATTTCCCCTCCCATGGCGTCTGGTTCCACGCATTTCAGGAGCGCCATCGCTGCTCTAAGATACGGAGGAAGGATCAGTCTTATGGGAGGAATAAACGGAGATATATCGTTACCCTATGCGTCCTTCATGCATAGGAATCTGTCTATGAAGGGTACTTGGATGTTTTCGAGGGAACAGTCGTTGAGGTTGGTGAAATTGGTTGAAGAGGGGTTGCTACTATTGGGAAAGAAAAATGGGTTTTCTGTGGGAGGACAATTTGGGTTGGAGGAATGGGAACAAGCTTTCGAGAAAGCGAGAGATGCTGCGGCTGGGGAGGTTGTGGTTATTGTACCTTAATATGAGATTCGAGACTTCGAGTTGGAGCCGAAAGGGAGGAATATCGAGCTTTAAAGCTAACACCGCGACGAAAATAAAGATGTATGAATTTGGAATATACGCGACATCGAGTTTACGAGGAAGGAACACAGAGGCGGTGTTGATCATGAATCATGTCCGGGGCTGAGAGCTCTGTCAGGAAAATCTTGCACACGGATATGGAACGTACCGCGGGCTTGACATCAGGATATCTATCCATCTTCAATGATTTAGCTCTTCTGAAAGTTCCGACGATAGCAGCAAAGTGAATAAATAAACGGGCTCAGAGGGAGTAGATTATGAGAGCCTCTCGTTTCGGCAGATTTCTAACTCCAAGTCCAAATTGCTATACACTCCTCGTCCTCGTCGACATCCATTGTCTTGCAATCATCACCAGTGTATTCCGGTCGTTCCGTCTACCTTCTCCATAAGATATTAGAAGACTCGTATCTGCGCCTTCTCGACGCCTGACTTCCTCCACAATCTTTTCGACAGTTTCCTTTGGCCATCGAGGGCGGGCCCATCCTGACGGTCATCAAAAACTTGATGTAGACAATATCAGGTAAACACTTTGTGAGTTGTACACTGTTGCACAGCTCTAAACCTCTTTCAAACCTGGATATCAAGAGATCTTTATACGAAATTCAAGGGGCACGTAGAATAATTGCCGCGGAGTGAAGTCACATGATCTAAGCTATTTCATCATTTTCTGATTTCCAGGCTTAAAACGGCACGTCGCCCTCACATGACCGCGAATCCCCTCAATCTCGAGTCTTCTACCACTTGCAAAGGAAACGTTTTACAAGTCTCCCACTATAGATTTGTCCAAATATTGCAAAAGTATTCTTGCTGATAGAAGAAACGCTGTGATCGAAGATCTGGGGTATATGGTTCCCGAAGTAGATTTAGATTGGTTCTTCAAATGTCTCCTACCTCCACTACCGAACGGATTGGATATACCAACAGTGGTCAAGGAACTACAGAACTACAGAACTGTAGTACAAACACTGAACCAGGATGTGCTGGATTTTCTATAGATCCTAAACGCCATGAAGACATCGTGTTCGCTCAACTCGCACCCATATTTCAAGCAATTCTCGACGCTGTCAGAAGGTTGTATCCTTGGCTTCAACAACTGTTCACGCTTCTCTTCCAGCCCAACAGGCTGCCGGTATCAGAAAGAGGGTGTAGTTCGAAGCCTGATAACTGCTGGGTGTCGATGGAAGATGCCGCAAATATCAAGAAGGATCCAAGTCGCTTTTATACCTAGTACTCTATCGCGAGCCCTGCCGAAGACAAAAGGTTTGCCGAGAGCTCTAGAGAGGAGCGTAACAAAGTCAGTATCAATATTATCTATTAAGGTGATTTTCTCAGCCTGTATCATTCCTCAGAATGTCGCTGAGATCATCTATAACCTGCAGCAAATCATGTCTCTTGATCCTTGCCGTCGATTCACGTTTAGTACGACGATGCAAAATAGACATATGAGAGTCTGCTTCGCGTGCAGAGGGGTTGTGCTAACCACAAAGCCATGTGATTTTCTGAGGGTGCATTCACAATGACTGATTCTTAGTGCACACGTCAACGGTTCACCCCGATTATAGGACTTCAACCGAGTGGTCCATCTCTTCATTGCATTCGCCTTCTCGTCTCGTCTCGGCCTTGGCTGGGATCCGACTATGACTTGTATCAACCCTGATTTTTCATCGTCTGACCCGCGCAAGAGACGCAGGTATAGAATTGAGGTCCGCAATGATGAAGGCAATGTGAAAACCTTCAAGACCGTTCGTATTCTCGCAGATCATGCTGCTGATAGTACTGTGAGCCGTGCTACTCGGGTCTGGTTAGTCGAAGACGACGAAGGTGTCCAGCATGTTCTCAAAGATGTTTGGCTTGACACAGATTGACTACCGGAGCACGAAATACGCGCCCAGATGCTTGCCGATGGCATGAAGGACTGTAGCCCTGAAGATCACGCTACGCTTCAAAAACATCTCTTGACTCCCTACATCGGTGGAAGGGTCTTCGTTGATGGCGTTGTCGACACCACCGATGGGATTATGGGTAATGAAATGCCCGAACTATCTCCAGGTTCAATTTTCATCTTGAAACTTGGAAAAACACTCAACCCTCTCCATCAAAGCTGTGACCCAGCTTCTGCATGGGAATTTACACCAGATCTCTCACTGCGGTTAGGAAAGGTCTGTCCAAGAGTCGGAAATCACAAATGAAAGCCCAGGCTACGACAGCTCTGCAACCGCTGCCGGTTCTTCACCACAAATACCATTACCGGATCGTTTTCAAAGAACATGGGCAGACATTATTCGACGAAAAGAGTTTATTGAACGTATACATCACACATACCGATGTACTCACTGGTACACTCCTCGTTCGCCCACCATTATAACCTTGCAGCTGATTAATTCTAGCATTGAGCATCATCCATCGCAGCGGTTGGGTCCATAAGGATATCAACTGTGGGAATATCTATTTCTACGACAAAGGCCATTCTCGCGGCCTTCTCGGGGATCTAGAATATGTGAGGTGCGATGCGACAGAAGCTCATCAACTGCGCACTGTATGTCTCTCATTGTTTTTCTTGACTAAATTATAACCCATACCTTTCCTTAGAATACTCTTGATTCCATGGCTTCCGAGGTGATCCTACAACGTTGGGACCAACTGCCTCTTGCTCCTGAGGACGATGACGAAGTTGACAACCTCCAAGCAGCTCCATTCGCGTATAATCCATTGCACGATTTAGAGTCGTGCTGGTTGCTCCTTGTCTACATTCTCCTTCGCAACGATGATGCAGCTAACGTTCTTTCAGACCCCGAATCTGTAGAGCTGCGTTACAAAACCACTGCCTCGCTTTTCACTCGAAGACCCGACACTACATGGCGTGCCGTCTTCATGCGTGATTCCCGAGGCATAACCATTCAGAAAGTGGGCCTTTCGGAATCTCTTGCTCCTGCCATTCGCACTGTTTCCCGCATGGCCACTCGCTTAGTCCGTGCATTCGCTCTGGCTGAAGAGCCCTATACATCTATCACTATAGAAAAGACATTCTTGCAAGAAATGGTGTACGATAAGATTTTGCCTCTCATTAACGAGGATTCGCCGACACGTGCTGAGATTCGGAATATTCAACTCCAGACACTTCCGAAGGTCATCGTCACAGAAGAAAAGAGAAAGGCAAAGGAAGACCCAGAAACTGGCGAAGGTTTTGAAGCCGAGCAAGGTCCGAAATCTAAAAAATCCCGGTAAGTGATATTTGTCCTTTCGATCTTTGTTTTACCAATGAATCCTCCTAGAACGTAGACTTCTTCAATGACAGATCCTTTCCGATGCTAGGTGGACTTGTCTGAATTTTCATTTTAGCTTCTTACAGATCTCATTCATCATCTTTTCTCTATCTCAAATCTGTATTTCTAGTTGCAACTTGTATCGTTATCCTTCTACGCTGCTCTCCTTGAGCTTTTTTATTTGTTGAAATTGCAGAACCAGAGTGATATCGATACCTATATCATCTTTGGGCGAGATTGAGTTATCTTCGAAGGACATCTTGATACGCTCATCTTCGGAGTGCGAATGATACTTACGGACCAACTGATGATGGTCTAGTTCATTGTGTCTGGATTCAAGGGGTTGACGAAGGGAAACGGTTCGTTCGACGATTTGAAGGAGATAGACTACGTTTTAGATAATAAAGACGATGAAAGCGAATACATATATATAAAGTTGATGATTCACATGCTATACATAACAACATAGGCGGCGTTAATGGCATCTGAGCTCGCAACAAACACAGAGTCGTCAGCTGAGATCTTAAAGAGCAAATGAGTCGTATGTTTCCTTCTACAAGATCTACAATAACTTACCTCTTGTCCTGCATCCACAAGGACGTCACACGCAACCATGACACGATAAGGCGAAGCTGTACTCGTAGTCGCCTCTGTATCAGCAAGCTTCGGGTTCACGAAAGTGTATATCCCTGGTCCAAACCTGTCGTCTTTGCTGTTAATATAAATGAATCAATCCCAGTAGAGGATCTTCTTCACCTTCCTTGCTCTTGTTCTTCTTCAAACGCAAACGTTTTGAACGAAGACCGCACGACACTACAAACACCACAACCTTTACGCTCACAAAGGAACGGACCTTTGGTTCCTAGGTCACAGAGCATCAGAGACGCGTAGTAGGTGCGAATTTCGTGCGGATTAGCAAGAGTTTTGCTGTGAAGAGTAAGAAGGTGAGCTATCCTGAAATTTGAATCAGTATTGCTCACCGATACGCAGCGGAACGACTGAGTTGCTCTCGTGGGACTATAACTTGGTACACCTTATCCACAGTTGGTAATCCTTCGTTTCGTGCGTTCCATTCTGCGATGAAATGCTTACGAACTGGCCACATATTCAATAACTATCGGTCTCAAAACAATTGCAGCGCACTTACCGTGTTGGAATTTTCCATCCCTACTTCCAAGCTCTCTCAGCTGTGCCCCGCCTCTCAACGCCCTATCGCACCCAACACAAAGCTTCCGAGCGGATGAGCTTCGACTGGGTCTCGAGTTCACTGAAACTGGCTGATCGTGACACATATCGCATCCTTCGACCTGACCGAGATTCACCGCTTCCACTGCATGTTCAGGGTCGCAAAATCCTTGGAATACCGCGACGTAGTGGCATCCTGATAACAAGCAGGTCTTACTCGTGGTGGTGCTTACTGTAAGAGGCATTGTGGCCGTTGGGCTTGAGTTTGGGGATTTCCCAGTCCCTCCAGATGGTGATGGTGATGTTTGGGTTTTACCAGCACAGGTACGACTGCAATAAGGATGTTTGTGTCCTCGTTCGACGAATTTCGGCTTTTTTCCACAGACCTGATATACAAATCACAAAATACATGAGAAAAATGGTTTGGTTTTACTTGAGTACATTGGAATACGCTTCAAGAACAAGTGAAGAACAACAATGTCACAACCAGTACTCACCTCGCACATATCACGTTGTATTTGAGAAGGAGATTGTTCTTGTCCTCCTCTGTCGCGACTATGTTGCGCACTCCAATTCACGACGTTTCGTACAAGGGCTGCCATGATAGGCGAAGATAGGAATACGAAAAGGATTAGGGAAAGAATTGGATCGGTTCAAGCTGGATCGCAGTACACGCAGTGTAAAGGGCAACACTTATTCACGATGAGATTCGTGAGATAGGTGTTCAAACGTTGGAAGGTGAAAGGAAATGTGGATAGCGAGAGCCAGAACTAAGAAGCAGGTAACATTGCTGTCGATTGAGTCCTCGTTGAAGGCGCGTGTTGTGACACTCACCTTCCAGGCATCTTCCGCGTTGCTAACAGATACTATTTCTGTAACATGATGATAACTACCCCATATCTCCACCCTTCATGTGCATACAAGACAACGAATAACCATCGCAGCGCGTACTCAAGGAAGAAAATTAAAAAAACAAGAGAACTAGAAGAAACGAGGACCACGCTACGTATATTGTTTATTCAGGGATGATTACTGCTACAGCTGTTGATCGCAATTATCCTAATTCGATGCCGGAATAATGTTAACAGTCACAGTAGCAACATCAGTCCCGGGGAAGTACTCTGGCAAAGCCTGGAAAGTAGCGAAATCAAATGAGCCCCAAAACCTGGATTCAAAATAGCATGACTCTACATAAAAACACTCACCGATTCGCTCCAGAAAGTATGCAAAGCTCCTAATGTATAGTTCCCACTAGCTTCACTGGGTATAGTAACTGTGAAGTTCTGGAACGCGTAGCTCCCGGGGTCGTAGCTTACAGGGGAGCTAGGTCGTTGAGGGTTGAAACCGCCTGTGTAAAGCAGGTACAACATGGATGTATCCGGTGAAGGACAAGAGGTGTCGGAGCATGGACTAAGGCCGAGACTGAGACTTGTTTCGACGATGGGTGTTGCGTATGCCTGTCATGGTAAGGAAATAAATATTGATATTATGATTGAAGTTTGAGGAAAAGAGAATTCTCTAGTCTGACTCACCGCGTCTTGGACCATAACGGTAACCTCTGATCCAGCAGTCAGAGTCGTCCCGTCTGTAGGAATCCAGATGACTGGGTTCCCATGAGCAAATTGGGTACTAGCGAGAGCGAGAACAAAGTACGAGACAGAGCGGAAGACGTTCTTCATCGCTGGAAGTAGTGGGTAGTCGAGCTTAGGGTTGGCAAAATAAAACCGTAGCAGAAAGGCTTTTTATACTCACCCAGTGCTTGCTCCGATGTTCTCCTAATTCAGCCAAACCATTTGGAGAAACGGAAGAAAGGAAAGAAGGAGTTGCGGAAGTAGACCAGTGCAGTGCACAGCATAGAATACTCTTAAGGGCTTGTGGCTTGTAAATTGTATGCCAAACGGCGAGGAGAGCCCTTGATAACCTATAAACTCCTACGAGTCGTATTGTGGAAGGCAGGCTTCCCATTCATTTGCCGCCAGGGCGCGGAAGAGTTTGACCGTCTTTTGCGGACATTTGAAAGTTGCGGCGACCACAAAGCCTCTTAGCTCTACGAGGGGTGTCGGTAAATGGAAGTGCATACATAGCCTTAGCAGGTCAAATCTCCTGCGGGTCTTTCCTGCTTGCTTCAGAGTGCCTGCTGTCTACAGGCCACCTAGCACGATTCCTTTTCATCCATTTGTTGAAAATCTTGGTTTCAAAACTTGTGGATAGTCCTTGAACAGCGTCCAGAATTACAATTTTCACATTCAGCCAAAATTCGTTGAATTTCAACCACAGTACTGTTAGTCCTTTCAGGTCTTACATGTCATCCAGCATACTCACCATCTTGTCACTGTTTTTGACTTTACACACCTGATTGATGCATTGAGGGTAAAGTGGGAGCCAGATAAAGATGTTGTTGGATGAGAAGCAGGAGCACGCAGTCCTCGCCGGGTTGAAGGAAGGAGAGTGTTGATGTTTAAATTATTTCTCCAAAGTTGGGCTTGGGTTGGGAAAGAGAAAGATCAGGGGAATTAGAAGAAGAGAAACAAAAGGAGTTTACTTGTAACTTCCGCCCGTGCTGCATATTGACGGATAGGTGAAAAGATGAACCTAAATAACACCTCAACGTCGAAGAATTCATCGGCCCAATAGCTTCCGTTATTCCGGTATCGATGTAGTCTGTCGGCTTCGGACCAACTGCCGGCCGGAATCGACGCCTAAAATCAACAGAGTTTTGTTCTCTTGCCAAATTTTAACCCTCAAGTCAGTTCGAAAGAAGATCGGATACAGGTAAGTAACGCAACACAAGATCCTGTAGGCAAGTGGACTTGCTGAATCCCAGTGATATTAACCCAATATCCTCCACGATTGTGCTGTATTTAACTGCCTCAACATCATCCTACCAGCGTTCAATTCGCTGAATATTCGTATCGTACACGAGTGAACAAATTTCAGCGTGGACTGGACCCAGACTCAATTGAGTAAATCCCCTTGCTATCGCTGACAGTCACTGCTAGTCTGCCAGCGCCACCGACTGCCACTGAACGGAATTCATTCAACACGTCAGTTTTCCCAACGCACTGAGAACTTAAATCCTCGCCCGCCAATCCAGGAAGGGGTCGCGGTAGGTTATGTCTCTTCCTTCCTTCTTTCTTCGTAATATTATCAGACGCAGAACCTGCTCTCATCGCCGGAGTTCGACAAAGAACATCTGATATATTTACCCATCGAATTCTCTGACGGGGATGCGCTTGGCATTACCATGCTGAAAGTTGCCGGTACACGCACGGAACACATCTAAAATACACCAATCACGTTCATGCTTTTGTTCTTTCTTTCTTTTCTACGTTGATATGATTTGTTCAGTAAGACCTCGGCCGTAGTTGTCTGGAAGAAAAAGCACAGTGACATTGATAATGTAATGACAATGCAAGGCTTGCTGATCTAAGTACACCGACTGAATTCCTTCAAAGTCGCGGCAAGCACATAGATATATTGCGTTGGGATATGTATTGATCGTCTTACAGCTTACTGAAAGAGAACGACTTCTCCCGAAAAGTACTTCGAATTTTCGAACGCTGCAGACGAAAATAGGTTGTTTTCCGATCCTACCTCGGGGAGGAACTAATGTGCTCGTTTCTGGATGCTCTCAGCTTTCCATAGTAGGTAAGTGTATTGTTCCTGTGTTGCTGCTCCCGTTGGCGGTTACGCAGGGATCTCTGCAGCGAATAGTGCGCTCGCTTGACAGAGGTGCTTGCTTTTTCAATAGGCTGCCAAAAAATTGCAAACCTATATATGATGAGATCTTAGTGATTTCCAGTTAAGAAGGGGGACGAGTAAGTAAAGATTTCTGGTGCTTGACACTGCTCGTTATTCATATTATTTTCGAGTTCTACAAAAGGAAATTTCTAGCGGATATCATTGTGTCTCTGCGTGAAGGTGTGAAGCGTTGAGAAGGTTGAAATTGGCCTGAAGGGTTCCATCAAAACCTTTCTCTTTGATAAAGCTCTCTAATGTATGTCCTGTAGGGTGAACCTTCCTGATCCACTCCATGTCCCGAGTGACGATGTTATCACCCATGAGTGTATATACCCCACGATATGTATCTCCAATGGTGTACCCATCAGGCTCCCCACTCACCATGGGTTTATTGAAGCGACCGGGATAAGTAGCCAAATAATCATCGATAGGTATGCGTTTGTGAACAGCCGGGATCCCTGTTACTCGTGAGAAGGTTTTCACCATTTGATCTGCAGTCATCATCTCGGTTGCAATTTTGAGCTCCTGGCCGGATGTTTCCGAGCGGTGATCAAAAGTATAGCGGGCCCACCATCCAATGTCTTGGAGACTGATCAAAGGAATGTGGCCATCTCCTGTAGGGAGAGCCCAGACAACGACACCGTTTTCACGTTTTGGCAGAGGCCCTAGAAGTGGCTGGCAAATAATAGATTATCTAGTAAGAAAACAAATGGCGGGTGCGAATGTGCTTACACCGAAGAGATTTTCTAGATATGGGCCAGTGGAGATGATGGACCATGTTAACGACTCCCCGCATAGACTCGACGTTTGGGATCGCAGATATTCACCAACGATGCCTTTTGCATCGAAATGGAAAGCTAGTCGATATTTTGGATTGAAATCCCCGAGCTAGAATCGGGGAACGAATTAATGCACAAATCAGGGAGTTTGTGAGGCTTGGATACCAACTTTACTAGCGTAATCAAGCCCACTCCAAACGAAATGTTTTACTTGCGCACGACGTGCCTGTTCGTACATCTTGATGCCGGCGTATATTTCGACCCGCTGACCAACGGTGAAAGAGTCAATGTTAACATAAACGCCATAACATCCTTCAAACGCTGTAAAAATATTATCTATATTCTCGTCCACCCGACCTAATTAACGACAGGTAAACAGATTGTGAGAAAAAAAAACTAAGCGTGGGAATGCGATACCCTTGACTAGTTCAACCCCCCAAGAGGCTAGGAGCTGGGCCCGTTCAGTGGTTGGGTCTCGGGTCAGAGCTCTGACAGACCAAGGAGATGGAGTTCCATCGTCTTGTGGTGCTAGTAGAGAAGATATTACTATTCTGCCTTGGACACCAGTCGCACCAATGACGAGGATGAGTTTCTTGGCTGACATTCTTGAGAATCTAAAGGGAATGGATGTTCAATATGTCAACCAATAAGCGAAGCATTATTTATACCCTACGGCAAGAGATAACATTTATTATAACTGTACCAGAAACCTGACCTTCTGTTTTAGGCGGGTGTGTAACTAATTATCTTGATATCCATATACGGTTAGTACATAATACCCTCCCGTTATCATCAGGTATGCTCGAAATATTCTAGTCAACACTCAACGCAACTCATCGGCACCTTGTTCCCTAGTGGGGGACGTAAACATGTAGACATTCTCCGTTCAACTCGACCGGAAGAAATCTGACTGCACACGGCCTTCCGTGAATAGATGGGGAGGCTCATTTTCCTCTCGTCGACAGTATTAGTCAAGCTCCGAATCACTGATCAGAGAACCAGCGAGTTCTTCGTTCAGGTCGGAAGCATTAAGTCACACAGGGATGTGCTTCGTGGTGGTGGAATCAGGCGGATACCCGAGGTAGAGTTCTCAAATATGATGCCGCATAATAGTTGATACCATGAAGAGAAGAACAACAGTGATCCGACGTATGACGAATAATAACACAGACCTATATCTGAATTTTATCCAGGCTGTCCTCCACCCTGACCTTCCTGCCCATTGCGATGCATAAACGATTGTAACATGTCCATACTCAAATTCTTTCCTCCTGCACCTCCTGCACCGGAGCCAGTGGATCCGCCTCCAAAGGCAGCTCGGTTTTGTTGCATTTGCTGCATTTGAGCCATCTGCTGCTGAAGCGACATGCCCGCTCCTCCTCCCATACCTCCCATGTTACCGGCTGCACTACCTCCACTCATATTTCCTAGATTCCCCGCATTCATACCACCCATACCACCCATATTTCCTCTCATCCCGCTGAACAATGCAGCCATATTGGCGACCTGCTGCTGGTTCGGCTTGTTACCATCCTGACCTGATACTTGTCGCTGCATTCCGGCCATATTCAAACCAGGTGTACCCTGCAGACCACCCTGTATACCTGGCGACATTCCCATCCCCCCAGATTGCTGCATTCGCAATGCCATCGCAGCAGCAGCAGCAGTGATATTCACGCCTCCGGATTTCGGCATCCCAGGTATACCGGCTTGGCCAGCGCCACCAGCACCAGCCCCCCCTTGTGCTTGTGCTTGTGCTTGACGAAGCTGAGCCTGTTTGGTTGCCACAATTGATTTGATTGCCTGCATTTGGCCCTCCGGAGGCATTTGAAGAATCCTGTTTGTTAATTCTGCAGTCACTCCGAATGACCGAAGTAAAGCCATGACATTGGCCGAACCGATATTGGGTCCAGGTCCAGTGCTTCCTCCAACTCCTGTTCCTGGTCCCATACCTCCACCTCCTCCTCCCATAGATAGACCGCCAAGCATACCACCAGGCATCGTAGCCAAGCCTGGTATAGATTTAGGCATTTCAGGTATTCCATTGACGGGGAAGAAGGCTCCGATGAATCCGTGAGGTGGAACCAATGCAAACAAGACATTGTTAGTCTGAGCACCAGAAGGGAGGGTCCAAGAGGAGACGATGTACTAGTAATGTCGAATTTAGAAAAAACGAACGATGCATACCGATATGCAAAGTAGATAAAATAATACTTACATTTTTCGATCCCTGAACGATCGCCTGAATCCCATTGAAAATCTGTTCGTTCATGGCATTCTGTCTAGCGTCGGGATTCCGAGCGTGAGACTTGAGAGTGCAAACGACGGGTCTCATTTTCTTGGCCCACATTTGGAATTCGCGAAGAGTGACAACGGGGTCGCGGGTATGAGTGAGAATCATTTCGGAGGGCCAGGTGTGAGCGCGACTGAAATAAAGTAACAACAATCAGCCAAAATTTACAAAAGAAGTAAGAGAAAAGAAGAGACACAGGCGGCGAAATATAAAAAGCGAAGCCAAACAACAACAAAAATTAAACCAGGATAGGAAATGGATGACTTGCCATTCCAAATGATTCGCGCTCATCGCCATGACCGAGATCTTTCTTGTTGTCACACCACCCTCACCGGAATAGGAAAAGATTCCGGTCCATGCAGGAATACCATCATTCTGTCCTTGAACGCCTGCGCTGGTGGCAGGAGTGGGTACATTAGGTGCACTGAATCCGGGAGGACCTCCAATTATTGCTCCAGCTCCAGTGCCAACAACTCCACCAACCTGTGATTGTTGTCCAGACTGCCCTTGTCCTGGCAGTATTCCTTGCATCCCTTGCGCTTGCAGCTGCGACTGGGGCGTGACACCCGCCGCCGTCAAGCTAGGACTCGCTTGCCCCATACTGCCCATCGCCATATCCCTCGGATGTCCTCTTCCGCCCTGCTCCATAAGCTTTTGCATCTGTAGCGCAGCTTCGGGAGGTAAGTTCGAGTTCGATGAAATCGGTACTCCTGATGTAGTGCCGGGAACGGCAGTGGAGTTGGTCGATGTTACTAGACTAGCATTAGACGACGAAGCTATAGTAGAAGAAGTACTGGAGGCATTGGATGCGTTGGAAGCGGCGTGCTTGATCGGCGATGCTTTGAGTTTGGACTTTGGAGAGGGCTTGACAGTGGGCAATTTCGGTGAGGGTCTAGGGACGGATTTCGGTGATGGTTTTGTCGAAGTGGAAGCTGCGGAAGGAACCAGAGTAGATGAAGAATCAGTCGCTGCCGATGTACCATCATTGGGTTTCGTGGCGGGTAACGAAATGTTAGTGTTTGAGGAAGACGAAGAATTTGGATTAGATTGTGTCGTTTGAGGTTGTGATGATGGATCGGGATTATTGAGGTTGGGATGAATATTACCAGTGGAACCACCAGTACTACTCGTCGAACTCGACGCCTGAGGCTGTCCTAGACTACTAGTCATAGCGTTCAGTATTTGAGCTCCTGCCATTCCAGCTCTCTTTAACGCATTGAGATAGCTATTCGCCATAGTTCTAAATCTCTGGAGCATCGGTTCCCATTGGGCGATCTGCTGTTTGACCGTCTCCGCTTTCGCTGTTTCTCCGTTATTCATCGCCTGCCCCAAGACGGCATCTGTTCTACGACGCATTTCTTCCAATTGTCTCCAGCGCTGAAGTAGTTCGGTAGGTGTCAGATTTCCTATACCTGGCCAGGGTATCTTTTGAGTAGAATTGAGCGGTGGGAGGTTTGCAAGATTCGGAGGCATAAGTTGGGACGGCTGGCCTGCTGGTGGTTGATCCGACGCTCCTGAAGGTTTTGGTTGCGGTGGACCGGACAGACCCAAGCTTGGAGGCTTACTAGAATTGGGGATCGGCGCGGAACTGGGGTTGACGTTTACATTCGTGTTTGGTTTGTTTCGTGGTGGAGACAGTGAAGGAACGTTTGATTGATGCCGCTTTTCGGGCGGCTGCTCTGCGTTATTGATTTGATCGCCAGGACGTTTAACGCCTAGGTATTAGAGGATAATCAGAAGATGATCAGGAATGATATACGAGGAACCGACCTTTCTGTGACAAGCTCAGCGAAACAACGTACGCGACGTGTGGGGCATCGACAGTGAGCCATGATATTGGGGCAGTATTCAAAGTCACAGAAGAATGGATTTCGGGAATTTTTGTATTGTTCTTCGGATTAAGCACGATGGAACTTAGAAGAATGTTGCGCTAGAAGGTTCCGTTAAGAAGTACCTATCTTGAAGGAACAGGTGATTCCCTCACCTTGCTTAATTCTCCCGGTAAGGACTCCCATGTAATTTCGTCTAATGATGGAGACATATTGGCTTGAGGGTGTTTGGTATTATCTGGAAAGGATGCAGTAACGTGCAGGATGTGCGAAGGTGATCTTCGAGGGACCTCAGATAACGAATTAAGTGTATCGAATAACTGTGAAAGCGAATTGGTTAGAAGGCCAATGATCAGTTATTCATGCACGAACCTCGACAGCAGCAACCAAACCCTCCAACATAGCCATACCTCTCGTCCCTCCGCAATGAGTAGTTCCTATCCCAAGCTGATATAATTCATCCGGAACCTTTATCAAATTTGTAACGTCCACGATCTCCGCGAAAAATCGTTTACAGAGCAGCGACGAAGGTGAACTGTCGGGTGGGCCGTAGGTTACCCATGCGATGCGATACTAGATGGAATATGAGAAATCAGGTACTTGAAATATCTCTGGAACTCCGCGTACACCAAGTCCATAATTTATCTGCGATAATCTCTGCACAAACATTCCAAGATACCTTAGGATTGTGAGCCAATTCCCTGCGAGAGCGACAGAAGAGTCCACCACGACGGCAAGGCCGCCAAATTCCAGGTTAGTCTGAGTGATTGAATTCGGAACTGCCATTAGCCTTGGAGTTACAGCTGACGGCAAAGAGAGGTATTTATGTGTGCTCAGCGTGTTGCGATGGTCATTGTTCGAAGACAAGGTATCCGAAGTACTGTGGCGATCACCAACTGCCACAAGCGCTCGATAAATATTTCTTCTCACCCTATGAAGCGATAAGCGCCAGTTCTCATCCTTAATATCTACGAAGACATTATCATTAGCAGAATTTCCTGAAAACCCTACTACAAATCCGAGCATGTGCACTACTAATCGCCTCGATGGTGTTTTTCTCTCAACTTCTTGGTTCGTTATCTTTGAGTAAAATCTATGGCAAAACTGTCACCAATGGCTTTTCTTGACACTCATCATAATCAAGCCTCCCGTTGACTCATATCCACAGCACAATATCATACTAGTAGGCTTGTAGGTAGAATGCGACAAAATTAACGGTGCGCAATCTCGATAAAATGCAGATGAACAACATTCTTGCTGCCTCCGATATTTGTGTTTCTTATCATTTCTTCATAACTTTTCTATCAATATCTTGGGCTTTCAGGAGAGCGTAAAAGTACTCAACAGATCCTATTTTTGTGTTTCCAACAAAACGATATACAAAGTATCATACCACTAGTAACGCTTATTGTCTTCCCAAGATGATACCTGACAATAATTCAACAACCTGAATATTCTTACTGCCTGTGACCTATCTTCGGGACAGGTGCCTCTTCTTTTCGTGTTGTGCATCACGGAGCCTCTAGGGTCTATCATTGCGATCATGAAGCTCCATCGATTGCAGAATTTCGTAATTTCCATGTACGTGCTCACATGTACTATACAACCCTTCGAATTTATGTTCGTGCTTCAGGATTAAACGTCAGACACTCACGTTTCTATACCTTATATGCCAATACTAGCTGAACAATATTCTTTCTGTCTGCTCCCTCCATTTATTGTCTCTAGCGCCTTACCTTCAGACGAGTGCCTGTTGAACCAAAAAAAATAGGAACAAGATGTCAGATATTGAAGTCTTTTAGTTTCTTCAAGATCCTAGATTCCAGGCGAAAGACAAAAACTTGAGATACAGTATTACTTTATTCTCGCACGAGCTTCACAAAAACGTACCCGACGGATCTATGTCAGAAAGTCCTAATAGTATTGGATCACTCAACAGGATATTTCTTTCTAAAGTGTTTGCCAACAATTCCAGGGACCTGACAGTCAATAGATTGATATCGGCGTCTGGTACTAATTTGGGTTTTATACAGCTTGAGCGCATGGTTCCCTAACGATCAGCGAGACAGTCAGGATTAGCAGTGGTTGGAGTCTAGATTCTTTGTCAACCTGGGGCAAAAACGACCAGCATAAATTCAATGTTCACGTCTGTACTTGACCAGTAGCTCGATGTATCCACGAATATCTTGTCCTATCCGATCCAAGAACGATTATATAAAAAGTTCAAATTTGAGGCTGAAGTCGGCGGTTGCAAAAACTTGACAGCAAGCACTGACTTGGGACTCATTGTATGTCTGTCGAAATCAGTTTGATACTCGCTTGACGTTCGTTCGATGACTGACCACTTCTTCAACAGACATGCAGCCTCAATTATCGATTGGAGCCCAAGTCAATTGCTCGGTCATCGGATTACAGGTAAAAACAGAATAGTATTTGGAGGTGTATTTTCTGAAAGTGTCTTGATTATGCGAGCCGTCGTGGGTACCTAAAGAATGTATGAGATGGCCAATTCTTCTGCCCCTTACTTCTCCACACAATTGGCGGGTGTATTTGCTACCCCAAGCGAGGCGGGGTATTCTAAGAGCGGGGTTTGACTTTGAAGCGCGACTGTTCTGAGGACTTGACTGAACCCTGAACCACCACTGATCGGTCATTTGTCCTAACAAACGTTCGACCATCCCCGCATCTCACTGTCCGCATGAGTCCAACTCCGGTAGAGATCTCTTGGGACTTCAAATTCTGGAGTGAAAGGGAGATGGTTCGGGACTGATTGTAAGCAACTTGTTCGGAATGCTTCCCGCCAAGAGCAGCGGAATAACAGGCGCCCGAAGCGATCAGGTTCCGACAACGTAAGCTTTCTGGTACGCTTTTTACCACTTTACAATTCTGTACTTCATAGTTCCCCATAGATTGTGACAATATTATCTATGAATCTGTTTGGATTTTGACAAAAGGCTCCATGTCCATAGTTTCTCCATCAGTGTGGGATAAAGAAGAACAGGAGCAGGGACATATAACAGCCGTGTTTTCGCGCGACTGCGCTGCACCTTCAATAAATCGGTGCCTTGGAATTATTCAACCTATGGATCATGGAGAAACTTAGGAGTTGCAACTTCCGATACCGGTCGTAGCAGACCTATAAAGGCCACCAGTCTTTAAATCCTACTTTTCGTCCGGGTGTACTCATGGTCTCTGCAAAAATCACCCTCGCGGTTCTTTTCGCAGTTTTACCTGCATTCGCTTATCATCCTGGCTTCGGCTTGGGATTTGAACGCCTCGCTCGTCGCGCTGTGAATTCAACGGGAGAAGGTACCAGTAGTGATTCTAATAGCACGCAATGGCCAGCGCGTACGTCTGTTCCCCCTTGCACTACCTTTAATTCAAACTTTCTTGAAATAGCACTCGCTGATGGAGGGAAAGCATGGGCTGCTGCGTTCGCGAAAGCCAAAGCGGCAGTTGCTGAGATGACGGTGGAAGAATTAGTCAATGTGAGTCGAGAGAAATAACGAGCTCGTCATTCATTTCCAATAATTCAATCTTAGGTTACCACTGGAGTCGTCGGCTTGTGTTCTGGACAGACGGGCGCTGTAACTCGATTAGGTATCCCCCAACTTTGCCTTCAAGATGGGCCTATTGGCCCCCGTGGCGTGTATGGATCTTCTCAGTTCCCAGCTGGCATTACTGTTGCTGCTACATGGGATCGGGAGCTCATGTACGCTCGGGCTAGAGCTATGGGGCAAGAGTTCCACGATCAAGGGATTCATGTTGCTGTGAGTTTCTTCTTGTCTCGTGTGTCGTTAATTCGTACTTATAGCTTAATTTCAGCTGGCTCCTGTCACTGGCGGTCGTAAGTTTTGTCTCCTTCTAATAATGAACTCTCGTTTATTCAATAATAATTCCAGCACTGGGGCGTACACCTTTGTGAGTGATATTTCTTTCGGTATAGGCACCTGTAATCATACTTCACATTTATTGCATGAAGGGATGGAAGAGGTTGGGAAGGGACCTTTGCTGATCCCTATGCATGCGGCGAGGCCTCTTACCTATCCGTAAAGGGCATAACCGATGCTGGTGTAGCTACCGTGGCGAAACATGTATGCCCATTTCCTCGTTTCGGCTGTTTCATAAATCGTTGTTGACATTCGTTTCAGTGGATAGCATACGAACAAGAAACGTCGAGAAATATTTACCTCGAATACGAGGGAGGCAAGTGAATCGATTCTTTATCTCTCGACCTGCTCTCATCTATCAGTTAACACCAGTTTCCCAAGCGGATGTTCAATTACCGTAAATTTCAACGATACGTTCCAAAAAATTTTAGCTACTCATGATGCTCTTCCAGAATTTCATCCAACGTCGACGATTTGACTATGCATGAGGTTTACATGTGGTCATTTGCCGAAGCTGTTCGTGCTGGAACGAGCCATATTATGTGAGGGTCATTTGGCATCAAACATCTATTCACTTGCTGAAGCTCTGATGTTATTGTAGGTGTTCTTACAATCGTATCAATAACACCCAGTCCTGCAGCAGCGCGAAGGGACTCAACAATCTCCTTAAGACAGAGCTAAACTTCCAAGGAGGCGTAGTCAGCGATTGGGGAGGACAATGGGACAGTGTAGCATCGGCAGAAAATGGTTTGGACGTGGTGAGTCTATGTTTTGTTTTCTTTCGTCTATAGTGCGCGGTTTACTCAACTCTAAGTTTATTGTGCTTAGTCTATGCCTGGAGCCGGATTTTTGGGTGAATTGGGAGACTTTTGGGGCTCAACCTTAGTTGATTTAATTAACAACGGTACCGTCAGCGAGGTTGTCGTCCAGGACAAAGTGATTCGCTTCTTTACTGCGTACTATCACCTCGGCCAAGATATCGATCCACTACCAACTTTTGTCTATGTAAGCTTCAGCAGCTATCGATTTCGACTACTAAACTGACTTCGTGTCCATACAACAGAATACAATCGGGTCACCTACTTTGAATGCTACTTCTGGGTATCGAAACGTTCGCAAACCAAGCTCTGCAGAGCTCATAAAGGAGATAGGATCTGCTAGTGTAACTCTCCTCAAAAATACAGGTAGCCTGCCGTTGAAGCATCCTCAGCGTATCGCAGTACTTGGTACGTCTTAATTTTAATCTTGAGATTCGTATTTGAAACTTATCTGCTCTAGGAAACGATGCTACCGATAATGTCCTCGGTCCAAATGCTTGCGGTTTAGGCAACAGTGCTTGTGATATCACCAATCTTGTATGACTTGTTCTTCAATGCAACGCGATCTCATCGCTGCTTTTATTGTTATTGTTGATCTATTTCTCTTCAGAATGGTACGCTGTCCACAGGAGGCGGAAGCGGTTCAGCCTTGGCACCTTACATCATAACTCCTCTGGATGCACTCCAGAAAAGGGCTATTGAAGACAATGCCGAGGTTCGGTGCTCATGATTTCTTCTCTTCTCGTTACTCATGATGTCTTCATTATTCCCCAGATCGCTGCAGTCGTCGCAAACAGCACCACCACCATTGGCGCAGAAGACGCAATTGCCTCCCTCCTTCCTGACGCCGACGTGACTCTAGTCTTCCTCAACAGATATTCCGGGGAGGGCGCAGACATACCTGATTTTGAACTTGCAGGTGACGGCGACAATCTCATGGATTTAGCCGTCACGTACTCCTCCAACGTCGTTGTAGTTATCCACACGACCGGCGTCGTCAATATCGAAAAATGGGTCGATAATCCCAATGTGACCGCCATCCTCGTTGCGTACCTTCCAGGACAAGAGGCTGGGAGCAGCTTGGTGCCTGTCTTGTATGGAGATGTTGCGCCTAGCGGAAAGCTTCCTTTTACTTGGGGGAAGAGTACCGACGATTATCCGGTGAGCTCCGAGACTGTATCTCCGCGATCATATATTTACCTGTATGTGATTATAGCCGAACGGTGTTGCATACACTGATGCGTATTCACCTCAAGCAAATTTCACAGAGGGAGTATTGATCGACTACCGCTGGTTTGACCAGAAGGGTATCACTCCTCGATATGGTACGTGTTTTTCGACGTACCCTGTTGTCAAAAATCCGAACTCAATCTTCTTTCAGAGTTTGGATTCGGTCTATCCTACACGACTTTCAGCTACTCTGACTTAATTGTTGACCAGGGTCGATGGGCAGAAGATTACTCCTCTGTGATGGACACAGCGGAGCCGTTTGCAGGATGGGACGGTTCAAATTCCCTTTACGATGTACTATTCACTGTCTTTGCCACTGTGACTAACACCGGAAACGTTACCGGTAGTGAAGTTGCCCAATTGGTTTGTATCTATCCTCCTTCGAACGAGCGCGTTAGTTTATTCTTACTTTTTACAGTATATCTCCATCCCGGGAGACAACCAACCTGTTCGCCAGCTACGTGGTTTTGACAAAGCCAAGGATCTGGCTGCTGGAGACTCTGCTGTCGTCTCATTCCCTGTTCGGCGCAAGGATGTCAGTTCGTGGTCTGTTGTTGGCCAATATTGGTTTGTGCCCCAGGGGACTTTTGGAATTTCCGTGGGTGGAAGTTCTCGCAACCTTCCTCTGGTGAGTGTTCTGTCATGCTATTATCATCTTTCTCGTAAGCTCACTGAGCTCCCAGAATATCACCTGGACACCTTAATGTGTAGTAGATAGTTACACCATGTGGTATACAGTAACATTTTGAACAAAGCGCGAAAGGCAAAATCGATTTGAATGCTATTCGTGGCATAATGAGCGTCTAAGCATCTTGGCCACGACCCGTCAAGATTATCTACCTCTATTATTGCATCCGTGTTTAACCTCCAGGAATTACTCTATGGCTCATTTTGAGGGTTCTGAACCCTTGGATGACTTGGTCGCTGTCAACGACATGGAACAATCTGATCCTTCGTCCCAGCCATTCGCTGTACCAGAACCCCAGTAAGACCTACTCCGGCCTCAAGTTAATGCTGCGAAGTCGAGGTCTCCCGAAGAATCGCGACAATTCTTTGGAATGAAGAAAATGCATCGTGTGCCGCAAGGTCAGTGCTGGGTGCAATTAAATACCTAATGATTAATCCTACCTTCAGAGTAGATGTCACAAACGATGATTACGAGCAAAGATTTCCTGTAGATGCTATATTTGAAGAAGCAGGGCCAAACGCTCGTGTCTGGCGCACTTATCTCTGCGAGAGTGCTGCATTCGACGAGAATATGATAGGCGAAGTAATGGATGTCTGGATGCGTAGTTGGTTTTCGTGCGTGCACTACTTCTTAAACAACTTTCCTTTCACTGAACCCAACTTAGGCTGGTCTTTTCTCTGCGGTTGTCACATCATTCCTTGTTCAGACCACTCAAAACCTCCAACTCAGTTCTTCTGATGTCTCTGCATCTCTATTAGTTGAACTAGTGGCTCTGCAGCGTGCTGTTGCTGCAGGTCCCAATGTCAGCACTGTACCCGAATCACAGTTGACTCCAAGAACCCCGTTTGCGCCTAGTGCCATTGACATCTGTGTGAATGGTTTATAGGTGGTCAGTTTAGCTTTGAGCCTGACTGTTGCACTTGCTGCTGTTCTAGATAAACAGTATTTACATCATTATATTGCTATTGATTCCGGACAGCCAGAGATAAGAGCCATCTGCGCCACTTCAGATATAGAGGATTTGAGAATTGGCAAGTCAAGAACATTGTGGGATCCTTGCCTGTGATCATGCATACATCTTTGGGATTATTTCTATCTGGGCTCATACTTTTTTTGATTCCATTACAAGTCTCATTGGCATGTATCATAGGCCTCATCACATGTATTGTGTATGGTCTTTATGGTATCAGCAATGTGTTATGAAAGTGTCTCTTTTTATTATTCTTTTCTTTCCTTTACTTACCTAATCACTAAAGTGCTTACACCAGTGCTCATTATATTTTCATTTCTGTCTAGATGACATGCGTCAACTGTATTGTTCTCATGTTGTTGTTTCATCTATATGCAACTCTCTTGTGCTTGTCAGCTTGTTGATAGGACATCATCATTATTGTCCCACCATCACATTTCTTTTATATTGCCTTATTGTTTACTCACCAAATACCTACAGCTTTACTTATGGATATGGATGACTCTTATTGTGTATCCTCACGGTTATGGCATGAGATACTTCTCACAGCTTCATATCCCATATGTATATAAGACATAGGATTTTGTAGTTATATTCCTTAGCTCTATTCTTGTCTATCCTCCTTGGTAGCTAGATCTGTATTGGGTTGTTATTTCATCCTCATTATCTTTTCACCCTCTTGCTCATGGACTATCATGTGATGCATGGCTGTCTCTTGTGAGAGCTAGCGAGTCACTGACAGAAGAATAGAGCTTCTACCACATACCACCTGTTACAAATATTTTTACAAACTTGCCTAGGATTCAACATACTGTTGGAAACTAGTTATCTTTGATACATTACACATTTCCATTTTACAAAACATACTTACCTCTTTACCATAAACCACCATGACCACCTGTTTGATACACACTCCCGACCTTACTACTACCCCTGCTGCTTGCTGGGCATTTGTCAATACACCAGGAATGATGATGGAGACTGCTACATACCAACCATGGCAACAAAGGATGAGGGCCTATGCATCCAAACTGATGGACACTAAACAGGTTGAGAACATTTATCACCTAACCACCATAATCATGCCCTTCATGGTTGGAGGAAAGGCTAATAAATGGGCTCAGGTTTACACCAATGACTATTTTGATATTGACAAGGGCATATGGGATATCACAGGGAAAGAACTCTTTGATGACATGGATAAGGAATTCACTAGTGCTGCCAGGGAGAAAGAAGTCCAGGACAAACTAACCTATATCTGACAGGGGAAGATGTCCACTGGTAACTTCTTCAAAGAATTCGAGTTGTTGCTGAAGGATGCGGGCTACAACAAGGATGATTCACATGTTTTTACTCTGGTGGAGAGGGCTGTTGACCATACCCTCATGTATGTCATCATAAAGGACCAAACAGAGCCCTTTGTGGATTACAGGGAGCTGAAGAAAGTCATCATGGGTGCCAACAATGTAAGGTGACAATAAATGGATGTTATATCTATGCAAAACTAAGTCTTTATGAGGTTTCGTGATTCATTCCGCTACTTTGAGATATCACTTATATCCTATTACCACTATGCAATTACTTCACGAAGGATTCCTGATGTGAAGCACTCACTCATCATCTGTTATCATCCTTATTGAATTCACACTATTCCTTTTATATCTTTTCCTTTGTTCTTTACTTATGAGCTAACCCATTTGGGCATGGCATCGCTTCACGATCCTGACTTACCTTTAGTATAAAGCAACGGTATCAAATAGGTAGTTCCTCAGTTTAAATATCAACCTTAATAGCACTTTGATAGTGATACCATTTAATCAATTATCCATATCATTGTTTTAACATCCCTTCTGTCAGGACATTCCATGAAGGTCATTGTGAACAGAACATGTTTATCTTTCTTCTTTATTGGACATGCAAAGTGTCGAGGACTTTACCAATAGTGGAGTCAAGGTCCGACTAAATGTCAGCGACTCGCTAGCTCTCACAAGAGACAACCAGGTGTCACACGATAGTTGATGAGCAAGAGGATGAAAAAATGATGGAGATAGACAAAACAACCCAATACAAGTCTAACTACTTGTTATGATCGTGCACAAAGGGATCGTCGGAAATGATCGCGGGATAATTGCGGGGAAATTACAAAGGAAAATACTTTGTGAGGTAAAACAATCCTAGACAATGTAGTCGGACCTTGACTCCACTATTAGTAGAGTCCTTGACACTTCGTGTGTCCGCAAGAGAAGAAAGGGAAACATGTTCCATTCACAATGACCGTCGCAGAACATACTGACAGAAGGGATGTTAAAACAATGATATGGTTAAGTGATTAATTGGTATCACTATCAAAGTGCTATCAAGGTTGATATTTAAACTGAGGAACTACCTATTCAATACCATAGCTTTATACTAAAGGTAAGTCAGGATCGCAAAGTGATGCCATGCCCGAATGGGTTAGCTCGTAAGTAAAGAACAAAGGAAGGGATATAAAAGGGATAGTGTAATCCGATAAAGATGATGAGAGATAATGATAAATGGCTTTGCATCAGAATTCCTTTGCGAAGTAATTGCGTAGTGGTAAAAGGATATAAGCAATATATCTAAGTAGCAGAATGGTTCGCGAAGCTTTGTGAGGACTTAGCTTGCATATATATAATACTACTGAGGAGAATAGACAAGAATAGAGCTAAGGAATATAACTACAAAATACTAAGTCTTATATATGAATGGGATATGAAACCATGAGGATCTACAATAAGAGTAACTCATATCCATAAGTAAGGCTGTAGGTATTCAGTGAGTAAACAATAAGGCAATATATAAAGAAGCATGGAGGTGGGACAATAGTGATGACATCCTGTCAATGAGCTGACAGGCATGAGAGAGTCATGCATAGGTGAAATGACAATGCAAGAACAATAAGGTTGACACATGTAATCTAGATGAAAATGAAAATATAATGAGTGCTGGTGTAAGCACTTTAGTGATCAGGTAAGTAAATAAAAGAAAAGGAAAAGAATAAAGAAAAGAATAATGAAAAGAATGTTTTGTGACACCATCAAGATGACTGGGTAGAGCACTTGTCAATGGCGGAGTTTGTGATTAACTCCTGCACCCACTCTGCACTTGGAATGTCCCCCTTTGAACTCACCTATGGTTACCTCCCCCTATTTAACATTCCCATTGGACAATGGAGTGTGTGGTGACAAATGAAGAAAGTACAGAGGAAGCACAGGTGCAAGCACAGGTGCAAGCACAGGTGCAAGCACAGGTGCAAGCACAAGCTGAGGTAAGGAGTGGAGCTAGCACCACACATGAAAGCTGAAAGAGATAGTGATCAAGACAACAGCAATAGTGCAAGGACCAATCACTAGGGTCGCACAAGGAAAACTAGTTCCAAAGACCAAGTAAGTATATTGAGTGTGAGCAAAGATACAGGTACTAACCTAGTTCCAAAGACCAAGAGGTCAAGATGGCGAACTAGGTGTCAACTATTGTACTATATATATAAGTGTCTGGATGAGTAAGCGACAGCACGGGAAACCAATAGAAGTATTTGGAACATGATAGAAGGCTCTGAAGGATGATAGAAGAAAGTAGGAGGATATGGAAGGGAGTAAAAGAATCCAAACAGTAACAAAGATAGAGAAAGGAGGAAATGTAGGAAAAGTGAAGTAAGTACTGCATCCTGTGTAGCATGTCACAACAGAGTGGGATTCCAGCAGTAGATAATCACATCCAAATACTTTGAGATGCATGACAGGATGCTGGGGCAGCACTACATCTGGGGAAAAGATGGCAAAAGGAAAACTATGAATGAGGAAAATGAAAGGCACATGAGTTCCAAGTGGGAGATCAGGTTTGGCTAAGTGCAGAAGACATCAAGCTCCAACTTTCCAGTGAGAAACTTGGGAACTGACAGTTAGGACCATACACTATTTTGGAGAAGGTTGGCCCTCTGGACTACCATTTGGACCTTCCATTGTTGCTGGACCACATCCACCCCACGTTCCATGTTGATAAATTATACCCTTAGAGAGGAAACACCATCAACAGCCAAATCACAACACCACCAGAACCAGTATACCTAGAAGATGAGGACAAACTGGAGTATGAAGTTAAGGACATCTTGGACAGTTGGGTTAGGTGGAAGAAGTTAGAGTATTTGGTAAAAAGCTATGATGCAGGACACAACTCATGGGAACCTGCACAAAATCTTCAATATGCACTGACCATGGTCTGAAAATGCCACAAAAAGCACCCCCAGGTGGTGAAAGCTTGACCATCGAGGGCAATGGTCATAAGGAGGGGGGTAATGTCATGAAGTGAGCCACCCCTATCATTTTCCTTTCTTTACAATACACCATCCAAGCCCCCCTTACCTACAATAATTGTTTCAGAACCTTCCATCCTGTTCTATCAGCTCTATTCCATTCCTTGTGCTGTCAGCGACTCGCTAGCTCTCACAAGAGACAACCAGGCATCACATGATAGTCAATGAGCAAGAGGATGAAAAAGTGATGAGGATAGATAAAACAACCCAATACTAGTCTAGCTACCAAGGAGAACAGACAAGAATAGAGCTAAAGAATATAACTACAAACTACTAGGTCTTATATATGTAGGGGATATGAAACCGTGAGAGACATCTCATATTGTAACCATGAGGATATACAATAACAGTTGTTTGTACCCATAAGTAAAGCTGTGGGTATTTGGTGAGTAAACAATAAGGCAATATAAAATAAATGCAATGGCAGGACAATAGTGACGATGTCCTGTCAACGAGCTGACAGGCATGAGAGAGTTGCATATAGGTGAAACGGCAATGCGAGAACAATAAGGTTGATGTGTGTAATCTAGATGGAAATGAAAATATAATGAGTGCTGGTGTAAATGCTTTAGTGATTAGGTAAGTAAATAAGAGAAAAGGAAAAGAATAATAAAAGAAAAGAATGATGAAAAAGAATGTTTTGTGACATTACCCCCTCCCTAGAGTGTGAGTTCCACAAAGTGCTTGTCATCAAACAAAATTTTCAGAGGGTAAATGTGGTGTTGTTGTTTTGGTATCTGGCAGGGGCATAGGTCGGAATAATTTGGTAGGGAATAAGGAAATAGGAATTTCAAGTCAATTCAGGGTGGCAGGCTTGGGTTTAGTCGGGTTCTTATCATGAAATTCCTTCAACAAATCAGAGGAATGTGTGATGTTGGACTGAGGTTCCTAAGTGTCTTTGTGTGGTCCGTACCCTTGCCATCTGACTTTGTACTTGATTCCCCTTCCTACCGTTCGTGAGTCAAGGATCTCCTTGGCTTCAAACTCTTCTTCTTCTCCTATAATGACAGGAGATGGTTGGGTGTTTCATGGTTGAGAGGGAAATTGTGGTTCTCTGTGGGGGGTGAGGAGGACTTCATTGAAGATGTTATGAATGTGCTTCTATGTTGAGGGAATATCTAGTTTATAAGAGCTAGTGCCTACTTTCTTCTGGACTATAAACAGTCCAAACTGTTTGTCACCTAACTTTTTCATCAGCTGATCTGTTGCTAAGTTAGTTCCTTCAAGCCAAACCTTATTGCCTGGCTTATACTCTACCCCAACTCTTTGCTTCTTGTCATAAAACTTCTTCATATCATCATTAGCCTTTCCTAAGGCTGCTCCTACTTCCTCCTGAACCTTCTTCACTCCATCTGCAAATGCCTGTGCTGTGGGATTGTCCAAAGTCATTTGAGGTGCCATACCTTTATAGGGGTGTCTGCCATTGTCAGCATAGAAGGGGGATACTTTTGTCATGGAATGTACTCTATCATTGTAAGTGAACTCTGCAAGCAGTAGCCATTCATGCCAGTCATTCTGATGATAATTAATGAACAGACGGAGATAATATTCAATTTCCTGATTGTTCATTCTGTCTGGCCATCAGTCTGGGGATGGTATACTGTAGTGTAGTTCACTTTGATTCCTAGTAGTTGATAAAGTTCCTTCATGAATCAGGAATGATATTGGGGTCCTTGATCATGAATGATTTTCCATGGTATACTGTGAATGGAAAAGATATGGTCGCAGTGGATTTTTGCCATTCCTTCCAATGTAACTGTAGTATGCAACGGAACTAGCCATAATCTCTTGGAAAAGTGATCAACAAACACTGATATGGCATTGTAACCCCCCAACTCTGGCAACTCCCCTATCATGTCAGTACCAATTATTTGCCAAGGCTCCATTGGTACTAAGTGTGGATGTAGTTGTCCCACCAGTTTGGTGCAATGAGCTGTTGTAGCCTGGCATTTTCCCAACCTTTGACGTATTTCCTGGCATCTCTTGTAACTCCTGGCCACCAGTAGTCTTGAGTGATTAGTTCCATGGTTTTATACTGTCCAGGATGTCCTGCTAGTGGCATGTCATGGTACTGAGTGGATCACTTTGGACCAGAGTAGGCAGTTTTTTGGTACATAAATGCGCCCTTTCCATGTAATAACTTTGTCGGTTTCAGTCCACTCAGGATTTTTGGCAGCTAGGGCATCCTGTACAAGTCAATCTACCTGGTTTCTACTTGTGGTGACGAAGGGGAAAAGCACAGAGAAAGCACAGGCTCGAAGCACAAACCGAAGTGAGGGGTGGGGCTAACACCACACACGAAGGCTGAAAGATAGAATGATCAAGACAGCAGTGATAGCGCAAGGCCAATCACTAGGGTCGCACAAGGAAAACTAGTTCCAAAGATCAAGTAAATATATTGAAGATAAATGATGATACAAGTACTAACCTAGTTCCAAAGACCAAGAGGTCAAGATGGGGAACTAGGTGTCAGCTTACTGTACTATATATACAAGTGTCTAGCTGAGTAAGCGACAGCGCAGGAAGTTGATAGAAGTATGCAGAATGATGTAGAAGGATGCGGAAGAGTGTAGCTGGATCCAAATAGTAACAAAGATAAAGGAAGAAGGAAATATAGGAAAAATGAAGTAAGTACTGTATCCTGTGTAGCACATCACAACATTACCCCCCTTCTACAGTCGATGTCCCAGCGACTATTTCAGTGAGGTTTTCATAGGGTTGCCAGGGTAGAGAGTGGAAGATGGAGGCTGAAATTTTTCATGGTGCATTTGAGTGTTTTGCATAGAAGTCTGCAATTGCCTCGTCGCTTGTGCCAACTAAGTTCTCTTCATGCTCCCAACTATTGTGGCCCTCATCGTACCCCTTCCACTTTACCAGGAATTGCAACTTTTTCCGTCATCCAAAGATCCGGCTGTCCAGGACCTCCTCCACATTGTAGAACTCCTCTCCCTCCACAATTTCGGGTTCCAGTGGTGGTGGCTCAATTCCCTTGACCTCGTTCCCTTTCCAGGGAGACAGACGGTTGGTGTGTATGTTGTCGTGGATCTTCATCCAGGTCGGTAGGTGTAATCAATATGTGAGCGGGCCCGTTTTCTCTGCAACTTCAAATGGACCTAGGCATTTGCTCCCCAATTTCTGGTTCTTTTGTCGTACTTTTAATTTGCTCAGGGATAACCAAACCGGTTGTCCTACTTCGAATTCCTGTACTTTTCCCTTTACTCCCTCTCGGATGCACTCCTTGCTCATCCATAGTGCTGCTTCTGCATCCTCGCGTGCATGCTGGAGCAGTTCTAGCCAGCGCTCAATGGATGGGTATTTTGTCTCAACACCATTTGGAATGGTGAACTCAGGGGTGTAACCATAAAGTGTTTCGAAGGGGGAATGGCTGTGTGCGGAGTGGATGCGAGCATTCATGACAAACTCAGCAGTAGGGATTAGGAGGTCCCAGTCATCCTGTCAGCAACTTATGTACATGCGAATGTAATGTTCAATTTCCTGGTTGGCGTGCTCTGTCTGTCCATTTGTCTCAGGGTGATAAGCTGTGGTCAGGGCGGAGTCGATTCCTAGTCGCTTCAGTAGTTGTCACATAACGTCTGCTGCAAATTGGGGTCCTCTATCGGAGATGAATCGACGAGGTAGGCCATGTAAGTGGAAGATTTCTTTATAAAAGAAATCTGCTACTCCTTCTGCAGTTATCTTGGTTGTACAGGGGAAGCAGTGAACCATCTTTGTGTAATGGTCAACAAAGGTGATGATCGCATTATGGCCATCCTGTGTCATAGGCAGTTCCCCAATAAGATCCATACCAATGTCCTGCCAGGGTCCTTCCGGTACAGGGAGAGGTTGAAGGGGTGAAGAGTGGTGGGGGTTTTGTCACAAAGAGGTGACGACGGTGGCGGAGCGGAGCGGAGACTTAGGCGGGAGCGGACAACTGGTCCCAACGACAAAGTTATATTGATAATAAATACAAGTAAGTAAGTTAAAGACATACCTGGTCCCAACGACAAAGAGGTCAAGATAAGGGACCAGGTTGTGGGGGCTGGCTTATATATACAAGGTGGAGCGTGGGAACTATGAGATAATACTGTATAGCTCAGGCACAAGGAATGGAACGGAACTAATAGAATGGAATGGAATGTTCCGGAATGATTATTGTAGGTAGGAGGGCTTGGATGGTGTATCGTAAAGAAAGGAAAATGATAGGGGTGGCTCACTTCATGACATTACCCCCCTCCTTATGACCATTGTCCTCGATGGTCAAGCTTTTGCCGCCTGGGGATGCTTTCTGTGGAATTTTCGGACAGTGGTTGGTGCATGCTCAAGATTTTGAGCGGGTTCCCATGAGTTGTGTCCTGCGTCATATCCCTTCCACTTTACCAAGTACTCTAACCTCTTCCACCTAACCCGACTATCCAAGATGCCCTCAACTTCGTACTCTGGCTCGTCTTCATCTTCTAGGTATACTGGTTCTGGTGGTGTTGCAATTTCGCCATTGATGGTGTTCCCTCTCCAAGGGTACAGTTTATCAACGTGGAATACTGGGTGGATGCGGTCCAGTGACAGTGGGAGGTCCAGGCGGTAGTCCAGGGGACCAACCTTCTCCAAAATGGCGTAAGGTCCTAGCTGTCGATCCCCAAGTTTCTCACTGGAAAGTTGGAGCTTGATGTCTTCTGCGCTTAGCCAGACCTGATCTTCTACTTGGAACTGATGTGCCTTTCGTTTTCCTCGTTCATAGTTTTCCTTTTGCCATCTTTTTCCCAGGTGTAGAGCTGCCCCGGCATCCTGTCGCACCTCTCGAAGGATCTGAATGCGATCATCCACTGCTGGAATCCCACTTCGCTGACCAACGGGAATGTTAAATAGGGGGAGGTAGCCGTAAGTGAGCTCGAATGGGGAGATTCCAAGTGCAGAGTGGGTACGTGAGTTAATCACAAACTCCGCCATTGGCAAATGCTCTGCCCAGTCATCCTGACGACGTCCCACATACAGCCGGAGATACTTTTCGACTTCTTGGTTTGCCCGCTCGGTTTGCCCATTCGCTTGGGGGTGGTATCCCGATGTGAGATTGGATTTGATTCCCAGGCGGGAGAGTAGTGATCGCATGAGCTTTGCTGCAAACTGGGGTCCTCGGTCTGATACAAAGCGGAGGGGGAGGCCATGGAGGCGGAAAATTTCGCGGTAGTAGATGTCAGCGACACCTGCTGCTGTGATTGATGTGGTACAAGGGATTGCGTGGATTTGTTTCCCGTAGAGGTCGGTGCAGACAAGGATGGCATCGTATCCTTGTGAATTGGGCAGCTGTGTGATCAGGTCAACTCCCACTTCTTCCCACAGACCTGCTGGGACATCTAGGGGTAGTGTTACTGCTCATGGGTGTCTCTGTATCTTTTTCCTAGCACAAGTTTCGCATCCTTCCACATACTTTTCTACAAAGGATCGCAGGGTGGGCCACCAAAAGTGGGTGCTAACGAGATCGAGGGTGTTGTGAAGTCCGGGGTGACCAGCGGAGGGGTTGTCGTGGCATTGTTTGAGTACTTCTGTCCGTAGGTCATCCTCTGGTGGGACATATACCCTACCTCGGTGGTACACCAGTCCGTTATCCTCCTCCCATTCTGCTATCCCATTGGCCAAGCGTTGGAGGCCGCTCCTCCTGAGCTCTTCCAGTCCTTCGAGTACTTGGGCCTCTCTTTGCGAGGCCTTCTGGATGCGGTCCTCCAACGGGTTCTGTAGTGAGGCTGCTGCCACTTGCATAAAGTGGGCTGGTTTCAGAACGGTCTGTTGTCGGTTGTCTTCACTGTCCAACACCTGATGCGTTGCCATGCGAGACAGAGCATCTGCCTGTGTGTTTGCCTTGCCTGGGCGGTGAGTCAGCCGGAAGTCGAATCGGGATAACCATAGTGCCCAACGCGCTTGTCGTCAGCTAAGGTCCTGTGCAGAGCGCCAGAATTCCAGGTTTGCATGGTCGGTGATGATCTCGAAGGTCTGCGGTGATCCTTCCAGGAAGCTTCTCCAGTCCTTTAGTGCTTCAATGATTGCCAGCATCTCCCGGTCATAGATTTCGTAGTTTCGTTCGGCTGGTTGCATGGAGGCTGATCGAAATGCTACTGGGTGCCACTGACCATCGTCTTGTTTCTGCATTAGAGCTCCTCCTGTGGCAAAGCCTGATGCATCTACCTCGAGTTGTGTGAGCCTGTTGGGGTCCCAGAGTGCCAGTACCGGAGCTGTGACAAAAGCTTCCCTTAGGGTGTCGAATGCTTGCTGCTGATGTGTTCCCCAGTTGAAGCCTGAGTCTTTCTTGGTTAGGTCATTCAGAGGGCGTGCTATGCGGGCAAAGTTCTGTATGAATCGACGGTAAAAGTTGGCAAAACCTAAGAATCCTCGCAGCTCTCGCAGGTTCTTTGGAGTAGGCCAGTCACGAACTGCAGTCACTTTTACCGGATCCATGCGCACTTCCCCTTCTGATATCACTAGTCCCAAGTACTCGATCTGAAGCTCCTCGAACTCACATTTTTCGGGTCGTAGATAGAGGTCATGTTTCTCTAGCCGTTTTAGTACATCCCGCACTATCTGCCGGTGTTGTTGTAGCTCGTTACTGAAGATAAGGATGTCATCTAGGTACACTGCTACTTTCCCCGCTGCCACTAGGTCTGAAAAGATGGAATTCATGAGTGCTTGGAAGGTCGCTGGGGAGTTGGTGAGACCAAAGAACATTACACTGGGTTCGAATAACCCTCGGTTGGTTGCGAAAGCAGCCTTCCATTCATCACCCTCCTTAATTCGGACATTGTTGTAGCCCCATCTGACATCAAATTTGGTGAAGTACCGTGCCCCCTGCAGACGGCTGACGATGTCAGCAACCAGTGGGAGAGGATAGCGGTTCTTTAGGGTTACTTGATTTAGTTTCCTGTAATCCTGTACAAAACGGAGCTTCCCGTCCTTCTTCTTCACAAAGAAGACAGGTGAAGACAGTGGCGATTTTGAGGGGCGAATGTAGCCTTTTCGGAGGTTGTCATCCAGAAAACGGTCGAGTTCGCCTTGTTCGTTCAATGACATTGGGTAGACTTTCGTACGCATGGTTTCGGGTGCTCCTGGGATCAGTTCAATGGCGTGATCCCAGGGTTTGTGTTCAGGGAGACGTTCTGAGGCCATTTCAGAGAATACCTTTTTGAAATCCCTATAGGGCTCTGGGATCATTTCTTCGAAGGTTTTCACGGGTTTTGCTTTGTAGGCCTGCTCCGCTAGCTGTTGGGAATATGTGAATCCTGCTGCGCACCAGACCTCTTCTGTTTGTTCGTGTAGGATGCCTGACTTCACCCATGCACGCCGGGTTTGTCGGTTGGCTCGAATGCAGTGTATCGGCGACTCATCTGCCTCCTCTTCCTCTGCTAAGTTCAGTGGGGTTTCGGGAGTGATGACTGTTTCAATTTCCTCCACAGTGTCTTGTTCTTCTACCTCCTCTATCGTTGTCCGTTGTGGTCTAACCGAGAGTCGTCCCTTCTCCCAGTCAATATCTGGATTGGCTTTACGTAGCCAGGGGAGTCCCAGGATTAGGTCTTCACTTCCCAGATTGGTTATCAGCAAATCTGTCCACCGTTCTTGATTATCGACAGTCAGGGCTAGACGTGCAAAATGCGTAATCTGCCCTGCTCGGTTAGCAGATCCATCAATGTTAAAGACCCCAATGGGTTTCCTGAGTGGGAAGATCCTTACTTGGTGGCGGGTGACAAACTCCTGATTCAGGAATAGAGCCGTGGCTCCAGAATCAACCATGGCCGCAGTTGCTATACTGTGATTTCTTCCTCTTAATTTCGCGTTAATTCGGAAGTGTGACGAATTGGAGTTCAATTCCGAAATATTAGATATGGTACATGAGGGTAGAGAATCATATGTGGACGTAGCATGTATAGCAAATTGGTTTACGGGTACTCTCGGTGCGGCCGAGACGGGTACCCGCTTTAAAAACCCTCCTGCGAGCCTGAAGCGGGGGCCATGGCATTGGCTCTGTTCAGGAGTTCTTGGAGCTGGGCAATTTGGATGGAGAGGTCGGGGGTAGCTGGGGACTGGGCAATAGGGGCAGGAGCAGGGGCCGGAGTGGAAGCCGCAATTTGGACAGGTTCATTGGGAAAGAGAGTGAAAGGCGTTGAAGAGGAGGCTGCGACTTGTTGACGGCGGGGTTGTTGACGCTTACCCCGGCCGCGTTCTAGACCCATGAATTTATCCTGGCAGACTGACTCTAAATGACCTCGTCGCCCACAGTAGCGGCATACTGTGTCCTTGTACGAGCAGTTCCTCTTCTCATGACTCTGTGAACCACAACCGTAACACCTGCCTCTCATCTGGGCCACGAAGCTTTCTCTACTGTTGCCGTTGGTATGCGTGGCATCAACGTCCATAGCATGGGAGTTGGCAGGGGGAGAGGAGATGTGAGAGGTACCCTGATTACGGCCTGTCATGGTGGGGTCATGCAAGAATACGTCTACCGAGATTGCTCGCCTGATTGCCTCCTCTAGTGTAGGGGCTAATCCCTGAGCTATGTTGACCACGATGAGATTTTGTCGAATCTCTGGGTTGAGGCCACTGTGAAAGCGTTCTCGTAGGTCGATATCTGAGAGCCCAGTTCGATCGCCGATGTCTTTGAAGTTCTGTGCAAATTCTGCTACCGTTTGACCTTTTGCTTGCCTGAGATGCTGGATTGCATTCCGGGCTTCCATGCCTGCGTCAATGGATTCGAATCGGAGGGTGAAGGCTGTTTTAAAGTCTTCCCATCGTCCATTAAACGGTTGTTGGTGATGACTGAATTCCAAGAGGTATGGGGTGGCCCAATCAGCAGCCTTTCCCGAGAAGAATCCTAGAGCCGCCTTAATCAGTTTCCCTTCGTTGTCCTTCAAATCCGGTTGTTCCACTGCCCAGCTCTGATACTGAGCAATGAAGCGACGGGCTTCCGCACTACTCGAGCCTTTGAAGAGCTCGGGTTTATTCATGCTCGACTTGGCTGCAGCTCTGTGAAGGTTGGCTGTGAGCTGAGTCACCTGCTCGATAAGCTGTGCCATGAGCTGATTTGTGTTGACTTCAGAGGTCGACATAATGGATGGGGGTGCAGTGGGAGTAGGGATAAGGATGGGTGTGATCACGGTACCGTCGGAAAGGTTCTCCTCTTCACTGATGGAGTTGGCAGCAGCGTTCGGACAGGGTTGAGAACTGCAATCAGCCCAGGAGCTGCTTTTGCTGCGGTGGATGTGGGTTTGGTCTTTAGTATCAAAAGCGTGTGGGTAGACAGAGCAGTCGATAGCTTGGGCGGGCAGGCTTGGTGCGGAGGTGTCTGTAGACGTGGTGGAAGCGGAGCCTGCAAGGATAACCTAATCGGTAGGCTATCAGTGCAGTAAGGGATCTTGACCTAATGTCACAAAGAGGTGACGACGGTGGCGGAGCGGAGCGGAGACTTAGGCGGGAGCGGACAACTGGTCCCAACGACAAAGTTATATTGATAATAAATACAAGTAAGTAAGTTAAAGACATACCTGGTCCCAACGACAAAGAGGTCAAGATAAGGGACCAGGTTGTGGGGGCTGGCTTATATATACAAGGTGGAGCGTGGGAACTATGAGATAATACTGTATAGCTCAGGCACAAGGAATGGAATGGAACTAATAGAATGGAATGGAATGTTCCGGAATGATTATTGTAGGTAGGAGGGCTTGGATGGTGTATCGTAAAGAAAGGAAAATGATAGGGGTGGCTCACTTCATGACAGGTTTAGGCGTTTGCGTTGGCAGTGATCACATCTGTCGACGTACTTGTCCACAAAAGAGTGCATCCCAGGCCACCAGTACAGTCTGCTGACTAGTTCCAGGGTACCGTGCATCCCTGGATGACCTGCAGTGGGTGCGTCATGACAGTGTTCCAGGATTGTTTTTCTTAGCGCGGTATCTGGGGGAACATAGACTTTGTTGCAGTAGTAAACCAAACCATTTTCTTCTCTCCACTTGGCTGGACCACTAGTGAGACTCTGGGGACCTTTGATACCTTTCAGACCATCCAGTACTTTGGCCTCTCGGTTGCTGATCTGCCGAATGCGGTCGAGGAGGGGGTTATGGAGGAGGACCATGGTTGCCGCATTAAGGAAGTGTTCCGGTTTTAGCACAATCTGTTCCCTGTTGTCCTCTGCATCAGTGACCTGGTGCTGCACCATACGTGACAGTGCATCAGCTTGAGTGTTAGCTTTGCCTGGGTGATGTTTCAGGTGGAAATCAAACCGAGAGAGCCATAGTGCCCATCGTGCCTGTTGACGACTGAGGTCCTGGGCTGTCTTCCAGTATTCAAGGTTCTGGTGGTCAGTTATGATCTCAAAGGGTTCCGGGGATCCTTCTAAGAAGCTTCTCCAGTCTTTCAATGCCTCGATGATGGCCAGCATTTCCGGTCATAGATTTCGTAGTTTCGCTCGGCTGGATCCATGGAGGAGGAGCGGTATGCGATGGGGTGCCAAAGTCCATCCTCCTGTAGTTGCAAAAGTGTACCTCCAGTAGCGAAGCCTGATGCATCCACTTCAATCTGAGTTGGTTTTGATGGGTCCCATAGTGTGAGGATTGGTGCTGATGTAAAGGAGTCCCTTAGTGCATCGAAGGCTTCCTGCTGTTGTGATCCCCAAACCCATTTAGTGTCTTTGCGGGTAAGGTTGTTCAGGGGTTGAGCTTTCTTCACAAAACCTTTGATAAATCTCCAATAGAAGTTAGCAAATCCTAGGAAACCTCGGAGATCACGTAGCATTGTAGGGGCCTGCCAGTTACTGACTGCCTCTATTTTGACTGGGTCCATTCGCATTTCTCCTTCACTGATTACCAAGCCTAGGTATTCAATGGAAGGCCGTTCGAATTCACACTTCTCTGGTCGCAGATATAGGTCGTATTTGCTGAGGCGTGTAAGCACATCGTTGACTATACTTTGATGTTCCTCCAGAGTTTCAGTGAAAACTAGGATGTCATCCAGATAAATGGCCACCTTCCCAGCAGCAATGAGGTCAGCAAATATGGAGTTCATGAGGGCTTGGAACGTAGCGGGTGAGTTTGTTAGGCCAAAGAACATGACAAGGGGCTCAAAGAGTCCTCGATTTGTTGCAAATGCTCCCTTCCATTCGTCCCCCTCTTTAATCCGCACATTGTTATACCCCCAACGAACATCCATCTTGGAAAAAACTTTGGCTTTGCGTAGTTGGCTGACAATGTCTGTGACGAGGGGAAGTGGGTACCGGTTTTTTACTGTGTATTCATTGAGTTGCTGGTAATCCTGCACAAATTGAAGTTTACCATCCTTCTTTTTGACAAAGAAGACAGGCGACACCAATGGGGATTTGGAGGGACGGATGTAGCCTTTGCACCGATTCTCTTCCAAGAACCGGTCAAGCTCTTCCTGCTCATTCTGGGACATGGGGTAGATCTTGGTCCGCATGGTTTCAGGAGCATCCAGTTTCAGATCTATGGCATGGTCCCAAGGTTTATGTTCCGGTAGTCGTTCTGATTCTTTCTCAGAGAAGACCTTTGTATGTTTCCGGTATGATGAGGGGACCATCTCTTCAAAGGACTTCAATGGCTTCTCTTTGTAGGCAGCCTCTGCGAGTTGTTGAGAATACGTGCACCCTGCAGAACACCAAAGTTCTTCTGATGTATGGCCAATGATCCCAGCTTGAAGTAACGCTCTCCTCCGCTTCCTGTTGCCTACCAGTCGATACAGAGGGGTGCTTTCAGTGTATTCATGTATCTCTGGGTCAGGCATGGGGAGAGGGAGAGTTTCTTCAGGTGATTGGGGTTGGTCCTCAGGCTCCGGGATGGAGAAGTGAACTTGTGGAGCTGCAGTGGTGCCCCAGTCTGAGTTAGCTTCTATGATATGTGCAGTGGCTCCTCCCACGTTACTTTCCTTGGGCTCAGGGATTTCTTCGATGGTCATGGGGTGTGGAGTCTTTCTGGGAGAGGTGATGGACAATCACCCTTCTTTCCAGTCGATGTCCGGGTTGACCTTTCGGAGCCATGGGAGTCCAAGAATGATATCTTCCGAACCAAGGTTGGTGACGAGGTATTCAAGGAGCTGGGGTGGGTTTTGGTCTATTGTGGATAGTAGACGTACAGAGTGTGTGATCTGTCCTGCAGTGTTAGGAGATCCGTCAATTTTATAAAGAGTGATTGGATGGCAGAGATGGTGAGGGAGAATTCGATGTTGTTTCATGAAACGTTCATGAATGAAGAGACCTGTGGCACCAGAGTCTATCATTGCTGCGCTGTCGGTATTCTTGAATCTACCTTGCAACTTAATCAGTACGCGGAAGTGAGAAACATCACTAGATTGAGCGGAACCAATTGTACACGAGGGTATAGATGCATAAGTAGAGGTAGATGAGGAGTACAGACTAGGGAACCAGGCGGCAGCCGTGGCGGGTTCCCACTTTAAAAATTCGAGCGCAACTCTGCCATTTGCTCTGCCAGTTCCTTCTGCCCGGCAGTGAGCATCTGGAGGATTTTTGTGAAATCGGTAGCGGGGGCAGGCATGGTAGCAGCAATGGAGGTAGAGGGCTCAGCAACGATAGATGTGGCGGCGGCAGAACGAGGGATGGGCCTTGAGAGTCCCAAGAACTTCCTGCAGCAGACGGCTGCTAGATGGCCTGTTAGTCTGCAATGATTGCAGACATTGTGTTTGTGGTGCCCATCTGCCTTTTGATGTTCTCTGGACCTGCACCCATAGCATCTTCCCATCATGGATCTGCGATAGTCTTCTGCAGATCGGCTGGTAGTGGTGGCATCCACGTCCATTGCATTTGGATCGCGGGCCGGAACAAAGGGAGTAGAGGAGGGCAGGAGCTGGTACTCCTGCAGCATCCACTCGAGCGGCTTGGCTAATGTTCTCTGAGGTGGGAGTAGCCCAAATAGCTGCGTCACCATCAAGGTATGAAATGGCTGATTTGATTTTTTCCTGTTCATTACTGAGGGAACAGATACCCTGGGCCCATAGTTTGAAGGCAGCAATGAAGCGTCGTGCATCGTCACTACGCTTCCCATCATACGTCTGGGGTTTGCTAACACCTTTGTTGGTGCTTATGTTGTTGGCAATGCTGGCTACTGCCGATTGTAGCGCCATTTGTTGTGTGGCAAGTTGTTGAATCAACACCGCAAGGTCTTGGGTGGTAGGAGGGTGCGACATGATGGAGGTGTTTTCAGTGGGGATAGGCTCAGGAGATGGGGATAACGGTTCTGGTGTAACTGAGATATCGATGATGATAGGCTCTGGGGATGGGGTTGATGCGACAGGGTCGGCTTCAGTTTCTAGCTCGGGTTCTAAGATAACAGTAGAGATAAGTGCAGGAGAGGATCTAGCAGATGATGCAGCACTGGTAGGGTTTGAAAGTCTACCAACCCAGCTCGGAACTCAGCTTGGAATTCTTGGGATGTCTATGAATCGTCCGTTTCCTGAATCCCTTGGAGTGATGGGAGCAGGGTTACGGTATCAGTTGGGGCAAGGATTTTCGTCGCAGTCAAACCAAGCATTGTGTTCTTCGTCTGGATTGTATTTGGAATGAACGTCGCACTGATCTTGAATATCAAATGCGTGCTGAAATCCTGAACAATCAATGTCTGGTGTAAACGAAGGCGTAGCGGCAATGGAAGGTGGAGAACCGGGTAAGTCCGATTTCCACTCCTCGTAGGATCAGTTGGAAAGGCTGATGGTACAAGTAGAGATCTTGACCTAATGTGGTGACAAAGGGGAAAAGCACAGAGAAAGCACAGGCTCGAAGCACAAACCAAAGTGAGGGGTGGGGCTAACACCACACACGAAGGCTGAAAGATAGAATGATCAAGACAGCAGTGATAGCGCAAGGCTAATCACTAGGGTCACACAAGGAAAACTAGTTCCAAAGACCAAGTAAATATATTGAAGATAAATGATGATACAAGTACTAACCTAGTTCCAAAGACCAAGAGGTCAAGATGGGAAACTAGGTGTCAGCTTACTGTACTATATATACAAGTGTCTAGCTGAGTAAGCAACAGCGCAGGAAGTTGATAGAAGTATGCGGAATGATGTAGAAGGATGTGGAAGAGTGTAGCTGGATCCAAATAGTAACAAAGATAAAGGAAGAAGGAAATATAGGAAAAATGAAGTAAGTACTGTATCCTGTGTAGCATGTCACGACACTACTCTTTCGAATCTCTGATAGCAAGAGATCTTCAGGAGCTGATAAGTCAAGAGCATGAATGAAAAGTTCCAGTTTCAGGAGAACAATGTTCTCATTGTCCTTGTCCCCCATCTCAAGACCTGTCATCCTTGACAGGGTGTCAGCCTTCATCATAGATTTACCAGGCTTGTGAATGAGGTTGAAATTATACTCCACTAGCTTCAATACCCAATGTGCTTGTTATTGGTTGAGTTTTTGTGGCTTTTTAAAGTACTGGAGGTTTGCGTGATCCATAAAAATCTCAATCTGTTCTTCTGCACCCAATAAATATTGCCGCAAATTGTCAAGAGTCCATGATTGCCATTAACTCTTTGTCATAGATTTCATAATTCCATTTGACCTCATTGAGGGAATGAGAGTGAAAGGCAATGGGATGCCATCTACCGTCAACAAATTGGGATAAGACAGTACCATTGGCATAATCAGATGAATCAGCTTCCACCCTGAACTTCCTGTGGTTACGAGGAATCAAGAGAACTACTTCCTCATGAATATGGCACTTCAGCTCCTCAAACACCTTCTCCTGGTCTTTCTCCCACTTCCAAGTCACATTCCCTGTGAGCTGTGTCAGTGGTTTGACAACAAGACTGAACCCATGAATGAATCATTGAAAGAAGTTGCAAAACCCTAAGAATTGCTGAATGTCATGCTTCTTCTGTGGAGTAATCCAATCCCCTACTGCTTGTACATTCTTTGGGTCCATTTGTATAGTTCCATTTCTGATGATAATACCAAGGTAGTCGATATCTGGTTTTTCAAAAGAACATTTTTTGGGTTTCAGGAATAACTTGTGTTCCTGTAGAATGTCAAGTACCTGTTTAACAATTTGTCAATGTTCTCCGATGCCATTGGTAAAGATCAGAATGTCATCCATGTAAATGATGACATGACCTCTATTGATGAGGTCTTGCAGTATATGGTTCATGAATCCTTGGAATGTTGCAGGAGAGTTAGTGAGTCTGAAGAACATGATGGTCAGTTCGAATAACCCCTGGTTAGTTCGAAAAGCCACTTTCCACTCATCACCTTTTATCTGGACTGGATGTTGTTAAAACCCCATTGGATGTCCATCTTCATGAAGACCTTAGCACCCTTCAAATGATTAATTAGCTCCTGAATGAGAGGAAGTGGATACCAGTTTTTAACTGTCATCTCGTTCAGTTTGCGATAATCTTGTACCGGTTGTAAGGTGCCATCCTTCTTTTTGACAAAGAAAAAGGGTGACACCATCTGCAAGGAGGAAGGTCGAATTTGTCCAGTTCAGAGGTTCTCTTCAAGAAACTTGTCAAGAGCCTCCTGTTCTTTCAGATCTAATGGATATACTTTGCAATTAAGAAGTTTGGAACCTGGTGTTAGATCAATGGCATGGTCCCCGGGTCGTCACTGTGGCAGTTGGTCAAACTCTTTCTGGCTGAAGACATCCAGATACTCCTTGACATAGGGCTCAGAGGTGTTGAACTCTTTTGCCATTTCTCTCTTGGCTTGTTCCTTCATCCACTTCCTTGACTGTACCTGTTCATGGATATACTTGTCCTGGTCAAACAGAAAAAGCTGTTCCCCTTCCTCTAATGCTGCTCTGGAGTGAGTATCTTCTGGCGTCCAGAAGTGTGGGTTGTGACCACATCTTGCTGGGCACCTGTCGAAGGTCAGTTCAGATGTTTCCCAATCAATACTTGGGTTGTGGTGTCACAGCCAGTCTAGTCCTAAAAAGATGTTGTTTCCTAGACCTACTACTCTGAACTGTATGACCTTTGAGTGATCACCAATAGTCCTTCATACTTTGACATATTTGTCAATTGATCCAGCATTGTTAGGGGTTTTGTCAGCATTGTAGACTATTGTTTTGACTGGTAGGTCCTTCATGATGACATTGTGCTGTTTGATGAATTCTGAATCAATACAGGAGCTGGTAGCTCCACTGTTGAGGAGTCCTTGAGTAACTATTTGTTGGCCATTCTCCAGGGATTCAATTATTACTGGAAGTTTCAGGTTCTTGCTGCATGTCTCATGGACATAGCTTCTTTTGTTCTTTAGACTCTTGATGGCTGTGACTGCTGATTTCCAGTTCCATTTTTGTATATCCATGATGGTTTCCTCTGAGGCTTCATTCTCTTGGGAAGAGGGCATCCAGTGTCATGAAGTGAGCCACCCCTTATCATTTTCCTTTCTTTACCATACACCATCTGAGCACCCTTACCTACAATAATTATTCTGGCTCCTTCCATCCCATTCTATCAGTTCCATTCCATTCCTTGTGCCTGAGCTATACAGTATTACATCATAATTCCCACACTCTGCCTTGTATATATAAGCCAGCCCCCACAACCTGGTCCCTTATCTTGACCTCTTTGTCGTTGGGACCAGGTATGTCTTTTACCTACTTACTTGTATTTATTATCAATATAACTTTGTCGTTGGGACCAGTATCTGTCCACTTCCGCTCAAGTCTCCGCTCTGCTCCGCCACCATCGTCACCTCTTTGTGACATTAGGTCAAGATCCCTTACTGCACCGATAGCCTACCGATTAGGTTATCCTTGCAGGCTCCACTTTTACCACGTCTACAGACACCGCCGCACCAAGCCTGCCCGCCCAAGCTATTGACTGCTCCGCCTACCCGCACGCTTTTGACACTAAAGACCAGACCCACATCCACAGCAGCGAAAGCAATTCCTGGGCTGACTGCAGTTCTCAACCCTGTCCAAACGCCATTGCCAACTCCATCAGTAAAGAAGAGAATCTTTCTGATGGTACCGTGATCACACCCATCCTAACCCCTGCTCCAACTGTACCCCCACCCACTATGTCAACCCCCGAAGTCAACACCAATCAGCTCATGGCACAGCTCACGGCCAACCTCCACAAAGCCTCAGCCAAGTCCAGTATGAATAAGCCTGAGCTCTTCAAAGGCTCTAGTAGTGCAGAAGCACATTGCTTCATTGCTCAGTATCAAAGCTGGGCAATGGAACAACCAGATTTGAGCAACAACGAAGGAAAGCTGATCAAGGCAGCGCTAGGATTCTTCTCAGGCAAGGCTGCTGACTGGGCCACACCGTACCTCCTAGAATTCAGCCATAACCAACAACCCTTCAATGGACAATGGGAAGACTTCAAAACAGCCTTCACCCTCCGATTTGAATCCATTGACGCAGGTATGGAGGCCCGGAATGCAATCCAGCATCTCAGGCAGGCAAAAGGTCAAACGGTAGCGGAATTTGCACAGAACTTCAAGGACATTGGCGATCGGACTGGGCTCTCGGATGTCGATCTATGAGAATGCTTTCACAGTGGCCTCAACCCAGAGATTTGGCAGAACCTCATTGTGGTTAACATAGCTCAGGGACTAGCCCCTACACTGGAGGAGGCAATCAGATGAGCAATCTCGGTGGATGTATTTCTGCATGACCCCACCATGACAGGCCATAATCAGGGCACCTCTCATACCTCCTCTCCCCCTGCCAACTCCCATGCTATGGACGTCGACGCCACGCACACCAGTGGTAATAGCAGAGAGAGCTTTGTGGCCCAGATGAGAGGCAGGTGCTATGGCTGTGGTTCTTAAAGTCATGAGAAAAGGAACTGCTCATACAAAGAAACAGTATGTCGTTACTGCGGGCAACAAGGTCACCTAGAGTCAGTTTGCCAAGACAAGTTCATGGGTCTAGAGCGTGGCCAGGGTAAACGCCAACAACCCCGCCATCAACAAGTGGCAGCTTCCTCTTCGACACCCTTCACTCTCTTCCCCAATGAACCCATCCAAATCGCTGCTTCTACTCTGGTTCCTATTGCCCCACCCCCAGTCACTCCTGACCTCTCCACTCAGATTGCCCAGCTCCAGGAGCTCCTGAACAGAGCCAATGCCATGGCCCCAGCACAAGGTTTGCAGGAGGGTTTTTAAAGCGGGTACCCATCTCAGCCGCACCGAGAGTATCCGTTAATCAATTTGCTATACTACATTCTACCTCTGCATATGATTCGCTTTCCGCCTGTAAAATACCTACTATTTCGGAATTGAATTCCAATTCATCACACTTCCGAATTAATGCAAAACTAAGTGTCAGCGACTTGCTAGCTCTCTCAAAAGATAACCAGGCGTCACACGATGAACGATGAGCAAGAGGATGAGAAAAGCGATGAGGATAAAACAACCCAGCTACAAGTCTAGCTACCGAGGAGAATAGACGAGAATAGAGCTAAGGAATATAACTACAAAATACTAAGTCTTATATACTAATGGGATATGAAGCTGTGAGAGACGTCTCGTGCCGTAACCGTGAGGATCTACAATAAGAGTCGCTCGTATCCATAAGTAAAGCTGTATGTATTAGGTGAGTAAACAATAAGGCAATATAAAAAGAAACATGGAAGCGAAACGATAATGACATCGTCCTGTCAATGAACTGACAGGCACGAGAGAGTCATGCCTAAGTGAAACGACAACGCAAGAACAATAAGGTTGACACGTGTAACCTAAATGATAATGAAAATATAATAAGCGCTAGTGTAAGCGCTTTGGTGATTAGGTAAGTAAATAAAGAAAAAGGAAAAGAATAATGAAAAAGATTGTTTCATGACATTACCCCCTCCCTAGAGCGCGAGTTCCACGAAGCGCTTGTCGTCTAACAAAATTTTCGGAGGGTAATTGTGATGGCGTGTTTTCGGTGTCTGGCGGAGGCATAGGGCGGAATAATTCGGTCGGAAATAAGGAAATAGGAATCTCGAGTCTACTTAGAGTGGCGGGTTTGGGTTTGGTCGGGTTTTTGTCATGGAATTCCTTCAACAAATCGGAGGAATGTGTGATGTTGGATCGAGGTTCCCAAGTATCCTCATGCGGTCCATATCCCCGCCATCGGACTTTGTATTTAATTCCCCTTCCTACCTTTCATGAGTCGAGAATCTCCTCGACCTCAAACTCTTCTTCTTCTCCTACAACGATAGGAGGTGGTCTAGTATTCCGTGGTTGAGAAGGGAATTGCAGTTCCCTGTACGGGGTAAGGAGGACTTCATTGAAAACGTTGTGGATACGTTTCCATGTGGAGGGGATGTCTAGTTTATAGGAACTAGCGCCTATCTTCTTCTGAACTGTAAACGGTCCAAACTGTTTGTCTCCTAACTTTTTCATCGGCTGGTCTGTCGACAAGTTAGTTCCCTCAAGCCAGACCTTATTGCCTGGCTTGTACTCTACTCCAACTCTTCGCATCCGGTCATAAAACTTCTTCATATCCTCGTTGGCCTTTCCTAAGGCCGCTCCTACCTCCTCTCGAACCTTCCTCATTCCATCTGCAAACACCTGTGCTGTGGGGTTGTCCGAAGTCATTTGAGGTGCCGTACCTTTATAGGGATGTCTACCATTGTCAGCATAGAAGGGGGAAACTTTCGTCGCAGAATGTACTCGATCGTTATAGGCGAACTCTGCAAGTGGTAACCACTCATGCCAGTCGTTTTGATGATAACTAATGAACAAACAGAGATAATGTTCTATCTCCTGATTTGTTTGTTCTGTCTGGCCGTTGGTCTGTGGGTGATATGCCGTGGTGTAGTTTGCTTCTATTCCTAAAAGATGGTAGAGTTCCTTCATGAAACGAGAATGATACTGAGGTCCTTGATCATGTATGATCTTTCGTGGAATCCCATGTATAGAAAAGATACGATCGCAATAAATTTTCGCCATTCCCTCTGATGTGACTGTAGTGTGCGATGGAACAAGTCGTAATCTTTTGGAAAAATGATCGATAAACACCGATATGGCATTATATCCTCCCGATTCCGGTAGTTCCCCTATCATATCAGTGCCGATTATCTGCCATGGTTCAGTTGGTACCGCATGTGGATGAAGTTGTCTGACTGGCTTGGTACGATGTGATTTTGTCGCCTGGCATTTCTCGCAACCTTCGATGTATTTCCCTGCATCTCGTGTCACCCCTGGCCACCAGTAGTCCCGAGTGATCAACTCCGTGGTCTTGTACTGTCCTGGATGTCCCGCTAGCAGCGTATCATGGTACTGAGTGATTATTTTGGATCGGAGTAGGCGGTTTTTTGGTACATAAACACGCCCTTTCCATGTAATAACTTTGTCGTTTTCAGTCCACTCCGAGTTTTTGGCAGCTAGGGCATCCTGTACAGTTCGGTCTACTTGGTTTCTACTCTTTCGGATCTCTGATAGCAGGAGATCTTCAGGAGCCGATAGGTCGAGAGCTTGGATGAAAAGTTCCGGTTTCAGGAGAACAATGTTCTCGTTGTCCTTGTCCCCCGTCTCAAGACCTGTCATCCTCGACAGGGCATCAGCTTTCGTCATCGATTTACCAGGCTTATGAACAAGATCAAAATTATACTCCGCTAATTCCAGTACCCAGCGCGCTTGTCGTCGGTTGAGCTTCTGCGGCTTCTTGAAGTACTGGAGGTTTGTGTGATCCATAAAAATTTCGATCTGTTCCTCCGCACCCAGCAAATACTGCCTCCAGTCATCAAGGGAGTCCATAATTGCCATGAGTTCTTTGTTGTAAATCTCGTAATTATGCTCAACCTCATTGAGGGACTGGGAGTGAAAGGCAATAGGATACCACTTGCTTTTGACAAACTGGAATAAAACGGCGCCATTAGCGTAATCAGATGAGTCAGCTTCTACTCGGAACTTTCCGTGGTTTCGAGGAATGAGTAAAACTACTTCCTCACAGATTTGACGTTTCAACTGTTTGAACGCATCTTCTTGCACTTTCTCCCACTTCCAAGTTCCATTCCCAGTAAGCTGTGTCAGTGGCTTTGCTACAAGACTAAACCCACGAATAAAGCGCCTGAAGAAGTTGCAAAATCCTAAGAATTGCTGAACGTCGTGCTTTTTGCGGGGAGTAATCCATTCACGAACGGCCTGTACTTTCTTTGGATCCATGCAAATAGTTCTGTTACCAATAATAATGCCGAGGTAGTCGATAACCGGTTTTTCGAAAGAACACTTTTCGGGTTTAAGGAACAACTTATGCTCCCATAGAATGTCGAGTACTTGTTTTACAATTTGTCGATGTTCTTCTATACTGTTGGTAAAAATCAGTATGTCGTCCATGTAAACGATAACATGACCTCTATTAATAAGATCTCGCAGGATATGGTTCATGAAACCTTGGAATGTCGCAGGAGAGTTAATGAGTCCAAAGAACATAACGGTTGGTTCGAATAACCCTTGGTTAGTTTGAAAAGCTGCTTTCCATTCGTCACCTTCCTTTATGCGGATGTTGTTGAATCCCCATCTGATGTCCATCTTCGTGAAGATTTTGGCTCCTTTTAAACGATCGATTAGTTCCTGAATGAGAGGAAGTGGGTACCGGTTTTTAACCGTCATCTCGTTCAGTTTGCAATAATCTTGTACCGGTTGTAAGGTGCCATCTTTCTTTTTGATGAAGAAGAAAGGGGATGCCATCTGCGAGGTAGAAGGTCGGATTCGTCCAGTTCTAAGGTTCTCTTCAAGAAACTTATCGAGCGCCTCTTGTTCCTTTGGGTTTAGTGGATATACTTTACAATCTAAAGCTTTGGAACCTGGCGTTAGATTGATAGCATGGTCCCAAGGGTGTCGTTGTGGCAACTGGTCGAATTCCTTCTGGCTGAAGACATCAGGGTACTGTTCGATGTAGGGTTTGGAAGTGTCAAATTCTTCGGCTGTTTCCTTCTTAGCTTGTTCCTCCGTCCACTTCCTCGACTGTACCTGCTCGTGAACATACCTGTCCCAGTCAAATAGGAAAAGCTGTTTGCCTTCCTGTAATGCCGCTCTAGAATGGATATCCTCTGGTGTCCAAAAGTGTGGGCTGTAACCACATCTTGTTGGACACCTGTCGAAGGTTAGTTCAGATGTCTTCCAGTCAATACTCGGGTTGTGGTGTCGCAGCCAGTCTAGTCCTAGAAAGATATTATTCTTTCCTAGGCTTACCACTCTGAACTGTACGATCTCTGAATGATCACTGATAGTCATCCGGATTTCGATGTACTTGTCTATTGAGCCGGAATCGTTGAGTGTGCCATCAGCATTATAGACAGGTGTTTTGATTGGTAAGTTTTCCGTGACGAGTTTGTGCCGTTTGACGAATTCTGAGTCAATGCAGGAACCGGTAGCTCCACTGTCGAGGAGTCCTTCTGTGACAATTTGTTGAGCATCCTCCAGTGTCTCGAGTATTACCAGAAGTTTCAGACTTTTGCCACGTGTCCCGTGAACATAACTCCTTTTGTTCTTGAGACTCCGGATGGCAGTGATTGCCGTTTTCCAGTTCCATTTTCATATGTCCATGACGGTTTCTTCTGAGGCTTCTTTCTCCCGGGAAGAGGGCATCCAAGTTCGTAATAATCCCACTGCTCTTGGGATCTGGTCTTCTCTAACTCTCTGAGTTAGCCATTCAGCAGTGTCAGGTTCGTACCATATAGGTTTTTCGGTTTTTTCGGTTTTGTGTATGAAGGTGGACGCGTTTTTCTGTTTAGTACCTGTACTGATTACATAATCAACGCCATTATCAACAAATTCCGAAATGTCCGTGTGCGAAGGCTCCTGCAGACCTATATCTACTGTGGAGCCTTTGGAAAACCCAAATCGTTAATGAAATCTGTACATTCCTGCTCACTCATGTTTAGCATAATACTTCGGACTACCGCCTTTCTCTTGTGCAGGCAGTTCCTGCTCATGTGGCCTGGTTCGCCACAGTTGAAGCACAGCCACTTCTCTCTCGCCTGGTCGATGTCCATCGGCCTGCCCGTTCCTCCAAACGTGGTGCCGGTGGCATCTCTTCTCTGTGCTGCAGGATACTCTGCCTTCGGAGCTGCTTTCGGCTGCTGTCGGTTCTGCTGAGTGGACGACTGTCCACGACTCTGTCCCTGTGGGTTAGCATTCCACCACCCTGCATACCCATAACCTCTCTTCTGTTCGGCCCACTGCCACCTTACGTTATCAGCCCCTGTAACTACCTTCTTCAACTCCTTGTAGTCTTCAAAGGGCTCCGTTCGTCCTTTAATGATGTCGTACAGGAGGGTGTGATCAACCGCTCTCTCCGCTAGGGTAAGGACGTGCGACTCGTCCTTCTTGTATCCGGCATCCTTCAGCAACAATTCAAATTCTTTGAAAAAGTCGCCGGCTGAAGACTTCCCCTGTCAGATATAAGTTAGTTTGTCGCAGGCCTCCTTCTCCTTCACAGCGTTCGTGTACTCCCTGTCCATATCGTCAATGAGCTGTTTCCCCGTAATGTCCCATGTCCCACTGTCGATGTTGAAGTGGTCATCAGAGTAGACTTGGGCCCATTCGTCGGCTTTTCCTCCGACCAGGAAGGACATAATGATGGTCGTGACATGATGGGAGTTGTCGACCTGTTTAATTTCTGTTAACTCAGAAACGTAAGCCATCATTCGTCATCGCCATGGTCGGTAGGTGGCGGGATCGCCATCATAGTTCCCTGGTGTATTGACAAACACCCAGCGTGGACTAGAAGTGATGGTAGCAACTTCTGCTGGGTTGGGCGCATGTATCGACTGATCAGTCATGTTGAGTTATAGTAGGGGAGGGGATGAGCATGTTTGGTAAAAATGAAAATGTGTAACGTATCAAGAAAACTAGTTTCCAACGGTATATTGAATCCTAGGCAAGTTTGTAAAAGTTTGTTGTGATGGGTGGTGTGTGGTAGAAGCTCTATTCTTCTGTCAGCGACTCGCTAGCTCTCTCAAAAGATAACCAGGCGTCACACGATGAACGATGAGCAAGAGGATGAGAAAAGCGATGAGGATAAAACAACCCAACTACAAGTCTAGCTACCGAGGAGAATAGACGAGAATAGAGCTAAGGAATATAACTACCAAATATCTAGTCTTATATACAAAATGGGATATGAAGCCGTGAGAGACGTCTCGCGCCGTAACCATGAGGATCTACAATAAGAGTCACTCATATCCATAAGTAAAGCTGTATGTATTAGGTGAGTAAACAATAAGGCAATATAAAAAGAAACATGGAAGCGAAATGATAATGACGTCATCCTGTCAATGAACTGACAGGCACGAGAGAGTCGCGCCTAAGTGAAACGACAACGCGAGAACAATAAGGTTGACGCATGTATCCTAAATGATAATGAAAATATAATAAGCGCTAGTGTAAGCGCTTTGGTGATTAGGTAAGTAAATAAAAGAAAAGGAAAAGAATAATAAAAGAAAAGAATAATGAAAAAGATCGTTTCATGACACTAAGAGGAAGGAATCACAGTATAGCAACTGCGGCCATGATTGATTCTGGGGCCACTGCCCTATTTCTGAACCAGGAGTTCATCAACTGCCACCATGTAAGGACCTTTCCACTCAGGAAACCTATTGGTGTCTTTAACATTGATGGGTCTGCTAACCAAGCAGGGCAAATCACGCACTTTGCGCATCTAGCCCTGACTGTTGATAACCAAGAACGGTGGACAGACTTGCTAATAACCAACCTGGGAAGCAAAGATCTAATTCTGGGACTCCCTTGGTTACGTAAAGCCAATCCGGATATTGACTGGGAGAAAGGACGACTCTCGGTCAAACCACAACAGACAACTATAGAGCAGGTGGTAGAGCAAGATACTGCAGAGGAAATCAAAACAGTCATCACTCCTGAATTCCCCCTGAGCATATCATAGGAGGAGGCAGAGGATTCGCCTATACACCACATTTGAGCCAATCGATGAACCTGACGTGCATGGGTGAAGTCAGGCATCCTACAGGAACAAACAGAGGAGGTCTGGTGTGCGGCAGGGTTCACCTACTCCCAACAGCTAGCGGAACAGGCCCACAAAGCAAAACCTCCAAAAACCTTTGAAGAAATGGTCCCAGAACCCTACCGTGACTTTGAAAAGGTATTTTCCGAAACTGCATCAGAACGTCTCCCGGAACACCAACCTTGGGATCATGCCATTGAGCTGATCCCAGGTGCACCTGAAACCATGCGCACAAAAGTCTACCCAATGTCATTAAATGAACAAGGTGAACTTGACCACTTCCTGGATGACAATCTCCGAAAAGGCTACATTTGTCCCTCCAAGTCCCCACTGTCATCACCAGTCTTCTTCATAAAGAAGAAGGATGGAAAACTGCGTTTTGTACAGGACTACAGGAAACTTAACCAAGTAACCCTGAAGAACCATTATCCCCTCCCACTGGTTGCTGACATCGTTAGCCATCTGCAGGGGGCACGGTATTTCACCAAATTTGATGTCAGATGGGGCTATAACAATGTTCAGATTAAAGAGGGTGACGAGTGGAAAGCTGCCTTTGCAACCAACCGAGGGTTGTTTGAACCCAGCGTAATGTTCTTTGGTCTCACCAACTCCCCAGCCATTTTCCAAGCGCTCATGAACTCCATCTTTTCAGACCTAGTGGTGGCAGGGAAAGTAGCAGTCTACCTAGATGATATTTTCATCTTCACCAATGAAATACCAGAACATCGGCAGATAGTAAGAGAGGTACTCAAATGGTTAGAGAAACACGACCTCTACCTACAACCCAAGAACTGTGAATTCGAGGAGCTCCAGATCGAATACCTAGGACTAGTGATATCAGAAGGTGAAGTGAGCATGGACCCGGTAAAAGTAGCTGCGGTTCGCGACTGGCCTATCCCAAAGAATCTGCGAGAGCTACGGGGATTCTTAGGTTTTGCTAACTTCTACCGCCGATTCATATGGAACTTTGCCCACATAGCACGCCCTCTGAACGACCTGACCAAGAAAGACTTGGGCTTCAGTTGGGGGACACACCAGCAACAAGCATTTGACACCCTAAGGGAAGCATTTATCACAGCACCGGTACTGGCACTCTGGGACCCTAATAGGCTCACACAACTCAAGGTGGATGCATCAGGTTTTGCTACGGGAGGAGCTCTAATGCAGAAACAAGACGATGGCCAGTGGCACCCAGTAGCATTTCGATCAGCCTCCATGCAACCAGCCTCACGAAACTATGAAATTTACGACCGAGAGATGCTCGCCATCATCGAAGCATTAAAGGACTGGAGAAGCCTCCTGGAAGGTTCACCACAACCATTCAAGATCCTCACTGATCATGCAAATCTGGAATTCTGGCATTCTGCTCAGGACCTTAGTAGACGGCAGGTGCGATGGGCACTATGGCTGTCCCGCTTTGATTTCCAACTCACTCACCGGCTGGGCAAGTCCAACACTCAGGCAGACGCTCTCTCTCGCATGGCAGCACATCAAGTTTTGGATAGCGAAGATAATCGACAACAGATCATCCTGAAACCAGCCCATTTTATGCGAGTGGCAGCAACCTCATTACAGAATCCACTGGAGGACTGTATCCGACAGGCATCTCAGAAGGAGGCCCAAGTACTGGAAGGACTGGAAGAGCTTAGGAGAAACGGTCTCAAATGCTTGGCCAATGGGATAGCAGAATGGGAAGAAGACAACAGACTAGTGTACCACCGAGGGAGGGTATACGTCCCACCAGATGACGACCTGCGGAAAGAAATACTCAAACAATGCCACGACAACCCTTCTGCTGGCCACCCTGGACTTCACAATACCCTTGACCTCGTCAGTACCCACTTTTGGTGGCCCACCCTGCGATCCTTTGTAGAAAAATACGTTGAAGGATGCGAGACTTGTGCTAGGAAGAAGATACAGAGACACCCACGAGCAGTAACACTACCCCTAGACGTCTCAGCAGGCTTGTGGGAAGAAGTGGGAGTTGACCTGATCACACAGCTGCCCAACTCGCAAGGGTATGATGCAATTCTAGTCTGCACTGACCTCTATGATAAACAAATCCATGCAATTCCTTGTACAACCTCAATCACAGCAGCAGGGGTGGCCAACATCTACTATCGCGAAATTTTTCGCCTCCATGGCCTTCCCCTCTGCTTTGTATCAGACCGGGGACCCCAGTTTGCAGCAAAACTCATGTGATCACTACTCTCCCGCCTAGGAATCAAATCAAACCTCACCTCCGGATACCACCCCCAAGCGAATGGACAGACTGAACGGGCAAACCAAGAAGTCGAAAAGTACCTCAGGCTCTATGTGGGATGCCATCAGGATGACTGGGCAGAACACCTGCCCATGGCGGAATTTGTAATTAACTCCCACACCCACTCAGCACTGGGACCGTCCCCTTTTGAACTCACGTATGGTTACCTGCCTCTATTCAACATTCCAGTGGGACAATGGAGTGGGATTCTGGCGGTGGATGATCGCATCCAGATACTGCGAGATGCATGACAGGATGCTGGGGTGGCGCTGCACCTGGGGAAAAGACAGCAAAAGGAAAACTACGAACGGGGAAAACGAAAGGCACATCAGTTCCAAGTTGGAGATCAGGTCTGGCTAAGTGCAGAAGACATCAAGCTGCAACTTTCCAGTGAGAAACTGGGGGATCGACAGCTAGGACCATATGCGATTTTGGAGAAGGTTGGCCCTTTGGACTACCATTTAGACCTCCCACTGCCGCTAGACTGCATCCACCCTGTGTTCCATGTCGATAAACTGTACCCTTGGAGAGGGAACTCCGTCAATGGCGAAATTGCAACACCACCAGAACCAGTACACCTAGAGGATGAGGATGAGCCAGAGTATGAAGTCGAGGACATCTTGGATAGTCGGATTAGGTGGAAGAAATTAGAGTACTTGGTAAAGTGGAAAGGCTACAATGCAGGACACAACTCCTGGGAACCTGCACCAAATCTTGAACACGCCCCTACAACTATCCGAAAATTCCACAAAAAGCACCCCCAGGCAGCAAAAGCTTGACCATTGAGGGCAATGGTCATAAGGAGGGGGGTAATGTCATGAAGTGAGCCACCCCTATCATTTTCCTTTCTTTATGATACACCATCCGAGCTCTCCTACCTACAATAATCATTCTGGAACCTTCCATTCCATTCCATCAGTTCAGTTCCATTCCTGGTGCTTGAGCTATACAGTATTACATCATGATTCCCACACTCCGCCTTGTATATATAAGCCAGCCCCCACAACCTGGTCCCTTATCTTGACCTCTTTGTCGTTGGGACCAGGTATGTCTTTTACCTACTTACTTGTATTTATTATCAATATAACTTTGTCGTTGGGACCAGTATCTGTCCACTTCCGCTCAAGTCTCCACTCCACTCCGCCACCATCGTCACCTCTTTGTGATACAAAGGTGATGATCGCATTATGGCCGTCCTGTGTCATAGGCAGTTCCCCAATAAGATCCATACCAATGTCCTGCCAGGGTCCTTCTGGTACAGGGAGAGGTTGAAGGGGTGAAGAGTGGTGGGGGTTTAGACATTTGCATTGGCAGTGATCACATCCGTCGACATACTTGTCCACAAAAGAGCGCATCCCAGGCCACCAGTAGAGTCTGCTGACTAGTTCCAGGGTACCATGCATCCCTGGATGACCTGCGGTAGGTGTATCATGACAGTGTTCCAGGATTGTTTTCCTTAGTGCAGTGTCTGGTGGAACGTAGACTTTGTTACGGTAGTAAACCAAACCATTTTCTTCTCTCCACTCGGCTGGACCACTCATGAGACTCTGGGGACCTTTGATACCTTTCAGACCATCTAGTAATTCGGCCTCTCGGTTGCTGATCTGCCGAATGCGGTCAAGGAGGGGGTTATGGAGGAGGACCATGGTTGCTGCATTAAGGAAGTGTTCCTGTTTTAGCATGATCTGTTACCTGTTGTCCTCCGCATCTGTGACCTGGTGCTGTGCCATATGGGACAGTGCTGTCATGAATCGATCTTTTTCCATTATTCTTTTCTTTTATTATTCTTTTCCTTTTCTTTTATTTACTTATCTAATCACCAAAGCGCTTACACTAGCGCTTATTATATTTTCATTATCATTTAGGTTACACGCGTCAACCTTATTGTTCTCGCATTGTCGTTTCACTTAGGCGCGACTCTCTCGTGCCTGTCAGCTCATTGACAGGGTGACGTCATTATCATTCCGCCTCCATGCTTCTTTTTATATTGCCTTATTGTTTACTCACCGAATACCTACAGCTTTACTTATGGATACGAGCGACTCTTATTGTAGGTCCTCACGGTTACGGTACGAGACATCTCTCACGGTTTCATATCCCGTTTTGTATATAAGCCTAGATATTTGGTAGTTATATTCCTTAGCTCTATTCTCGTCTATTCTCCTCGGTAGCTAGACTTGTAGTTGGGTTGTTTTATCCATCCTCTTTTGCTTTTTCGTCCTCTTGCTCATCATCTATCGTGTGACGCCTGGTTGTCTCTTGTGAGAGCTAGCGAGTCGCTGACAAGTGCATCAGCTTGAGTGCTAGCTTTGCCTGGGCGATGTTTAAGGTGGAAATCAAACCGAGAGAGCCATAGTGCCCATCGTGCCTGTCGACGACTGAGGTCCTGGGCTGTCTTCCAGTATTCGAGGTTTTGGTGGTCGGTTATGATTTCAAAGGGTTCTGGGGATCCTTCTAAGAAGCTTCTCCAGTCTTTCAATGCCTCGATGATGGCCAGCATTTCCCGGTCATATATTTTGTAGTTTCGCTCGGTTGGATCCATGGAGGAGGAGCGATATGTGACGGGATGCCAAAGTCCATCCTCCTGTAGCTGCGAAAGTGTACCTCCAGTAGCGAAGCCTGATGCATCCACTTCAATCTGAGTTGGTTTTGATGGGTCCCATAGTGTGAGGATTGGTGCCAATGTGAAGGAGTCCCTTAGGGAATCAAAGGCCTCCTGCTGTTCTGAACCCCAAGCCCATTTAGTGTCCTTGCGGGTGAGGTTGTTCAGGGGTCGAGCTTTCTTTGCGAAACCTTCGATAAATCTCCAATAGAAGTTAGCGAATCCCAGGAAGCCTCGGAGATCGCGTAGCGTTGTAGGGGCCTGCCAATTACTAACTGCCTCTATTTTGACTGGGTCCATTCGCACTTCTCCTTCACTGATTACCAAGCCTAGGTATTCAATGGAAGATCGTTCGAATTCGCATTTCTCTGGTCGCAGATATAGGTTGTATTTGCTGAGGTGTGTAAGCACATCGTTGACTATACTCTGATGTTCCTCAAGAGTTCCAGTGAAAACCAGGATGTCGTCCAGATAGACAGCCACCTTCCCAGCCGCAATGAGGTCAGCAAATATGGAGTTCATGAGGGCTTGGAACGTAGCGGGTGAGTTTGTTAGCCCAAAGAACATGACAAGGGGCTCGAAGAGTCCTTGATTTGTTGCAAATGCTCCCTTCCATTCATCACCCTCTTTAATCCGCACATTGTTATACCCCCAACGAACGTCCATTTTGGAGAAAACCTTGGCTTTACGTAGTTGGCTGATGATGTCCGTGACGAGGGGGAGTGGGTCCCAATTTTTCACTGTGTATTCGTTGAGTCGCCGGTAATCCTGCAGGACCATCTCTTCAAAGGACTTCGATGGCTTCTCTTTGTAGGCAGCCTCTGCGAGTTGTTGAGAATACATGTACCCTGCAGAACACCAAAGTTCTTCCAATGTATGGCCAATGATTCCAGCTCAAAGTAGTGCTCTCCTCTGCTTCCTGTTGCCTACCAGTTGATACAGAGGGGTGCTTTCAGTGTATTCATGTATCTCTGGGTCAGACGTGGGGAGTGGGAGAGCTTCTTCGGGCATTTGGGGTTGGTCGTCGAGCTCCAGAATGGAGAAGTGAACTCGGGGAGCTGAAGTGGCATCCCAGTCTGGGTTTGCTTCTACAATATGTGCAGTAGTTCCTCCCACATTACTTTCCTTGGGTTTGGGGATTTCTTTGATGGTCATGGGGTGCGGAGCCTTTCTGGGAGGGGTGATAGCCAATCGCCCTTCTCTCCAGTCAATGTCCGGGTTGACCTTTCGGAGCCATGGAAGTCCAAGAATGATATCTTCCGAACCAAGGTTGGTGACAAGGTATTCAAGGAGCTGGGGTGGATTTTGGTCTATGGTGGACAGTAGACGTACAGAGTGTGTGATCTGTCCTGCAGTGTTAGGAGATCCATCAATGTTATAAAGGGCAATGGGATGGCGGAGCCGATGAGGGAGAATTTGATGTTGTTTCATGAAATGTTCATGAATGAAGAGACCTGTGGCACCAGAGTCTATCATTGCTGCGCTGTCGGTATTCTTGAATCTGCCTTGCAACTTACTCAGCATGCGGAAGTGAGAAACATCACTAGATTGAGCGGAACCAATTGTACACGAGGGTATAGATGCATAAGTAGAGGTAGATGAGGAATACAGACTAGGGAACCAGGCGGCAGCTGTGGCGGGTTCCCACTTTAAAAATTCGAGTGCAACTCTGCCATCTGCTCTGCCAGTTCCTTCTGTCCCGCCGTGAGCATCTGAAGGATCTTTGTAAAGTCAGTGGCAGGGGCAGGTGTGGTGGCGGCAATGGAGGTAGAGGGCTCTGCAATAATAGATGTGGCAGCGGCCGAACGGGGGACGGGTCTTGAGAGTCCCAAGAACTTCCTGCGACAGACGGCTGCTAGATGACCAGTTAGTCTGCAGTGATTGCAGATATCACGTTCATGGTGTCCATCTGCCTTTCAATGTTCTCTGGACCCACACCCATAGCATCTTCCCATCATGGATCTGCGATAGTCTTCTGCCGATTGTCCAGTAGTAGTGGCATCCATGTCCATTGCATTTGGATCGCGGGCTGGAACAAAGGGAGTGGGGGTGTAGGAGCTGAAGTTGGGAGTGCTTCAGGTGTATTGTTTCCCTTCTTCATCAGCGCGTTCATTCTGCCTGTTGTCAATACAAATGGCTTCATTGATCAGCGCATTCATCTGATCTGTGTTGGCCTGTGAGTTGACCAGTCCGTCTTTGATTCACTTCGAGAGGTGATCATAGAACCAATCTCGAAGGTCAGCATCCAAGTATCCTGTCCTACTAGCATACTGTTTGAAGGTCGCCGCATATGTCACTACCTGGTCCTTTCCCTGCCAAAGGCTTTTCAACACTCTTTTGGCCTCTACCACTGGATCTGCTGTTTCAAACCGTTGCCTAAATGCGCCAGCAAAATCAGCCCAGGTGGGGTAGAGGAGGGCAGGAGCTGGTACTCCTGCGGCATCCGCTCAAGCAGCTTGACTGATGTTCTCCGAGGTGGGAGTGGCCCAGATAGCTGCATCACCATCGAGGTATGAGATGGCCGATTTGATTTTTTCCTGTTCATTACTGAGGGAACAGATACCCTGAGCCCATAGTTCAAAGGCCGCAATGAAGCATCGCGCATCATCACTGTGCTTCTCATTGTACATCTGGGGTTTGCTAACACCTTTGTTGGTGCTTATGTTGTTGGCGATACTGGCTACTGCTGATTGTAGCACCATTTGTTGTGTGGCAAGTTGTTGGATCAACACTGCCAGGTCTTGGGTAGTAGGAGCATGAGCCATGATAGGGCTAGATTCAGGGGAGGGGGATACTGGTTCTGGTGTAATGGAGATATTGATGACGATAGGCTCTGGGGATGGTGCGACCAGGTCAGCTTCGGTTTCTTGCTCAGGTTCTGGGATAGTAGTGGGGATAAGCACAGGGGAGGATCTAGCAGATGGTACAGCACTGGTAGGGTTTGAAAGTCTACCAACCCTGCTCGGAGCTCGGCTTGGAATTCTAGGGATGTCTATGAATCGTCCATTTCCTGAATCCCTTGGAGCGATGGGAGCAGGGTTACGGTATCGGTTGGGGCAAGAATTTTCGTCGCAGTCAAACCAAGTGTTGTGTTCTTCGGCTGGATTGTATTTGAGATGAACGTTGCACTGATCTTGAGCATCAAATGTGTGCTGAAATCCTGAACAATCAATGTCTGGTGTAAATGAAGGCGTAGTGGCAATGGAAGGTGGAGAACTGGGTAAGTCTGATTTCCACTCCTCGTAGGATCAGTTGGAAAGGCTGATGGTATGAGTAGAGATCTTGACCTAATGTGGTGATGAAGGGGGAAAGCACAGAGAGAGCACAGGCTCGAAGCACAAACTGAAGTGAGGGGTGGGGCTAGCACCACACACGAAGGCTGAAAGGTAAAATGATCAAGACGGCAGTGATAGTGCAGGGGCCAATCACTAGGGTCGCACAAGGAAGACTAGTTCCAAAGACCAAGTAAATATATTGAAGATAAACGATGATACAAGTACTAACCTAGTTCCAAAGACCAAGAGGTCAAGATGGGGAACTAGGTGTCAGCTTACTGTACTATATATACAAGTGTCTAGCTGAGTAAGCAACAGCATGGGAAGTTGATAAAAGTATGCGGAACGATGTAGAAGGATGTGGAAGAATGTAGCTGGATCCAAATAGTAACAAAGATAAAGGAAGAAGGAAATATAGGAAAAATAAAGTAAGTACCGTATCCTGTGTAGCACGTCACGACACTTACAGAGTACGAAATTTGCTTCATGCTCATATCTGTCATTCATTACATTTCCTAGAAACTAGCTAGGGATGCAGTTGATATCGAGCTCGATTATAAGTTTGGCCTCGGTACACAAGATATCGATGCCTTGAACCAATCACGTACTCAAGTAAGTGACATTTTGCTGCACAAGTGCTATCCTCACCAAGTTTCCAGATCGAAAATGCTATCCCAGAGTTCAAGGAACATGCTAATCATTGGGGGGCAGATTTACTACTCCAGGAACAATTGAAGAGCAAAAAGGACATGATAGTAAAAGCCAAAAGTAGGAAGGGAAAGGATGATAATTAAATATTTCAATTGATCTTTCAACTTTTTTGTGTCAGTCAGATTAATATCACACTGAGTGTTGAATGAACATTTCTTATTGTTATTTCCTCCACCCAAAAATGTAGAAATAAGGACGTACTTCTATATCCTTTGGTTCATTATTGCCTGTAGAACATCGCAGCTGGCTGCTTCCACACTTGTTTTGATTCGGATAATCATGCCTCAATCTCGGAAAGCATTACCCCAGGTATGATGACTACTTTTCTGTCGATGCAGCACTGACCTTGGTTCATGTAGGCCTCTGTCCACTTCACAGTCAAGGGCTTTTGTATCTCTTCTTCAAACACTCAGGCAACTATAAACGTTGTGACAGTTGCGTCTCGTCCCCCACAAGATCATTCTCAAGTCCGTCTTCCCTTGGTTGAATATGGGTTCGAGGGATGGCCTCAGCGACAGCAATGTATCCATGACCTTGATGTGGTGCACAAGGGGAAGCACTTCAGAGTTTTCTTCCAGAGACACCAGCGCCTTGGCTGGAACTCTATGCTTGCAGTCCGTGGTGATCTGGTGATCATGCGAGTGGGCAAGAAGAATGTAAAAAATGTTGTGAATTTTCGAAGTGGGGATGCTAAATGTGCTAGACTCATTGCTTGACGGTTTGTATCAGAATTTCTCTCATCATTGCCCATTGTTGAGCCTCATTTCATCAGATTTGCACCTCATCTAGCCTGGTTTCAGAATCGTCCAGGACGCTGACTTGAATCTGTTATGCAGTTATGAAGATCATGAGTCCCATATGTATTCCATATAATTGTGATAATAAATCAGATGGTTATCACGGTTTTATTGTAAGTTTGCGCTGTCAACTCTGGATATGCCCACAACTAATCAATTTGTCCTTGGCTAGTTCACAGGTTCTTATTGTAACTATTGTAATTTCTTTTTGTGTGCTAACGGAGCTTCTCCCACTTCCCCCAGCTAAAAAGCACTTTACACTTCCCAAAAACTTCCCAGTATTTCCTCCCCAAAGGCCTGGTGCCAACATTACCCCAATCACTCTTTAATCCCAGTCTTTACTCGAAACTTATCTTACACTATGTTGGGGACTTTTTTTCGAAACACACACAAATGAACCAACTCTCATCTTGAAGAAACTGACCCTTCGATAATGGAGGATCCTCCTATTCCGGGTAGTTTTGCTATGGTTCCCTACTCCCCTGCTAGCAAACCCATGCCATCCTTCACTCCTTATAAAGTCAGAGCCGTAGCAGGCCCTTCTCAAGAGGCTTTTGACAAGGTTCTTCATTCATATACTCTCACCTTTGTGGAAGCTGATTTTCATTTCTGAAATAGCAACGCAAAGCAAATAGAAGTCTGTCAGAAACTCTTAGAAACTACCAGGAGGCATTCCAATGTTTGTCAAAGGAGAAAGCTGCTATCAAGCAACAGAATGAATGGGCCAACAGGAAGGTCAATGAGCTTGTAAGTTCTTCATCCAAAGTTCTTTGGATATTCTTACAAGTCACTTTAGCATCAAAACTGGAAAGACAAGATGGATGCCAACAGCCATCTAGACAGGATGGTATGAAAATTTATGTTATGTGTTCAGTATTTTCATCCCAAGGCTTTTTCTCGACAGCACCAAGAGGAGGTCCGCTTGCGAAAAGAAGCTGAAGAATTCCTTTCTCAGGTGAGTCCTGTTGTAATGCTGTAACCTTTAAAAAATGTGCTCATTGTTTTGTTCAGGCTCGACGGATGCAAAATGAACTGGTGAGTTGAAATCGTCTTGATTATGTGATTCCAACACTAAATTTTGCCCAGGAAAATAGTCTTAAAGAAGCTGTATGTAGTGCATTCTTCCATTCACATGCATTTCATTAACACCAGTTATAGACTGATGCAAGGGAATGTGCCATCCATGAAAAGGTAACTCCTGGCTCATAATAGGTTTATTCATTGCTCAATGTCCATATGTACAGATCGCTCTCAACTCAGAAATTTTCCACCTGCGGAACAAAGAGAAAGTGAACTCACAAAGGGCTCAACCTTCTCAGCAGTCTGTACCACCCTCCCAGCAGCCTGTACATCCTCCACCCCCCCAGCATCCCATACCTCCTTCCCCCTCCCAGCACCCTGCACCTCCTTCCCCCTCCCAGCAAGCTGTACCTCCTCTGCCCTTACAGCATCCCGTACCTCCTCCCCCCTCCCAGCAGGCTGTACCTCCTCCGCCCTTCCAGCACCCTGTACCTCCTCTCCCTTCACAGCCGGCTGTACCTCCTCCCCCCACACATCAGAATTCTCAAGCTCAAGGACTCTCAGGGGGTGGAGCTGCTCAGATCGATGTTGAAGCTCTCATTGAGTCAAAAATTGCAGAGTACATAGCTGCTCGAGCGACTGGCAGTACTTGGAAGAAGAGATTGAACCGGGAGCTCAAGCCGGGCAGTGCAGTCTATGATAGAAAGTTGAAGAAAGCAGCCATGGAAAAGCTCAGTGAAAGTGATGAGAAGCATTGGAAGGTATGTCTTCCTAGTTGCACTGTATCATTCTTAATGTAAATTACAGATGGTAACCCATAACTGTTTCCTTGAAATGACACACCGTGAACGGATAAATCACTTTGAAGACTATCGACCAGTTGCAGATACCATTGCACTCATTTATGAAAACTATAATGGTCCTGGTCCCGGAAATGACTCCAGCTTCCTCCTGTTCTTTGGATTTAATTGGCAGAAGTCTCGATGGAATCGTTCAGTGGTAACCAATATGCTGCCAGTCATTATCCATAAGAAAGGTGAGGTTGGACTGCAAGGGGAAGTGGATGAACAGGCAATTGCTGCACTGCTGTGGGATTACATCAAACAGGCTCAGGAATCCTGGCAAAGATGCAATCCTCGAATCACGCAGGAAGGAGACCGAGTTGAAACACTCCAGGAAGCTCAGGTGCATGCTGACACCCAAGCCCTACAGCATTCTATGAAAGTTCGGAGAAACTCTCGGAAGCTTACAGTGGGTCTTAACTCAATCACTTCCTTAGGCTGTCTTCTAATTGTTATACAGAAATTCAACAAACACATCTTGGGCATTGAGAGAATGCTTCAACAACCTTCTCTAACAGCCCAGGACTGAGCCAGATGGACAATAGCACAAGGTGTGGTTATGAAACTTGGGAAGGATGGACAATTCATGGACGAAACAGACACTGATGGCCAAGGTTTGCACTCAACTGTACCGCACTACCGATGACGGTTCACAACCACAATGCTGACAGGGCTGGACAACAGCATTGTAAAACTAACACAAGAAGAATGCAAGAAAAAAGTGTGGTGATGAAGGGAGAAAGCATGGAGAAGGCACAGGCTCAAAGCACAAGCCAAAGTGAAGGGTGGGGCTAGCACCACACACGAAGGCTGAAAGATATAATGATCAAGACAACAGTGATAGCACAGGGCCAATCACTAGGGTCGCACAAGGAAAACTAGTTCCAAAGACCAAGTGAGTATATTGAGTGTAAACGAAGATACAAGTACTAACCTAGTTCCAAAGACCAAGAGGTCAAGATGGGGAACTAGATGTCAGCTACAGTACTATATATACAAGAGTCTCGATGAGTAAGCGACAGCATGGGAAGTTGATGGAAGGATATGGAATGATGTAGAAAGATATGGCAGAGTGTGGACAGATCCAAACCGTAACAAGGATAAAGAAATAAGGGGATGTAGGGGAAATAAAGTAGGTACCATATACTGTGTAGCATGTCACGACAAAAAGGGAAACAATACAGTCGACCCCCAGCTCTCATTCGCTGTCATACGGACAGGCAGGGCATTCGAACACTGGTCCAGCATCTGCCTTGATCACTCTATCATCAATGATTCCTCAATGGATCATGTCCTGCAGCTCTCAATGCATTAGAAATTGATCCAGTCGAGATTCCGCAATGGAACGAGTGGGCTAGTTTAGCCATGCCAATTTCGGATACAGAGCCAGATGTGGCGATGGGTTAACATCCTTGCATACATTCCTGCGTCCGCGCTATGTGACGTCTCTGCGTCTGACTTCTAACGTGGCCGTGTCCTGTCAGTTGCCCTGATACCTGTTATTTCATCCTTACTTTAATCTCTTCTGATATGATAGCTGATAGTTCCTACATCAGAGCCAATATTGACTTGAATGATTTTCCATAAATGCACTTGTATTTACGATGAAATGAAATACATAAGATAAACCCTTCTGAATGTGCTTCAGATATAACTGTTTTCGGTACAACAATCTGAGCTCTCGAAAGGACTGCAATCTGGACCTAATTCAGTCCTTCCGATGGATATTCTGATATTGAAACCTTTCAACTTCACTATCAAATGTTCTTTCAGATAATATTTCATTGATTATTTCTGTGGTACAGATAGTGGTTCCTAAATTTCCACTATCCGTTTGCAAATCTGACCAGCAGATTTTTTTGCAAATGCGGTGTGTCAGACGTTGCTCGAGAATCTCCTTCACTTGGACCTCAATAGTATCTAGATCATTATGCTGTTTCATCCAGTTCATCACTGATATCAGCCAATCATAATACTCAGTCCAAGGTGCATCAGGGAGTAACTCCATAAGATCAATTAAGTTGGCATCATGGCTAGGAATACCAATGTAACAGATGAGCACAGCTTTTAGATTGTGATCTTGATATAGATAGTCAAGGTACTGCCTTCTTTCAGGTTCAGACCAAGTGTGGTTCTGTAAACCAATAATATATCTCTGAATTAAAATGGCACAACTTGAAGTCGGGATGCAAGTCAGAGAATTTTGGCTAAATAATCTAATGCAGTTGTAGTTAAGGAAAATTTGATGAACAGGATTGGAAGGAGAGCCATTGTAAAGGAAATGTTCAAATATGTTGAATTCATTCATATATAAGTTCAAACCATTCTCTTGTCTAAATTGTGGTGAGGATAATTCTTTCAAGAATGCATTCAGTATAATTTCTGCTGATTTGTTTTGTAAAGGCAGCATTTTCCTCCTTATGGTTGTGTTGATTGTCCAATAGAGATGTAGCATCTTTTCTCGGAGCTCAATCTTGTACTGTAAGGTTGTCTGATAAGTACATATCTCTGTCCTTTTGAAGAGAATTGCTATCCATTCCAATATGAAGCCAAATTCTATGGTATGGAAAAGTATTTTTTTGAAGAGATTGGATGTGTCTGACATTGTGACAATAGTGATAATATTCCAATGTGTTGCTTGCTCATTGGGACAAGGATCAGACAAATCATCTTGCAAAGCAAGATTGAGAATGCAAGCAAGAACATGAACTGCAGCCAGAATTGATTCCTGTTCAGGTAAAGCCACTAGACCAGTTGAACTATGTGTTATATGTATGTGAATTGAGTTATGCAGCAATTCCGTGATACAATCAATTCCTTCATGAAAAGTTCCTAAGCTAAGGAATACTTTGTTATCTTTCCTCATGTTATATCTATGCAAGCTAAGTCTTTATGAGGCTTTGTGATCTATTCCACTACTTAGATATGTCATTTATATCCTGTTACCACTATGTAATTACTTCGCGAAGAATTTCCGACATGAAGCATTTACTCATTATCTTTGTTCATCCTTATCGGATTCACACTATTCCTTTTATATCCTTTCCTTTGTTCTTTACTTATGAGCTAACCCATTCGGGCATGGCATCACTTCACGATCCTGACTTACCTTTAGTATAAAGCTACAGTATCAAATAGGTAGTTCCTTAGTTTGAATATCAACCTTGATAGCACTTTGATAGTGATACCAATTAATCATCTATCTGTATCATTGTTTTAACATCCTCGCTGTCAGTACGTTCCGCGACAATCATCGCAAATGGAACATGTTTACCTTTCTTCTCTTGCGGACATGCAAAGTGTCGAGGACTCTACTAATAGTGGAGTCAAGGTCCAACTACCTTGTATAGGATCGTTTTACCTCGCAAAGTATTTTCCTTCGCATTTTCTCGCAATCATCCCACAATCATTCCTGATGATCCCTTTGTGCATGATCATAACACCTCATCATTATCCAATGAGTTATTATTCCTTTTATATCCTTCCTTTGTTCTTTACATTATATGCTAGTCTATTCAGAGTTAGTATTGCTTTGCAATGCTTATGTAATGCATAGTATAAAGCTATGATATTGATTAGGTAGTTCTGTAGTTTTAATATTGACTTAGATCTGCTCTTCTTCATATCACAGATGTTCACTCTCCATGATATATTCTCAACACTGCTCTGACATTCTGTGAAGCAACCTTTGCAAACTGATTCTACTACTACCCCTTTACCATTGGACCATCAATGTGTTGAGGGCACTACCAATAGTAGTGTCAATGTCCAACTACCTTTCCAAAACTCCACAAATTCTTCCTCCCTTCACAAGGGAATTATTCCCTTGCATTCCCATACAATTCCACAATTCTGGAGTTGCATGATCTTAACACTATGTTCATACACATTCATTCTATGTGCATATGTTTCCCAGAATTGGTTGTACAGATCAGAATAGATTGTTTCTGCCAATGACATCCTGAATTCATTGACCTTTTCTCCTATGAGTGCTAGAAGTACAATCTTCAATAACTGAGGATCTCTGTGGGAACCATCCAAAGCAGATGGTAACACATTCAGTATCTCACTAACAAATCTCATCCAGATTACTGAATGATGCATAACATTATGGTGCATGAGCACAAAGTTTTCAACAAAATCAGCTGGGACCTCAAAATATCCAGAAGCTATGAAGTTCATATCTCTCTTGGATCATCTGTAGGAGGCAATTGATCCATTATCATAGATGTATATGTGTCCAAATACATTGCTGCCCTAGACATTCTTTCCACTACCAGACTTGAACCAATTATTATGGTTGTAATGTCTCCAATAAGTGTGGTACAGTCACAGTAGATGTGGTGCTGAGCCCTTGATACATCTAAATAAGCAAATAGATCCTTGACTCTATCTTGCACACTTTTAAGAAGCCCTCCAATGGCTTGAAAAACTACACTTTGAACAAAGGGATTTGAAGAAATATAAAACAGCTAATGTAATGCATCCACAGACAAAGCATCAGGTTCATGCTAGACTACATGATGTTCAGCCATTTTGCATGTGTTAAGACTGTGCCGGTGAAGTTCCATAAGGTCTCAAAAGAGTAGAATAAAGACTGAAGGCGAGCAACTGGTTCCAAGGTTATATGGTATCATATGATTGTCAATTGGTCAGTAAGCATATGGAAATATAAGTTGAGTTGAACAAGAACCTTAGCACTACTATCAGTAGTGCCCTGTTAAGATCATGCAACTCCAGAATCACAGAATTGGGTGGGAATGCAAGGGAATTATTCCCTTGTGAAGGGAGGAACAATTCACAGAGTTTTAGGAGAGGTAGTTGTGTAATGAAAACATTCTTTTCCATTATTCTTTTCCATTTCTTTTATTTACTTACCTAATCACTAAAGTGCTTACACCAGTGCTTGTTGTATTTTCATTTTCATCTAGATTACATGCATCAACCTTATTGTTCTCGCATTGTTGTTTCACCTATGCATGACTCTCTCATGCCTGTCAGCTCATTGACAGGATGTCGTCACTATTGTCCTGCCTACATGCTTCTTTTTATATTGCCTTATTGTTTACTCACTGAATACCTGCAGCCTTACTTATGGATATGAGCGACTCTTATTGTAGATCCTCATGGTTTCATATCCCATTTGTATATAAGACTTAGTGTTTTGTAGTTATATTCCTTAGCCCTATTCTCGTCTATTCTCCTTGGTAGCTAGACTTGTAGCTAGGTTGTTTTATTCATTCTCATCATTTTTTGACCTCTTGCTCATCAACTATCATGTGATGCCTGGTTGTCTCTTGTGAGAGCTAGCAAGTTGCTGACAAGTTGGACATTGACACTACTATTGGTAGTGCCCTCAACATGCTGATGGTCCAATGGTAAAGGGGTAGTAGCAACAAGTTTGCAAAGGTTGCTTTGCAGAATGTCAGAGCAGTGTTGAGAATGTATCTGTCACAAAACACTCTTTTTTATTATTCTTTTCCTTTTTTAAAATTTACTTACCTAATCACTAAAGCACTTACACTAGTGCTTATTATATTTTCATTTCTATCTAGATTACACACATCAACCTTATTGTTCTCATATTGTTGTTTCACCTAGGCACAACTCTCTCGTGCCTGTCAGCTCATTGACAAGACAATGTCACTATTGTCCCGCCTCCATGCTTCTTTTTATATTGCCTTATTGTTTACTCACTGAATACCTACAGCCTTACTTATGGATACGAGTGACTCTTATTGTAGATCCTCACAGTTACAGCGTGAGACAATTCTCATGGTTCCATATCTCATTAGTATATAAGACTGATTATTTTGTAGTTATATTCCTTAGCTCTATTCTCATCTATACTCCTTGGTAGCTAGACTTGTATTGGGTTGTGTTATCCATCCTCATTTGCCTTTTCACCCTCTTGCTCATCATCCATCATGTGATGCCTGGTTGTCTCTTGTGAGAGCCAGCAAGTCACTGACAGAAGAATAGAGCTTCTACCACACACCACCTGTCACAAACATTTTTACAAACTTGCATAGGATTCAACGCTCTGTTGGAAACTAGTTTTTCTTGATATGTTACACATTTTATTTTTACCAAACACACTTATCCCTTCCTACTATAATCTGACATGACTGGCCAGTCGTTACATGTGCCTGATGGTCCAGAAGTCACTGGTACCACTCCTACTCCATGCTGGGTGTTCGTTAATACACCAGGGAACTATGATGGGGATCCTGCCACCTACCGACCATGGCACCAAAGGATGATGGCTTACGTCTCCGAGTTAACAGAGACAAAGCAGGTCAACAATTCCTATCATGTCACCACCATTATTATGTCCTTCCTCGTGGGAGGAAAGGCCAATGAGTGGGCCCAGGTATACACTGATGACCACTTTGACATCAACAAGGGGCTTTGGAATATCACAGGGAAGGAGCTTATCAATGACATGGACAGGGAGTTCACTAAGTTGCGAAGGAGAAAGAGGCCCATGACAAACTGACCTATATCTGACAGGGGAAGGCTTCTGCAGGTGACTTTTTCTAAGAATTTGAATTGTTGCTGAAAGATGCTGGATACAAGAAGGATGAGTCACATGTCCTTACCCTGGTGGAGAGGGCCGTCAACTACAACCTCCTGTATGACATTATTAAGGGACAGATGGAACCCTTTGAAGACTACAAGGAGCTGAAGAAAGTGGTCACCAGTGCCGATAATGTAAGGTGGCAATGGGCCGAACAGAAGAGAGGTTATGGGTATGTGGGTTGGTGGAATGCTAACCCACAGGGACAGAGTCGTGGACAGCTGTCCACTCAGCAGAACAGACAGGAGCCAAAAGTAGCTTCAAGGGCAGAATATCCTGCGACACAGAGAAGAGATGCCACCAGCACCACATTTGGAGGAATGGGCAGACCAATGGATATCAACCAGGCAAGGGAGAAGCAGCTGCGCTTCAGCTGTGGTGAACCAGGCCACATGGGCAGGAACTGTCCGCATAAGAGAAAGGCGGTAGTCCAGGGCATTATGTTAAATATGAGTGAGCAGGCACATACAGACTTTATTAATGATTTGGGTTTTCCCAAGGCTTGTTAAGATCGTGCAACTCCGGAATTGCGGAATAATCGTGATTTAATCACGGAATAATCGCAATATAATCGTGGAATTAGTTGGGAATGTGAGGGGATAATTCCCTCGTGAAGGGAGGAACGATTTGTGGAGTTATGGAAAGGTAGTTGGACATCGACACTACTATTGGTAGTGCCCTCAACATATCGATGGTCCAATATAAAGGTAATAGCAGCATCAGTTCACAAAGGTTGCTTCACGGAACATCAGAGCTGTGTTGAAAATGTATCACAGATAGTGAACATCTGTAATACAAAGAGAGAGCAGATCTAAGTTGATATTAAAGCTACAGAACTGCCTATTCAGTGTTGTAGCTTTATACTATGCATTACATAAGCATTGCGAAGTGATACTAACTCCAAATAGACTAGCTTGTGGAGTAAAGAACAAAGGAAGGGATATAATAGGTATAGTACTCATCTGATAATGATGAGGAAAGATAACGAAGGATTCCTGGGCTTAGGAACTCTTTGTGAAGTAATTAATTAAAGAGTCCTAGCTTAGGAACTCTTCGCGAAGTAGGTAAATGGATCGTGAAATCGCAGATTCACATACATATGACAAGGCTCCTCAGTAGATATAGGTCTGCAGGAGCCTTCACATATGGACATTTTGAATTTCCTTGATAGTGGTATGAATTATCTAATTAGTACAGGTACTAAACAGAAAAATGCCTCTGCCTTCACCCACATGAAACATGAAACCAGAAAACCTATACAGTATGAACCTGACACTGCCGAGTGGCTAACTCAGAGAGCTAGAGAAGATCAGATCCCAAGGGCAGTGGGATTGTTGCAAACCTGGATGCCCTCTTCCCAAGAAAAGGAAGCCTCAGAAGAAACTGTCATGGACATACAAAAACAGAATTGGACAACAGCAGTCATGGCCATCAAAAGCCTCAAGAACAAAAGAGGCTATGTCTGCAGGACACATGGCAAAAGCCTGAAACTTCCAGTAATACTCAAAACACTGGAGGATGGTCGACAGATAGTCACACAAGGACTTCTCAACAGCAGTGCAACCGGCTCTTGCATCAATTCAGAATTTGTCAAATTGTCAGCGACTTGCTAGCTCTCACAAGAGACAACCAGGCGTCACACGATAGACGATGAGCAAGAGGATGAAAAGGCAAAAGAGGATGGATAAAACAACCCAATACTAGTCTAGCTACCGAGGAGAATAGACGAGAATAGAGCTAAGGAATATAACTACCAAATATCTAGGCTTATATACAAAACGGGATATGAAACCGTGAGAGATGTCTCGCACCGTAACCGTGAGGACCTACAATAAGAGTCGCTCGTATCCATAAGTAAAGCTGTAGGTATTCGGTGAGTAAACAATAAGGCAATATAAAAAGAAGCATGGAGGCGGAACGATAATGACGTCGCCCTGTCAATGAGCTGACAGGCACGAGAGAGTCGTGCCTAAGTGAAACGACAACGCGAGAACAATAAGGTTGACGCGTGTAACCTAAATAATAATGAAAATATAATAAGCGCTAGTGTAAGCGCTTTGGTGATTAGATAAGTAAAGAAAAGAAAAAGAATAATAAAAGAAAAGAATAATGGAAAAAGATCGATTCATGACATTACCCCCTCCCTAGAGCACGAGTTCCACAAAGTGCTTGTCGTCTAACAAAATTTTCGGAGGGTAATTGTGAGGGTGTATTTTCGGTATCTGGCGGAGGCATAGGGCGGAATAACTCGGTAGGGAATAAGGAAATAGGGATTTCGAGTCGACTCAGGGTGGCGGGTTTGGGTTTGTTTGGGTTTTTATTATGGAATTCCTTCAACAAATCGGAGGAATGGGTAATGTTGGACCGAGGTTCCCAAGTGTCTTCATGTGGTCCGTAACCTCGCCACCTGACCTTGTACTTGATCCCTTTTCCTACCTTTCGTGAGTCAAGAATCTCCTCGACTTCGAATTCCTCTTCTTCTCCTACGACGACAGGAGGTGGACGAGTGTTTCGTGGTTGAGAGGGAAATTGCGGTTCTCTATAGGGAGTGAGAAGGACTTCGTTGAAAACGTTATGGATACGTTTCCACGTAGAGGGGATGTCTAGTTTATAGGAACTAGCGCCTATCTTCTTCTGAACTGTAAACGGTCCAAACCGTTTATCTCCTAACTTTTTCATCGGCTGGTCTGTCGATAAGTTAGTTCCCTCAAGCTAGACCTTATCGCCTGGCTTGTACTCTACTCCAACTCTTCGCTTTCGGTCATAAAACTTCTTCATGTCCTCATTGGCCTTTCCTAAGGCCGCTCCTACTTCGTCTCGAACCTTCCTCATTCCATCTGCAAAAGCCTGTGCTGTGGGGTTGTCCGAAGTCATTTGAGGTGCCGTGCCTTTATAGGGATGTCTACCGTTGTCAGCATAGAAGGGGGAAACTTTTGTCGCAGAGTGTACTCGATCGTTATAGGCGAATTCTGCAAGCGGTAACCACTCATGCCAGTCATTTTGATGATAACTAATGAACAAACGGAGATAATGTTCTATCTCCTGATTTGTTCGTTCTGTCTGGCCGTTGGTCTGTGGGTGATACGCCGTGGTGTAGTTTGCTTCTATTCCTAAAAGACGGTAGAGTTCCTTCATGAAACGAGAATGATATTGCGGTCCTCGATCATGTACTATTTTTCGTGGAATGCCGTGGATAGAAAAAATACGATCCCGATAGATTTTTGCCATTCCCTCTGATGTGACTGTAGTGTGCGACGGAACAAGTCGTAGTCTTTTGGAAAAATGATCGATAAACACCAATATGGCGTTATATCCTCCCGATTCCGGTAGTTCCCCTATCATATCGGTGCCGATTATTTGCCATGGTTCAGTCGGTACCACATGTGGATGAAGTTGTCCTACTGGTTTGGTACGACGTGACTTTGTCGCCTGGCATTTCTCGCAACCTTCTACATATTTCCCTGCATCTCGTGTCACCCCTGGCCACCAGTAGTCCCGAGTAATCAACTCCGTAGTTTTGTACTGTCCTGGATGTCCCGCTAGTGGTGTATCGTGATACTGAGTGATTATTTTGGACCGGAGTAGGCGGTTTTTCGGTACATAAACACGCCCTTTCCAGGTAATGACTTTGTTGGTCTCAGTCCACTCTGGATTTTTCGCAGCGAGGGCATCCTGTACAGTTCGGTCTACTTGGTTTCTACTCTTTTGGATCTCTGATAACAGGAGATCTTCGGGAGCCGATAGGTCGAGAGCTTGAATAAAAAGTTCCGGTTTCAGGAGAACGATGTTCTCGTTGTCCTTGTCCCCCGTCTCAAGACCTGTCATCCTCGACAGGGCGTCAGCTTTCGTCATTGATTTACCAGGTTTGTGAACGAGATCGAAATTATACTCCGCTAATTCCAGTACCCAGCGTGCTTGTCGTCGGTTGAGTTTCTGCGGCTTCTTGAAGTACTGGAGGTTTGCGTGATCCGTATAAATCTCAATCTGTTCCTCCGCACCTAGTAAATATTGCCTCCAGTCGTCGAGGGAGTCCATAATTGCCATAAGTTCTTTGTCGTAAATCTCGTAATTACGCTCAACCTCATTGAGGGAACGAGAACGAAAGGCAATAGGATACCACTTGCTTTCGACAAACTGGGATAAAACGGCGCCATTAGCATAATCGGACGAGTCAGCTTCTACCCTGAATTTTCCGTGGTTTCGAGGAATGAGTAAAACTACTTCTTCACAGATTCGACGTTTCAACTCCTCGAACGCCTCTTCCTGACCTTTTTCCCACTTCCAAGTCCCATTTCCCGTGAGCTGTGTTAATGGCTTTGCTACCAGACTGAAACCACGAATGAATCGCCAGAAGAAGTTGCAAAATCCTAGAAACTGTTGGACGTCGCGCTTCTTTCGTGGAGTAATCCATTCTCGAACGGCTTGTACTTTCTTGGGATCCATGCGAATAGTTCCGTTACCGATGATAATACCAAGGTAGTCGATAACCGGTTTTTCGAAAGAACACTTTTCGGGTTTAAGGAACAACTTATGTTCCCTTAGAATGTCGAGTACTTGTTCTACGATTTGTCGATGTTCTTCTATACCGTCGGTAAAAATCAGTATGTCGTCCATGTAAACAATAACATGACCTTTATTGATGAGGTCTCGCAGGATGTGGTTCATGAAACCTTGGAACGTCGCAGGAGAGTTGGTGAGTCCGAAGAACATGACGGTCGGTTCGAATAACCCCTGGTTAGTTCGAAAAGCCGCCTTCCATTCGTCACCTTCCTTTATGCGGATGTTGTTGAATCCCCATCTGATATCCATCTTCATGAAGATTTTAGCGCCTTTTAAACGATCGATTAGCTCCTGAATGAGAGGAAGTGGATACCGGTTTTTAACCGTCATCTTGTTCAGTTTACGATAATCTTGTACTGGTCGTAAGGTGCCATCTTTCTTTTTAACGAAGAAGAAGGGAGACGCCATCTGCGAAGTCGAAGGTCGGATTCGTCCAGTTCGAAGGTTCTCTTCAAGAAACTTGTCGAGCGCCTCTTGTTCCTTTGGGTTTAATGGGTACACCTTGCAATCTAAAGGTTTAGAACCTGGCGTTAGGTCGATAGCGTGGTCCCAAGGACGTCGTTGTGGCAGTTGGTCGAATTCCTTCTGGCTGAAAACATCGGAGTACTTTTCGATGTAGGGCTTGGAAGTGTCGAACTCTTGGGCTGTTTCCTCTCTGGCTTGTTTTTCCGTCCACTTCCTGTCATGAATCGATCTTTTTCCATTATTCTTTTCTTTTATTATTCTTTTTCTTTTCTTTACTTATCTAATCACCAAAGCGCTTACACTAGCGCTTATTATATTTTCATTATTATTTAGGTTACACGCGTCAACCTTATTGTTCTCGCGTTGTCGTTTCACTTAGGCGCAACTCTCTCGTGCCTGTCAGTTCATTGACAGGACGACGTCATTATTGTTCCGCCTCCATGCTTCTTTTTATATTGCCTTATTGTTTACTCACCGAATACCTACAGCTTTACTTATGGATACGAGCAACTCTTATTGTAGGTCCTCACGGTTATGGTGCGAGACGTCTCTCACGGTTTCATATCCCATTTTGTATATAAGACTAGATATTTGGTAGTTATATTCCTTAGCTCTATTCTCGTCTATTCTCCTCGGTAGCTAGACTTGTAGTTGGGTTGTTTTATCCATCCTCTTTTGCTTTTTCATCCTCTTGCTCATCGTCTATCGTGTGACGCCTGGTTGTCTCTTGTGAGAGCTAGCGAGTCGCCGACAGAAGAATAGAGCTTCTACCACATACCACCCGTCACAACAAAAAACTTTTACAAACTTGCCTAGGATTCAACATATTGTTGGAAACTAGTTTTCTCGATACGTTACACATTTTCATTTCTACCAAACACGCTCATCTACTCCCCTACTATAAACCAACATGACTGATCGGTCGATACATGCGCCCGACCCAGTGGAAGTTGCTGCTATCACGTCTAGTCCACGCCGGGTGTTTGTCAATACACCAGGAAACTACGATGGTGACCCCGCCACCTACCGGCCATGGCGACGACGAATGATGGCTTACGTCTCCGAGCTGACGGAGACAAAGCAGGTCGACAACTCCCACCGAGTCACGACCATCATCATGTCCTTCCTGGTCGGAGGAAAAGCCAATGAATGGGCTCAGGTCTACTCGGATGACCATTTCGATATCGACAGAGGGACGTGGGATATTACGGGGAAGCAGTTAATTGACGACATGGACAGGGAGTTCACGAATGTCGCAAAGGAGAAGGAAGCCCGTGATAAACTAACTTATATCCGACAGGGGAAGTCTTCGGCCGGCGACTTTTTCAAAGAATTTGAATTGTTGCTGAAGGATGCCGGATACAAGAAGGACGAGTCGCACGTCCTTACCCTAGCGGAGAGAGCAGTCGATCACACCCTTCTCTACGACATCATCAAAGGACGAACGGAGCCCTTTGAAGACTACAAGGAATTGAAGAAGGTAGTCACAGGGGCTGACAATGTAAGGCGGCAGTGGGCCGAACAGAAGAGAGGTTACGGGTATGCGGGGTGGTGGAATGCTAACCCACAGGGACAGAGTCGTGGACAGTCGTCCACTCAGCAGAATCGACAGGAGCCGAAAGTAGCTCCAAAAGCAGAATATTCGGCGGCACCGAGAAGAGATGCTACCGGCACCACGTTCGGAGGAACGGGCAGGCCGATGGACATCGACCAAGTGAGAGAGAAGTGTTTGTGCTTCAACTGTGGCGAGCCAGGCCACATGAGCAGGAACTGCCCGCACAAGAGAAAGGCGGTAGTCAGAGGTATTATGTTGAATATGAGTGAACAGGAACGTACGGACTTTATTAACAATTTGGGTTTTCCAAAGGCTCCGCAGTAGATATAGGTCTGCAGGAGCCTTCGCACACGGACATTTCGGAGTTTGTTGATAATGGCGTTGACTATGTAATCAGTACAGGTACTAAACAGAAAAACGCCTCCACCTTCGTCCACAAAACCGAAAAAACCGAAAAACCTATACGGTACGAACCTAACACTGCTGAATGGCTAACTCAGAGAGTTAGAGAAGACCAGATCCCGAGAGCAGTGGGATTATTACGAACTTGGATGCCCTTTTCCCGGGAGAAAGAAGCCTCGGAAGAAACCGTCATGGACATACGAAAACGGAACTGGAAAACAGCAGTCACTGCCATCCGGAGTCTCAAAAACAAAAGGAGTTATGTTCGTGGGACACGCGGCAAAAGTCTGAGACTCCCAGCAATACTCGAAACACTGGAAGATGCTCGACGAATCGTCACAGAAGGACTCCTCGACAGTGGAGCTACTGGTTCCTGTATCGACTCAGAATTCGTCAAACGGCACAACCTTGTTACGGAAGACTTACCGATCAAAACCCCTGTCTACAATGCAGATGGTACACTCAATGATTCCGGCTCAATAGACAAGTACGTCGAGATCCGGATGACCATCGGTGATCATTCAGAGATCATCCAATTCGGAGTAGTAAGTCTAGGAAAGAATAATATCTTTCTAGGACTAGACTGGCTACGACACCACAACCCGAGTATCGACTGGAATACGTCTGAACTAACCTTTGACAGGTGTCCAACAAGATGCGGTTACAACCCACACTTTTGGACACCAGAAGATACCCATTCTAGAGCGGCATTACAGGAAGGCGAACAGCTTTTCCTGTTTGACTGGGACAGGTATGTTCACGAGCAGGTACAGTCGAGGAAGTGGACGGAAAAACAAGCCAGAGAGGAAACAGCCCAAGAGTTCGACACTTCCAAGCCCTACATCAAAAAGTACCCCGATGTTTTCAGCCAGAAGGAATTCGACCAACTGCCACAACGACGTCCTTGGGATCACGCTATCGACCTAACGCCAGGTTCTAAACCTTTAGATTGTAAAGTATATCCACTGAATCCAAAGGAACAAGAGGCGCTCGATAAGTTTCTCGAAGAGAACCTTCGAACTGGACGAATCAGACCTTCGACTTCGCAGATGGCGTCTCCCTTCTTCTTCGTTAAAAAGAAAGATGGTACCTTACGACCAGTACAAGATTATCGTAAACTGAACAAGATGACGGTTAAAAACCAGTATCCACTTCCTCTCATTCAGGAGCTAATCGATCGTTTAAAAGGCGCTAAAATCTTCACGAAGATGGATATCAGATGGGGATTCAACAACATCCGCATAAAGGAAGGTGACGAATGGAAAGCGGCTTTTCGAACTAACCAGGGGTTATTCGAACCGACCGTCATGTTCTTCGGACTCACCAACTCTCCTGCGACGTTCCAAGGTTTCATGAACCACATCCTGCGAGACCTCATCAATAAAGGTCATGTTATTGTTTACATGGACGACATACTGATTTTTACCGACGGTATAGAAGAACATCGACAAATCGTAGAACAAGTACTCGACATTCTACGGGAACACAAGTTGTTCCTTAAACCCGAAAAGTGTTCTTTCGAAAAACCGGTTATCGACTACCTCGGTATTATCATTGGTAATGGAACTATTCGCATGGATCCCAAGAAAGTTCAATCCGTTCGAGAATGGATTACTCCACGAAAGAAGCGCGACGTCCAGCAGTTTCTAGGATTCTGCAACTTCTTCCGGCGATTCATTCGTGGGTTCAGCCTGGTAGCAAAGCCACTAACACAGCTCACGGGAAATGGGACTTGGAAGTGGGAGAAAGGTCAAGAGGAGGCGTTCGAGGAGCTGAAACGCCGTATTTGTGAGGAAGTCGTTTTGTTGATTCCTCGTAACCACGGGAAATTCAGGGTGGAAGCTGACTTGTCCGATTATGCTAATGGCGCCGTTTTGTCCCAGTTCGTTGATAGTAGATGGTATCCTATTGCCTTTCGTTCTCGTTCCCTCAATGAGGTTGAGCGTAATTACGAGATTTACGACAAAGAACTTATGGCAATTATGGACTCTCTCGACGACTGGAGGCAATATTTACTAGGTGCGGAGGAACAGGTTGAAATTTATATGGATCACGCAAACCTCCAGTACTTCAAGAAGCCGCAGAAACTCAACCGACGACAAGCGCGCTGGGTATTGGAATTAGCGGAGTATAATTTCGATCTCATTCACAAACCTGGTAAATCGATGACGAAAGCTGACGCCCTGTCGAGGATGACAGGTCTTGAGACGGGGGACAAGGACAACGAGAACATCGTTCTCCTGAAACCGGAACTTTTTATTCAAGCTCTCGACCTATCGGCTCCCGAAGATCTCCTGTTATCAGAGATCCAAAAGAGTAGAAACCAAGTAGACCGAACTGTACAGGATGCCCTCGCTGCGAAAAATCCAGAGTGGACTGAGACCGACAAAGTCATTACCTGGAAAGGGCGTGTTTATGTACCGAAAAACCGCCTACTCCGGTCCAAAATAATCACTCAGTATCACGATACACCACTAGCGGGACATCCAGGACAGTACAAAACTACGGAGTTGATTACTCGGGACTACTGGTGGCCAGGGGTGACACGAGATGCAGGGAAATATGTAGAAGGTTGCGAGAAATGCCAGGCGACAAAGTCACGTCGTACCAAACCAGTAGGACAACTTCATCCACATGCGGTACCGACTGAACCATGGCAAATAATCGGCACCGATATGATAGGGGAACTACCGGAATCGGGAGGATATAACGCCATATTGGTGTTTATCGATCATTTTTCCAAAAGACTACGACTTGTTCCGTCGCACACTACAGTCACATCAGAGGGAATGGCAAAAATCTATCGGGATCGTATTTTTTCTATCCACGGCATTCCACGAAAAATAGTACATGATCGAGGACCGCAATATCATTCTCGTTTCATGAAGGAACTCTACCGTCTTTTAGGAATAGAAGCAAACTACACCACGGCGTATCACCCACAGACCAACGGCCAGACAGAACGAACAAATCAGGAGATAGAACATTATCTCCGTTTGTTCATTAGTTATCATCAAAATGACTGGCATGAGTGGTTACCGCTTGCAGAATTTGCCTATAACGATCGAGTACACTCTGCGACGAAGGTTTCCCCATTCTATGCTGACAACGGTAGACATCCCTATAAAGGCACGGCACCTCAAATGACTTCGGACAACCCCACAGCACAGGCATTTGCAGATGGAATGAGGAAGGTTCGAGACGAAGTAGGAGCGGCCTTAGGAAAGGCCAATGAGGACATGAAGAAGTTTTATGACCGAAAGCGAAGAGTTGGAATAGAGTACAAGCCAGGTGATAAGGTCTGGCTTGAGGGAACTAACTTATCGACAGACCAGCCGATGAAAAAGTTAGGAGATAAACGGTTTGGACCGTTTACAGTTCAGAAGAAGATAGGTGCTAGTTCCTATAAATTAGATATTCCCTCTACGTGGAAACGTATCCATAACGTTTTCAACAAAGTCCTTCTCACTCCCTATAGAGAACCGCAATTTCCCTCTCAACCACGAAACACTCGTCCACCTCCTGTCGTCGTAGGAGAAGAAGAGGAATTCGAAGTCGAGGAGATTCTCGACTCACGAAAGGTAGGAAAAGGGATCAAGTACAAGGTCAGGTGGCGAGGTTACGGACCACATGAAGACACTTGGGAACCTCGGTCCAACATCACCCATTCCTCCGATTTGTTGAAGGAATTCCATGATAAAAACCCGAACAAACCCAAACCCGCTACCCTGAGTCGACTCGAAATCCCTATTTCCTTGTTCCCTACCGAGTTATTCCGACCTATGCCTCCGCCAGATACCGAAAATACACCCTCACAATTACCCTCCGAAAATTTTGTTAGACGACAAGCGCTTCGTGGAACTCGCGCTCTAGGGAGGGGGTAATGTCATGAATCGATCTTTTTCCATTATTCTTTTCTTTTATTATTCTTTTTCTTTTCTTTACTTATCTAATCACCAAAGCGCTTACACTAGCGCTTATTATATTTTCATTATTATTTAGGTTACACGCGTCAACCTTATTGTTCTCGCGTTGTCGTTTCACTTAGGCGCAACTCTCTCGTGCCTGTCAGTTCATTGACAGGACGACGTCATTATTGTTCCGCCTCCATGCTTCTTTTTATATTGCCTTATTGTTTACTCACCGAATACCTACAGCTTTACTTATGGATACGAGCAACTCTTATTGTAGGTCCTCACGGTTACGGTGCGAGACGTCTCTCACGGTTTCATATCCCATTTTGTATATAAGACTAGATATTTGGTAGTTATATTCCTTAGCTCTATTCTCGTCTATTCTCCTCGGTAGCTAGACTTGTAGTTGGGTTGTTTTATCCATCCTCTTTTGCTTTTTCATCCTCTTGCTCATCGTCTATCGTGTGATGCCTGGTTGTCTCTTGTGAGAGCTAGCGAGTCGCCGACACTTCCTCGACTGTACCTGCTCGTGAACATACCTGTCCCAGTCAAACAGGAAAAGCTGTTCGCCTTCCTGTAATGCCGCTCTAGAATGGGTATCCTCTGGTGTCCAAAAGTGTGGGTTGTAACCGCATCTTGTTGGACACCTGTCAAAGGTTAGTTCAGACGTATTCCAGTCGATACTTGGGTTGTGGTGTCATAGCCAGTCTAGTCCTAGAAAGATATTATTCTTTCCTAGACTTACTACTCCGAATTGGACGATCTCTGAATGATCACCGATGGTCATCCGGATCTCGACATACTTGTCTATTGATCCGGAGTCGTTGAGTGTACCGTCGGCATTGTAGACAGGTGTTTTGATTGGTAAGTTTTCCGTGATAAGATTATGCCGTTTGACGAATTCTGAGTCGATGCAGGAACCAGTAGCTCCACTGTCGAGGAGTCCTTCTGTGACGATTTGTCAAGCATCCTCCAGTGTCTCGAGTATTGCTGGGAGTTTCAGACTTTTGCCGCGTGTCCCGCGAACATAACTCCTTTTGTTTTTGAGACTCCGGATGGCGGTGACTGCCGTTTTCCAGTTCCGTTTTCATATGTCCATGACGGTTTCTTCAGAGGCTTCTTTTTCCCGTGAAAAGGGCATCCAAGTTCGTAACAATCCCACTGCTCTCGGGATCTGGTCTTCTCTAACTCTCTGAGTTAGCCATTCAGCAGTGTCGGGTTCGTACTGTATAGGTTTTTCGGTTTTTTCGGTTTTGTGGATAAAGGTGGACGCATTTTTCTGTTTAGTACCTGTACTGATTACATAGTCAACGCCATTATCAACAAACTCCGAAATGTCTGTGTGCGAAGGCTCCTGCAGACCTATATCTACTGCGGAGCCTTTGGAAAACCCAAATCGTTAATAAAGTCCGTACGTTCCTGCTCACTCATGTTCAACATAATACCTCTGACTACCGCCTTTCTCTTGTGCGGGCAGTTCCTGCTCATGTGGCCTGGCTCGCCACAGTTGAAGCACAAACACTTCTCTCTCACTTGGTCGATGTCCATCGGCCTGCCCGTTCCTCCGAACGTGGTGCCGGTAGCATCTCTTCTCGGTGCTGCCGAATATTCTGCCTTCGGAGCTACTTTCGGCTCCTGTCTGTTCTGCTGAGTGGATGACTGTCCACGACTCTGTCCCTGTGGGTTAGCGTTCCACCACCCCGCATACCCGTAACCTCTCTTCTGTTCGGCCCACTGCCGCCTTACGTTGTCAGCCCCTGTGACTACCTTCTTCAACTCCTTATAGTCTTCAAAGGGCTCCGTCCGTCCCTTAATGATGTCGTATAAAAGGGTGTGATCAACCGCCCTCTCCGCTAGGGTAAGGACGTGCAACTCGTCCTTCTTGTACCCGGCATCTTTCAGCAACAATTCGAACTCTTTGAAAAAGTCACTGGCCGAGGACTTCCCCTGTCGGATATAGGTTAGTTTATCACGGGCTTCTTTCTCCTTTGCAACATTCGTGAACTCCCTGTCCATGTCGTCAATTAACTGCTTCCCCGTAATATCCCACGTCCCTCTGTTGATATCGAAATGGTCATCCGAGTAGACCTGAGCCCATTCGTCGGCTTTTCCTCCGACCAGGAAGGACATAATGATGGTGGTGACTCGGTGGGAATTGTCGACCTGCTTTGTCTCCGTCAGCTCGGAGACGTAAGCCATCATTCGTCATCGCCATGGCTGGTAGGTGGCGGGGTCGCCATCGTAGTTTCCTGGTGTATTGACAAACATCCGGCGTGGACTAGAAGTGACAGCAGCGACTTCTGCTGGGTCGGGCGCATGTATCGACCAGTCAGTCATGTTGAGTTATAGTAGGGGAGAAGATGAGCGTGTTTGGTAGAAATGAAAATGTGTAACGTATCAAGAAAACTAGTTTCCAACGGTGTGTTGAATCCTAGGCAAGTTTGTAAAAGTTTTTGTTGTGACGGGTGGTATGTGGTAGAAGCTCTATTCTTCTGTCAGCGACTCGCTAGCTCTCACAAGAGACAACCAGGCGTCACACGATAGACGATGAGCAAGAGGATGAAAAGGCAAAAGAGGATGGATAAAACAACCCAATACTAGTCTAGCTACCGAGGAGAATAGACGAGAATAGAGCTAAGGAATATAACTACCAAATATCTAGGCTTATATACAAAACGGGATATGAAACCGTGAGAGATGTCTCGCACCGTAACCGTGAGGACCTACAATAAGAGTCGCTCGTATCCATAAGTAAAGCTGTAGGTATTCGGTGAGTAAACAATAAGGCAATATAAAAAGAAGCATGGAGGCGGAACGATAATGACGTCGCCCTGTCAATGAGCTGACAGGCATGAGAGAGTCGCGCCTAAGTGAAACGACAATGCGAGAACAATAAGGTTGACGCGTGTAACCTAAATGATAATGAAAATATAATAAGCTCTAGTGTAAGCGCTTTGGTGATTAGATAAGTAAATAAAAGAAAAGGAAAAGAATAATAAAAGAAAAGAATAATGGAAAAAGATCGATTCATGACACAAATGGCATAACCTCATCACAAAGAACCTACCGATCAAAACACTGGTTTACAATGCCGATGGTACACTTAATGATTCCAGATCAATCAATATGTATGTCAAAATCCGGATGACTATTGGCGATGACACGTCAGAAATTTGGTGAGGTGCCTAGTCACTAAAAACAGACAATTTGATGTGACTAGGTTGAGCAATAAGAGAGTCATAATGAGCCTGAGTTGATGACTGTAGTTACAAGTGAGCCAGATGATGACCTGAGCATACAGTTAAAGAATCTGAACAAACTAGGTTCAATGATTGCAGTACTTATGGAATACACATCTTGTCCAAAGGACTTCATACTGGTCCTGTCAACCAGATACCCACCAAATATCCATGAAGGGACTTTCGAGGGACTGGCCACTCAGTGACATACCAAGGGATATACCACACCACACACATATATGCCACCTAGTCTGTAGAGGGGAACACCTAGTTTCTAGTAAGAGGACTTATGAGGGCAAATACCCTGTGAGGACTTGGAATGAGACTGACACCAGATGGAAATGGCTCGGAAAGAGGAAATAAGATGATCCATGCCGAACTAGTTGGACAGAAACACTTAGGAGATAGACTAGTCTGTTCCTAGTGATCAATTGCTTTAACACTTGACAAGTGGAGTTTGGTACCTAAGGTCTGATAGGACTTGGAAGTTGAATCGAAGAAGAGGTGTATGAACCAGTCTAGGCAATATGGGTATCTATGGATAGCTACTAGACCTGGGTACATGCACATATTTAGGACAAGACATGTGCGGAAGGAGCTCAGTCATGACTTGAGGAGAGAGAGGAATAAAGATCCATGGAAGCAATTCCATGAGGCATGATGGAGAGGAATGATAGATTGCCTAGGCAGTCTGTGCAGCTGCAGAACACACTAGAGATGGTCCATAAGGACTAAATATGTTTTCATTGTACACCAGAGCGTACCTATATCAATATCTCATATGTTCTGGGACATTATCTTACTATATATGGACCTAGTCTTTCTTTTCTCTTACCAAGTCTGCCTAGTTTCAAACTTAAAGTATTATTTCTGTTTGTTTTATGAGTTTCTGTCATTTGTAGTATAAAAGGGATCTAGAAATATCCTGAATATCAAGTTATTTCCCCTGTTAGCACCTAGCAGATAGTTGCCAAAAGACCCTTGCATCCAAGTAGGCTTTGCTGTGTTTGAAAGTGTAAAGCAGTTCTGTTATGATCATGCACAAAGGGATCATCAGGAATGATTGTGGGATGATTGCGAGAAAATGCGAAGGAAAATACTTTGCGAGGTAAAACGATCCTATACAAGGTAGTTGGACCTTGACTCCACTATTAGTAGAGTCCTCGACACTTTGCATGTCCGCAAGAGAAGAAAGGTAAACATGTTCCATTTGCGATGATTGTCGCGGAACGTACTGACAGCGAGGATGTTAAAACAATGATACAGATAGATGATTAATTGGTATCACTATCAAAGTGCTATCAAGGTTGATATTCAAACTAAGGAACTACCTATTTGATACTGTAGCTTTATACTAAAGGTAAGTCAGGATCGTGAAGTGATGCCATGCCCGAATGGGTTAGCTCATAAGTAAAGAACAAAGGAAAGGATATAAAAGGAATAGTGTGAATCCGATAAGGATGAACAAAGATAATGAGTAAATGCTTCATGTCGGAAATTCTTCGCGAAGTAATTACATAGTGGTAACAGGATATAAATGACATATCTAAGTAGTGGAATAGATCACAAAGCCTCATAAAGACTTAGCTTGCATAGATATAACATGAGGAAAGATAACAAAGTATTCCTTAGCTTAGGAACTTTTCATGAAGGAATTGATTGTATCACGGAATTGCTGCATAACTCAATTCACATACATATAACACATAGTTCAACTGGTCTAGTGGCTTTACCTGAACAGGAATCAATTCTGGCTGCAGTTCATGTTCTTGCTTGCATTCTCAATCTTGCTTTGCAAGATGATTTGTCTGATCCTTGTCCCAATGAGCAAGCAACACATTGGAATATTATCACTATTGTCACAATGTCAGACACATCCAATCTCTTCAAAAAAATACTTTTCCATACCATAGAATTTGGCTTCATATTGGAATGGATAGCAATTCTCTTCAAAAGGACAGAGATATGTACTTATCAGACAACCTTACAGTACAAGATTGAGCTCCGAGAAAAGATGCTACATCTCTATTGGACAATCAACACAACCATAAGGAGGAAAATGCTGCCTTTACAAAACAAATCAGCAGAAATTATACTGAATGCATTCTTGAAAGAATTATCCTCACCACAATTTAGACAAGAGAATGGTTTGAACTTATATATGAATGAATTCAACATATTTGAACATTTCCTTTACAATGGCTCTCCTTCCAATCCTGTTCATCAAATTTTCCTTAACTACAACTGCATTAGATTATTTAGCCAAAATTCTCTGACTTGCATCCCGACTTCAAGTTGTGCCATTTTAATTCAGAGATATATTATTGGTTTACAGAACCACACTTGGTCTGAACCTGAAAGAAGGCAGTACCTTGACTATCTATATCAAGATCACAATCTAAAAGCTGTGCTCATCTGTTACATTGGTATTCCTAGCCATGATGCCAACTTAATTGATCTTATGGAGTTACTCCCTGATGCACCTTGGACTGAGTATTATGATTGGCTGATATCAGTGATGAACTGGATGAAACAGCATAATGATCTAGATACTATTGAGGTCCAAGTGAAGGAGATTCTCGAGCAACGTCTGACACACCGCATTTGCAAAAAAATCTGCTGGTCAGATTTGCAAACGGATAGTGGAAATTTAGGAACCACTATCTGTACCACAGAAATAATCAATGAAATATTATCTGAAAGAACATTTGATAGTGAAGTTGAAAGGTTTCAATATCAGAATATCCATCGGAAGGACTGAATTAGGTCCAGATTGCAGTCCTTTCGAGAGCTCAGATTGTTGTACCGAAAACAGTTATATCTGAAGCACATTCAGAAGGGTTTATCTTATGTATTTCATTTCATCGTAAATACAAGTGCATTTATGGAAAATCATTCAAGTCAATATTGGCTCTGATGTAGGAACTATCAGCTATCATATCAGAAGAGATTAAAGTAAGGATGAAATAACAGGTATCAGGGCAACTGACAGGACACGGCCACGTTAGAAGTCAGACGCAGAGACGTCACATAGCGCGGACGCAGGAATGTATGCAAGGATGTTAACCCATCGCCACATCTGGCTCTGTATCCGAAATTGGCATGGCTAAACTAGCCCACTCGTTCCATTGCGGAATCTCGACTGGATCAATTTCTAATGCATTGAGAGCTGCAGGACATGATCCATTGAGGAATCATTGATGATAGAGTGATCAAGGCAGATGCTGGACCAGTGTTCGAATGCCCTGCCTGTCCGTATGACAGCGAATGAGAGCTGGGGGTCGACTGTATTGTTTCCCTTTTTGTCGTGACATGCTACACAGTATATGGTACCTACTTTATTTCCCCTACATCCCCTTATTTCTTTATCCTTGTTACGGTTTGGATCTGTCCACACTCTGCCATATCTTTCTACATCATTCCATATCCTTCCATCAACTTCCCATGCTGTCGCTTACTCATCGAGACTCTTGTATATATAGTACTGTAGCTGACATCTAGTTCCCCATCTTGACCTCTTGGTCTTTGGAACTAGGTTAGTACTTGTATCTTCGTTTACACTCAATATACTCACTTGGTCTTTGGAACTAGTTTTCCTTGTGCGACCCTAGTGATTGGCCCTGTGCTATCACTGTTGTCTTGATCATTATATCTTTCAGCCTTCGTGTGTGGTGCTAGCCCCACCCTTCACTTTGGCTTGTGCTTTGAGCCTGTGCCTTCTCCATGCTTTCTCCCTTCATCACCACACTTTTTTCTTGCATTCTTCTTGTGTTAGTTTTACAATGCTGTTGTCCAGCCCTGTCAGCATTGTGGTTGTGAACCGTCATCGGTAGTGCGGTACAGTTGAGTGCAAACCTTGGCCATCAGTGTCTGTTTCGTCCATGAATTGTCCATCCTTCCCAAGTTTCATAACCACACCTTGTGCTATTGTCCATCTGGCTCAGTCCTGGGCTGTTAGAGAAGGTTGTTGAAGCATTCTCTCAATGCCCAAGATGTGTTTGTTGAATTTCTGTATAACAATTAGAAGACAGCCTAAGGAAGTGATTGAGTTAAGACCCACTGTAAGCTTCCGAGAGTTTCTCCGAACTTTCATAGAATGCTGTAGGGCTTGGGTGTCAGCATGCACCTGAGCTTCCTGGAGTGTTTCAACTCGGTCTCCTTCCTGCGTGATTCGAGGATTGCATCTTTGCCAGGATTCCTGAGCCTGTTTGATGTAATCCCACAGCAGTGCAGCAATTGCCTGTTCATCCACTTCCCCTTGCAGTCCAACCTCACCTTTCTTATGGATAATGACTGGCAGCATATTGGTTACCACTGAACGATTCCATCGAGACTTCTGCCAATTAAATCCAAAGAACAGGAGGAAGCTGGAGTCATTTCCGGGACCAGGACCATTATAGTTTTCATAAATGAGTGCAATGGTATCTGCAACTGGTCGATAGTCTTCAAAGTGATTTATCCGTTCACGGTGTGTCATTTCAAGGAAACAGTTATGGGTTACCATCTGTAATTTACATTAAGAATGATACAGTGCAACTAGGAAGACATACCTTCCAATGCTTCTCATCACTTTCACTGAGCTTTTCCATGGCTGCTTTCTTCAACTTTCTATCATAGACTGCACTGCCCGGCTTGAGCTCCCGGTTCAATCTCTTCTTCCAAGTACTGCCAGTCGCTCGAGCAGCTATGTACTCTGCAATTTTTGACTCAATGAGAGCTTCAACATCGATCTGAGCAGCTCCACCCCCTGAGAGTCCTTGAGCTTGAGAATTCTGATGTGTGGGGGGAGGAGGTACAGCCGGCTGTGAAGGGAGAGGAGGTACAGGGTGCTGGAAGGGCGGAGGAGGTACAGCCTGCTGGGAGGGGGGAGGAGGTACGGGATGCTGTAAGGGCAGAGGAGGTACAGCTTGCTGGGAGGGGGAAGGAGGTGCAGGGTGCTGGGAGGGGGAAGGAGGTATGGGATGCTGGGGGGGTGGAGGATGTACAGGCTGCTGGGAGGGTGGTACAGACTGCTGAGAAGGTTGAGCCCTTTGTGAGTTCACTTTCTCTTTGTTCCGCAGGTGGAAAATTTCTGAGTTGAGAGCGATCTGTACATATGGACATTGAGCAATGAATAAACCTATTATGAGCCAGGAGTTACCTTTTCATGGATGGCACATTCCCTTGCATCAGTCTATAACTGGTGTTAATGAAATGCATGTGAATGGAAGAATGCACTACATACAGCTTCTTTAAGACTATTTTCCTGGGCAAAATTTAGTGTTGGAATCACATAATCAAGACGATTTCAACTCACCAGTTCATTTTGCATCCGTCGAGCCTGAACAAAACAATGAGCACATTTTTTAAAGGTTACAGCATTACAACAGGACTCACCTGAGAAAGGAATTCTTCAGCTTCTTTTCGCAAGCGGACCTCCTCTTGGTGCTGTCGAGAAAAAGCCTTGGGATGAAAATACTGAACACATAACATAAATTTTCATACCATCCTGTTTAGATGGCTGTTGGCATCCATCTCATCTTTCCAGTTTTGATGCTAAAGTGACTTGTAAGAATATCCAAAGAACTTCGGATGAAGAACTTACAAGCTCATTGACCTTCCTGTTGGCCCATTCATTCTGTTGCTTGATAGCAGCTTTCTCCTTTGACAAACATTGGAATGCCTCCTGGTAGTTTCTAAGAGTTTCTGACAGACTTCTATTTGCTTTGCGTTGCTATTTCAGAAATGAAAATCAGCTTCCACAAAGGTGAGAGTATATGAATGAAGAACCTTGTCAAAAGCCTCTTGAGAAGGGCCTGCTACGGCTCTGACTTTATAAGGAGTGAAGGATGGCATGGGTTTGCTAGCAGGGGAGTAGGGAACCATAGCAAGACTACCCGGAATAGGAGGATCCTCCATTATCGAAGGGTCAGTTTCTTCAAGATGAGAGTTGGTTCATTTGTGTGTGTTTCGAAAAAAAGTCCCCAACATAGTGTAAGATAAGTTTCGAGTAAAGACTGGGATTAAAGAGTGATTGGGGTAATGTTGGCACCAGGCCTTTGGGGAGGAAATACTGGGAAGTTTTTGGGAAGCGTAAAGTGCTTTTTAGCTGGGGGAAGTGGGAGAAGCTCCATTAGCACACAAAAAGAAATAACAATAGTTACAATAAGAACCTGTGAACTAGCCAAGGACAAATTGATTAGTTGTGGGCATATCCAGAGTTGACAGCGCAAACTTACAATAAAACCGTGATAACCATCTGATTTATTATCACAATTATATGGAATACATATGGGACTCATGATCTTCATAACTGCATAACAGATTCAAGTCGGCGTCCTGGACGATTCTGAAACCAGGCTAGACGAGGTGCAAATCTGATGAAATGAGGCTCAACAATGGGCAATGATGAGAGAAATTCTGATACAAACCGTCAAGCAATGAGTCTAGCACATTTAGCATCCCCACTTCGAAAATTCACAACATTTTTTACATTCTTCTTGCCCATTCGCATGATCACCAGATCACCACGGACTGCAAGCGTAGAGTTCCAGCTGAGGCGCTGGTGTCTCTGGAAGAAAACTCTGAAGCGCTTCCCCTTGTGCACCACATCAAGGTCATGGATACATTGCTGTCGCTGAGGCCATCCCTCAAACCCATATTCAACCAAGGGAAGACGGACTTGAGAATGATCTTGTGGGGGACGAGACGCAACTGTCATGACGTTTATAGTTGCCTGAGTGTTTGAAGAAGAGATACGAAAGCCCTTGACTGTGAAGTGGACAGAGGCCTACATGAACCAAGGTCAGTGCTGCATCGACAGAAAAGTAGTCATCATACCTGGGGTAATGCTTTCCGAGATTGAGGCATGATTATCCGAATCAAAATGAGTGTGGAAGCAGCCAGCTGCAATGTTCTACAGGCAATAATGAACCAAAGGATATAGAAGTACGTCCTTATTTCTACATTTTTGGGTGGAGGAAATAACAATAAGAAATTCGAGTTCATTCAACACTCAGTGTGATATTAATCTGACTGACACAAAAAAGTTGAAAGATCAATTGAAATATTTAATTATCATCCTTTCCCTTCCTCTTTTTGGCTTTTACTATCGTGTCCTTTTTGCTCTTCAATTGTTCCTGGAGTAGTAAATCTGCCCCCCAATGATTAGCATGTTCCTTGAACTCTGGGATAGCATTTTCGATCTGGAAACTTGGTGAGGATAGCACTTGTGCAGCAAAATGTCACTTACTTGAGTACGTGATTGGTTCAAGGCATCGATATCTTGTGTACCGAGGCCAAGCTTATAATTGAGCTCGATATCAACTGCATCCCTAGCTAGTTTCTAGGAAATGTAAGGAATGACAGATATGAGCATGAAGCAAATTTCGTACTCTGTAAGTGTCGTGACGTGCTACACAGAATACGGTACTTACTTTATTTTTCCTATATTTCCTTCTTCCTTTATCTTTGTTACTATTTGGATCCAGCTACATTCTTCCGCATCCTTCTACATCATTCCACATACTTCTATCAACTTCCCGCGCTGTTGCTTACTCAGCTAGACACTTGTATATATAGTACAGTAAGCTGACACCTAGTTCCCCATCTTGACCTCTTGGTCTTTGGAACTAGGTTAGTACTTGTATCATCGTTTATCTTCAATATATTTACTTGGTCTTTGGAACTAGTCTTCCTTGTGTGACCCTAGTGATTGGCCCCTGCACTATCACTGCCGTCTTGATCATTTTACCTTTCAGCCTTCATGTGTGGTGCTAGCCCCACCCCTCACTTTGGTTTGTGCTTCAAGCCTGTGCTCTCTCTGTGCTTTCCCCCTTCGTCACCACAGTAAGTAATGAGTACTTGAGGGTTCCACCCAGCATTTGGGACCATCAGCCTGGAAGTCAGAGGAACTATGAGGTTGGTGTGTATCTCAAGTGGAGCACTGCTCCCAAAGTCTTGGTCTAGAGGTGTCAATGGGGAACCTGGGGGTGAAGTAGACGAACTGCCCAAAATAGAAGATGGCAAATCAATCCCGTCAGGTATGCTAGCTGGGTATGGCATGTAGACTGGCTTCGAAACCAGTGTACAGTGGATACCAGGGGAAAGGCGAAGATGACAAGGTATGGTGGTAGCATAGAGTGGAACTATACAAAACCACAATGCAACCCTGGGTGAAAAAGTGGGTATCGAAGTGCTTTGAGACTTGTTCATCGAGGACAATTTGGAGTTGCCAACTATAAGAGGTGCCATCGGATTTGCTTTTAAACAAATTGACAACAATTGGAGCCTTATCAAAAAAAGGGTCTTATACGCAGCCGTATCAATAACAATTGTGTGAATTCAGAATGTCACTGATGATCATTAGATTTTTATTTGTTAAAATATGTCAATTGAGAACGACACTCACAATAATCATAAAGCTGTCTACACAACCGTATGGACAATGATCGCGCTTTTATTGTGAATTCAGATGGTGAACAGATCACTAACTTTTTAATTGTTAAGCATGGATAAAAGACGCTAGTCGAGAACACCTAGTACTCACAAAAATCATGAACATCTTTATTTCATGTTGCCAGAAATCTTCTACCTTGAAAAGTGAGCATGGCAGATACGTTCTTCGTGATCTTTTGACAGGGCAGCAAGGTGCTATTTCTTGCATAGCGGCACACCCACTTGGAACTTATACTGCTGCGGGAGGTGAGCTGTCAAGTTTATTTACTCTTGATTCTGTGCTAATCCGGTGAAGGGGAAGAAGGAACTAATGTTTGGAACCTTGGGACTGGAGCCCTCATCGAACCACCAACTCGAGCGGGAGAGCGTGGTATGACCACGGCAATAGTCTGGCTCACAAAGCCAGACGACGTAGAGGATGGTCTTGCATACGGTACCAAAGATGGGTACCTTGCCATCTGGAAAAGAAACCGTAATGAAGACAAGGTAAGCCATGATTCTAAACTTTGCGACCGCAATAAAGACATTCACCTGATAGTTTACTGAAATCTACTGCGACCGCCTCACGGGAGGTCAAGACGGCCAAGAGATTTCAGCAATGGCCTATGATGTGAGTTCGAAGCAACTAGCTGTGGTCCATCGAGTGGAATCGGTGCATCGATTCGTAATTGATGGCTCCATGTATCCACGACCTGTCAAGTCTGTGTCAATTCCAAAGCACTGGCCACAGAGTGTCACATTTGGTCAGATTGGTGTACGTGGCCCTGATTTGTGGACCTTTGGGAGGGAAGATGGTGCAATGTGAGTGTAATAAACAGAGGATACCAGTATACCCACTTTCCAGACTCACGCAGCTACATTCTCAATGATGAGGGTAAAGTGCTGAAAACAAAGACTACTGGAAGCGTCATGTGAGTTGTTTGTCGTTCGGTCAAGATGAAGGCACTTACTGCAAGCAGAGGACATGCAGTGCTGAATGTTAAGGAAGATGCAATCCTCTTGGATGATGTATCACAAGGCATCGCATTGTACAAGCTCTCCAGCGCGGAATGAGTCAAAACCTTTGGTGTCCCAGGCACTCAGTGCCGGCTGAGAAATGTTGCTTTCCATGACAGCACTACCAGTGTTGTCAGCGGGAGCGACCATGGTAAAGTTTACGTGTTCGACAGGTGTACAGGATCCATAAACGACGTTATCAATACTGGAGTAGAAGATTGGGTGCAGTCAATCGCAGTGAGTTTAACAAATTGTACTCAAAACTAGTGCTTACCGGATACCAAAAACAAGGCTATCGAGGTGGGCGGTGTTCCCTTGATTCTCGTTGGTCCATCAGGAGAAAATGTTGGTCATACAATGGTTCAAGTTTGGGAGAAGACAAAAGTTCTCCCAGACAGAGAAACCAAAAGAAAAAGAGACATCATAACCCAAGGACGTCGAATGCTCTTTGTGATCTTGTCATGTTTGTTCATTCTCGAGAATATACTGGTGAGCAGTTCATGTTCGTAATGAAGTTGGGTAACTGATTCTGGTAGTAGGGAATTCCAGTTCTTGGCTATCTGAAACAAGCCATGGCTCAATTCAAGCAACAACTTGCAGCGGAATAAGTGTACTCGCTTACATATCTTTCCAAATTTCCAATTATATGTACTTCTCAATGCTAACAATTGGCATTCTCATAAAATTATCCGTGTTCTTAGGGTACTGAAGGTACCTTCGGGCTACATTGCATGACGAACTCAACTACATGGTGGTGCAAGAACAAGAATACGAAAGTTGCCGTCGTGTGAAATGCGGCATGTTGTAGTCTGCACGGGGACAGATTCTACACTGAAAAGGGAAAATCAGCGTCAGCGAGCGTCTGATAGCATTATCAGAGACGCTGACAGCTGACTGACGCTGATTTTCCTTTTTCAGTCTAAAATATGTCCCCGTGCGGACTACAACATGCCGGGTTTCGCATGACAGCAACTTCTGTATTCTTGTTCTCGCACCACCATCAGTAAGTTATAGGGGGCAACTTAGTACTACGATTTGAGCTATTCGAATTACTGTAAGAATAGGAATAAGTTGGAAAGAAACCTATCGCTAAACGATGGTAGTAGAAACCTTAACCTGTTGCAACAATACCTGCAAAACATTTGAAATGCCCGGTCAGGTATGCATGAAGAAGGGGCACGCACAGACAAACAAGCTGAAAAGAATGCAAGTTCATTGATCTAGAAGCTCAGGTTGACAGTGACAAGGAACTTAGTGAGGATGAAGATGAACGCCAGGACTTAAGTTTGTGCCAACTGTTTCTATTGTTTCGTGCCCTAACATATTCTCTAGTTAAGTTCCTTGACGACAGCCCCATAAACGAAAGCTCCATCAACAAAGGCGCCCCTTCTTCCAGCACCTTGCCGTTGTCCTCAACGCTCAGTCGTCGGGCTCATATCGATGATGTTGTTGAATGTATCGAAGACCAATATCTAAATCAACAATTCAATTCCCAGTTAACAGCGGTCCAAGACAACAACAATGACGATCCCGTTCGTCTGCAGTATCTCTCCTTGCGAACAGATGACTGGCGCCTTTGGAGGGTTAAATGCACGGTGAAACACCTCCGCATCTCCATTAAATCTATTTTTGATGAACATTATCTTTGCAGCCTAAGGAGGAGTACTTTGTTCTGTCCGAGTTGTTGCTTAAACATGATATGCTATCGGATGAACTCCGAGCGGCATTCTACAACCCTCGCGATATTGGATACCTATACTTAGAGGTGCAATTCTCAAAACACGGATTGCGATCGTTGCGGGAAATCATGAGAGCCTTCTCGGACATCAGGATGTCTTCATTGACAATTGTTCCAGAGTCAGAGATTTGGAAATACCTCACAGTAACAACTACAAGCAGGGATCAGGTTATAGTACCAGGGCAGTGGGTTCAAATCAAATGTGGTCTGTACATAGGCGATACCAGCGTCATTGCAAACCAGGAACCTGGCTCCATTGAAGTCTTGGTTGTGCCTCACCTGAGCTTCGGCTCCATCCCCTCCTCTACTGCCAAGCGCAAACGTATCGACTCGCGCCCTCCCCCCCAGTTATTCAATCCCAGAAAATGTGAACCTAGACAGATTTTGCAAGAAGAAAAGGACAAGCCGATATACACCTATAGGTCATACCGCTTTGAATATGGGTTACAAGTCAAGCACTATAATCCTAGCTCTCTCTCTCCAGCTCGCGAAATATCTCCTCATATCTGTGCCTTGTTCATGCAGTCGAAGGAGCTGACGGGAGCGCAATTCAACCTCTTTGATCTGTCCTCAATGCCTCTGCCCTCTTTCTGGCATTTCGAGCCTGGGGAACGTGTCCTTGTACATCACAACGATGGTATTGAGAAGGGGATCATATCTTCTCAAGAGGACCTTCGTACTGGACCTTCCTTTGTCGTCGACTTTGGAGACGAAGGTGAAAATTTGATCAAGGCGGCGGATATCATCAAAGATGTTGCTTTAGGTGACTTTGTCAAAGTTCTAGTGGGGATTCATGCCAAAAAAACGGGGTTCGTTGTAGCCAAAGCTGACACCCTTCTTGGTATTTGTGTTGGTCAACGTACCAACGGCCTTGTGAGTGACTGTCGCTTCTTTGGAATTCAATACTCATCTTATTTGCAGGACTTTCGGGTACATGTGAATTTGGTGAAGGTCACTGAGCCAGATTATCTGAACACTGAAATGCCTTGGTTAGATGTCGGTGTCAAATTATCCTCCGCACCTCATATCGGTCGCACAGGCTTGGTAAAACACGTTGTGGTAACTTCTTCAAGATCGCTAGCTATCACTGTTCACCTTCAGGACGGGCAAATTTGCACAGTGGGTTATTCTGAAGTTCGAGAAATACGGTAAGCAAACATTTCTACTCAAAGATCACAGTTAATAATAGTTGTAGATCAGGGAAACTGCTACTAGACTACCAACCGCTCAAGAAGCATCAGCAGCAATTTGACGTGGAGGTACCTTGGAAAGAATGTGAAGTCGTTGTCCAGTCTGGACGTTTCGCTGGATACCAAGGTGTCATCAAGAATGTTCGACAGGATTTTAGAGGGTCGCCTTGTCTCTCGCTGTGGATGACAGTGTTTAATTGCTCGATTGAGATTGACCACTCCGCGGTAGTTGAATGCTGGTAAGCCCAAAAATAATGTTTATTATATGTTTTCTTTTCTACCCGCATTTTGAATAGGACCAAGTTGCCGTTGCTGGATTATCGGCCGCTCGAAGGGAACGAGCTTCGGGAATTCAAGCCAAACTCCTTGTTACAGGAGATGCGAACCGGTCCTTGTCCTTGGCTGGGTATGCTAGTGGATATCACCAAAGGAGAGTTCAAAGGCCAGTACGGTGCAGTCAGGGATGTCAATCGCTACGAACCTGATTCTCGCCGTGCCAAAGGCCAAAGCGGTATTGAGTTGACAGTGGAGCGATTTGTTATGACTGCCGGCTCAACAATCCTTGTCAAGGTCGACTATGATGCAGTGCGCTATCACAGGTGTGCTTTTTTCTTCTTTTCCTTTCAGAAGCTAATTACTATGACAGAACTGGTCTACATTTATGTGATGTATTCATGCCCCCGCCCAAGCAATCGTTTTACATTCCGAACGAAGCAGTGCGGCACGGTGGAAATGTGCTACAGGTTTCAAAAGCTACCAAAACTGCTTGGCCATTACCTCCACTGGCTGATCTTGAACAAGAAACAATCTTTATTGGACCCTGGTCTGAAGGACATCGAACACTAATATCGTCCCCCGCAATGTCATCCAATCCAGTGCCTACCACTCCTCTAGTATTAACTTCCCCGTTGCCCTTTCCTTGGAACCCAGCTTCATCACCACTTCACATGCAGGGACTTTCTAGCCCGTATCCTAGGCCACCCTCACCCCCTCAGTCTGAGCCCACTGCGTCTGAGCCTCCATCCACTTTTGACGGACCTTGGATTCTTCATCCAAAGCTTGTTGGTATCCCTATTCAAGTTGATATCAATGGTGGAGAGATGGATACTTCAAACAAGAGAACAGTAATATTTGTTGAGATGGTGGCTGACTCCAAGGGAAGTATCAGCATTATCAGCCGACGACCGCCCAACTGCAAAATATCAATCCCGTTCAATACTGTGGTCCCTTTCAACTAACGTCCCAAACCTTCAACAGAGAAAGGGTTGATGGTCGTCGCACGGAACCATCCTCAGCACATTGGGAAGCTGGTGCGGCAGGTCCACCACTTTTACGAGAAAGAGAGGACTGAAGAGAACCATCTCTTTGTGTTGGTGACAATTGAGCGCTCAGGTGATCGGGAAGAAAGGCAGGGTTCAGAGTTTTTAGAGCTACACGCCGATGATCTTGAATATGTTAAAGAGACTCCAGAGAAGCGCAGGCATTCGAAAGAGCTCTTGCGAAATCTTAGAACGGAATTTGCTGCTCTCGGTGTATGTGTACGCAAAAAAACAAACTACTTTCTATCGTTTTGAATCTGTACAATCTTACATACCACAATAATAAATACGCTGAATTCTTGAAATATTCTTCAGTCTTCCTCGATTACTCAAGTCCGCAATGACACTAAACTACACTTTAAAATACACGCCAACTTGTTATTATGGTTTGAATTAGGTAAGTGAAAATATAATATAATAGCTAATAGTACTATGTTCTTTTTTGTTTTAGAAAATACAATTGCACCTGGGTGTTGAAATACCTGCATTCTAAACCTCCCCCAAGTACCTCATGTTCTCCTCACTGTGCAACATGTTCCACATAGTAAGGATATGCCCATCCTATTGCACCTTTTGCTGACATCTTGACACAGGATGTGGACAACTGTTCCCGAAATCCTCAAGATTTGGAATCAGCATTCCAGGTGCGCAATGTAACCTGTACCAAGCCTCATTCAATTAACATCCCATAGGCCTTATCGCTATCTAGGTCCTCGGCATTGCGCTCACGGCTTGAGCATACTGCTTTACATATGGAAGATTTGGTCATTCCAGGAGCATTCTCTTTTGAAGATCCCCCTCTTACGGATTCAAATAAACCCTTGACGATGGACAATATGGCATTTCTGGTGAGCCATGCGTAATTACTCTATTCCTTCAACAAACTGAACATCTGATAGCCAACCCCGCCCCAGGCTGGGCACATTACCATGGAAGAATTATCCCTTCCAATAGTTCCTCCAATAACTCCTTCAAGGACGTCTTTCCTCGATTCGTCCCCCCAAAACCTCAGGAACTTGGTCCAGGTAAGCAAGATTCGCATACAATTGTGAACCGCTCTGATACGGAGACTTAGAACAATCAAGGCACTCGAACTGTCAAATCTGATAGTTCATTGTCATCGCAAGTAACAGACAGGCCAACATCCATGAGCATCAAACCGGGCATGAGTCAGTCTTCGCGTCTAGCTGCCTCTCTAGTGGAAAATCAGGATCCTCTAAAAGCGCCAAATATGAGTCGTCCGATCCAGGTAACCGAGCGGAACCTACACATCTGTATTGTGATTAACACAATTTACTCAGGAGACCGAGAACCAAGGCTCCACAACCCTTGAGTCTTTGGAAACACTTATTGCAGCTACTACCCTGACAACAGATGTCTTTGATAACACCACTCACGACACATTGTTTTCATCGTCTGCTGAGCTCTATCAACGCAGGAGTGCTACATTGCCCGATACAATTCACTCTCTGGATTTCAACTCAGCTCTCTCGGGACTACAAGCTGTAGTTCAATCAACGTACTCCCCTGCTTTCCGACCCTGCGGCAAGTTTCCTCGTCGTTCCAACCCAAGATCAAAATCCCGATCTCCCTCTCCCGGTCACAGACCAAATAACAAGAAAATCCAGCAATCGGTCAATCTACTGCAGCATTTGAGCCAGCAGTTGGATCATCATCATGCTCGAATCTTTGCAGATGATAAGTTTGCTTTGCTGTCGACAAGCTCCCAGTCCTCGATGTTGGATGAAGCAACTACCTGCCTCCAGACTGGATTAGAAAGCCTCAACAGTCTCGAGAAGAAACTCCGTCGAAGGGGGCAACAGGAAGATCCAGATTTAGAGCATAGAAGGCGACAGTTATGAGAATATATGAGGAGTTTATATGTGAGGGTCTGTGTATTATATGGTTCCGTAGTTCCTGAACATCCTATTTTTATTGATTGTGGTGAGTATCAATTTTCCTTTCTGCGTTTATCCCTTTCTCATATGTGCATAGACCATCTTTATAATGTGGATATATCTTGGAAGGACCCACTCAATCAGGTCCTTATTCTTCTTGCCATCATCTGTAATATGGTAATCGGCCTATCCATTAACCAATGCAACTTCCTCATTGGTATTGCTGTCTTATGTGCCCAGCTAGGCATGTCTGCTGCCAACTCTGATGGGACTGGACTCCCGCATATGTTCTCGCCCTCTCAAAATGAAATCATCGCCAACATGCCTCGGAACCTTCCTGATGCCCTCAGAATGTTTGATGTCGATGGTCATTTTGACATGTACGCTGTATGTCCTTCCTGCAGCTGCACAAACAAGGCACATCCGCTGAACACCAACCATTTTTATGATTACCCGAAGCTCTGTGGTAACAATGTCATCAGCAAGGATGGCTCAGCACGATGTGGGACCGAACTACTGAAACAATGGTTGAACGGTACAGTGCAGCCCATCAAACCATATCTCGTCAGCTTACTCCCAGACCATCTTGCACACTGCCTTGCTGACCCTACCTATCTTGAGCAATCCAAGCAGGCTTGTGACTTGGCCTTTACTGCAGCTCAGACCGGCGCAGAACCCACTGGTGTGCAAAATGTCTTTGAGGCCGAGTTCATTAAGGACTTCAAAGGACCCAATGGGAATTTGTTTGTGGACCGAGGCAACAAAATGAGGTTGGCCTTCTCAATGCATGTCGACTTTTTCAATCCCGACTGTCTGACGCATCATGGGGCAACAAAATCTATCGGGGTCATATCTTGTGCTAATTTGGCTCTCCATCCCTCGATCCGATACCTCCCAGAATACATGTACATGTGTATTGTCCCCGGACCCAATGAACCTCCAGAAGACGAACTTGATCATTACATCCGACCTATAATTGAACAGTTTGCCAAGGCATGGCGACCAGGATTCAGAGTTTCTTGCACAGCCGATTCGGAATCTAGTATCGACGTTGAAGCAGCTATTCTCTTATCAGTTAATGACCTCCCAGCGGCTCATAAAGTTGCTGGACTTCATGGACATATGTCAGGCTTCATTTGCAGTAGATGTAAGCTACGCGGCAGGACCCATATCTTTAATACCGACCATAGTCAGTGGACGTGTTGGAAGGTGGCCGAACTTCGCTACTGGGCGACTTCTTACAAGAATTCTAGGAATTTTGCAGAGCGGAAAAAAATCTTTGAAGAATATGGAGTGCGATGGTCTTCATTTTGGCTGCTCGAGTACTGGGATCCTACTAGGATGCTAGTCATCGATGCAATGCACTGTATCCTGGAAGGCCTTGTCCATTATCATTGCCATCATGTTCTTCGTTTGGATGCATCGAATCCCAGTTACAGCACCGATGGCTTCAAGTTTGCCTACAACTATCCTTGGATTGCTTATGAACACGAAACTGCCCCTCAGGATGTTCAGTTGATGGAAAAGCAGATTCCCTGTGTTGCAAGAGTCCAGAAAACTCTCTGTCTAGCTATTGAAGGAGAAGAGGCTCTATCCTTGGATGAGGTCTGGACACGGCTCCATAATCAGGATGCCTTGAACAGCCTGGCATTCGTTGCTCACACTCTGGATCTTCCCAAGGAGCTTCATGATATCTCTTCAACTATCGCCTCTCTTTATTCCAAACATGCTGCGACCAAAAAGCACGGACAACCACCGTTTCCTCATGGGCATCCCGCTAAAACTAAAAATCATTTCATTGCTTTGTTACTTAACTGGGTGAGTGCCAATGTTTATTTCTGTGTACTATACTCATGTTGCCCCATAGAGATTGACGCAAGCCCATTCTTCGGAAAACTTCATCCTAAAAACAGGAACACCAGAAACACTTGCCTACATTCAAACTGTCATTTGGGAGACCATCACTCCGTCGTGGCTCAGCTCTGTACCAAAAAATTTTGGTGAAAAGAAAGCTGGGTCCATCAAAGCAGATGAATGGCACATCCTCAGCTCTGTTTACCTTCCTATCGCGCTTGTCATCCTTTGGGGGGATGATGGCTGCGCTCCCCCTCAAGATGACTCAGAATCGGGCCACCTATTGACTGCTCTTGATCATACCATGGCTCTTTTCCAGGCCACAATCATAGCCTGCCGGTACACTGTCACCACTACACGCACCCTTGACTACCATAAATACATTGACTTTTGGGTAGACAATTTACGAAAACTCTTCCCGCACACACACGAGGGTGTGGCTCGTCCCAATATACACGCAGCAGGTCATATATATGACTTTTTATTGCTTTTCGGCCCTGTGATGTCATGGTGGTGTTTCCCTTTCGAGCGGCTCATTGGGACTCTTCAGAATGTCAACACGAATGATCATGTTGGAGGTAAGTACAGTATTGGTGTTTCCTATGGGAAACTAACAACCATTCTCTAGGTGCTCTCGAGTCCACCATCGTGAAGACATTTGCTCGTACTGCAAATCTTCGTCGTTGGCTTCGTCGCCCTGATTGTCCGGAAGCTGTTAGGCAACTCAAGATTCTTTTTGACAAGTGTTTTGTTCCTGCCAATGCCACTAGTGAAACCAAAGAGTTCATTAAAATGAAGGGAACTCATCATGCCTATGCCAAGTTCGACAGCATTTACTTTTCACCGTCAGCTACTCACGCAGGAAATGCCAGCATCATCTACCGACCCACACCAAGTGAAGCACCAGTGGCTGGCCAAATTCAGCGAATTGAAAATGTCTTCACAGACAGACAGAACAGTGGCATACGTCTTCATGTGCGATCATATGTACGATTGGTGAAGTCATTATATGATCCATTCGTACGATATCCCCATTTGCAAGCAACGACTTATTCTTCAATACTGAAAGACACGGAAGATGTCATTGGTCTCGACGACATCATTGCTCATGCTGCCCGTTATGACTACTCGCATGGACGATCTGTCATCGTGAATTTGTCGAGGGATTGATTGTTTTGAAGGTAGCAATAGGCTCATGGTTGTAACGAGTAAGTTGGAGTCTGTCGAATTGAGCTTGACTGATGCCGAATTTTCTAGGAGAATCGTTTTTAACTGACATGGTATTTCCCTTAAAACTATTGTCTCGCCTCATGGAATGAAAGTACCTCCGAGTCTGCGCTGCAGAAGATCGAAGATGGTGTATGAACGGTCTTTGACACGTCTGCGTCTGACTTCCTCGACACTCATGCGCCTGGCTTCTGACGCAGCCGCGTCCTATCAATAATGGCGATAGTTGTTATATCTTTATCACTTTCTTCCCCTCTGATGTGACATCTGATAGTTTGTATATCAAAGCCCGTATTGGTTATAATCATTTAACATGAATACGCTTGCGTTTATGACGATAGTAAATACATTATATATTTTATCTCGAATGGTTTTCAGATATGAATGCTTTCAGCACAACAATCTGGGATCATGAAAGGACCTCGATCTAGATGTGATTCAGTCCTTCCAATAAGTATTCTGATATGAAAGCTTTCAGTTTCACTATCAAGTTTCCTTTCAAACAATATTTCATCAATTATTTCTACGGTGCAGATACTCATTATTAAATTTCCACTATCCATTTACAAATCTGACCAGCAGATTTTTTTGCAAACGCGGTGTGTGATTGAGGAATGGATGGAATCATTGTTATCGGAAGCAATGATCCTGTCAAACCCCCGTCAAATTGCATTTCTTAGATGGGATCATGCTGCGCAGATTCTAAGAGAATTTATACAGTCAAAATTAGTAAGTTTTCTTATACCTAAAAATCCAAATCAAAGTTTTGATATTCATGATGTTGGTAGGCCTCTGGTCAGACACCTGGAAGAAGTGGCTGGAAGAGATGGAAAATCTTACAGATGAAACAAAGGCAAGGTATTGAAAATGATGTTGGAGAATCAGACGGACGCGCCGCCAAGCAAGGGTGTAGGGCACCAGGGGGAATACAGCTACACTAGTTACAAGTGGAAATGCCCTTTATGAGAATAGACTATTACAAAATGACTAACCAAAGCTCTGTGAACAGATTATTCTTCTAGAGTTTACCATCATATCATCTATATTCTAAGCCCTAGTCCCACCATACTCATCCAAAGCTTTACGTATCTCTTCAAAGCCTCTGATTTGATCAGGAGCGTATTGCTCGATGGACGCGACAGGGGAACGGGCGTAGGCTATCTGGGCAATGCGTAACTATAGAGTAAGGATATGGAAGGTAGTTAAAGTGAGGTTTGATTGAATTTGAAGAGAGAGAGAAAATGTGAAAGATAGAGAGTGAGTGAAGAATAGAGAGTGAAAGCGGAAGTGAGAGTTAGACGACGGCTATAAAGGGATACAACGAGGGACAACATCGAACGTACCATGATTTCAGCGGTCAAACCCTTGATAGGTGACGCAACTGAACGGAAACGGTGCATCCTGTAGATGGAGTGGCCTAATTGAGGGTAAACACGGTCGGTCGAGTTCTATGAATGTGTGAATGAGTACGATAAATGGGACATAAAGAACAATATATTAAAAAGTAATGAAAGTCGCAAGGACAAATGCTTGTATATGAGGGACGAGCACAGAGATATGGATGCGAGAAACACGGGAGAGAGAGAGAGAGAGAGAGAGGACACAAAGAACGAACAATATATGAAAGGAAGGATTGTTCATGAATATGTGAGGAAGCAAATTCCACATACGTATAGCTCCTCTTCATATGGCCAATACTCGCTACCTTTCTCAGCCAAATCCGATAGATCATCTCTTGTGGAAGCCAATGATGGATCTAACACTCCCTCCAAAGGGTGGGTGAATATCCGATCAACTTCGGTAGGGTTAGCTCGGAGAGTGAGTGTAGGTGATAGGAAGTATTCGTGGGGAGTGGAAGTTGGGTTAGAGGATATTGGACCAGAGAGGTAGGCGATTACCTATGGAGGAAATCCAATGAGAATTGAAATGAATGAGAAAGACCGAAGATTTGGAGGTAGAAGTGAAACAAAGGTGATGATGAATGAAGTATATTACTAGGATTGGTGGAGAATATTTGACAGAAGGGAACACGAATGAAGAAAAAGGGAGATTAGGGAAAGAACGTACAGGAACAACGATAAGTCCCCACTGGGACAAGTGTGGTGAGAGTGTACAAAGGATGTAGATGTTAGGAATGTATGGAAGTTCAGCGCTATTCTCGATGTTGCCGATGTCAGAAACTGTTCGCCGTGCTTTCGATGCCGTCGGATTTGAGGTTTGTGGCGTAGTATAGGTATGCGATTCCAGAAGAGCCAAAGGAAAGGGTAACCCAACTTCTTCGTATGCTTCTCTAAACTGCAAGATAAGTAGATAGTTCACAATGGATCGAACGAAGGTTTATAAGATATACATATTGAACAGGACGATTGGGATGTCACAAATAGAACAGGATTTATATAACATAATTCGCAAAAAGCAAAGGAAGCGAATTAAGAGTATAACACTCACAGCACCCCACAGAACCGTTGGTTCTCTATCATCGTCGTCTATTCTACCGCCTGGTAAAGCCGTTTGACCTGGATGAGAACGCAGGGATTTGGATCGCGTGGTAAGAAGAACGCGGATAGATGGAGAGAACCCGTTAACAGTCGGCTGGGAATACAGCAGAACAAGTACAGCTGCGAGTCGTTTAGGGCTTTTAATGAGATGAGAAGACCTATGATTTAACGAAATACCGACAAAATCCTTGAATTATGAACAAGTCCTTGAACGAGAGAGAATACAGGACTCACAGATCAGTTTGATCAAATCCCTGGTCTTGTAACCTCTGCAAAATTGTCCGAGTATCTTTGTCTATGTCAAGTGTATCGAGGTCGACTGGCTTTAGCGATTCAAAGCCAGCATTGGTACTAGCAGCAATGCCACTCGGAGTGTCGTGATTATTTAGATCCATTTGTTATGGTAGTAAACTTTCAGTAGAGAGCTGTGTGGAAATGCCAGGGGGTAGACCACAGCAAATAATTTACAAACGTACGTACGTGTTCCCTGGCTCGAGTGGTGCTTAATACAAACCTCGAAGAGGTTTCAAAGAAGCGCAAGAAAAAAAAAGTAGCAAACTCCCTGGCTGGGAGTCGAACCCAGCTTTCGCGCGATTAAACACTTCAATATGACAGGCGCGTGTACTAACCGATATATTACCAGGGAATACACTAGCTTGATAGCTCGGCCGGCCAGAACGCGTTACCTTCCGGCTGATCACAAGCCAGCCGGCCGTCAACGTAGACTCCTCCTGGGTTTTAAAACCTCTTCCTTCATTATCCGTGCTTTAGCACGATAAACCACCAGTACACCTCGCCATAATCTTCACTGAGATACAGTTACGACTCTTGTCTTATCTATCAACCGCGTTCAACCATAACGAAAGCAGTTCACGCTAGTTCATAGCACCAAATTGTCAACCGATATCAAGGATGGCTCTCGGTCGACTTTTCCATTATGCATTTGATGCTGTGCTGGTGTCGACTGTCCTTGCGGGTGTAAAGAAGACGAGCGGGTTCAGGTATGTTTTTCAATAAAACTCTTATCCGTGTACTCACTGAACATTCTCCAACTCTTTCCCTTTTTTTTCTTTCTCGCCCTCCTTCTATCCGTGCCCACTATCTATTACATTCCCGCCTCTACAACCTACCATTCGCTTCACTTTCCTTCTCAGCCTGGACATTGACCAACTAACAACGAATTCTACCGCGAAATCCGCTGCAGAGTCTTACCTCGGAATCGGAGATTCGATATATGGTATGATCCAGGGTAGTGTAGTGAATAGCGGGTATTTTACGAATTTGAAGAAATAAGGGGACGTAGCTGGGGAGAAAGGAAATTTGGGCTTGGAATTTCGTTCGAGGATAGACAGACGTCCAGTCTGGTATAACGATATCGTTATATGGGCTTGGTTCTCGTCTGTCAATGGATTGGTTGGAGCGCTCTGTCGAGGTTATGGTCGTCGGGGTTGTATCATCAACGCGCTCGTTTCATTCGGGCAAGACATTGACTGGAATGGTTAAGGACGACGTCTGCTGAAAGCATCGCCAAATTTTGGTCCTATCTCTGTATTTATCTCTCTTCATTATAATTTACAAACTACCTCTGTATTCTTCCTCATCGGATTCGTCAACCACACTCCGTCTCATTCCTTATGCGTAAACGGTTCCAATTGATGACTTCCAGCGCACCCACCTCAGTTCTTCTATACATTGTCAAGTAAGGCGATCCACGTATTTTCTAAACTCTTTCACAGTCAATCATGCTCCTCGCACTCTTCTTTTTCTTTTTTCGCAAGAGTTTTAGTTTCTTTCGCTTCACCTAAACAAAATCACCAGTCGCATCCAGTTGAACGAACCCTACAACGATTTCTCAATCCTCAAAACCTCTTCCACCTCCTTCCACCACCTCCTTCCCTGTTCACTCTTCTCTAGCAACCCAAGAAGGTCTACCTCTCTCAAAGGCCCTCTAACCACCGTATTCCCATACCCAAACTCCCTCGCAACGATAGCTTTCACACCACCCACTCCACCAATCTTCGATACACCCCAATCGGCTGCTGAGAGCTTCGCTTGTAACACAAATGCTTCTTCCAAAACCTTCGCGTTTTTGGTTTCCTGATATTCCCGGAACAGTTGATATATTCTTGTATGAATTTTAGGTACGAGATTGACGAGAGCAGCGATGGTACCTGCTCCACCAGATAGAAGGGTATGTAGGAAGACGTCCGATTTTCCGGCGAATGTAGCAAAGTCGGATTTAGAATCAAAGGAGGAGGATAATCGTTGGATTTTCCCGACGTTCCCACACGAGAGTTTGGTGCCGACGATGTTGGGATGTGTAGCGAGGGAGGAAATAAGGTCAGAGTCGAGGTCAATACCGGCTGTGACTGTGGGAAAGTTGTATATCATGTATGGCAAGGGAGAAGCATCTGCGACCTATCAACGAAATCATAATGTATATCTAAGAAGAAGAAAAAATGCAAGTGGACATGTAGTAACAACTCTCACCTCCCTATGGAACTTGATAATACTCTCAACTCCCATTGCCGGTGCCCACGTTGACGGAGTCAATACCAATACCCAACCTGCACCACTTTCCTTCGCTTGTACACACAATTCTTTCGTCTCGCGCGCGCTTTGTGCCCCAGTCCCTGCTATAATCAAAACATGATGAAACCCCGCTTCATCAAGTGTTTTACGCGCGAATGCAATGGTACGCGATCGTTCAGAGTGAGAAAGGTGTTGAGCTTCGCCATTAGAGCCTTGAATGAGGATTCCCGTTACACCACCCTAGAAGAAAAGGACTTTAAGGTTGAACAAAAAGCCTGAACTTTCGAATTGACCTCAGCTAACCGTAATATATGTTTTCCGTAAGCTTCCTCGTCGATATCTTCGCTTCCACGATGAAAGAACAGTACGGCTGGAACGTAGACACCTGGCGGTGGTGGTAGTAATCCTGATGGTGTCTGTGTTGTAGTAGACATGAATGACTGCGAGGCGTCTGGATCCGAATTGAACGAGTTATTTGATATATTAAAAATATAAAAATATCGATAACAATGACGAAGTCGCGAGATAGAGCTGAGAATCAAAAAAGCAAGAGGATGCATGTGGCCATCGATATCGGTACAGCCTCGGATATTCGGAAAGTCATCCAAAAAAAAACTAGGAGCCCTCCCAGACTGACTGACTATGGCTTGATAGCGACGAGGTAGATATACAACATTCAAACGTGACCAGAAAATAACAGCAAGGCCTAGTAAGTTGAGAATGGGAAGTAAGAACTCATGATGACTTGATAACATGAGTTTGACAGTCTATTATAAGGCTAGTGATAGAGCCATCCGGGGAGATCACTAGTCGGTCCAACCGCTGGTCTGCTCGTACGTTGGATGTTGCGGATGAACACGGCCAAATACGCTTTGTGCTATCCAAGTAGAAGTGACAGTAAGGGCTCTGATACATGATGTGAATATTCCAATCACTGATTTCGGTATTGGATCGACTCACCTAGCTGTCAGGAATTTTGTTAACAAGGCCGAATTGGAGAAATGGAAGTCAAGGATTGAAAGATGGCCCAGAAATCGTGATCTGTAACTGAATGAAAGTAGTTAAAGGTCTTCAATCCGATAGTGCTGACTTTGTTTATCGCGATACAGCCGCTCATGATACTCGAGACCAGTACGACGAAAAACGAAGAGAAGGTTTAACCACTGCCGATATTGACGCAGTTGAGTGAAATTCCGGAGGAACCAATTGTGAGCAGGCGTTGAAATACGCGTCACCAGTAGAAATAGAAACGGAATGGGCATTCGTGAACTTGTCAAACATTGAGGTTTCCATCTTCAAATTCTGGTAGACGGAAAATGGTTGAACTCCGGATTGCTATTGTACATAAGCAGTCTGACTACTGGAATATTGAAATAAGGGTCAAGATGCCAGTACTCCGCATAGTCAGAAGAGTATGCTCTCTTTGACAATCAAGACTGAGGAGAAATTCGAACATTAAAAATTGGTAATAAATTTACACGAGACCCAAAGTTGATCTCACCGGAAAGTGAAAAACGAACAGCCAGAACTACGGCAGAGTGAGGGTGCACTTTCTGCATGGAACGATTCCGATGATATATGTGTGGCTGTCGAGTTTCCATCTGGAGTACCTAGCTCTAGATATACGTCAAACGAAAACCCATAAAGCATTAGAAACAGATCGTTATGTATACTACTCAGCCAAATCGCGACGACGCGAGAAGACGCGCGAACCAGCAAACCAGTTCCTACACCGGACATACGGGTTGAAATTTGAGCCAATCTAGGCCTTTAGTAGATAGACTGAACGGGCGTTATAAGCGCTATTTGTTCGAGATTAACGTTCCGTCTTTAAATTTAAGTGACTGAATCTGAGCTGAATAGACTCTCGAAGCAACTACCGCTTGGTGAAACTCGAAAGAAAGGCTGTTCTTTTATGATATAGTTAATGGCTATAGTGACGGTCAATTTTGATTAGATCTGTGCCATATGGTGGCCAAGATAGAGAGGTAAGATCCCCAGAACGCTGCGTATAGCGTTACTTATTATTCTCTTCATCAGTCGAAGCACCTACTTAAGGGATTTCACTACTGGATTGTCCAGTATCTTTTCTACGTAGGTTACATTCGATCTATCCAACTGGATCAACTTCTCTTCCATATATTCTACAACCACGTAATCACTGAATGAGTACAAGACCTAAGCGGATACTAAGCAGAAAAAAACCCACCACGTAAACTGCTCATAAAACGACAGCCTCTGCCTCAACTTCCAGCTTCATCTCCGGGCTCGCTAGTGTGACACCAAGGATAAGGATAGCTGCAGGGTGTATCTCTTCGAAAATCTCTTTGAAAGCTTTTCCAACTTCCATACCACATTCCATCGTCGTGGTGAACAGCTTCAGTTTCAAAATGTCTGTCTTTTTGCCACCAAGGGCTTCGACAGACTTGATGATCGTCTCAAAGATAACTTTCGCCTGTCCGTACGCGCTGTCAGCGTGCATCATCTCCCCAGACTCCGGATCAAAGGAAGTTGTCCCTCCAACGAAGATGAAGGGGCCTTTACGGACTGCACGGCTAAACCCGAAGTTTTTCTCGAATGGGTTCTGAGTCCTGAAATAAGTCGCGCCATTTTTCTCGAGGGTAATGGACATGGTGGTGGTAAGTGGTCTGTGGAGGTGGGAGTCCAATAAGATGGGTAAATAATGTTCAAGAAAGTAGCGTGTGTCCAGGTCGACCTGGTATTGTGTTTAAATTCATACCGAGACTCACGGGAATATGCCTAGGCTCATTGTTACCTGGAATTATTCCATCCTCACATATCCTCAAAAGCAGATCGATTCATCCTAGCAAACTGTTCATCTCTAACATCCCATCGATCTTGCATCCATCCGTAGTTGTTCGCCAACCGCTTTTATTTGATTGTTGCGGGAATCTGAAATGGACCGGAAACTGCATTCAGTTCGAGGTTAATGATTCATTCAAATTCGGGTTTACCGAAGGTCTTTCAGCGGGGTTCATGCAGTCAAATTCAATTAGAATTGAAAGATTGACATATAAGCATAATAACCCTCCGGAATTTCCGTCGGCATCTCCGGCATTTCAATTCACTCTACTTTCCCAATATTGTTCTTCCAGTATTCCAAGGATCGTCCGTATTCTTTCGTTCTCGAAGATCCCGAAGGAATTCTCCTATGCAAAAGTCAGTGGGAGGGCTACGTATGCCTCGGCGTGAAGAGTAGTCATTGAACGTTCCGGGGAGATTGATGTTGCTAATGCTCAGACTGATCTCGCTCAGACTGTACACGTTCAGTTTGACATTTTATGTGTGACTGAGTTACCATTGCGTTTCCAGGCTTTTCGGATCCCTTGTTTGTAATATAAAGAACTCGGAGTCTGTGGGTTGCTACCTTTGACCGTCATCACCTTCATCTTCGTCAACGATCCACCGCCCAACTTTGATGTCGACGTCTGAACAAACCAGCTTTGAGAAAGGCCACCATGCTGAAGCAGGTAGTCACTATGCCACAGACAGGAGCACTGAAGGTAGCGAGAAGGGTGTCGCCGTTGTAGCACCACGACACCCTGTAGGTGCCACAAGAGCTTGGATTACAGGCATGTAATCTTTCTTGAAAATTATATACCTCAACTAACTATTACGTTCAGTTCTGGGGTGCTTTTTTATTCAATTCTGTACAGTCGCGTCGGTCAATTCTTTCGGCGTCTTCGAAGACTACTACGTCTCCGAATTCTTGCCCAGCTCCTCCGCTTCCCGTGTGAGTTGGATTATAGGATTGGAAATTTTGCTGCAATTGGGCTTGGGAGTGATCGGAGGGAAATTGTAAGTGAATTCGATGTATGTGTTGGCGTCCATACCAACTCGCCTCTAGATGCGATTTGGGCCATACCAGAGCGGTTTTCGCTACCGGAAGCGTTATCTACCTTGTTAGGTATCTCTTTGAACAAGAAGGATCTTCGCGCATAGTTGACATGAGTTATTTACAGTTTCTTCATGCTCTCCTTGACAAAAGAGGATCAATACTATCAAGTCATCCTCGCCCAAGGAGTTGGCATGGGTATTGGTGTTGGGCTCTGCTACGTCCCAGCATTGGTGACTGCGGCTCTTCATTTTCCAGGAAGACAAGCCGTCGCGATGGTATGTGCCAACACACACATTGGTATGTATTCAAACGAACGTATCTTTAATAGGGAATCGTCATCTCTGCTGGATCGTTTGGAGGAGGTATCTTTTCTAGTGAGTATTTACATCCAATTGCAGCGGTCTTCGTAACTCATCGCGTACCCTTCAATCTATGCAGTCATGATCAATCAACTCATCCCAAAACACGGCTTTCCCTCCGCCATACGAGCCACCGCGTACCTCTCCCTTGGCCTTCTCGCAGTCGGAAACCTCCTGATTACGGTTCCTCCTCGTCCTCCAAAAGCCGTCGCCGGAGAAACCCCGCTCCTTTACACCCCCTACGTCCTTACCCTCATCTCTGGATTTCTCGGTCAACTAGGCGGCCTTTTCCCCCTGTTCTACATCCAGCTCTTCGCTGACAGTCACCACATGGCTGAAGGCTTCATATTTTACTCCGTAGCTGCTATGAGTTTTTCTACCGCTTTTGGACGAGTGGTCCCAAGTTATTTTGCCGACAAATACGGTGTTGTGGGAACGTATATCGTTTGCGCTATCATAAATGGTGTGTTCACTACTGTCGCACTCAATTGGTTCAACAAGTCTGATATTTACGTGTCCAGCTGGGTGTGCCTTTATCATGTTCGGAGCCAGTAAACCTGCGGGGCTTATCGTATTCTGTATTCTGTAAGCCCCACTCTCAGAATCTTTAACACAGAAAAGCATTCTGATTCAAAATCTGCGAAAAGCTATGGCTTCTTCTTCGGATCAGCGACTTCCCTATTCTCTCCTGTAATTACTGCTCTTATGCCTTCTGAAGCGGACAGAGGGTAAGTCCTCCCTCCCTCTTACGACGTTTACTCTTCGATACGACTTTGCTTTTCTTGTAGAAAAGTCGTCGGTGTAGCCATGGCTCCCGTTGCGATATCGTCTCTGATAGGCTCGCCCGTAGGTGGTGCGATTATTGGGAGCAGTCTCGATTGGTGGAAGGGTATTGTGTGGACTGGGGTCCTGATGGGAACCTCCGCTGCTATTCAGGTCGTCGCACGAGAGATTCATAGAAAAAATATACGTTCACGTACTGCTGCTACTTAGACCGAGAATCACTCCGTTCTCGGCTACCTCTTCGGATTTTTTTCCTCCACTCAATAACTTACGCTACCGATTCTGTATTGTACATGTATCCGTGCCTTTCTAGTATGCGCACTGAGTGCTGATCCCCTTTACGAAACGTAGTTTATAGTGAAATAAAGAAAGTACTGCCACGTAGCAAGACCAGAAGTCAGCTCCTTGGAATTCTAAGACTTCTTCCTCTTTCTAACCTTGAATGTGCATATGCTTACACTAAGCTATTTCATAACCTGTGACTGCTCTATATCTAGCACACAAGTGTAACTTACATAGGTCACAGATAACAGCAAGAACTCTTCTTTGTTATGAGGCTATCATGTACTTATATAGGTTACAGGATCTACCACCCCAAATGGTTACTATTGGTTTTTATGGCACCTGTTATCATTGTGCATGTAGGGATCATCAAATTAGAGCCGCGAGGTTAATTGCAGAAGATAAATACATGAAGGAGAATACTTTGCAAAGGAAACAATCCCAAGGGTAGTTGGAGATTAAATGGTATCACTATTGAAGTGTTATCAAGGTTGATATTTAAACTGAGGAACTACCTATTTGATACCATAGCTTTATACCATAGGATATGTAAGGATCATGAAGCAATACTAAGCCTGAGTGGGTTAGCTCATCAGAGAAAGAACAAAGGAAGGAATAAAAAGGGAATAGTACTCATCCAATAATGATGAGAAAAGATAACAAAAGACTACTTTGTGTTGGAAATACATAGTAGTAAAGAGATGTAAGTAATATACCTGAAGTACAGAAACAATCACAAAGCTTTGTAAGGACTTAGCTTCACACAAATATAACACCTGCATAATTAAATATACCCCATTTGGTTTAATTTGCTCTCTAAGAGTCCTTGTGGATTTTTCCCCTGCTGCACCTAGTTCTACCTATGGTTATTGACCTGGTTTTATTTGGGAAGCTATTAGAGAACAGCAAGCTGGGCACAAAGAATGGGATTTAGTATGTCTAAGTAGAGCCTGTAACTGTGCCTGACCACTGTAAACCCTCACAGTTCATCTGTGGCTAGCATCTGTACAACCTACTTAGTCCACAATATACTGCAGATTTTACTAGATTGTCTTGTTAATTTGTACCTAAAAACTCGAAATTATCCGGGCATAGGTACAAGTTAAATTCAGGTGTATCAACACAAAGATTGATAAATGGCTGTCATACATGTCATGATGACACTGTTCAAGATAGCTAGAGAATATCATACATGCAATACTCACTTAGCAAGCAAGGTGTGGATCTCTGGAAGAGCATTTTTATTTTTTCTGGAACAGTACTTTTAGTAGACTATACAAAAGGGAATAGCGTAGTTCGCTCTCTCTGCTTTCAGAGTACCCGAGGTAAGCCCAGCGCCGTATCACTAGTCTAGACGAAGTGTGCCTCTTGAATCAATGACCTTTATCTGGAACAAGTCGCGTTGAAAAGTCAGTATTAGACTGTACTTTATTTTTTTTTCGTTATGCAATTTTTTGAATCAAATACACATACTACAACTTGTACGTATCATATTTTACAACCCCGCTTGCAACCGATATCAGGCCTCAATTCCGGGAGTGTCGGAAATTCTATAGGTGATCTTCTCAGCACTAACCTATTGAACGGTCAGAGGAACTGTGTAAATGCTATGCAGAGACACGAACCTTGCCCTCTTGCATATACCTTAAGCCTTCTTGAACGCTCGCCAATCCATTGGGATAGAGTTTTATGGGCAGAGGTACGAGCTTTCCAGATTTGAGCACTTCTGAAACGAGATTAGTCGCCCAATCACCGAAGGCTTTGTCCTCTGCACGCGGATTATACAACTTGGGGAATTTGTATGGCTGTATTGGACTAGTTGTTAATATATGGAATGAACAGGTCATAACAAACCAAATATACTTCGGCAAGGAGATCATACGCGAGAGTGAACTTGAGCTTGATCCCGGCTCGAAGCTTGTACGGCGAAGGAAAGAGACAGGATATAGTCCCACCTTCCTCACTGAGAGCATCACCGACTTTCTGGAAAGAGCTTTTCTCGCTGTAACAGTCTACAGCGTACTTGAGCTTGTTCTCAGTATAGGCCCGAATTTTGTCGGATACCTCAGAATCATTATAGTCGAAGCATGCATCGGCACCGAGGGTTTTGAGACGATCCCAATGTTTAGGAGAAGCTGTCGTGATGACCCTCATTCCTGACAGTTTGGCAAACTGGATGGCATAATGCCCAGTGGCGCTGGCTCCTGACCAAATCAAAACAGTTGTAGGAGGCGAAGAAGGACGTTCGAAGGGTTTGGGAAGATTCTGTGACTGCCAGAAACATTGGCAAGTTGTTGTGGTTCCGACGCCAAGTTGAGCCGCTTGCTCAAACGACCAATCATCAGGTATCCTTATCAGAGAGTGTATAGGGACAAGTGCATATTCGGCGAATGCGCCGTTCTTGTTCAACGCTAGAATGAGTGCGATGTCGCAAACTAAGCGTCCGAAATATACGTTATAATGATCATTACTTACACCCATGAAGAACGCCTGCGACACGTTCGCCAATCTTGTACTTCTCTTCGTCGACGCCGGGGCCTAAGCTGGCTATGGTGCCAGCATAATCAGTACCTACGACGGCCCCAACGATACGAGCGAGTTTGATTGTTTTCCCTTCCGCAGTATACTTAGTACTTTCCCTCCAGCCGGATACGACGATAATCACTTACAGTCAGTGGGATTTTGGGCGACAGCAACCATTTTGACGAGCACCTGCTCTTCTTTGGGTACAGGTATGTCAGTGTCGCGAACCTGAACACGGGCACCTGCAATAGTGAAGACAGCTTTCATGTTATGCTCCACTAGTAGGGGGGAAAGGTGGGGATTTGATTGGAACAAGGGAATCGAAGGCTACTTTTAATTTTCTGAGTCAGTGCCCAGAACGAGGCGGATAAACTTCTACAGTATTTCGAACCGATTACTAGTACAACTATGGTCCATGAATTGTGCCTTAAATACGCCTCAAACACATAGATTCATGAGATGTTCGCATAGGGTGAGCTGCTCTCCGAGTCAGGGAGGACAGCAACCAGGCCACTATACTGAAAACTTGACCGGTACATATATATTTAGCGTCTCTGAGATTCTAAGAACGTTCAACGGACATAACAGTTGAATTCTAAAGGAAGGCATTACTGTGCTAGGCTAATGGAAAAAGGCTTTCAGCGGTAAATCTTGATTGACTACAGAACATTTTTACTTACTGAAGTTTCATCTCTAAATCAGTGCACCTGCGATTGCCTCCCGCGCCTCCCAATTGGATCCAATGGAAACTGAATTATGTGACCCGAAACGGTATCGAGTTGGGCCATTACAAGTACGGCCTATGTTCGGCACAACGATGGTAGTAATCGATGTATGGAGAGGTTTTTGAACAACAACAGCGGCGAGTCCTCAACTTGAATCAATTTGAATACATGTTACAGTGATATGTTCCTGAGGCCTACGTGCTGTACTAGTAGAACAATTACTCCGAGTAGTCCTTGTTCAATACATCGCTCCTGCGTATCTCAACAAGGATCAGACAAATCCTGGGTAAGGCAGGTTCATGGTCGCATCTTATATATAGCTCCATCTCCTACGGGAAGCTCGGAAATACGAAATACTCGGCTACCATTCGACCATTCCTGAATAGCTGCATTCAACCTCTTCCTGGACTATCCTGGAAGGAAGCACAATTGAACTTTCGGAGTTAATATCAATTTCTGGCTCGAGCGTTCGTGGACCGTTCGATGCCCTGCAAGCGAAACAGCGTGCCTATCACTGCCTTTCAACCATGAAGACTTGGTCAAGCGAGAATTGTACATCTAGATACTGTAATGGTCCAGAACCAGCTCAAATCAAAATGAAATGTGTTGTCTTTATATAAGAAGAAGCTTTCTAGATCGTCTCGCTCGCAGCATCTTGCTTCATCCGCTTTACATTCCTCTTGTTTCGTTTTGCAATATCAGATAATAGCGAATCATGGAGAGTGAACCATTGGCTCCCATTGCTATCGTAAGTGTTTTGAGGGAATATTTTCCCCAAGTTCCTCACACAGCATATCCTTACCCAGATCGGCATTTCTGCTGAGCTCCCTAGTGGAGATTTCAGCGACGCAAACTTAGATTTCCAAGCGTTCAAAGATTTTCTTCACCAAAAACGCGACTCTTATAGCCGTGTCCCCTCCGAGAGATTCAACGTAGACCTGTAAGCGTTTTCATGTTCACAATAGGTTCCATTAAACACAGTGTCTACGTAGGTGGAAAGGTAAAAATGCCGGACACATATTTACCGACACCGGTTCCTTCTTGAAGGACATATCGATGTTTGACTATCTGGAGTTCGGTATCAACCCTAAGGATGCTAAAGCCCTCGCTGTCGGTACACGCAGACTGATTGAAAACTCGTTCCTTGCCTTGTGGGATGCTGGTATCCAATATCGCGGGCGTAACATAGGCACTTATATGTCTGCCGTGGCGCATGATATTCTATCAGTCGGTGAACATGTTCGTGTCGTGACTACACTTCGAAATGTTTTTGGCGCTAAACTTGGAGCCAGGCACCTACTGATGCAGCAGGATCGTTTGCCGGGGCTTATACTATGGTCGCAAACAAAGTTGCCTACCACCTCGATCTCTGCGGTCCCTCGCTTCCAGTTGACACTGCATGTAGCTCTACTGCAACTGCTACACATCTTGCCGTTCAGGCTATACGAGCTGGTGAATGCGAAGCCGCCGTTGTTGGCGGATGTCAGGTCAACTCTAGGTTTGTACTTGAGTTTCTATCGGCCATTTGAAGTTTCATTGTGTAAAAACCTTCTGTTTAGGTTCATTGATATCATCTGTTATAGTCAAGGTGGTGTTCTCGCGCCTGATGGAATGTGCAAGCCGTTTGATGCTGGTGCTAACGGGTAAGTTATATTGATCTAGGATCAAATTCGTTTTACAAGAGTTCTTCGCAGGTTCTCAAGGGGAGAAGGCTGCGTCGCAATCGTTCTGAAGCCTTTGAATAAAGCAATCGCAGATGGTGATTACATTTATGGATCTGTATGTACCTAAACCTTTTCTGCATCGCCACCCTTTTGACCGCAGATCTTGTAGATTCTCGGAACTGGTATTAATGCCACGGGTAACTCTGCCCCTGTTTATGCACCTCTTGCTAGTGCGCAAGAAGACGCAATGCGTAAAGCATATGTCGGCACCAGAAGATCTCCTCAAGAAGTTGATTTCATTGAATTGCACGCGACAGGTCGGTCTTAACTTTAAACTTACTGAATATTAATTGCTTAGATATATTTCGATGCAGGTACATCTGTCGGTGATCCTATTGAGGCCAACTGGGTTGGGAAAGCATTTGCAAGAGATGATGAACTACTTATCGGGAGTGTCAAAGGAAATATCGGGTCAGTATGCAAGATTGTTGTTTGTTTTGTTTTAATCTCGGTGTCTCGATATTTTAGGCACACTGAAATCGTTTCGTTCATGGCATCATTATGCAAAGTTTTATGGATTTTCCAAGATCATGTCGTCCCTCCGAACGTCAAGCTCAACAATCTGAACCGAAAGGTGAAATGGAAACAGTGGAAACTTCGAGTCCCCACAGAGCTTGAGCCAATCAAACCTCGTCACTCATCTGGAAATCTGTTGATTTCAATGAATAGCTCAGGAATTGGCGGTTCCAATGCTCACGTCCTCGTCGAAAGTCACAGCCATAGTGTCACGCCTTCCAACGAAATTCCTTCTAACTATCCTGTCCTTCTTCTGGCTGGCGCGCTTTCGGACTCTTCTACAAGTGCTGTAGCCAAAGAACTTGTGACATTAGCAGATGGAAACAAAGACATTGCTTCCCTTGCTCTTGCTTTCGGTCGTCGAGGTATGCAAATGAACTGGAGGTCATTCTCCGTTACACTCCCCGGTGCTTCTCCCAATTTCTCGTCACCCCGATTCATCCCTAGGAACAGACCCGCCATGGTATGGGTATGTTCAGGTATGTCTCCGCATCAAAATCTTTTGTGACAGCGATGCTGAGTGCATTACAGGCCAAGGTCCTCAGCACATTGCAATGGGCCGACAACTCTTCAACCAATTTCCTGTTTTCCGCTCCAGCATCCTCAAGCTCGATTCCGTTTACATTGCAGTCACTGGTAAATCTATGATTGCTGACACCGGTTTATTCTCCAACGACGCTCCTGCTCAAAAACTACCGGCAATTTGGCCCATCGAAATCACCCTTCCCGCGATTGCGATGGTCCAACTTGCTCTCATTGATCTCTTCCGTTCTCTCGGAATTGTTCCGGACGCAGTCGTTGGTCATTCTGCCGGTGAGACCACAATGCTGTACGCCTCTGGTGCTACCTCGAAGGCTATGGCACTTGAAGTTGCCATCGCTCGTGCACTGGCCGTTGCGGAGCTTGAAGCTCTCGAGGGTAGCATGGTCGCTTTCAGCTGTGACCCGATCGTTGCGGACGACATTATCGATGAAGTTCGGGCTTCGATTGATGCTCCTGATATGATTCTTGACGTTGCTTGCTACAATGCAGAGACTGCCGTCGTCTTAGCCGGCCACGTTTTACTTTTAGAGAAGGCCAAAGAGATCGCCAAAGCACGAAACATCATGTCCAATCAAATTGCCACCCGCGTTCCATTCCATAGTACCATGATGGAAGTTTGCAAGGCTTCGTACTTGAAACGTGTATCTGCGGTCTTTGCTAGATATCGTGCGGAAGATTGTGTACCAAAGATTCCCGCATATTCAACTATGACGGGTGAAATTTGGCAGGGAGCATTCACCGCTGATTACTTCTGGGATAATGCCCGCTCCCCGGTCGAGTTTCTCAGTGCTATCAATAGCATCTTGGTAGATATGCCAAATGCGACCTTCCTGGAAATATCTCCTCATCCTGTCTTGTCTTCCTATGTTTCAAGTATCCGAGGTACAGCTGACGTGGTGTTCTGTGGCATGCGCCGCAAACGAGAGTACACTCAATTTGGTGAATACACTCAACTTTTGGAAGCCATTGGTGGGCTTGCAGTGACCGGCTACGATTCCATTGATATTCGGGCTCTCACTGGCGTCCGTTCGGCACCTATCGCTTCTCCGTTCAAGTATCCATTCTCGAAAAAAGATGTACCTGTTTATTCAGATGTCTGTCGCACGTCGCTCGATCATATGGATGCTACGTACAGGGGCCCGCTTTGCTCCTCGCCTCTTCGAATCAACTCATCGACTCATCCTGACCTAACGCAACATGTTATAAACAGTCAGCCAATTATGGCTGCTGCTGGTTTCCTCGAAATGGTTTGTTCTGAATTACTGTTATCATTTGAGCTGTGTTCTTGATAATGTTACAGGGCTTCGAGCTTGGAGGTCGTACTCTGTGGAATGTCAATTTCCGTACTATGCTTCCTCTAATTGCCGACAAAACAATTTCGGTGGAAGTCAAGGGCGAAGACTCTCGCTGGTCTGTTAGCTCCTACAAGCCTGGTAGTCTCGATGAAGTGCGATTTTTAAAATCAACGTGCCTTATAATCATACTCTGATTCAACTTCAAATAGCTCCGCCTGCATACCGATGGTTTCTATTCTACCGAATTGACCACGATTTCTCCCCCAGTATTCGATATAGTTGCGCTTCAAAAAGGATGCAAAGTGGTAGAGTCAGAAGAATTCTATGCGCCAATCAACCACTTTGCACAATACGGACCTATGTTCAGACGTGTGACTCGTTTCTGGCGTGGTGCAAATGAAGGATTGGCTGAGATTAGAGGGTTCGCTCCCGATATTACTGAACAGTAAGAATTTTGTTTCACTTACGTGGGACTGATTGCTTACTTGCTCTCATTCTGAAAGTGGCTATAATTACATTGTACATCCTGCCATCTTAGATGCTTGTTTCCACGCTATGGTTCTTCCTGCGTCTGCAGACAATGATCCAAACTCGTATCATCTTCCACTTTCAGTTGAATTTGTCGCTTTGCATCAGTCGGAGCTGTTCCCGCAGGGCCAGACGCCTTCCGACATTTTCTATGCTTATGTCCAAATGAAGAGCTGGACTCCCGGTGAGTTTTAACAACTTTCAAGTTGTCTTAGAAGAAGTGCTTACAGTTCGAATAGAGGAGATTAAATTTGACCTAGAAATTTTGTTACCCAATGGACAATCTGTTTTATCCTTACATGGATTCTCTGTCGCACACCATGAGAAAGTCAGCGGCATCACCAATGCTCAAAGCTTCGAACTCGTTTACCAGCCCTATATGCTTCCAGCGTACCCTGTGAAAATGAACGGTTCAGCTAATGGACATGTAAACAGTAACGGGGCCGTCATACATTCAGATAATATTCAAGACCTTCGGTCCGCAATCAAGACGACCATTGATTTCGCGATCCAGGGGGGAAAGAAAGTCGTTCGCGTTCTGGAGGTCGGCGCAGCTTCCAGTCAACTTTTGAGCCAGCCGGAGATCGCTTCTCTGGTTGAAAAACCCAGAGGAACGGATACACTGATACATTATACTTGCGCCGACACTTCACCAGTCGCTATTCCGCCGTTTGCACATTACACCAAGCTTGACTTGGCTGGTTCGGAACCCAGTTCTCTAGTTTCCGCGTTTGACATTGTTCTTGCATGCGGAATCGAGAACGTCGAAGCTACTGCCGACCATGCATCCTTCCTGTCCAATCTCCTTCTTCCAGGGGGTCTCCTAATCGTCTCTGATGCTGCTGCTTGGAAGGATTTGTTGAAGACCGTTGGTCTGAATTTCGCGATTTCTGGTCTCGCCACCGCGGGAATTGCTCAGAAACCACGTGTTATCTTTGTTGAGCCATCTGTCGCTCCTGATATTGCTGTTGTCGAATATCCAGCCACTGCCAACGCTGAACCCAACTCTCTACTCGCTCTACAAACTACATTTATCCAACTGCGTCAGTCAGGACCAAAAGAATTGTGGCTTCACGCGAATTCTGATGAAACTTCCGGATCGGCTGCTGGATTTACTCGAGTACTTCGCGTGGAAGTACCAGATTTGAAGCTTTATCTAGTGTTCTTCGACAGCTCCTGGGATGTAGAAAGGAGGACTGCTTTCATTCACTTCATTGCTCATCTTCCAAACCTCGACAAAGAGTTTGAGGTCGATGCTTCAGGTACTATACTCGTTCCACGATATGTCCCATCAGCAATTTCCAATGCTTCCTTGCACGAAGAAATTTCTATCTCTAACGACTCAGTCCTTCCTCCTGTATCCATTCCTGAACAGCATATCTTGATTGAAGTTGGGACTGCCAGCGAACCCCAGGCCGGATTTAAGGGAGTTGTCGGCAGAGTGATCAAGACGAAAGCTTCGCACTGGAAAGAGGGTGATAATGTTGTAGGTGTGGTAGCTGTGAGTCAGAAAGACTTCCCAACTCCCTACGTCGTTGCACATGAAGGACAATTTGCCTCCCTGCCCACGTCGAACATTGACCCAACCTTATCTGCGTTCCTCGCCCTTCCTATGACGGTTATTGGTATAGCTCTCGGTGTTACCAGCGTCCGGGATGTCAAGCGTTTACAAAGATGGAAGATTGGCGTTCTGGGTATAATGAACGAGGCCATTTGCGACATCCTAGTGGCTTTGGGCGTCAACGCCAAGGTTGCCTCGACAAATCCTGAAGAAAACAGTTTGGCAGCTTTACGTGGTAGCGACTTAGTCATCGCGAGCGGTTTAAGCAAGAATGATGCTCAGGTCGTTCGCGGCTCAGTCCGACCACAGACCTCGGTCTTCATCTGGGATGATCCCGTGATGGGTTTAACGACGGAGCTGTCGAGGAACCCATGGCTAACAGGGGATGCTATTTCTGAATTCTATGCTCACCACGGCCTCGTTATCGAAACCCGTCATGTATCGGCGAAGGCGACCATGACTGAAAATCGAACAATCAAGACTCTATTCCGCGCCGATAGATCATATCTCCTGGTTGGCGGCATTGGCTCAATGGGCTTGAAAATAGCTTTATGGATGTATGAGGTGTGCATCTTCTACTGTTCGTATGAGTTACATTGATCCTCGCGTATTTTCTTAGAATGGTGCCAGGAACATCGTTATGACTTCCCGTTCAGGTGCAACTACCCTTAATCGACCTCGCTATGAAGCTGGCAAACGTATCGCCGAGTACGCAAAGACGTTGCCTGGTCTGAGTCTCGAGCTCGAAGCTTGTGATGGCGCATCTCCAGAGGCAATGACAAAACTGATCTCATCTATGAGCTTGCCTCTCGCCGGTGTAATGCTTCTTTCTGCATCTATCAACGATCGTTTGTTTTCTGCTCATGACGAAGATTCCTGGTCGTCACCGTTCATTTCCAAAGTGCACGTATTCAAAGCTCTGGAAGCATCATGCTCTCTCGAATCTCTGGATTTCATTATTGCCTTTTCTTCAGCTACAATTCTGGGAAGCTTGGGTCAAGCTAACTATGCCGGCGCTAACAGCGCGGTAGACTATCTAGTTAGAAAGTTACCAAATGCTTTCTCTATCGTGTGTCCTGCCATTCTAGACTCTGTGCTTTTTGAGGCTACAAACGAACTGAACACCGATGTCACTCGTTGGTCAACTTGGGGTATGACTTGTAGTGGTGAGTACTCTCACCATGGTTTGCTTGATACCGTACTGACTCTTTCTAGAATTATGCCATCACATCCGCCTTGGGCTCCTGAAGATGCGTAAACAGCCGTTCTACCTCTATGTTCCTCCTTGGAGTTGGGACAAGGCCTCTGCTGGACTCGGAACCGCATGTCTCCCCATGTTTTACCATCTCTTCTCAGATGAAGGAGCCAACGGCGGCTCAGCTGGCAAAAAAGACGCCTCCGCAGACGTGATCAGAAACCTCGTTTTATCTTTCCTTGACGTCGCCGAAGACGATTTCTCCATGAGCACTCCGTTGACCTCGTACGGATTGGATTCACTATCTGCAGGCCACTTGTCCGTAGCACTGAGACCTTATCTCCAAATTGCTCAAATGCAATTACTTTCGGATATTACTACTGAGGAGATTGTCAATCTTACTCAAGGCGACAGTGACGAAGATGACGAGGGATCGAGTGGTGCCCCTGTGTCCACCCTTACTCCTGTGGTGTACAATGCGGCCTCTGTTACAGAGAAACGATACGATTGGAAGACGCCACCGAACCAACCTGGCGAGACTCTGATAAAGTTGATCGACAGACCTGGTGAAACCCCACTCATTTTCACTCACGGCGGCGGCGGAAACCTCTTGACATTCACTCCACTACAGGAATACTTCAAATCCGCCTTATGGGGCGTCCAGGTCACACCGGAAACTCCTCTCGAATCTGTCGAGCGCACGGCAAAATTCTACTACGAGAACATCAAGGAAGCCCAGCCGCATGGACCATATCGAATTGGCGGGTATTGTGCATCTGCCCTTATTGCGTACGAACTTGTCTACCAGTTCCAGCAAGCAGGAGACGAAATATCTCAATGGGTTATGTTAGATTTCTCTCCTGCGATTTTCGGCAGTTATCATTTCACCGAAGGCCTCGATGAAGAGACCATCAGAACGAAGGTCCCGACAAAGGATGTTATCGGCATCGGTATTCGTCTCATGGACCGGATGACTGAGTTGGATACTAACGAAGGGGCAAAGAAAGTCATCACTGAGGTTTGTATTCGTTCACTTCCTATTGAGGTACCAGATGCTGATGCCAATGATCCTCTGCCCCAGATCTGGGACGCTCATAATGGTCTTCCTGCTCGTGAACACATCAAACTCCAGCATCGTGCATTCTCAGGTATCGGTTTGGGCGCTCTTGACTTATTCTTCAAGTTAGCTGGAAATGATGAGAAGGTTCTCCGTAACCCTGCTGCTCTTGAGCAGCGTATGCTCGAGTGGGCTGCTCGTGTCACGGTTCCAATGCAACTAGTACTTCCCAGGCAGAGTGGTGCTCGTTCCCTTTTCCCAGATGGTGATGCTAGCTGGGAGATGCTTGGTACTGAACGTTTTGCGAAAAACTTTGAGAGATTTGATGTAAACGGTGGTCATTTGACGATGATGGAGGATCCTAGGCTGGCTCAATTCCTTGAAAATGGCGAAAGGAAATAATAATCATAAATTAGTGAATATCTGTAAATTACTGTAACTCATGAAAATGTACATGTTCATAAATGCCGTTAGCCACGTGAAATACTGCCTTGATCTCAGCTGTTGAGCGCTGTTCTGATTTACGAATCACACCACCATCCAATAATTAACTATAACAACGACCATTGACCACTATGCCTCTGTTCAAGAAAGAAAAGAATTTGATTCCCCCAGTCGAGACCTCAATCCCAGGCTCTTCTCCCCGTTCTAAATCGCCATCTGTGCTTTCCAAATCTTCTCTGCCTTCGTACCGTTCAAATGCCTCGACTTATGTTGCTAGCCGTGACGGTGATCCATACAGCGCCAATAAATCCATTTCTCCTCCTTCTAATGTCCCAGATCAGTCTTACGGCGATGCCGGCGCAGGCTATGTTGACCGATATAGAAGAGGTAACAGCGTCGGCGACGTCTACTCGCGTGGAAATGCCGAACCAGACCAGGATCGGAGCGAGCTTTTTGCTGGATACAACCCTCAAAAAAGCGGCTCCGGTCGGTTCTTTGATGGTCCTGGAGCTGGTCGGGATCCTGCTCCCGGCGAAGAAAACGACGAAGATGTAGAAGGTATCAAGCAACAGACTAGATTTGTCAAGCAAGAAAGCGTAAACTCCACTCGGAATGCTTTGATGATGGCCAGACAAGCAGAGGAAACTGCCCGAGGAACTCTGAGCAAACTGGGCGACCAGTCTGGTATGAAATGTGCTTTAATCTTCCATGCGTCTCTGTTAATAGTCTGTCCATAACAGAAAGTCTTGCGAACACAGAGAGGCATCTCGATATGTCCAAGTCGCATGGGCAACGTGCCGAAGACAAGACCGATGAGCTCAAGAAGCTTAATCGCTCCATTTTCCGTCCGGTCATCACTTTCAACAAGGACGCTAAACGTCGGGCTCAAGAGGCTAAAATTCAGGATCGTTATGAAGAGGAACGACTGGAAAGGGAGAGGACCATGATGGACGTTCGTGAGACCCAGAATCGTCTCGGGCGGGCAGCTACGTATGGTCGGGGAGAAGATGACGAGAATCTTCTATATAATGGTCCTCCTGGAGGCATTGGCGAAGAAGGCATCGGTGCTGGAGGTAGTGGTAGGTTCCGAAAGTCCGAGCAACAGAGGGCTCGTACCCGGGAAACGAACAGTCGGTACAGGTTTGAAGCCACCGCATCAGATGATGAACTCGAGGACGAGTTGGATGAGAACTTGGATGAAATTTCGGATGTCACGAAGAAGTTGAAGGCTTTGGGTTCGGCAATGAGTCAGGAATTGGACACTCAGAATCGCAGGATTGATAACATCACAAGCAAGACTGACGGCGTAGACATGAAGCTGGCTAATCTTACTAGAAGAGTGAGCGCATCCGATTTCTTTCCTGATTGCATGAACCTGATTCAATTTTGTTATCTATGTAGCAAAAGAAATTCTGATTTGTTCTAACAATATATCACATCCCAGGATTTTGATTAACGGATTATCTGTCTTCTCCTGTATTGATTATTTTCGGTTCACAATGTGCATTTACATCCATTCTGTCCCACGTTGAAATCGTTCCTGACAGGCTACGTACCATCATAAATGAGAACTAAGGTCAGTTTTCCACCTTGTTTTTATTTTTTCCCTCGGTGTGGTCACGGTTTGAAAATAGTCAGCTGCTACTGCTACGCAAAACCTAGAGAGGATGTATATATAAAACGTGAATGCTCACACCATGTTCGTCTTTCTTTCTTCTCTCCAAAACTACCGCATACCTGCGATGAAATCGCATATCTGGGAATTCTTAAGGCTTGCTCTTCTAGTTGGGCTCGTTAAAGCCCAATCTTCCTTTGACGTGGCTCTCACCTCGGGAAATTTCCGCGGCATCTCGACAGCAAACGGAACGGAGAAGTGGTTGGGTATACCTTATGCCACACCCCCTGTTGGAACGCTTCGATTCAAGGCCCCCACGTCCTTCATTAAGACCAATGGCACACTATTGCAGGCTTTCACTTTTGGAAATGCCTGTCCCCAACCTCCGGCAGACTTAGGTGCGCCGATGAGTGAAGATTGTTTATTCCTCAATGTTAGTCAAACTGATTATGTATGTTGCAATGTGCTCACAAAGTTTTGTCTGTTAGGTATGGCGTCCTCAAAACACAAGCTCGGATGCGAAGCTTCCTGTGTTGGTGTGGATACATGTACATAGCTTAATATTCAGTTACTTTTCTACAAATCTGACGCCGTGTCCTTACTATAGGGAGGAGCATATACTAACGGGTGCCATGCTTCGTTATATTGAACAGACTTGGAACGCTAACGCCGATCTCTGCAGTGCCGCCTCTGAGGCCCAATATGATCCTACTCGTATGCTGACCTTCCACAAAACGAAGTCGGGTATATCATTTTACGAGTATGTTCACAGGCATAATCACACGAAGCATTGACGTCGGGAAGCCTATCATCTTCGTCTCAATGTAAAGAATTTGACGGACATACCTTTTGAGACATTCTTGATCTGATTTGTTGAACGACGCAGAAACTATCGCTTGAACACATTCGGTTTCGTGAGTATCACCTTATATGGCGCTCGATTTTTTATCACAATTACTGGATAGCTTGCAAGCTCGCTAGTTGCTCCTCAAGACCTTAACTCAGGCTTGCTCGATCAGCGCTTGGCGTTCGAATTCATTCAGGATAACATCGCTGCATTCGGAGGAGATCCTAGGAAGGTAGTGGCATAAGTATTTAGGTCACATTTGCGATGGCTGATTGGATTCCTCAAGGTTACCATCTGGGGCCAGGTTTGGAGTATTATCATTCGAAGGAGCTACCGCTTAGCGAAGATTTCGTTCGCAGTCTGCTGGGGCAGGAAGCGTTGAAGCACACCTTCTGTACCCGTCGAAGCGCTCTCTTTTCAGAGCCAGCATTGCTGACTCCTCAACTGGACCATTGTAAGTAAAACTTTTTGTCTCTTTGGCATCGGCTGACTCAGGGTGGTTGAATACCATTCAGTAAAAGCTCACCTCCAGCAAGTACTTACGATAAGGCTGGTCTACCGTTTAATCGCCTCCTTGAGGTTACTGGATGCGCATTCGGACCTCAAGCATTATCGTGCTTGCAGAGCGTCCCATTCGAGGTATGTCAATTCCCGGCGACGATTTCTCTGTCCCGATGAATCAGTGTTGTCTTACAGACACTTCTTAATCTCAGTAATGTTATGATTGCGGAGACACTGAACTCGCAGTTGTGGCAACCTTGTGTTGGGCCGGTCGGAAGCTTTGCTGATGCTCGAGCATCAAACAAAATCCAGAACAAAGAATTCCTTCATGTACCTTACCTCGCAGGAACGAATGTAAGTTCGACGGCGTCTTGCTCTGCCAACCCTTGTCTATTCATTCTAATTATAAGGAAAACGAGGGAACGACTTTCAGCGAATCTGTCGAGGGTCTGAATCTCACTGGTGCCGCTCAAGACGAGGCTTTCATCAATTTCATCGGCCATCTAGTCATCGACAACAGCACTTTGACCACTGATCTATACAATAAGATCCTTGCCCTGTGGCCAGCAAATGATCCATTGTTAGGAGCACCTTTCAATACGGGAGACTCGTTATTTGATCGCGCAGAGGCCTGGTATACCGACCAGATGTTTTTGTCAGCCAGAAGATTATTCTTTGAAAACGCTGCATCTTTGCAGCCAATGTTTGCTTATTATTTCAGAGAATTTATTCCTGGACAAAACCCTGCACTCGGAGGTGAATTTTCCTTGATGTCTAATTGAACTGCAACGTCAACTGGAATTTGCAGTGTTCCATGCTTCAGAGCTACTTTTGCTCTTTGGCCCGTTGCCCACTGCCATCGAAACCGATTTCGCAAACCAAATGCTGGATTTCTACATCAACTTCATCAACGATCTTACTCCTGGATGTGAGTCTTGCGTAACCATGATAGACTCATTAAGTTCTGTACTAATCTGAATGCCGACAGCTTCGTGGCCAAGGTACTCAGCTCAATCGCGAAGCGTAATGCAGCTGTTACGAGGCAATATAACCGCAATTCCTGATAGTGCGTATCATACTTCTCTAAATTATATTCACCGCTGACTGAGGCTGCGTTTCGTTTATCAGTTTGGGACATCGACAAGACCCAGTTTTCGCTCATGCAGGAAGTTTTAAATGAATTCCAGAAGTAATAGCAAATTGAAGGCCTTGAGTCCCCACAATCTGTACATTGATATTTGTACTAAGAACTCTTGTTCATCGTCGCCATTTGGCTGTGAGCCAAACACTGAGATGCTTCTCGGCATGTTCAAGCCACAAGGACAACGTGTCAATCCGCTCCGAATCCGATAGTGACCTTTAACAAGGACGTCAAATATCGTGCTCAAGAGGCTAGAATGAGACCCAGAACCGTCTCAGGCGTGCAGCTACGCGTTGTATGGTCGGGTAGAAGATGACGAGAATATTCTATCTGACTCCAATGGTCCTCCTGGATGCATTAGTAGTGGAAGTAGCGGCAGGTTCCGCAAGTCTGAGCAACAGAAGATTCGCAACCGGAAAATGGATAGTCAGTACAGATTCAAAGCCATTGCATCGGAAGATGAAATCGAGGACGAGCTGGATGAGTACTTGGATGAAATTTCGGATGTCACGAAGAGGTTGAAGGTTCTGCCATGAGTCAGGAAGTAGACATCCAAAATTGCAGGATTAATCACATCACGAGCAAGACAATGTGTAGGCATGTTAGAAGGGCGAGCGCATCTAATCTATTTCCTAGTTACATGAACCTGATCATTTTTGCTATCTGTGCAACAAAAGAAATTCTGATTCGTTCTAACAATATATTGCTTCGAAGATTTTGATCAAAGGACCCTCTGTCTTCCGTACTAATTATCTTTGCTCGCAATGTGCATTTCGATCCACGCTATCGCACGTTTGCTCTTATTCCTGCCGATCCGCTGATTGTCGCAAACTCAAATCAATCCTCCACCTCTTCTCTATTTTTTCGTTGGTGTGATCACGGAGCTCGAGAGTAGTCAGTTGCCAGTACATAGAGGGGACGTATTTATGATGAGTGGATACTCACACCGTCTATGTCTTTCTCCCTTCTTCTCAAAATAACCACCGTCCGCCCGCGATGAACATGCACACCAGGCAGTTCTTGAGCTTGTTGCTTTTATTTGGATTCGGGCAATCTCAATCTCTACTTGACCTGAACCTCACTTCGGGCAGATTCCGCGGCATCTCAACGGCAAATGGAACAGAAAAATGGTTGGGTATTCCTTATGCAACTCCTCCCATTGGGAGCTTTCGGTTCAAGGCGCCTACTCCTCTCGTCAAGCCACTTAGTCCACTACAAGATGCGTCTGCCTTCGGAAACGCCTGCCCTCAGCGACCGGGGGACTTGGGTGCGCCGATGAGCGAAGATTGCTTGTTCCTCAACGTTCGTGATTAAGAGGTTTCTGTACAAGACAATGATCACTAAATTGTACCCCGACAGGTCTGGCGTCCACGGAATACAAGCCCAGCTGCAAACCTTCCTGTGTTGGTCTGGATTCATGTGAGACTGGCATTTGCTTGCCTACTACAGAGTGGCTTTGATTGTCTCCATGGTAGGGAGGAGCATATACCGACGGGTGAATTTACCTTTCTTCATTCTTCCGAGTCAGACTGATGCTGATAATTTGCCACCGAAGTGCCGCTTCCGAAGCTCAATATGATCCTACTCGTTTGTAACATTTTTACAAGCAACAGCAGACTTACACAACCGACAACATAGGCATAATCACACGAAGTATCGCCGTCAACAAACCCATTATCTTTGTTTCGATGTAGGGAACCTCCTGGTTCTACACTTTAGGATGTCCTTGGACTAATACGTTCTGTGACATAGAAACTATCGTGTCAACACGTTTGGGTTTGTGAGAGTCCTATCATCGTTTGGGAATCGTACACATTGACGTTAATTATGCAATAAATGCGTAGCTCGCAAGTTCGCTGGTCGCCCCTGAAGACCTCGACGCAGGATTACTCGATCAACGTATGGCATTCGAATTTGTCCAGGACAACATTGCCGCATTTGGGGGCGATCCAAGTAAAGTGAGGAGTCCAAATATTCAGAGTCTTAAACGCTTTAAGAGCTTAGAGGCATATCTATCTCAAAGGTTACCATCTGGGGTCAGGTATTACGCACGACATTAGTCAACAAAGTTGTCGCTCACTGGAGGTCTATGTTTTAGTCTGCCGGGGCAGGAAGCGTCGAATCACATCTCTTGTACCCATCCAGTCGACCGTTGTTCAGAGCCGGCATGGCTGACTCTTCAACTGGACCATTGTAGGCCACATGCCATGATATGCATCGTTTTCGCCGTTGACTTGAATGATTGATCCAACTCAGTAAAAGCTCCCCTCCAGCGGTCACTTATGATAAGACTGGTCTACCATTCGATCGTCTCCTCAAAGCTACGGGATGTGCCTTTGGCCCTCAAGCATTATCATGCTTGCAGGATATTACCTTTGAAGTGAGTGGTATTCTCATTACTAATTGCAATAATTCATCAGTTTTGATTTCTTCTAGACGCTTTTGAACATCAGCAATACGCTGATCTCAGAGGCGCTAAACGGCCAATTGTGGCAACCATGTATTGGGCCAGCCGGAAGTTTCGCTGACGCTCAAGCGTCGACTAAGATCAGAAACAAAGATTTTCTCCATGTACCATACCTTGCAGGAACAAATGTAAGTTGCTCAATGGCGCGGTGGCTGATCTTATTGAATTCTCTCTTCTCTCCATTCTCTACATGTGAAGGTTAACGAGGGAACAATATTCAGCAAATCGGTCGAGAGTTTGAGCCTCATCGGTGCCGCTCAAGATGAGGCTTTCATCAACTTCGTCGGTCATCTGGTCATCGACAACAGCACTTTGACCACTGAGGTCTATGACAAAATACTCGCCTTGTGGCCCGCAAATGACCCACTTCTGGGAGCACCCTTTAACACTGGAGACTCCTTGTTTAATCGTGCAGAAGCCTGGTATACCGACGAAATGTTTCTATCACCCCGACGATTGTTCTTTGAGAATGCGGCATCTCTGCAACCAATGTTCGCCTACTATTTCAGAGAATTCATTCCTGGTCAAAATATCACGTTCGGAGGTGAAAATTCTCTTCATTTCTTTGACCTACAATCACAATTTGATCTCTGTCCTCATAAGTGGCCCATGCTACAGAACTACTCTTACTCTTCGGTCCAATACCTACCACCGTCGAGACCGATTTCGCGAACCAAATGCTGGATTTCTACATCAATTTCGTCAACGATCTAACTCCTGGAGGTCAGTCTGCGCGATTTCAATATAGACTTATGCAATTATGTGTTAATCCAAATGCCAATAGCATCGTGGCCAAGTTACTCTGCTGAATCGCGAAGCGTAATGCAGCTGCTACGAGACAATATAACCTCGATCCCTGATAGTATGTATCATACATACTTCTTCAAGTAATGGTCACCGCTGACTGAGAATGCGTTTCGTTTATTAGCTTGGGATGTCGACAAGACCCTGTTTTTGCTAACGCAGGAAGTTTTGAAGGAATTCCAGAAGTGATCGCAATCCGAAGCCACAGTGTCCCTATAATCTGTATCAAAAACTCTTATCCGTCGTCGGCATATGTGCGCATGAATTGCTGTGCAAGGAAAGCATCCTAACATGTACAGAGTATGATAGGTTATGCCGCTACCGTGTGTTTCTGACTCCAAGTTTTAACTCCACTGCTCCAGGCTGTGAGCGCGCAATACCCTTCGCAAGTGCGTACCAAGCGCTTATCCTAGCGATAATCCTCTATCTCCAGCTCCTCTACCCGCCTTAAGCTCCACACCCTGTTACATATCTATCACCTTATTAAGTTTGCGCTTTTGATCATGGATAATAATGGTGTATTGATTAACCTTGATTGAGCTTTTCGGTCTTGTTGATAAAATCAGTGTCCTTGCACCCCGACGGCCAATAATTGACGTTGACGTTAGTGTACTGGTTTCTCCTCCGATCCTAGTACTCAGTTCCCTTCGTGTTCTACCTGTGCTGCTCCATGGATTCGTAAGAACATAGATCAACCGCATGCTCACAGTTGAAAGATTCTACAACTCGGAGTCGGGAGGAGTCGGTCTTGACTGTTGAGGCAATTATATTATTTTCAAGATTGATCGTATTTATATACGGGTAGCGACTGATGAAGTAAAGTTTAGCCGAAAAGACGGACATTGGAGCATTGGACTGAGAAAGACTGAGAAGTGAACGTTGCGCATCTCTGAACTCACGAACAAAACAAATCTTCCAACCTCAGAAGGGGAAGCATTTCTAACCTCCGGAGCGGCAAGCGGCAAATCTGCTGAATTTCCGAGTTTTATTCTGTTTCTTTTTTTCATCAGTTTCAAAACCATCAGACCCCAAAACTAAGCATCGCCTCCGACGCTGAGGCTATCCCCTTTGGGATTTTTTTGTTAGCGTATATGAAGCGATTCCCTGTGTCCTGAATTCCCTAGCTGCGCTCTTCACTCACATCTTACCTCTGGTACCGGTTGCCTAGAGTCTGTCTTCCATTGTCGTTATCTTCTCCTGGCGAAAGATACTTCCCTTCGACTTTAAGACTTTTTGACACAAATCCATCGTTCAGCTATGTATAAGATGATTTCTACTCCTTCGGCTCTCCTCGTCGCTGTCCTTGCGATGAGCGCTGTTACAACTTTCGGTGCTCCAATCCCGTATGCAATTGTTTTCGTTGCTTATTTGATGTAATACTAATATTGGTCGTCCTGTAGGTTTATCCCAGGTACTGTTGTCGCCCGCAACGTCCCTGCCGTTGATGCTCGTTCTGTCAACTCTGTGTTGCCTGATAAACGTGCTGAGGCTGTTGATGTCGGGCGTCGTTTCCCTCGTCGCGCTTTATATGAATCTCACAATCGCGTTGCACGAGAAGAGGCTTCCGAGAGCGAGCCTGCGCCGGAACCGGAGAAGAATAAACCCAAGAAGAAGAGGTCCAGCAAGAAAGGAAAAAGATCTAAGCGTTCGCTCGCGGCGAAGGAGAAGAGGGGCTGCCCATGCTCGGGCTCTGGTGATTCTGGAGCGGCTTCAACTTCCAGTGGTACTAGCACCGGCGACGATTCAGGCGCCGGCTCTACAACTGGTTCAGCTGCCGGTGCGAGCTCGAGTTCGTCGTCATCCTCTGGCTCTGGTTCTGGCTCCACGGGAACTTGTGGATCTTCGAGCTCCGGTTCATCGTCTACTGATTCAGGGTCTGCCGGATCCACGGATTCTGGCTCTTCCACCGCCACTGGGTCTGGTGCAGCAGGTTCAACCGACTCAGGCTCAGCCTCCTCCACCGACACTGCATCCGGTGCTTCAGCAACTGGTTCCACTGACTCCGGTTCTGGTTCTGCTGACTCTGGGTCTTCAGCAACAGGTGCAGCAAATTCTACTGATACTGGCTCAGCTGCCTCGACCTCAGACTCTGCGTCCGGCGCTTCAGCAAGCGGTTCCACTGACAGCGGCTCATCTACCTCTGCCGCCTCTGGAGCAGCCTCCACTGACGCCGCCTCTGCCTCGACCGACTCTGGTGCTGCTGCCACTGACGCAGCTTCTCCCGCTGCTGCCACTGACGCAGCCTCTCCCGCCGCTGCTACTGCCTCCGCGTCAGCTTCCGCAGCCCGTCGTGAAATCCGAAGCCGAATTACTCGTCGATCATACTCTCCTGTCGGGCCCTGGAGGTTGTGATTTCTAAGTAAGTAGCTCAGATTCCATTTACTTTGTTTACTATTCGTACTGATCTCGTTTATGCAGGCTGTGATTCATCCTTTTACATTATATCGAGATAGAATTTGAAACGTTAAATAGTGATGATGTGCAGCTTGTAGAAACAGATACTCTAGGCACTGGTGTCCAGTTGTAGTCGAGTTTTTGCTTGCGAAAAATGGCAATTCCTTTTATCTACATATGATTCGATTGAGCTGTCTGAAAGTAAAGGTACTACATACCGCCGCGCAACATCTCCAATTTTTTACTGTCGATTCATCAGATTTATGAACGGCGATACGGCGATGCCTTTACTTCGTTTGAGCCTTACTGTTATCTCCAAACGTTTGCATATGTAGGCACTGATACGTGACCTTGAAAGCTCAGGTACGGCTTGAATATATTCAAAATTTTGAATCATTGACAACCTTGAACGGCTGCTAAAAATCCCCAACTTGAAGCTTGAGATCCAGGATACATATCTGTGGTATTTCTATTCGTACTACAAAGTTTGAAAAAGTCTGGTAACAATGTACAAAAAAAGGTTTCCTGTAACGACATTTTCGTTTGTCTGGTGCGTCGGCAGTACTGTACAATTCAATGCATATGCCCAATTTTATTACAAACTCCTTCTCCAGTAGTGAAAGGGCAATATGCGAATTAGTTGGTATATACAATCATGAATGAAGATATGGAAAAAAAAGATAGCGATAGTTTGTGAACGACTGAGAAGGGCAGGTACTTTAAAACTTGACCATTCGTCAACGGTGAAGCAACCGTCGGCACCGACAATGTGACTCTCAAACCTCCGACCTCCAGTCTTAACTTTCCTCCGCCCTAAATCTTTTTCTTGGTCCATCCGATCCATGGAAATGGCCACCGTTGCCGCCGCCTTGAACGAAAGCTGGATTGAAATGACCACCTCTTCCGCTGGCCATCCCCATCATATTATTAGGCATCATACCCATACCTGAAATAACAGAGAAAGCCCCAAAAATACAGAGCCGTAAAGTAGTAAGCACAACATGCAACAATGCGTATTCTAACAAGGAAGACTAGAGACTCGTACCCAAACCCATCATGCCTCCGCCCCGAGCGATCATACTGCCTCCTCGAGGCATCATCCCTCCGCCTCGGCCAAAGGCGCCACCTCCGCCCATAAAGCCGCCCATACCCATGTTGTTCATGCCCATGTTCCCCATGCCGACGTTACCCATCATATTACCCATCATGTTACCCATGTTCATGCCCAGGTTGTTCATACCCATGTTCGCCAGGCCCAGATTACCACCACTAGCACCAGCACTAGGTACATTGCCACGCATTCCACCACGTCCTCTGAAGGTGCCTCCGCCACGAACGTTGTTCCCTTGGGGCTGCATAGTTCCATTTTGTTGAGGCTGGACTCGACCTTCACGAACAGGTGGTTCTAAATTCGTTGGGGTGAGTGATTGAAAAAGGATAAATCCCTCAACCCAAAGTGTTTGGTTACCTTTAGGAAGTGTCCGAAATGGATTTCCTTGCAACGTAGAAGCTGAGGTCGCGGTAGCTTTGCGGTTCTGGAAATCACTAAAGCAGGTTACGAATATTAATCAAAACGAACTAATATTACCCATGAATATACTCACTTGTTTTCGAACCAGTTCTTCAGCGCCAGAGCGTTGTCGTAGCTCCCGCACTCCACATAAGCAATTCTGGCAGAGTGCATTAGTGGCTGGTCGTAGAAACGACAATTAGTTACGTACCCTTTGCTTTTCCCATTTACTTTGTGTTCGGAGAATGTTATGTCTTTATGGTCAAGGTTGATGCCGAGCATGAGACCAACTTGGCGAAGATCTTCATCAGTTGTCCACTGAGGATATGTTGAGCTCTACGTTTGCTGGTAAAATTATCGCGACGTACCCATTGTAGGTCACCGATGTACAAAGCGTCAGAATTTGTGCCGTTCTGGGTACTTACAAGCCCCACGCTACTAGTTGTTGGATTAGCGCTTCCCATGACCGCCTGGGTTCTCATCAACTGAAAGACCCACAGAAGAAAACAAAACAAAACGCACGATAGACTGTTCGCCCTGATGCTCATCGGGTTCTGCTGAGTTCTCTCTCTCCCGTTTCTCGCCAACGGATGGTACAACCTTAGTCACTTCAGTAGGAACTTTCTGAGGCTCAGAATCCTTCAAAAAGAAGACAATCACGTCAGTCTCTGCAATATCTTGACCATAGTTTAGCATACACCCACCTCATTCTGAACTTGCTGTTGGGCGTCTTCACCGTAGATATCAATATCATCTTGCTGCATGATTTACGATACTGTGGCGTTCAGCGGCGAAATGTGTTGCTTGCTGTGAGTTCTTTGGGGGTTAAATAAACTGAAAACTCGTTGCTTTTCGGAGTGATTCGATGAGGCAAAAAAACGGGTTTTTGAGTAATTCAACGACAGGAATGCACGACAACAGTAGCGGTGAGACGACAATAACAGGGAGAAAAGTCAGGATACAGGCTGCTAAACGCCCTACGACCCGCTGAAAACAGGATATGGTAGAGCTTACATGCGATAAGAATACAGGATTTATAGGCTTATACAAGCGGGTTTAGAGTCTGATCGCGTGCAGAATGATACAGAAAGAGAGCAAAAAGAATAACTGAACAGAGTTAGCAGGTCGATAAGAAGGGAGAAAAGCGTTGAAGTGGTGGTCGAAAAAACAGTGATCTGTCGAAGAAGACGCTTTATAGCGTGACTCACACGGGTCACAAGGACAAACAACCTCCTCCGTCCCAACTCCCCTTCTCTTCAGCAATGCCATCTCAACATAAGTTGTGTTACAATGTGAGCTGTTCTTCGCCTAACGATCCCAATTAACTCCCGTTCATCGAACTAACTAATCTCCAGAAATCATCTGATCGCAGTGTCAGTCAGTCAGTTGCTTTCTCTAATAAAGTGTCCTGTCTCCATTCAAGCAGGTCTGAATGACAGGACCTCTGTGCAACGACGTCCATCTATCTATCTCGGCGCCCAATGTCCATGGACCATCCATCATTTGATCAAATGTCAACTTTTTGCAGCATAAAAAGCCTCATCGCACTCCTATACACTTTACCGGAACCACCATGTCTCGTGTACTTCTTAATCTAGGATCTACTGCGCCCAACTTTGAAGGAAACACCGCCGCAGGACCTCTCAAATTCCACCAATGGGCTGGAGAATCTTGGGTATCTGCCAGTCCTTGTCCCAATTTCTACCTATTCTCATACGAGATTCATTGCAGTCCATAGTTTTCTCCTATCCAGGCTCGTCTTTTTTTAATGAACTGAATGAGGTTGCTCGGAGGCTACCGGATATCGAACAACGAGGGGTTAAAGTCGTAGGATTATCAAGAAATTGGCCCAATGAGGATCTACACTGGAACAAGCTTTTACAGCATTATAATCGTCAGCCTGAATCGGGCAGGAACGTCCAAATCGTACGTTATCTCAATCCTATAATGTTGACTGATCTCTCAATTTTGTACTCAGATTGCGGATGATCGGGGAAGACTTTCCAGCTTGTATGGGATGCTGTCGCAACGCGACTCTGATGGTGTAGCATCCAATGTCAGTCTTGCAGCTCATCTCAGTCGACTTTTCTGCTAATGTCTATATGTGTTCGTTAGCCCAACACCGCGTTTCTTGTCGATCCCATGAAGATAATTCGAGTAATCCTTCCGTATCCCTCCTTCCTCAGCACGGGATTGACCCAAATACTTCGGTTCGTTATTGTTTTGTGTCATGTTTCTCAACCTTTCCCTGACATTCCTGTAGTTTCGTGGACGATAACGCCGGACCTTTGGAGGACATTCCTGCTGATATGTTTGGTCTCGATTCCAAAGGTCGAGGTCAGATCTACGAGCAGGAGACCAAAGTTACCGATGGTGGAAGCACAGACACTGTAGCGGTGGTCAAGAGCGCAGCTAGTCTTATTAGCAATCTCAAAGGTGCAACAGGAGGCGACACTGACGGATCATCGAATGCCGCCGCTGCAGCAACAGACTACATCCAACATGCAATGACTGTCATGGACTCCCTGGCTGACCTCGGAAAGGTTATGCCTTTCGTAGCTCCTGCGTTCGTCCTCATAAAAGCCATCATCGCTGTTGAACAGCGCGCCCGAGACGTGGACGCAAAGTGCACGGATCTGGTCCAGCGTGTGACCTTCATGCTCAGTCACCTTCCAGCACTGAAAAAAATTAACGTCACAGATTCCACACGACAGGTCATCGATCGTATGAACGACACGCTTAAAAAGGCCGCTGCTCTCGTTCAGACTTATCGCAAACAGAGTGCTATCGCCCGCCGTCTTAGCGTTCATAACAAGGATCGATTTGCATCGTGCGCCTCATCACTGAGCCAGTGCACAAACGACCTGATGCTCAGCCTCCAGATTCATCAAAGCACTCAGCTAGATATCCTTACCCGCCCTGTACCCTCTGACCCCGAGGACGAGGCCGCCACTCATTTCGTCGCTACCCACGGAGGAATTGACGCCGTTAAAGGGAATGAGGCGCTTGTAAAACAATTCGCTAACCAACTGAAGCTTTCAGTAGATGACAACGTCATGGAACAGCTCAACACCAACATCTCCATGGTCTTGCAGCAAAATCAAGATCGTTTAGAGCAGTCACTCAATGAAAGCGTCAGCGCTTCTGTTATAGAGGGTATCCGGGGTTTGGCTGCTCAAATGAATGAATCCGCCAAGGAACAGACATTTGTTTGCGTCCAATGCGACAAGGAATACCACGATTCCACTAACGGAGAGAAATCGTGCTCTTTCCATCGTTCGGAATATGATTCCTGGCACAAAACCTACCGTTGTTGTAGCTCTCAGAACCCTTGCCAGGCCGGACGCCATCGATCAGAACAACATTGCGATTTTTCTTACGGAAATTTCTTTGCCTTTGCAAGAAACATCACTGGTTATACTGATACTACAAAGAAATGGACTGATATAGAAGACTTCAATCTGGAAACGTCGCAGAAACTCACAGTCTCGGTCGCTCGTCTTCTTCGCTGGAAGTCTCGAGGTGCACAGCCTGAATTACCTACTATTCTCGTGAGAGTCGGACAAGTGTCGATCTCTGAGCCATACCTGTTCAAGACATTCAACATCAAAGACCTGGAATTGATTTCAAAGGTCGTCGATATCACCCATCAGACGGTGATTTTCCGCATTTCGCATTCAGAGCAGGAATTCGCAATGGCTGAGTGGGTTTTGTCACCAACGGGGGTTATCGTCGGTATCAAGATCACTGCAAAAGCTGCCACATCCAACGAACCATTCATTCGATTATGTCCCATCGATATCACCTCCTGCAAACTCTCAGTAGACGTCCGTTCTCTGTCCGAAGGCGGCTTACGATCTTTTAAGCCAAGGAAACCCTACGTTCTACCTGAGATCCAGCGTGTCAGTGCAACTCTGCATGAGGGGGCACCTCGGGAGGTCCGAAAAGACTTCAAAACTCGCACCACGCCCAATCTTCCTGTTGTTATGAAATTAGTCTCAGATCCTCCGCTGGTTGCCAACCCGCAGTACGCAAACTCTGAAACCGATTACTTCGGAGGTACCATCTCAGTCTTCAATAAACACAAAGCTAGTTCTATGGAGCCCATCTCCATAGCCTCGGTCACTGCTTTCTATCGTTTCGTGGGTGATGAAAAATACCAACCGGTAAAATTGGTAGAAATCCTGGATGGGATCACTTTACCGTACACCATAGATCCTCGACAGACCTTGACGCTGAAGTTTGGAGTGGTTATATCTCGGTCGGAAGAAGACACGAAAATAGGTACTCGATGGTGGAACCGTGCTTTTGTGGCCCGAGAACGACCTGTTCGAATCAAACTCGTTCTAACTGATATTGAGGAGGAAGAATGCTCCCTCGTCCTCGACTACGTTTGTCCTGTGCCTGATTTGCAGAAAGCGGATAAGGACGATCTCGCCTACTTCTATGTGGATGATCCACTTACATGGCAGCGATACGGAGTCCATATAGCTAAGGATCCCCGAAGCGGGGTAAAAATAGGCAACGATACGCGAAACGCAGATTGGATGAAAACCGTCGTATATCAGGCCCTAAAAACAGGCGAATCGGAAATTGCGCTCGACATAGGAGCAGAAAACGATACAGGGAAGCCTACAGCCTGGTCTTGGAAAACATGGGCTCTTGTCGACCTTTCCTGTAGACGCTTGTACGCTTTCAAGATCCTCATTACTAAGACTCGAGGCGCAACACAGGCGTTTGCTTGTATGGGCTATGTGAGCTGCCCTGAATATGGTGGCTCTTACGATGAATCTCGGCCCATTCGTTATGCCAAGGAGGTGTCGCAATTTCCAGAACTAAATCCTTCTGTCGTCTTCCGTCCAATTGTCCTCGATGATGAGCTTGACGATTCGGTCCCTGAAACCTCCCAAGCAACATCCATGGCATTGAATACTGGATTGTCTTCTCAATTAGCTAGCTCCAACGAACTACAACAACGCTTAGCTTCCATTGATAACAATTTGTCGCGGCTCGCAATATCGATGGAACAACTAGTCGAAATAATGAAAAACAAGTAGTGAGTACATATTGTACTTTCGTTACTTACATGTCGTTCTCTCGGTATATATCTTTCACTCCAAAGCATCCAGTTTCAACTTCCTGCAACTTCGAGCTCGAGTAATCTTCAAAGAGTCCTCTTCGTAGACGTATGGATAATTGCGTTTGGTTTATATATACATAAAAAGGGCCTTCGTATGGTACAAATATAAGCAAGATTGCAAGCAATTTTGGCTATAGTAGCGTAACAAATAAAAGTCAGAACCATTCAACATCTCAAGATTTCGAAAATTTGGATGGAACAAGAGAGCAAACATAACCAGCGAATACACTGCAAGATATATCTAGACCTCAAACGGCATTGAAGCGATCTTCATTGGGAAGAGTAGGACTACTGACAGTCGATTCGACATCCTGTCAATCGGGTTCAGCTACAAGCATACTACGAGACCAAATACATACACCGTGTGATAAGTTTCCGGTGGACGAGTTGCCAAGTTCATATTCCTCTTCTTGCTTTGAAAGAGTATGACGGCTGGCATAATCCTGAGCCCGAAGTTCCTGTGTAGTATCAATTTGGATGGATATCTCTCCAGTCTGCTTCTAAAAGGCGAGATGAGATTCTCACTATTGAGAACAAATAAATCATACCTTAGATGGGTACGATGAGAAGGAGGAGGGCTTAGTGAAGCTTTTGTTGAAGGAAAACGAAAAGTTCTGCCCGCTGGTGGTTTGTATGTTATCTCCGCCAGCTCGAATCTTCTTACGGGCATTGAGAGTAGCCAGGAGCGAATTTGTGTAGACTGACAAATGCATGAGGTAGTAGTCCAGGGAAGAATGATATAGACCTACGACGACCCATGCAAAAGAAGAAGAGTATATATATGAAAGTGTTCGGAGCTGCAAGGATCTAGCATGTTGTTAGCAATGCAACGAAATAGATAACCAAAATACAGGAGCTTACAGATATCAAGGACGCTACAGCACAAAAACTATAAAACGATGTAGTTAGATCCTACAGATAAAATCTCAGAATTAAAAAATCGTACAAACCTCGTTAACGCCCCGGTGTTGACGGCGAACACAGTCTACAGCCATTATTTATACGCAGCAGTAAATAATGAACACTTGGACTTACCAATTTGTTCAACATGGTATCGGATCTGCGATGGGCTGTCAGTGCTAGACCCGAGCAGATGTAAAGAACAAAACCTGCCTTTGGAATCCAGTTTTGGATTTCTGCAGAAGGAAAGTCAAGATACCAGCAATGATCACATCACTAACCGCCGCAAGGGCGTTGACGGTGATCGAGAGTCCCTGTACAATAGTAATTAGTCCTGCGACAATGTCCTTTATAGGAAAGCCACTACGTACCTTCAGGTCAGTCGCAAGCTCTGCGAAAGTGCGCACCCGAACCAAACTAAGGATGCGTCAGATAAAAATTCCACGAAAACAAAGCAACTGCACGAACGCAATTATTCCGAAAGCTTCAGTAGTTGTGCGTTTTTAGGGAAAGAAGCCAGCATTCAAAACAACTGACGTACAAAGAACACAACCTAGAAAACAAACAGTCAGAAAACGAACACAGCCAGTGAAATCGGAGAACACACCAAACTCTGCCATGACAAGGGAATACTAAGGTAATAGTTAGCCCTGACTCAACATAAACTGGAGAAATCAGTAAACCTACCACCACGCTAGTAATCCAGACGTTGCTGTTACTGACTATAAAACAAAATAAATGTCATGGAAGATAAATATGAGACATAATACATACGTCTCCAGATCCTCCACGTCAGGAAGCTAGATAGACAGAATAAATAGATCATCAAGATAGAATCCGCCGCCACCAACCTCTGCACACAAAAAGCGGTAAAACCCTGCTCATGATATTCTGTTAATCTCTAAACCACATAATCGTATATCACCAACGCACATTGAAGAGGACTTCGGCCTGTAGAGGACGATCCCAAATGAGCGGCCAAATTCAAGTAAGCACGTAGAGCGCGTATGGCTTACCAGGAGACTCCTATAGACAGATTCAGCGTTTGAGCACAGCCAGATAGGAAGACGAAACTGTACATACCAAACAGCCAATCCGAGAGCACTAGGATTGGCGTAGTTGCTGATCAAATAATAGTAAACTATAGAGGATACAAAAGATGAGGCTAGAAAGGAAGTGGTGCTCACTCCACATACCGGTGTGGCTGATGAGAGCTTGGTGTACGAGGTCGAAGAACACTACCAATGCAACCTAACGTCGACGAAAACAGGTTCAGCGACGATGTGCGACGAACGAGATAGATGACTCACAAGGGAACGAATGGCACGGGTGTCGCACTGCTCCGAAAAATATGTGAAGGCTTGCAGACAAGATACTAGAGTTGAAATCAACAGGAGAGCGAATGACGAAGTAGAACACAGACACCCCAGCAGAAACGCAGCCGCTACCATGCCAATGTAAGCAACACCCATTCTGAAGAAGGATGATTCCTGAGCTTTGGAGTTTGGGACAATTAGACCGTTTATAAACGCACGTTTTATCCAGTGACCCCACAGCAGACATTTTGAGAGGGTAAATTTGCGTAGAAGGAAACGAAAGAAAGTAACGAATGGAGCTAAAACACCTGCAGATACAAGGAATGAGAACTTGAGGTGAAGCAAAATTTGAATTTTTTTTTTTCCTTCGATGAGGTGGTTTAAGTAGTGAAGAAAAAATACAGGGACCCACGAGACCTTGAAGAAGCTATTCCGGGGTCGCCATGCAGAGAAAGACAGAAGATTGCCGAGTTGGATCGAATAAATGCAGACTCCGACAGAACTAACATCGAAGTTGCAGGCACCTCCTTTTATGGGTTCCCGGTGCCGCCTCCTCCGTTACTTATCAAAAACCTGAGAGGGGACAACGCCGGTTAGTCCTCCTACATAAATTTCACTTACTTCCTTGTGATGAATTTTGGCCCAGTAAGAAAGAAAAAGAAAAATAAAGGTTCTTTGTGAGTTTTTGTAGGCACCTAAGAGCTCTAAAATACTGTACCTGATCCGAACAGTTCTATGCTTCTTGGATTCACAACTGTTCTAGAAAAGTTCTAAAAGGGATTAGAAACGTAACTGAAGTCCTGGGTCCATTTCTAAGTGAAGGTGCAATTGCTAGTTCTCTAGCAAGGCACCTTACTGCGATTGCTGTTGGCGCAAGTCTAAAGATGTCGACCAATGCATATCCTAGTCTTTTCCAAGTATCGCGAAGCTATTGAAGAGCAGCGACATTCTTTTCTTGGCCTTGAGGCTTCTTGATGGAGTGACGGCGGTGAGTTGCCTCGTGTGTCTATCGCTCACCTGGGTCCTGAAAGGTTCGACTGGAAAGTGCCGTCCACCAAACTAGTTTTACAAGAAATCAAAATTTCTCATGGGAATACGTATCGACCAAGAAGCGGTAATTATTGGAGTGGAGATTGTTGGAATACGATGCATGTCAAGCCATTAAAGGCATCAAGGCAACGACCCGGCCAATATGATCTCTGTGAATTCAATAAGTGAGTGAGTATGTAGATATGCGAACGAATTCTAGACATGGCACGATTCAGGTTGACATAGACCTTCCCTATGAGGCTATATCCGCCGCCTTTCGCCGCGTCTTCCAGATATCGGAGTTCAATTAGAGCTCGATAGCATCTATTGATATGAGTTGTTCCATCCAAGCTGATCAGCGAGCTTTCTGAAAGCTTCTAGTCTCAGTACTGCAAGCACGATGCAAAGCTCCAAATGTCATGCGCAGAAGAATTGAGGTATGCAGGGAATTTTCAAGATGCTTGATTCAAATGGCGAACGGTGAATAGAACTATGAAAAAATGAGCTCACCTTTATGGGTCAGTATCCACCTATCCCTGTTGCTCCCTGTCGATGTCCTTCACATTACCAAGCGCGTAATAGCATTTACTAAAACCCGTAGATGCATGTATGTACGTAGTCACAAAAGAAGTGTAAAAAGCCCAATAAGGCTTAAGATTTCCGAGCAACATTATCATTCAACACATTCTGTACGATAGATTCTTGTTGTGCAAGCCATAGTCCAAAGGCTGGCGTCTTCAACCATCTAAAAGACGAAAAAAAAACAGCTCAGTTTTTTATATTATCGGCTGTAAAGGAACCGACATCCTCACTCACCTCTCATAAAACTCCCACCGTTTACTCGACGAGCGAAACGGTAACGTCGAGCCATGAGCCTTTAAAGACGCGAAGAAGTTTACAGAGTTGAACGACTTGAGTCGTAATGAGAGATCGGGGCCACCTTCGCCCGTCTTCTTCTCTATCTGGGCTACTTCAGTTGGTGTGGGTATTAGTGTGTGGAGGTATCTAGTAAGTGGTATAAGAAGCTCGTTCGTTCGCGAGCAGAAATGTAAGCGGAGAGCAAGAGACGCGTCGATTTCTGTTGTAGAATCCAGAGCATTGTCAAATAGGAAAAAAGAGTGAGTTACTCGATTGATACATTGATCAATGCACCCACTCTGTTGCTCTGAGCCTCGACAAGCATCTTCGAGCTGCTTAAGTAATGCGCGATCCTTGGATATATATCGTTTATGTAGTTTCGTCGTCCATCCGGGAGGTGGTCCAGGTGTAGCCGCGGCCGAAGTCGTCTTCGTTGCGGTGTTTGGTCTACGTCAACAAGCTGAATTCAGTACCAGTTGCAACAAAAAGAGACGATCGTTGGGGGGGAGAGCCTACGTACGGAGTATACCGTCCTAAGCTTAGTATATGCGGCCAATGGGAACATGAACGATTGAAGTAAGGATTCGTTACACCAAGTATAATTCCGGGTTTTGGAGGGAGTTTGTTGACGAGTAATGAATGATCTTTATCGTGTATGGTGAAATAGGGTCGGATATCTCCAGCGAGGGGAATCTGCGGGGCAAATAAGCAAAAAAGGGTCTTAACAGTGCTTATGGTTACAGTACGAATACGACATACCGGACGCAGAAGATCTCTAAACCACCAGGCTGCCTGGCTAGTCTGTGTTGGGGAGGAACCGAATAATAAGATGGGTTCACATAGCACAACACACTCCCATATCGACCATAAATGAGAAAGACTAGCTTCAAAAAGAAGAAGCGGAGGTGGATTGAAGGGCGGAGCTGAAGCGAGGATCTGATGATAGGTACTTTTGGTTAGTACGGTAAATCTTTTCCAAGAACATGAATCTAGGAAAGGGTAAACACTGACATGTAGCTTGGGATCAAAGTTCTCGTTCTTGAACACAGTGGCGCTGATTTGCTGTGCGTCGTTTCCAGAATGTGGTATTTCGACATGCAACACGGTGCCTAGAAATCCTAATTCGAGGAGTGTTCCAGGAGTTGGATCAGGCCTTCCTTCAAGGGATGGGTAAAGAGGGAGAGCAAGTAGGTAAGAAAAGGTCACACCATGTTGCGATATTGTGACAAGCCGCTTCGAGCATTGGCGTTCCATGCTCTTGGAACATGGGGCCAAAAATGGATAAAATAGCAGAGAAGAAGGCAGGATAAGGGTGAGACGTTAAGATGACAACCGAACGCTGTAGACGCATATACATGTTATAAGAGTAGGCTTAGTAGATCTTTGGATACTTACCTGCTCGTAACCACGTTTCAATGTCGTATCCCTCTTCTGCGCAAAGTAGGAAAACCCATATATGAATTCATCAATATTGGCTGGCCGTTTCTCGCTGGAGACTGGTATTCTCTCTCCGCGTATGCAAAATGAGTGAATCTGAGAGCCCTGATCGAATTGGAGAGAATCCGGAAAGGATGAGAACGCGCTGTTCTGTATGTTCAGGAACAATACACGCCAAAGGGAAAAAGCGACTGACATGTTTTCTGACTCTTTGGGGAACAGTACAAGCGGAGGGAAGACTCCAACGACGACAGGACCTTCATCTATGTCGAAATTTACTGCATCCACGCGTTACATAGTAGGAGCTTCAAATTTGCACGCATGTACACACCGATGGCTATCCCAAGTATCCATCTCCGTATATTCATCAAAAGAGAAGAGTCTACCTCCAGCGCCTCCAACTCGGCTTTGAATTTGTCTGATCTACTCTGAAATTGGGGTACTTTCGGTAACGTAGCTGAACGCGTGAGCTGTGGGCGACTCAGTTTGTGAGCTTTAGTCAGGTCTGGCGATGAAGGCGAAGGAATCTGTAGTTGGTCAAGACTCGATTTCCTTGATATGTGTTTCTTTAATGCAGGCAACGCGAAGCCTTTCTTTGGAGTTTGAGGAGACGAAGAAGATGAAGCATAAGGCGAAGAGGATAATATTGAAGAAAATACAGAGGAAGCTGTCCCAATATCGCCCATATCAATTTCCTCCTCATCGTAGCGGTCTTCTAATCGTAAATTTGGCCTAGGCATGATGAACGTTGAGAATGGGAGGTGAGAGCATGTGGTCCGTGCGTTACCAACCCAAATTTGCACCAACTTCCTTTGATGCTGTCTATTTCTCAATTATCAGGAGATATCTGCCTACGCTGTCACACTGGGAGCATCTGTTACTAACTCGCTGTATATCCTGTTGTTTCCCTCACCCGATAAGTTTTCTAGGTTTGCTCCCTCGCCTAGAGGGCTGTTCTGACCGAAGAGAGCGGTATGTTATTCCCACTCACGCTGTACAATTGGCATTGTTATGACTAGATTTGACCGAATAATTTGCATAGGACGTGCGATTGATACTACTTGATGGAAATGTTCTTGCTGAAACTACTCAACTTTGATTTGGGTCACGCCTTGTGCATAACTTTTGGGTGTGGAGATAGTGTCCTTGACCCGACATAGGAGAAATAGATCTAGATCTGAACAAAATTCCTCAACGTAGGGTCTCCTTCGTGTCCCAGTGATATCCACGATTCTCGTAGAGGTCTAAGCTGGTCAAAGTTTCAACCTCAATCGGTTGACCGCTTTGACTTGGCCATTTTGAACAAAGAAGTGCTCCATTGTTCATTACACAGATATGATGGTCAAACAATGCAGAAGTCAAAGTAATTCCCCAACGATAACGGTATGTCCAAGCGTACAAGGAATAATTCTATATAACAGCCAGGTGCTCTGTCGAATCAAAATTTCTGCTCATTTTTTCACCTTCAATTTTCCTAGTCGTCGACCGCATTTTCCAACGTGAAGGATCGCACAGAATCGTAATGTTCGTCGACGCTCCAGCATCCTCTGCCTCTACTCCTGTCGCCTCTGAAACGTCCGCTGAGCGGATCGTGGTTCCATCACTCGACTCACGAACCATTGAAGAGATCATGGAGGAACTTTACGCTGTAGCTTATGGTCCAGGATCGAGCTCAAGCAATGCGCAGGTCACTGAAGGCTTTGAAAATAGTACCCTCTGGTCTTTGAACCAGCAGCCCCCCTCCTGGTCATCGAATCAGAGAATGGTGGGCAACCCGAAGGTTGTCTTTGTTGTACAGATGGTACATGGAAGAGAGGTCCTCCGACCCATGATCCCGATCCGCAAGACCGAATACTTTGACATGGAAGCGTTCGAAAAGGTTCAAAACAAAAACCTGGTACACGATGCGGTATGTCGAATTTATTCCAGTACACATATTCTTTCTGACTTTGCTTCAACCAGTGGTTCTCGGAAATTTTATGGAGCAAGTCCTATGATGTGGAACTCTCGTTCAAATCGAACTCAGAGTCTGGAATAACACACGAGGACAATGTATGTTCCCCGCTTGTCCTTAGAAGGTCGGTACTGACGTGCTTATAGGGGTTAAATCAGTACTTTAATTTGGAGACATTTGTACAAGCACAAAGACAGAAGCCCTCCGAACCCCCAGTATGTGGTCTGTTCTCCATATCATTACACTGAAGTCAATGTTGATTTCTTTGTGCTCATAGGGTCAGACAGCTGAACGACTCGCGTTCTTAAACAGCATGCAGACGTTGAACCGCTGTACGAGAACCTCCAGTGACAACCGATGGCAGGAGATTGTCAAGAACTACTCCGCTCTTCCTTCGGCTATCTTCCCCGACAACGTTTCTCCTCAGGCTGTCACACAGGAATTGAAAGGTTTCCATGTGTGTTTCCTCGACCCCAAGGGAGAAAGGCACTACACGAACATTGTACTTTCCGACCAATACATGCTCGTACCACTTTCTTCCCAGTCGGTTGCTGATCATTTTGTTTGGGACTCGTATGGGACTCAGGTCCCGAACCGGTTTAGACATCTCTTTTCCAAACCCTGCTTTGTCGATCCCCGCGAAACATGTCCGCCTTCCAGCCCGGCGATTGATTCCAATCCTTCAGCTGCGAAAGTCTCTGCTTCAAATAAGCGTAGGGCAAATCGAACGAGAAACCCATCTAAGAAGCTTTGCACTCTCAAGAAACACACCGCCGCTGTGAAGTCGCTCCCTCGATTCATTGGACCCGCCACTAGAGGTAACCCTCAAAGCGAATGTTCATCCGCCTCGTCAGCGTCGTTCGATCTGGACTTCTCGTCGCCCTTCAAAAATTCCTCCAGTTCTTCCTCCTCTTCGACGATCAGTCTGAATCTGAACTGTTGGAACGAATATTGTACTCGGATATTTACAAGCCTGGAACATCTCGAAGCACACCATAATCTATGTCATCAAGGGCAAATCAAGTACATTTGTCCGTTCAGAGATTCGTGTTCGCACATAACAGCGAGACAGGCGGAAATGAAGCGGCACGTCAAGTCCGTCCAACATCTTGGGGGCGCTTCGTTAATGTGCCCGAATGCGTGCGGCGTCAAGACATTCTCCCGTGCTGATGCGTTAAGGCGCCACTTGAAAGGCTGCTTAAACCGGAAGTAAAAGGTGCACAAGGACAAGTTCGAGCAGGCTCTACTATTTATGTGCCTTGAATCCGAATATTATATTCGGATATTTGCAAGCCTTTCACTGGACATTTGAACCCTTTATTTCATTATCCACAATTGCATGAACGCTATTTGTAGTGGTCATTATCGTTCTTTTATGCATTATGTAGTCTACAGCTTCACACGTGTCTTTGTCAAATGTATACTGTACTCTTTTTTGTATTGTTAGCGTTCTCATCGAGTATATTATCGCAATCCATTGGCATGAAAGCTTGATGTTTCAGGTCCGAGTCGTGAAGTTGAACGTCTTTCTTTCCTCTTACCTCTTGCCCTAATCGCCGATGCAAATTCCCGCTTGACACGCGAAAGTGGTTGAGTGGCAATATCTGCTACGGACTCTTGATACACTACACGGTCACATCGGAATCTAATGCTTGCGAAAACAAACGTAGATGGTCGCAACCTCGGCCAGAATTCCGTCGCCATCCAACAGTTGTCAACTCATCGATTCTCTTCCACAACGAGGCAACACCACCTCTTTAGAGGCAGTAGACAGGTATTAGTTTCATTTTCACCGCGAAAGGTACGGTGAATAACGGCACGCGTACCATTTGTGGTGATTCTGACCTCTTTCAATGTATATGGAACGATTTGGAACGGGATAACTATGTTCAAACTTCCGCCACAGCTCTGATTGGATGTATCCGTTGTCGAGGTGGTTCCTGCTGTGTGAAGAGTTATTTCAAAAATACATGTCGTTCATCGGAATCGGATTGGATCCCCGTCAAGGTTCGAGACTGCTATTTAAGCTGTGAATTGTATCTCGTCCAGGCTCTCCAAATCTCTCCGTCAATGTCCCAATCACCCATCAACGTATGCATAACGATTCAAAATTACCGAATATTCAAAGTGATGTTTTATTTAGTCAACTCCTGCTGTTTCCCCTTTCGCCGCTCTCCCTTCGATCCATATCATGCTTCTTAAAGCTAAAGCTAAGAAGAGTAAGCCCAATAGACTATGAGATATTAATGCATCAAGACTGTTATCCGTCATTAGGTTTGACCTTTGACGCGATTGGAAGGGTTATTGGGAAAGACGAGGTCTGGGTAGCTTTAGCTTTCTATGGCCAAGTGCGTCCGTCGCTGTCTTAAATCTTGTGTCTTACTGGTCGTTTTTTTGGCATGTCCAGGCCAAATTTGAGGCACGAGAAATACAAAACTTTCTGAAATTCTTGACCTTCCGCACGCAGAGTTGACTGCTGGACTAGGCGACCACTGGTTTCCTTATCGTGGCCTTGGGTCTCCTGTGCCTACTGATCCCGCTGTGTACCGGCTGTACGAGATGCACTCATAGTCATGATCACAATCCCCATCCTCGCATTTTCAGAGTATCATAGTTTATAGACATCCAATCAAAGTGCGTGAGCTCGTATCAACGATATTCCAAGTTCTTATTAGTTAACAATTCCTTCTTTCATTTTTGTATATCTCAATTGTCACCTTCAGGCCCTTATCAACGAGAAGGTGAGTTGAGCTACCGCGTCTGCAATGATTGTCAGCTTCTGTTTGAGCCGAGTTCCACTGATACTGTAGTTTGGAGATGGAATCATGTCGATGATCAATTGCTATGTTAAAGTCGACAAAAAGCCTGACCCCAAAGGTGACCGTGTTGTTTTGACGTTCGAGTACGTGGGATTTTCTCTATCCATTGCTATGGAATGACCGACCTCTTTGTAGTGGAAAGTCCTTGCCATATGCGAAGTGGTGACGGTAGGAAGATTTGTGCAAACGTACCTCATAAAATTTTTGAACTTGTGAAAGATCGTATTAGATCAATACTAGACCCAAGGACGGTCGACTACTTTCCTACTTTGAGTGATCACAAGCGGCAACCCTATTCTTGTACTTTGTTTCGAATTCGATAGTCACTGTTTCTATCAGGTTTCCAATGGAATCGTGAAACTAATACTACGACTTGATTCTCAGGCGCATTCTCTTCAGTGTAATAACATTCATTTCAATCAGTTCCAACCTAAGAGCATTACTAATTCAAAATCTATCCCGGTTTCAGAGGAAACAACGAGAGTTCGAGAGTCAGAAGAGAAGCCTCTGAGAAGATCAATATGGATGTGACAAACAACTCTCCCTATCTATTTATCTGTTGTTTTCTGTGCCACAGAATCCTTATAGACGTTGGTTATTCCCAAGGTTATACCCTTCCCACATATGAACATAGTGAGTTGATTGCCGATTGTACCATCGTCAAGTCACTCTCTAACAATTCCGACTAGGCTGACAGATTTGTAGTGGTAGGGGTTGGTGTCACTCGTTCGGAAATATATCAAGATCATAATTTTGTGGTGAACTTTGTGTTCGAGTATAGAGTATATCCCTCTAATTAGAGTTATCATTCGGTCATTGGCAGGCGTCGACGAGGCACCTGCAGTAGTCCAGATACACTGCTGATCATATATCCAAGGAATACGATGTAATGAAGAGTGAGCATGGAATGGTGTAAGATAACCAATTGGATTTTTGTCTCACCAGCAGAGAGAGAATGAGGCAGGGATCTTAGTCAATGAGAAAGAAAGGTAAAGAGCCGGCAGTCGTAGTCCTGAATGCTTCCACACGCGAAAGCGCAGTTCAAACCGCCGAAAGCGCACCCGCAGAAAGCTGCGGATCCAAGTATTATTATGCGTGAAATAAGCTAAAAATATAAGCGAGGATGGAAGATGTAAATGAAGATATAGTCGATGAACATTTTACAATTCTGATTTCGAAGGTGTCTCTGACCACCCCACAAGGACTTCCAGCGATTTCAACCCCTTGGTCCACAGGTGAGTAGCACTATCCACACACTTGACTGCTCTGTTTCTACAATATCGGTATATACCACTCTCGTTTACCTATTGCAATATAAAATTCAGCTTGATCAGCAACCAAGCGATAACCAACCAAGGCTCACATCCATTTTTGATACAGCAACAACAGTATCTTTCTCGGCAAACTTATAACGCGCGCTGTCCGCATCCGCAGGTTGGGCCATTGACAGGAATTGAGTGGCAGCTTGTATACTTTCACTAAATCTGTTCAGGGTATTGAACAGCGCTGCGAGTTCAGATCTTTGGATGACGGTTTCTACGGAAGAATTGGGAGCGAAGCTGGAAGATATCATTTTTCAAGTCAGCAGTAGAAATTAGAATGATTTGACATGAGAAAGACCATGCACCTGAAGACATTATCATCTAGCTCGAAAAGAATCTTCATTGCTGTCGCGATACCTGCCGTTTGAACCTTACCCCAGAGACGGCACTGATCACATTCGATGCAATCCATTACTCTAGAAACGTTCCGAAAATTCGCCTTGAAATCTTCTCGAAGGGACTGTCAGAAGAGATCTTTTAACACACTTCTGAAACGTCGCATGGGAAAACAGTAAGACGTACAACCGCATCAAGACCGTTGAACATGCGACTTTCATCAAATTTGCCAATATGTTGTGCTACATCCACTACCTTCTCGAGGTTCTGTTTTGCCTCAATAATATCTATCTCGGGTATGCTATGGAAATAGTCGTACTGCTCAAGATATGGAGTCATTCGGGAGATAGCTCGGAGAAGGAGAACAGCACTGAAGTAGATATATTCTAGTCGTTCGGGATGGGAGGCCACTCGGGTGATATAGCATTGAATATTAGGGCCCTGTTCTCCAATAGTTAGAGATAGGAATCAGCGATGTGGATTAAGCGCACCCATTCTCCTGTTGTTTGATTGAGATAATCGAGGCATATGTGTGTTGATATAGAAGCGTGCAGGCCTACAGTAAATCAGGATGACTATGAAGATTCACACATAGAAGAGGATATCGGGCACCTGAGATGACCTTGTTATAGACCTTTTCCTCCAAACACTTTTCCTCCTCCTCTTGCAACGTAGATTCCGAGCGTTGAGGCGTGAAACAGTTCTCCTCGTATATGGCACGCCATATTTGATGAGGACTCGAACCAGTGTAACCAGTGTAGCGTTCGGGTATAGTGGTCAAGTCGTAGTATTCTCCTGCTATCGAGATGAAATTTACTCAGAAACGATTTGATCCATGGGTTCAGACTGAATGCTTACATTGAGGATCTTCTAGGAAACAAAAGTCCGAGTCCCGATAATAACATCCGTCAAGTTCACGATACTAGTTCGATTTGGTAGCGAGTTCAGAAGAGATCAGTGCAACTCACATTTCCAACTACAGGGTCGACTTTACTGAGAGCGTTTGTTCTCCATTCGGCAGGTATTTTGCTCTGGAACAGAGGGGTTGAGTAATGACACTGATTCTTGAGAGTTGAACGTTAATGATGCCGACTAACCTCATCGACATTAACGATTGAGCACGTAGATTCCGTACAAGTTGCATCGTCCTCCCAGAAAGGACAACCACGATACAGGTCTATCTAAGGATTATAAGATTCGATTTAGTCTCAAAGAGTCACCAAAACGCACTTGCAAGTATTTGAAGAATGGCAATTGAAGTAGATGCTGAAGACTATCGTGGAGCTCGCTGTTGGCACTTTCAATGCTTTCATAGTCGCATGAAGTTGTATCAATTGGACCAGTAGGCTTTGATAAGTTGTTCCTTAGTATCCCTTCCGTGTTAAAAAAAGCTTTTGATAGCATTGGCTTACCTTGTCTCCACAATTCGTTGACAGCAAAGGCTCTTTAAAAGTGATTTGCGCTAGATTTATAGCACCCAATGAGCTTGATCCTTGAGGAGAAGGCGAGAACAATTCCGAAGCAGCATTTAATTCTATCAAATACAGGAGAACAGCTAGTGCATGAAATACAGCTCGTCGATGTGGCATAATGGTAAAGGTCGAATTCAGAGGATTGTTGTATTCATAGTAAGCAAAAAGTTATATGTTTCGAGCTCGGTCTAGTTTTATGGCTAGTTCTTGGTTCTCGACAACTGGAGAATTCGGAGAAGTGCATCGTGGGAAATAGTTTTAACCCAACTACCGACTCGAAGACTCGAAGAAAGCCAGCAAATCTACGCTCTCTGGGTCTATGCGCTCAAGTCTACGTCTCGTCGAGGCTAACAATTCACAATGTCAACATATTCCAACCAATTTTAATTGATAGCGATTGACGAATAACAGAATCAAAAAAGTAACATTGGAACTATCTACAGGGTGTGCACAGTACGTGTCTCTTCTTCTCACTGCAGAGTCGTTCAACGCCAGTTATACAGCATAGATGATTATATTCCGACGCTGTCACCGTTAAGTAATTGCACTTTGCAATTGCTTCCTTCCGCAATTAAGTATCAAGTACAATATGAGAGAGAAAGCTTGAATGGTCCCGAGGCACAGTCAAGGATTTACGAGGCTTTACTTTGAACGGTGAAAGTATAATAATCAGATTCACCTGAAACGATCAAGAACACTGTCATGGAATCTGCTCGTATCCACAAGCATCCATCTCGCGATCTTAGGAACTCTAAGATGCAAGGCAACAGTGAACATGTACAGGGATATACAACCACGTTTACGCTTGGGTGAGTTCAACTCGCTCCTCCTAATCACGTTGAACTTTTCTGATTCCACATTAACAGACTTTGAGGTAGTCGAAATATGCGGCGAGAGAAGCTCAATATGGAATTGAATATGTACCGATACCGGTACCTTATCTCGCTTGTCTCAGCTTCCTTGTGAATGTAAACCTCGTTGCCGTTCATTGTGGCCGTCCTGGGTATCCCGAATGAACATCATTGAATTCACGCAGTTCGGGCGCAGTTGGAAGAAAAGAAGACATATGATTCATGCTTTGCCGTGCGTTCGAACTTCTTTCCTTTCCTACGACAGTTCGCTCCCCGACTTTCGTTCGAACTGAGACTATTTGGCAGCATGCTGTGGCTCACTCGCTTCCTCGGGGCTCTCTAGGGCTTGAAAAGTCGGACTGAGCTGGAGCCGGAGAATAAGGGAGTACGTGGTTAACCAATTTCCTCAGATGGTAACGTTGCTGACTCTTTGATCTGGTCAAGTGGAACGACGCCCATTGTCAACGTCAATTCAATGGCTTGGCCCCTCTTGGCCCTTGGGTTTACTGACGGGAAGGGTCCGATGCCGGTGCTCGTAAAATCAAATCGCGCGAATTTGGCTTATCAGAGCTGGGCTGTTCCATCCTCCCTAGTGATTTCTGTTGTCAGTCAGACTTATCATGCAATGTTCAAAACCATGTACATATAAACTTGAGGCATTGATATGAGATCGGATCAGTACGAACGGCGAAGAGCGAGAGAAGACTGTTCTTGGAGAGGAGAGTTCATTTGTTAGCTCACGATCCACTGCCTCTCCATGGCCTCCACGATATAGGTAGAGGAAAAGTACAAGTAGATATACAAATTCAACTTTGTTAGAAATTTCCAAGAACGGATAAGAGATACCGCAAGTCGGTCGGAGATCACCGGAGCTGTGCCAAAGTGGTGCCTCGCCCAGAACATGCTGTAAAGTTTGAATTTATAAAAAGGTATACTCCTCGCCGTCACCTAAAGTTCAAGTGTTGTTTCGACTTTTTACAATCGTTGTCCTGCCAGCGTAGAAAAAAAGTCTTCAACAGCAAGTGCAGCAAGTTTTGGGTGCGGATCCTTGGCTTGGAATTATACGCTCAGATCTTCGTTCTCTTCACAACAACACTTCCTGTCTTTTTTAACACAACTTTCCTTTCTGTTATTGGATAACCAATGGCTTCTACAGCCCCTGCAGCACCTACCGTCGTTACTTTCGAGAGCTCAGCAGATCCTGCAGCTCTTGTTTACCACATTGATCTCTTCCTTATTGCAATATTCGCCACAATAGTCCTCCTTCGACTACCTCGTCACGCTGCTCGTTTGTGGAAGTTTTCAGAATGGAGTACAGGCCATATACTTTATCATACAAATCTAAGGCGTAGCGCAACGCGTCGGGTCGAGTTCAATTCCGAAGCCGGCTCGAGGCATCATGATTTGGCAACCGACGATACACACTGGTCTTCTGTTCAACGCGTTAATGAGAAGGGTGCAGCTCCGTCGTACCCTCCTCATGTATCATCTTGCCCTCAAGTCTTTCGTGGTGTTCTACAACTTCTACATGCTCGATTCAACCCAGGAGTTTCATTGCTCCAAGTCATAATCATCCTGATTTATCTCGCTACTCTCGTTTACCCTGCATTCTACAAAACGAATCCATTCAGCGACCCTGTTCGCTACGGATGGATTGGCGTTTCCCAATTACCATTTGTATTCGCACTTTCCTCGAAGAACAACGTCCTTGGTTGGTTCCTTGGATCTGGATACGAAAAGGTTTCTTTTTTTATCTGTTCTTTTCATTCTATGTCTGACTTTTTTTCACTCAGGTGCATATCCTTCATCGAGTCATTGGTCGTGTCATCGTCCTTGCAGTCAACATTCACGGTCTGGGTTTCAGTCAGTAAACCACCTTTACGTAGTCATGTTCTCAACACTCATTCCACTCTTCCAAGTCTACCAATGGAACCTCGAGGGCGTGTTCATGGAGAAGATTGCAAATCCCAATAACTACTGGGGTTTAATCGCAATGATATGTGCAGATATTCTCGTCTTCTTTTCCACGAACTGGTGGAGGAACAAGGCTTACAGCCTCTTCCTAGCCACACACATCATCGGTGCCTCTCTTATCCTTCCTGCGGTTCGTCATATTCTTCTCCCATCTTCTTTTCCTGTTTTATTTTAGAAACTCGTTTCATAGATTATCACGCACAAACCCGCAACATCGCCATACATCCTTACCGCCGTCGGTATCTTTGTTCTCGACAGAGTCATGCGATGGATCAAGACAAGAATCACCACCGCCACTATTCGTCCATTGCCTGAGCTTGGCGTTACACGCGTGGAGATTCCTACTATCAACGCCGGGTGGCGTGCTGGTCAACACGTTCGCATTCGTGTTCTCTCATCTGGAATGGGTCTCATTGGCTGGTCGGAGACACATCCGTTCACTATTGCTTCTATTGTCAAGGGCGAAGAAGGCATGATCCTCATGTGTAAGAAGACTGGTGATTGGACGAACAAGTTATATGACCTTGCGAAGTCAAGTGCTTATGAAGGTGAAGGTGAAGCTAGGAAAGTAAGAGTTTCCGTCGAAGGACCTTATGGTAATAATTTCTTCTCCATCTTGCGTCCAAATGCAGCTTAGGCTGATCAACCAAAATTTCTTCCAAAAAGGTGGTCCTGGACACAGAATGTTTTCCAGCTTTTCCGCTGCTGTTTTCGTCGCTGGTGGAAGTGGCATTACGTTTGCGCTTTCCTCCATTCAAGACTTGATCCAAAAGGATTTGGAAGGTCACAGTCGCGTTAAGCTGATTCATCTAGTGTGGAGTGTGCAAGATCCATGTACGTTGACATTAAAATTCTTATTATTATCAACACTATTAATGAAAAGCTAACCAAAACAACTCTAGCTTCGCTCGTACCTCTGCTCCCCCTACTCACCTCACTTGTCCAACAAAGTGTCTTCACACCGATTAGGATATCCATCTTCTACACCCGCGCACCTATCGGAAAGTTCCCTTTCCCCGATACTTTCTTCCGTTCTACAGCCCTTACGTTGTCCCCTGGGCGACCGAAAGTATCCAAGATCCTTGAGGCGTCTATCAGCAAGGCTGTTAGTCTAGGGTCTGGTGTGAAGGACCATGAGAAGATAACCGGCATGATAGTCGGTGTTTGTGGGCCCGTTGGTTTGGTGGACTCCGTGACTGCTGAAGTGGGAAAGGTGGATCCTCTCAGGAGAGATCAAGTCGGTGGTATAGAAATTCACGACGAGTAAGCCTTGTTTACCCCTCCTGGCTTCAAATTGAACTGAATACCATTTATTCATAGGTGCTTTGGGTGGTAAAACCCGACAACCATTCACGACAAGAATGAACCTTATGCATTTATGTTGTACAAATTAGAACTGCTTTGTAGATTGCTCGACGTTCCTTTGAGAGGACGCACATCTTTTTTCTCTTGTTAACTTCTTATCTTGCTCACTCGACATCTCACGACTGATACCCTAGTGGTATCTGTCACTCGCTATCGCCATTTAACCTATTGCTTTTTTTAAAAAAAACATTTTCCCTGTCAGTAGATTCTGCATTCCCTGCCCAGTGTCGTATACCTATATTTCTTGAATTCCTTATTCCAGACTTGACTTGTCTGATGCTTTCGTTCTATTGCTTGACGCTATTACTCACGTTCCGAGTAAGTACTTTGCAAGTATGTACCCATTCCAGTGAACGTTGATATTTCCGTTACTATGATTATGCATGTACAATATAAATCCCCATGGAAAACCCAGTCGCAAACGACTGCGCCTGAGATTCGACGATCATATTCTACTCCATTTGAATAACGCTCAAATTTTTCACGAAGACAAGAGTCCCCGCGATGACTATGCATGTGACCAGCATAACGATCCTATATCAGTGATCCAAATTCTTTGAGTTCAACTACCCAGGTTATGGATGGAGTAGGACTGGCCTCGTATAGTACCTTGCTTCGTATGCAACTTTTGGCAGGTACCCGGAAGAACTTGATCTTTCGGTGTATCCTTTAAGTGAATCAACGGAGGTATCATCCACAGCAGTAATGGACGCGGCTGAATCCTCGACTCCGAATGCCAATGATGGTCGATCTTCCTGACATTCCCATTTCTTCCCGCACCAACTACAAATCCCACTACTCGAGAGTTTAGAACGCTCTATAACATCATTCATAGCGTTAGTGAGCTCGGCCTCGGTATTGTCCCTGAGATTCCCGATAAGCTGATTAGCCTTTTCGAACGTCACATTAAATTCATCTCTCCTCCTTGCACCCTGGTCGTGGTCTTCCTGCTCAGACGTTCTGGTATCCTGTCCAACCCCACTCTGAACAAGGAACTTGCCCCACTCCAAATGCGGCTCCACATTTTGCAAACACCTCAGTACAGAATTAATTAGTCCCAGATTCCATCCACTCGTACTGGGTAAACATTCCGGACAACGCGTAAATTTTGGGAGTTTCGCTACTTCAATTCGACGGTTGACTTTGTACTGGAAATCTTGAAGGACTGTAATAATGAGCTTAGCGCGATCGACCGGTGATGATGGGAGGGCTGGGACCACAATCAGAGCGGAACCTTCATTAGCGCTAACGGTACGCGTCTATATTTCACAAAAAAACGATATTAGTAATTGGAAGAACGCAAAGGATATAGAGACGAAGAGACGGGACCTCTGAAAAGATAACATCCAAAGTAAACCCGTCAACAGGTACTTCGTTTTTGAGATACCTCCAAGCACTCTATAGTGGAGTGACTGATTAGATTCTACACCAAGAAGGATCGTATATTGCTCACATTAAATGAAAAATCATACTAGAAAGGTATTCAACTTTCGAAAGAATATAGAAAAAGGAATAATACAATTGTAACTACCTGCGCATCGTAACTCCTATACTCTTCTCCTTGTCTGGATCCCTTGTAATTAACGTACGTGGTAACGTTTGCTTAATGGGGGAAATGTTTTAATTAATGAGGAACACAATTCCTTGACTTTTCGTAAGCTCACGATTTGAGTATACCAAAAATTTATTCGGACAACCGATTCGAGAGGCTCCGAACAATTGCATGACATATGGGTAACTACAATTAGTATTATTCATGACAATTCGAAAGAAGCCTATGAAAAACTCACTAATAGTTCAGCGAATGCCTAATTTCTTGGTTGACATCCTATTCACACAGAGAAGAAATAAGGGTCAGGAGTCATTCAGCATCTCTCTCCCCAATCCTGTTCTCAAATTCTGGTATAAGCGTGACTCTCACCTCATCAGAACTTTCCTTTGCAAGTTTCCGAACAACGACCCTTGTCTCATCCTCTCCCAACCCACCAGGGGCCCATCCCGCGCCACGCAACACGGGGCGCAGTCGTGCATGAAACAGTGAGTCACGTCCATACACAGTGATACCGGGCTCATTGTCAATCAAAGGCACTTCTATCTGGTTCAGTCGTGGTATCTATCGTCGTTATACATATCAGCTTTTGAAGTGATTAGAAGGAAAACATTAGAATATCATACCGAATGAACTCCGTCGTTGATGAGTTCTGTCGTGGACTCTCCATCGTACATCTTTATAAAGTGTAATGGATAGGTGTAAGTCGATGTTGTTGATGTTGTGGAGACTGGAGAGAGACGCACCTCATTACTAATCGATCCATATCGGTGGACGGTGATCTGGTGACCGCCAATGTAGTTGAACTGAGAATTTCTTATAACGAACCCAGATGAGTCGTTAATATTCATTGCGCTCAATGGGCTGGAATGTTAGATGTTTTGGGAAGGAGAGTGGGTATGCGAAGAGCAGGAGCGACCGTGTGATGTACCGTAGTACAATACCCTCAGCTTAATATCTAACGCAGCTCAGAACCATCGACCTGGAATAAACAAGGTTTGAACCTTCATCGTTAATGTGAAGCTTCTCGATCATTGCTGAACTCAAATGTCATGAGGAGGTTCAAGAAATCACATACCCTGTACCCCAATCACTCTGGTAAGATCGTCACAGCAGAAAGACACAGGATACAGGACCGTGTTACGGTATATTGAAGATTTGGCATTGAAACTTTTGTCAAAAGGGGGACAATTATAGAGAGAATGTGTGTCACCGATTATGGCCTACCCTTTACACTTTCCAGAAGCCTGATACAGACTTTGCAGCTTTGCCGTCGTGCCAAAGGTTTGGTTCCTTATAAGAAGGTACACGTTCTGTCCTAAGATCAATGACCATTCGCTCGATACCATATTGGAATAGACCTTTGCGTGATTCAATCATCAATGTAGAGAGTCTAGGAAACGTGAAAGAAAGTGCCGTTGGAGTGCAAGTTTGAGGTCGCGTCGCGTTGTCAACAGGGCTAGGGTCCCGCAGCGGCGCGTTTGCGTGCGCCGAAAGAGAGCTTGGTAATTGAGAATCAAATTATCTTGGATCATCGAAGGTGATCTTGTAGTGGTCTTATCCAGGAATGCATACAATTTTCTTGGTGAACTCCAACTTCAAGAGAGCTAGGAGAGTCACATCAGCTTCGAAAAATGTTTAGATACCATACCTTTCTAAAATTTTCGCGCAGTCGTGACCAAATTCTGCTTCGACTTCTTGCTGTGCGGAAACAACACAATACTCAAAATATCACATAAGATTACTTTTTTTAATATGAATAGATACATGCTTGGTGTGGGTATTGTACATTGTGGGATGGAAAGCGGAATATGAAAAGGATTGCAGAATCAAAATGATGACTAGTTATTGCTGTACATAAGTGCCAATTGTGAGTGTCATATATAGGGGAAATAATGCGAGAAAGGAATTATCGTAAATCCATAACCGTTACAAGGGATTGACTAGAATGTTATACGACGAATGTCCTATAATGAACCAAGGATGATGTTTAGTCCACCAACCTTACGGTAGAAAAAATTGTTAAAGATACATTGATCCGAGATAAAAGATCATGGACACAGAGAAAATCGACGTGTAATAGAGCGATTCAAGCTCGCATCTTACGGCGCCTCTTTTCTTCTTCGTGACGCTTCTCCGCTTCCAAGGCAGCAAGTTCTTCTTGTCTAGCGATACGGGCACTGCAAAAGACTCTCGTGAACGGAGCCCTTTTATACAGATAGTAAATACATACCTGCGCTTCTCCTCTCGTTCAAGAGCACTTGCATCTACCTCCATGTCCTCATCGTCACTGAAAACATCCATGTTCACGTAATGATTACGGTTCTTGCCCATGATGCCCCATATGAGTCCGCTGACATCCAACGCTTCGGCGTCCACTTCGTCGTCTAGATGTTCTGACGAGATTGCACGACGTTTTGGATGCGGAGATTCCGATCGACTGAGGGAACGAGTCCGTTTCTTAGGGACGGATCCGGAAGGACGAGCGTTGGGTCTCGATAATTTCGGAGGAGAATATTTCTCCGACTTCTCAGAGGGGCGTGGATTGAGTTTAGAAGTGGAAGGCTTCAAAAGAGGCCTGGTCGAGGGAGTTGGTTTGACTTTCTTTGTTGACTGGATCGGCGGAGTCCCAGTGGAACCTGAATGCATCAGCATCGTCAGTGAGGCTGAAAACATGGAGGAACCCGGACTCACGCGACGCAGAGGCAGCGGATTTGGGAGTGTTTTCACCGGAAGCTGGACCTAAAGAGCTAGGCCGAGATTTTTCCTTCTTCTTGGTCCCGAACCAATCATCAAATGCAAGAGCATCTTGGCCATCAAGTATTTTCTGCTCCTTCGCCTTTGCTCGATCCTGCAAAATTTCGTCAATAGTACGGGTATCTCGTTTGACAGTGTTGAGTTTTGTCAAAGTATTCGGAATAGCGGCTAGGCGCGCCTTGACCGACCCGCTGGAGCTACCCGTGGAGGGTAGCCCGGTAGTTGTGATATCAACAGCACCACCAGGAAGATGTTTGCCATGTCTATGATACCCTCCAGTGGTCGTAGAACGCTTGGCAGAAGTGAACTGACGTCTAAGCTCCGCCTGCAGCTTTCGCTCGCGAAGTTCCTCTCGTGTAAGAGGCTCCGACTTTGGACCGTCGTCGTCGTCAGCATCATTGGCAGGAGCTCTGCGTCGAACTTGAGATGCAGAAGAGGTTCTGTGCGAGCTGCTTTTCTTTGCCGGACCATGTAATAGAGCATCTCGTTCAGCAGCTTTTCGTCGCTCAACAGCAGCTTCGATAGCTTTCCTTTCCTCTTCTTTCCGTTTCTTCCGCTCTTCATCCTTCTTCTGTTGTTCAAAGTGTTTCAACCTCATTTGAGCCTCTCTTTCCCTGTCCTTTTTCTCCTGCTCGAGTTGTCTCTTCTTGGCCTCAGCTTCTCTACGAGTTCGTTCGGCAAGTTTAGCTTGAGCCTGGTCCTGGGATGCTTGGGTGTATGTGGCGCTAAGCGCCATTAAAGAAGCAAAACTCGACATTTGGGATAGCGACCACAAAGATGGAGAGAGGACCAGAAAAAAGGACAGTTGGGAGATGGAAGAGATAACAAAGAACGCTTTATATGTCGTGGCAAGAGGCGATGACACTGATAGCTGTTTGTGTTTGTTGACAGTAGTCAATTGTGGCATTGTGAACAATGAATCTACATAATTACAATTTCTACGCCTGTCTGGGAAGCATTGAGCCTGTAACCAAAGCCAGAGCACTAAGGCTGAAGAGCACGTAATAGACTAAGAATCCCCCCAGATAATGATGGCTCATCGAGAAAGAGAACAGCGAACTGCTCGCTGCAGGACCAATGGCTCTGAATACGCTCACAGTCATTTGGCTTAAACCATTCGTAGCTCCTAGCGAAGCCTTGTTCGGTGAAGCAGCAGATATGTAAATGAAAATGGCTCCTACATCAAAAAGAATTTGAGTTGAGAATTGGGTCGAAATTGAGCGCTAAACCCACCATATGAAAAGCTGAGTGTGAGCGACAAAATTATCTGCAAAGCAACGATCGACCATGCAAGCGGTGTTACACAACCATGGCTTTTCACGAGATGAGTCAAGAGCGGAAAACAAGCAAAAATTGGCACGGTGGATGCGATTCCCATTATAAATGTTTTCTTCGATCCCCAAGAGTCGTGTAATCTGGCAAAGAAGAAAATCTGCAGTACACCATTGAGCAAGCCAAAAGTTGACAAGAGGTTCCCGATGGAAGATGGTGGAAGTCCCAAACCACCAAGCTCCACGGGAGTGGATAAAAAAAGAGGCTGTATCGCACGAAAGCTGAAATCCACCAGCGAGAGAGTGGCATAATTTCCAGCTGCGAGTAGGACACGACGATTGAGAAGTTTACGGAATGGAACAGGCTTTTCGTCATCAGGAATTTCAGTCGTAATATCATTAATTTCTGGAACAGGTGAATTTGTGCACGAGTTATTGTCTTTCTTGAATCGGAAGAGTTTCGGAAGAGCAAACAGGGGAACTTTGACAGTTTCTTCGACAAACAAGAAAGTCACTAGCCAAGCGATCGCAGAGAAGGTAGCTGGAACGGCACACGGCAAGAAGTAAGGGTATTTTTTGAGGAACTCGTTGTCACCGAACAAACGAGGAAACTGGTCGGCTGGTCTTGCTAAAGCACCGCCAATCATCGGTCCCATTACGCCTCCAGTAGACCAGGCAATCGGCATATAGGCATAAGCCTGTAGAACAATTGTTCATAAATAGCTCAAGATTTGAATACTTACTCATTTAGAGGAACTGACCTGAGCTATGTTAGTGGAATCCGTCATTTCAGCCATAACACTGTTGAGATACAAAGGGATGTTCAGTTATGGATAAGTATCCGTTATACTAACCCGCGGTCATATCCCGGTAGAATTGAGAGAAGACACACGAACCTTTTAATCACCCCAATATTTCCATCTACGCGGGGTTTTCAGCTTGCTTTGAACACGGCGGTGATAACGAGAAGAATAACTCACTCAGCGCACCATTCAAGCTTCGGCTGCAGCAAGGTAATCAGTTCAAGTTCCGGCAGTATGACTAACAAGAATCGACGAACCTAAGAACCAATCCCCAGAAAGTTGTCGACAGACCAAAGCAGTACATCGACATGGACAGCCCGAATAATCCTGTTAAGATCACAGGTTTTCGACCAATGCGATCTGAAATTCGACTCCAATGTCTGAAGCGATGCAAAGTTTTAGATTGAAAGATCAATGGAAGGGAAGTTGAGTATACGTACAGCACAGTCATAGCTTGAGTCAGAAAGAACAGTGATTGCTAGATGAAAGGATTTACCATCAATCGAACGGTTTAATGAGTCACTCTGACTAGACGTACCATTAAACCGACATAGTATCCTACTTTAGTTTCATCCCCCCGCGTAATTCCAATGTCACGAATGAGCTATAGAAGTAGATCATCAGAAAACCTCTCCTACCAGAAGAATCCAAAACGACTCTTGGGTATCTGAAACTTACTTGGGGCAAGAACGGATAAATGACTTGCGATGTGAGTGGTTCAGACAACTGTAAGAATAATACAAGGGAGAATTGAAACCAGGGAAGAGGCGTCCGCTGTGGCTTGTGTTGCCGCGCCTGCAGCAAAGGCGTTTCCTCGTCGACCTGGGGAGACATCAAGAAGGAGAAGAGGGAAAGAAATGTCGGACCGACTGGCGCTTGTCCCATTTATATGGTAAAAACGGCAAAACAGAAGTCAATTCGGCAGGCATTTATCGAAGAGCTTCAGAAAGCGCACATGTACAAACATACCACTTTTTAAATATATTTACCTTCAAGTTATTTGTGTCTTGACACTGACAACGACCTCGACTCCTGTTGACCAAAACTTATCGAGCATTTTCCTGACACTAATAATGACCCCGACTACCTCTTGACCAAAACTTATTGTAACGAGATGCCTCCAGGTTGCCGCTGAGCATTAGTCACAATTATTAGTCGACGAAACTTGAAACCGAACATACCGCGTTTTTTAGGGCTAAGAGAGCCGAGGGGTCAAGGTAGAGGGGTACTCCGCCTTGTGTTGTCACTCCGTTGCTCTATGGAACCCTCAAATACGGCGAAAGGACGGATTTGCGGAGCTACTAGTAAGAAGTTCTAGACGAATGATTAAAAGTCGGGAATGGAGGGGAGATTTTATTTTATTGACGGCTCGGTCCAAGAGTTAAACAAGAAGTAAAGACTTGAAATTTTACTAGGCCTTACTCACCATATGTACTATTCGTTCTCGAGCGTCAAACCTCCGAACTTTCTAGCTTTTTTGTTCTTTTTTTGGAGCGCTAATTCCTCTGGGCGAACTTGACAAAAGGTTGTTCCCTGCAGCCGCTGGTTACACAAGATAGACGCCGACCCTGACGCCGACCCTGACGCCGACCCTTTCACCATGAAATGCTTTACGCACTGGCTTTACGCATATTGAGAAATTCTATGCCTTCCTTCTCTCGTTTCGCAAAGCTTAGAGCTTCTCGTTTCTTAGAAGGTCATTGAACCTTGGAGAATTGTACTAAAGATCACTTGGTCATTGTGTTCTGTATTGCGATCAAGAAGGAATTGCTTGAAGGAGTCTACAAGGAATACTTGGTAACAGTGAGAGCGGCGTTAGAGAGCTTTTAGAAGGAATATTCAGTTCGATCTTACTCAGCCTTGCGCCTCATCGAGCTAATTCCCCGACTGATGAGTAGGCATATTTGTTCTCCTGCTATATGATTTCCTTTTTCCTCATAATCAAAGTCGTTCAAAGATGCAATGAGATTCCGCGACGCAGCCTGGTGATACCCTTTCGGAAAATTGTATCCTTGTTCAAGTGGACGCGCGTCCCGGTTACATTTTCCACAAAATTAACCAGCGCCACGGTGGTAAGTAAGGATCAGGTTTCATCTATTTCAGAATCTGGTCAGTTAACGGATTGAATTTAGCTTGAACCGGAACCGGCGAGATGATTTGCAGAGGGTGATGTTGATAAACATCTCCATTCAAAGCTCGGTATGTCCGTCGGGATATCCTCACAACGTTTTGAGTTGAGAGCTCAGTATTTGAGAGCGCGATATGTACTTACAAGCCAGTATTCACAGTCCTCAACTCCTTCTTGAACAGTTGCGTATACTTTGAGTCGACCTAGTGAGCATGGCTGTTCCTGCGAATATGAGCATCCTGAATATTTCAGGGAAATTCACGTCGGTATGTTAGTCGACTTTCAAAAAAAAAAAAATGTAGTGAACTGAAATCTTGATATCACAAATGTTGCACAGAATAAGTCTCTTAGCGACAACGACGCTTCAGACGACATACTTCGTTTGCAAGGCATGGGATGGGTAAAACGCAAGATCATCGGCGCTGGCACTCTCACACTCGCAATTGAACATTTTAAGAACGCCGAAGGAGTCGAATGCATCAACATAGAGCAGACGTTGAACCCGGGTGGATTGAAGACTAACGACGAGAGGGTGTTAGATTTGTCCGAAAAGGCTAAAGAGGATTCAGTATTCGGAGCAACGATTGGTCAGAACAGGAGAGTCAAGGCTGAAGATGTGGAAGAAGAATACCTAAGCAAGGGCTGGACAACAGATACGCTTGAGCATGGACTCATACAGTCGCGGGTTGTAAGCGATACTGTTAAAAGCGGTGTTTCGTGGACTGTAAACCAAGTCAGTACTCAATTCTTCAATCTCTTTCAGAGTATGGGCACTCACTCGTTGTAATCATTGTTGCGCCAGACATGGGGAATCGAGGAAATCGATAGTGAAAGGCGCTATGTCAGGCATATGTATATGAAGGGACCAAAGGACGAAGAAGTCTGTGGTCGTCTTGTGTATAACTACAGTAAGTTTTTTCAGTTTTCTGATAACCGGGATCTTTCTCATCCGCGGCTATTCCAGTCGGACCTGTATAGAATTTTTGGAGTAGAGAGTATATCCATATAGTATGACCCATTACCAGAAGTTGATATGTAGTGGTGGTACAAGAAAGAGCCTTTTAGTACTTGTTCCGGGCCGCGAGAAGCCTTCCTTGTAGTTGAAAATGCATCTCCTTCCTAGGGAAGAAGCCAAACTGCTGCTTCATCAGGTATACATAGCCGGTCCACAGATAATGGTCAACTTAATCACGAACCACAGGCAGGATCCCTCGCTCAGAAACGTCTAGCACGAGGACTACGCCTGAATCAAACCGAAGCAACTGCGCTTATCGCATCACAGCTTCAAGAACGTATTCGAGATGGCCAACACTCCGTTGCAGAGCTAATGCAACATGGGAAAGATCTCTTGGGACGACGGCATGTACTTCCTAGTGTTCCTGGTCTGTTACACGAAATTCAGGTTGAAGGAACTTTTGTCGATGGGTCAGTAAAGCTTATGCTGTGTATGATAGCTTCTCTGAGGCATTGAGCTATACAGAGTCTTCCTTGTCACGGTGCACGATCCTATCTGTACAGAATCTGGAAACCTGGAAGCGGCGCTCTATGGTTCCTTCTTGCCTACACCTCCACAAAGCGCTTTCCCAAGTTCAAACCCAGATGATTATGAGCCAACAAAGGCTCCAGGATGTATTGTTGCAAAGAAAGAGAGAATTGTCATTAACAAAGGTAGAGAGCGTATCAAATTAAGGGTCACAAACAATGGAGATCGCCCCGTCCAAGTATTTGTCTAACTAACTCTGTCCTTTTGCTTTGTGACTGACTGGTGTCAGATTGGCTCTCATTATCATTTCGTTGAAACTAACGGTCTACTTTCCTTCGATCGCGAGAAAGCATACGGAAAGCGACTTGACATTCCGGCTGGCACTGCTGTGCGTTTCGAACCAGGAGATGTTAAAACAGTAACTCTTTGCTCCATCGGCGGTGCTAAAATCATCTCTGGCGGAAATGGACTTGCCACTGGAGTTATCGACCCATCCAGGACGGAAGACATTGTAAAGAGCCTTATGCAAAATGGATTTGGTCATATCCCGGAACCTGGGGCTTTGGAAGTTACGGAAGACACAGATATCGGACGGGAATCGTACATCTCGATGTTTGGACCTACTGCTGGTGATAGAATCAGACTTGGGGATACAGAGCTCTGGATCGAGGTTGAACACGACAAGGTTATACGTTCCGCTAACCCCCCCTATTTTGACTGACCCAGTTTGGTCAGTAGACTGTTTATGGAGACGAGGTCAAATTTGGTGGAGGTAAGAATCGTCGTGAAGTTTCTGTTGAGGTTTGTGAACGCTCTAGCTCATGTATCTTAAACTTAGGGAAAACGATCCGAGAAGGTATGGGCCAAGCTACCAATCGATCCTCCGCCGAATCCCTTGATCTGGTCATCACGAACGCTTTGATCGTTGACTGGTCTGGTATCTACAAGGTTCCGCCTGCCTTTTTCTTCTAATCTCTTTCCCTTCTACTCATCGTGCTCCCACTTTCTCCTTGCAGGCCGACATTGGCGTCAAAGACGGACTCATCGCAGATATTGGAAAAGCCGGGAACCCCGACGTCATGGACAACGTTCAACCCTCCCTGATTATCGGCTCCTCCACCGAAGTCATCGCAGGAGAAAAACTCATTATTACGGCCGGCGCCATAGATGCACATGTACATTACATCTGTCCTCAACAGGTTGAAGAAGCTATCGCCGCTGGAACAACAACCATGATCGGGGGTGGGACAGGTCCTAGTGCTGGCACTAATGCGACCACTTGTACTAGTAGCCCATTCTATATGCGGCATATGATGGCGGCCACTGATGGGTTGGCAATGAACTTTGCGTTCACGGGGAAAGGGAATGATGCTGGTAGGAAGGCGTTGGAGGATATTGTAAAAGCGGGAGCGGCAGGATTAAAGTTGCATGAGGATTGGGGATCGACCCCGGCTGCAATCAGGAATTGTTTGGACGTTGGAGATGATTATGATGTCCAGGTAACCATTCCAGTGTTTGACACAATTATGCAATGCTTAAAATTGGCAGGTGAATATTCATACTGATACGCTCAATGAAAGCGGGTTTGTTGAAAGTAAGTCATATTCTACTGACCATGCTCAGTTTTTTCTGATTTGAATATTTTATAGGTACTATCGCCGCCTTCGGAAAACGAACCATCCACACATATCATAGTGAAGGAGCAGGTAGGCGTTGTTATAGTGCTTACAAAGAAAATTTTGTAGTAATCGCTGTCTATCATTCAGGCGGTGGACACGCGCCGGATATCATCGTTGTCTGTGGACATGAGAACGTCCTACCGTCATCTACGAATCCGACTAGGCCCTATACAAACAATACGCTCGATGAACATCTTGATGTAAGTAAATCTGTTCTCTGTGACCTGGATCCTCAGTAATCTGTCCTGGCCTGACCTACTTTACCAGATGTTAATGGTCTGCCACCACCTAGATAAATCCATACCCGAAGACCTCGCTTTTGCTGAATCCCGTATCAGAGCTGAGACCGTCGCCGCCGAGGACGTCTTACATGATACCGGTGCAATATCGATGATCAGTTCGGATTCGCAGGCTATGGGAAGAGTCGGGGAGGTAGTATCGAGGACGTGGAGGACGGCCAGTAAGATGAGGGAATTCCGAGGTCCACTGAAAGATTTGGGAGATGAAGAGTGGGTGAAGGGGAAGGATGGAAAAATTTTGTACCCCGGAAAGGACAATGCGAGAGTGAAACGATATGTGGCGAAATATACTATCAACCCGTACGTATTGTCATCGAACAACAAACCTGTGTCTGATCTTATTCCAGAGCAATCACACATGGTATCAGCCATCTGGTTGGACATGTCGGGGTCGGAACGTTGGCAGACTTGGTACTTTGGAAACCTTCCAACTTCGGTGTCAAACCGGAGATGGTCATCAAATCTGGAGTCATCGCTTGGTCTCAGGTATCTAGATTCGTTTAATATTTCCTCTTTTTCATGCACAAGTTGAGCATCATTTCCTCGTTCAATGTACAGATGGGCGACGCCAACGCCTCCATACCATCCGTACAACCTTTCTATTCCAAGCCCATGTGGGGAGCCAAACCTGGCTCTGCAGCTCTCAACTCCATCGCATTCGTATCTCGAATCTCCATCGACTCTGGCACAGTAGCTTCGTACGGGCTGTCTAAGAGATTTGAAGCGGTGAAGAATTGTAGGAACATTGGTAAGAAGGATATGAAGTGGAATGATGCCATTCCGAGGATTACTGTGGATCCGGAATCCTATGAGGTGAGAGCTGATGGGGAGCTAGTGGATGTTGAGCCTGCGGAGAGGCTCCCGCTTGGGAGGGTGTATAATTTGTTCTGATTGGGCATGTGTACTTGATCGTATGTGTACTATCTATGTATCATAGTAAATTGAGCAACTACAGGAATACGAACCTCGCAGGATTTACGAAATGAGATGAGTCTTTTGAGATGTACATATTTGTTTAGCCCGCGACTCGCGAACGGCAATGTCCTTTCAAAAAAAAATCCCTTGCTGTGTTTACGTTGATCATACTCTGTACGTTAGTAGTAGGGGCGTCGGTATACTTATTGCTTTCAAGTAGCTCGGTCAGCACTTGTGCTGGCCGGTCAAATGGCGGCGTCACTGCCCGTAAGTGCAAGATAGAGGGTTGACAGACTTGTTGACAGCGGGTTTCCAGTAAACAGAGACCTCTCAATATGACGACCGTCAATAGGGATTCCTGGATTGAAACGTTGTTGACATTAAGCCTGTGTACTGAAAAAGCCTGATAGGAGAACTTCAACATCTATAGCTACATACGGGTTTGTGGATATAAGACATACATATTTATAAGATACTATCTATAAAGGCTATCTATATGATACAGTATTACAGTCCTGTAAACGCCATACCGTGAAAGTTCTCGAACCCGGCAAGTGACGTCTCATCGCGTTCTAACCTGATATTGTTTCCAGCATTTCTACCGGCATATCCTGAAGGATTGTCATCACTCCAGAGAAGCTGACCAAGCTCGTTCATCGTCGCCTCGTCGAGCTCTCTTATACTCGCTGCGAACATTTCTGACTCCCGGAAAAGAATGTTGGGAGCAAACAAATCCTGTCCTTGGAGTCCCCAGTCTATCCCGAAAGGGGATTCTGGATTTACGCAAGTCATTCCATCTTTTCCTCCTTGGAATTCAGGCGCTAGGGGAAGACCGTTGGACGGTAGGGTATGTGGAGTTGAGGTCTGAGAGCTATTCTGAGAAGACCATTGCGAGCTTGAAGCTATAGAGCGGTTTACGGGAACGGAGATACGAGGGGGGTAGTCACTTATCACTGCTGCAGGCGTTGAAGTGAAACTCGGAGTTGCATAGGAGTCAGATCTGCTCCGATGGTGAAGCATTGCTTGTGGAGTACTGGCCGGACTTAATAGCTTGTTCGGCGAAGATACAAGGGATCCGCTTGATTGTGAGGAAGTAGGACTGCTCGCAGTACGGTGCGCATCAATCTACATAAATTAGAAGACACCAATGACAATGACTAGTGCACTTACTATCATTCGTTTTACGACTTGACCGAAAGGTTCTTCACTATCTTGAGTGGACGCCCCTCTTTTCCTCGAAGGTTTCGAAGGTACATCGGGTTCAACACCTGCACTTATCATCAGCGTGTCGTTCATCTTTGTCCGAAGCTAAGTAAAGACGAACTCAACAAGCCTTCCAAAAGAGCTATGGCATTTCGGGAAACACTTGAAATATGTTCGACAGTCCTAGTAAAAAGGAATAGATAACAGTATATCGAACCTGTATTTCTTGACTTACTTGAAAAGATCCAACGCTTCACGTAGCTCGATCCTGCGCATTTCTAGATCTGGGCTATTGTCTGCTTTGTGATGGCATAGATCGATAAATAATACTACGGACTATACAAGAAATATGAGTTTTAGAATCCCTACAATGCGATTCAGACAAAAACTTACGGCGGCAAAGCCATAGAACAAAACCATCCACCATTTCAAAAGTGTTGCTGACTGTTCATCATTGGACTTGAGAAGATTTAGGATTGCCTTTGCCGAATTGATGCACTGCTCCCTGGATTTTGCCTAGCGACAATAAGCAATCGCAATTCAACAAATGTCACTTGCGACACTCACGTATTTTCGATCCTTATATCCTTTGAATAGGTACGGCCTATGCAATCGTAATTGTCTTGTTTCGCCCATCAAGAGGCATAACGTGAGTTCAAGTTGCTTTACGTTCGGTGAAGGTCGATACCGTGATGGTGCCGAGGGAGGAGAAGTGGAATTATAGCTCTCTAGTGTTGAGTCATGTTCCTGAAAATAACGGGGGACATCTTCTTGCATTCTTCGTATCTTGGCATCTATCTCTGTTACAAAGTCATAGCCTGTTGGAGATTGCATATTGTCGACAATCTCTCTGTAAATTCCGACAAAACGGAATCTTGTCAAAGAGAGTGTCATTTCCTGACGATTGAAGTTTTAATGATAGGTTGTTGAGTAGAAGTACGGTCAACTTACAGTGTACTGCATAGTGGGACGCTCTTGCAAGGGAAGCCCATCCACAAGGTCAGCATCGTTAACATTGGCAGGAAAACCGGTATGGTTTTGTGACGGATGAATGGAATAAGCTCCATTGTGAGCAGCGGCATGGGACCAATCGTTGAAGATCTAGCAGTCAGGTCAGTCCCATTGCCATAGAAAAAATGGCAAATATGCAGAACCCACCAGACTCCACCAGATTCTTCTGGCGACTTCGCGTTTGATTACAGAAGTCCATATCCCTTTGTAAGTTCTATTCTCGGACTCCGACCCAAGTCTTGATATTCCTAAATTTTGCGCCATCTAGATACAAGGGTTTTCAGTACATCGATAAAATCAGTTACTGTGAGGGATAGGATAAGGATATTCATCTCATTCACTGGGACTACGTTGATGATAGCCGCGTGTGGGAGTATATAGTCACTGCGCCGTATACGGGCTTCAAGGAACACAGGTACAGGTAGGTAAGTTCATTGAACTGAACGAGGCACTGCTGCTTGCAACGAAAAGCCAAAGGAGGAACGAAACAATGCTCACCTTTATGGCAGAACCCAAAAGAGCCCAATGTGAACTATATGAAATTTCGGTTGGTCAGATATTGTAATTTGAGGGGAGTAAAGGAGGAGAGCTTATTCCGGCTGGCGCCGTATTCAGAAGAAAGCGATAACACTCACTCAGCCTCATCTAGATTCTGTTGATAAACACCCATAAGGCTAATTGAGAACTGGTCAGAAATCTCAGAATCACAGTAATGAAAACGAAAAACTTACATCAGACACTGGAGGGCTTCCAAGCTATGGTTTCCGATAAAGTCACTTACGTACAGACATGCTTGCGCCGCATTGTACATTTTCTTGCTAAGCTCTGTTGCCTCGTCGAACCCAATGTTCAAAATCCGACACATCTCGGGTTCGATGAGATGGAGTGAAAGACACAGAACCATGAAATATACTGATAAAAACGGAATGGAAACCTGGGAAAGCACAGAAGAATCGCATACTGGCCCATTTGAAGACATTGAAAACACTTGTCCCATCAATTGGTTCGCAGCGGAGAGGAATGAGGGTGTGTGTAGGACCTTCGAATACCATTCCAGACGTTCAAACTAGAATACAAATGAGTGTTGAAAGCAATGAGAAGAAGCTTTACTTACATAAAAGCGAACTAGGGCTTGGCAATTGCTCCTAGCTGGCAAGATCGAGACGAGACGACCAGCTACATTGGTGCTCGGATCGATCAATAAAGCGAGAGGATGGCGAGCAGGTAGTCCGAATTGCGGCACGAACACGTCCATTGCAGAGACCGGTGTCAGAGGCAACGAATGTGTTGCTTTCTCATAGCTCTCCGATTTGTCTTGGGACTCGTAAGCAGTGGCCAATCTATGTATGTATAACTCGGACGGTTCATGGTTTAATTCGTGAGTAGCGCGAGAGCGATTGACACGGTGGCCCATGGCGAAGTCTTCCAGCATCATGGCTACATCCTCATCGGTCGATCCGGACCCATAGGAAGACCGGATAACTGATTCTGGCTTGTGAATACCATCCCCTTTGCCGACGATTGAACCAGCGGCCTTAGGCACGTCTTTAGGTTGCGATTTTAGTACTGACGAGGAGGACATCGCCGTGGAAAATGAACTATCCGAGTCATCGACCCCAGAATTGGCGTTTAGATCCGGAGGCAATAGCCTGGAGAGACGAGTTACAACTCGCTCCAAAACTGTGACACGGTGAAGCACGTCGTCTAATGTTTCGGTGGCAGATTTGCTCGAGCTTTACAACGGAGAAAGTCAGTTGTTCGTAGATGGAAGGGATTGTTGAACAACAAACTTCGTTTGGTTTTTGTCGACTTCTCTGCAAACGTCCCCTTCCCCTCTGAGAATACAAGGAGCACAAGGGTAAGCGCGATTACCTATTGATCATCGATATTCTAATCTCCGAATCTCCCAAGGTTCAACTTGACACTTACATTTTATCTTTCGCTTTCGACCTTCATTTGTTGTGAATTTGAGCAAGGAGGGCAGAGTTGAAGAGTTTAAGAGCACATACATTGATAACAGCTTTGTATGGGTCGTGAGCAGGTGCGAGAATCTGACATTTGAACCGTAATTGGAAAAAAAAACGGGGGTACAGACAGGAGAACGCTGGAAGAGCGCGAGTTCTTATCAACGCAGCTAGCGGCGCAAGTAATCAAGATTCGGATTCCCACTTTGGAAGGATTCACTGACATTGGTACCCAAATCAGCAGTAGTCAGATATTACGGTCTGAAAAGACGAGTAAATGAATCAATTATGAAGGTCAAATAGCAACTAAGCGCAATTTGAACGTTTGAAGAATGAACCGGTACCATTTCCGCCACGTGCCCGACCCGACTTTTCTGCAGACCGTCGTTATCAACTAGCTCAGGCTACTCTAAAAAGTCTTTCTAACAATCCGTCGAACCCGGAACACCGAATGTATGGAGCTCGTAGCTTGAGAAGTCCCGAGCGCGACAAGCTGTTCAATCGCCGTCTAATAACTGCAGTTTCAATGGAGTCAATTCGCTTAGTACAACAAAGTGTTCACTTCTATTGACTCTCTCAATGTAAAAACAAATCCTGTGTTTCTGCTATCTAGGCTTGACAAACACACCTCAATTCTCTACCACGTACCACCGAGTGACAACGTACATCGCTTTCTACATGACTACTTGGCAATGGATATAACGAGGTGTTGGATTGTTTCCCGTGAGATTCCATCAGCCTCCTTGCACAGGTTCAACAAGTGTTGGTGACCTTTCAAAGTTTGGCAGTTCTGTCTTCTCGATACCTTCCTAGTCTCTTCCCGCAGGTATTCATCCGATGGATGCTTCGGACATCGACGATCTTCTGAGTCAGGATTGCCTGCAGTAAGCGCACAATAGCGTTATGGCTGGGGAAGGTGAAAAGGTACATGTATTCTACGGTATTAGGTAAATTTCGACTTGGTTGAAATTCTCATATCTCCTTTTGGTCCTTAAAAAGGATGCTCGATTGCCTTGATCCCGGTTTTCGGCGCCACTATGAATGCGCGTTTGAACTTTCATATTCTAAAATGTGGTAAGTGAACCTTGTTCAAGGTAAATACGCATGTTATGCTGCTGTCTGGACTGGTGGCTTTAATGTCTAGACAACGAATCCTCCTCGGAACGTCATTAGGATGTTGCCAGCTCTTATGTATAATGTGAGCCGTGCATGCGGTGACTGAATCTCCAGAGGATGGCAAAAATGGCAAATCACTTGGACATTTCATTCAGATTCATCGTTATATTTGCAGTACCTGATTAGGGCAAGTTGCTCTTATCCAGCGGTCAATCATCTCCTCGACTTATAATCATCTCGCAGTTTATTATTCATTCGATCTGGGATTGAGACTGAAGATCATCTTGGCCAACTTGACGTGACAGACTACGGAATGCCATCGAGTTATCAGAGTTCCCAACCCAAGGGCGCTCACCTATCACTCTATGAGCTTCTGCATCCGGATAGGATTGATACACCACCGAAATCTTAGGACTGCTGTAGACGGCTTACAGGTACCCTATACCAAAATGGCTTCCCAGATGGGGTATGTGATGCGCATCCGCGAACTGAGCACGGACTCTGTCATGGTGGGACATTTGCAGTATATACGGAAAGCAACAGGCTCATTTCCTTTCGGGCAATGTCTGCAAGGAAGCCAGCCATCCTGTTGGAAATTCTCTTTATGCACAGGATGTTAGGAAAACCGTAAGTACCCCAGAGTCCAGACCCTTTGAGCTCGTTATTGATGCCATCATGCCATCAAAGCCTGACTTGGAAATCAAAATATCGAGGACTATCGTGGGTCCGTTGAGGTTTGTACTCTTTCTCGATTCGAAGGGAAACTGAACTAGGGAGCCATGGAGGTATCCACCACTGGGACTTGTAGATGCCCCCTCGACGCAATTGCACAATGGGGGTCATACCTATACTCATCCAACCACGGTTATTTCTATGTATGACAACCGCAAACATCTTAACAGCTTACAAATACAAACTCGAAGAACTCGGGTTCCGCTTCTCTCTGTGATGTCTGAATGATTCATAACTCTTGATTCATCCACGATAATGCCTGTCAATGCTGTCGCTGAGAATGTTTTTGGAACGTTGGGTAGGAGATTGTAGGTAGAAATAACTCTTCGCCTCCTCTGATTTCTGTATCGGATAGGAACTGTGTGTTGGATGGTTCAACTCTTTCCTCAAATTTACAAAAGTTATCGGGAGAAGAACAGTGTTGGACTTTCGGAGTTGATGATGTACGTCCGGGGTTGACCTTTGGCATTTTTGTCCCAACTGAACGTGGATACTTATTTAGCTTGTCATGGGCTTTGGGAGGAGTCTTTCTAGGGATATACGCGGTAGTGCAGGATTTGAATATCCCGTTGATCATGCAACCGCAAATATTTGGCACACTTTCCGTGATATGTTGGGCGCAGGTGCAAATGATCCTGAAACATTAATTCAGATCCGGGAAGGCTCATAATGTTGTTCCCACTTAGTGTCAATATTATAGACGCCGTTGGTCGCGTCTGAAGACGATTCTCGTTGGGATTTCCGTGGGCTGTGTTCTTGGTGGCTTTGAAGCAGGTATGGTATACGCGCTTCGATCGTCTTACAATCACGGAAATCAACGCGCCGAGTCTGCGATATTCTTTTTTGGCATTATGAGTACTGTGGTCATTTCTGGAGCGCTGCTTCCTCAGTACTATCAGATATACAAGCATAAGGAAGTCATGGGGTTGTCAATAGCTTGCATGACAATTGATTTACTTGGAGGTGTCTTTTTCATTCTTACGAATTCGCTGTAAAGTTTGTTTTTTTAAAAGAAATTCCAGGTGTCTTTTCAGACTTATCGTTGATCTTTCGACCCGGGTCTTTCAATGTCCTCGCCGGAGTCACATATACACTAGTAGTCGTAAGTGATTATTCACGACTCTGCTTGACTTTGACTGTTTATCTATCAATGAAGGTGACCGATGGGGTTGTTATTCTTGCTGCTATCATATTAAACCCTCGAGCAAGACGGAGGAGACAAAGAGAAAGAGAGATACCACCTAATGCCGATCAACCTTTTGCCGCAAAGAATGACACTGTGTTGTCTTCGCCTTCTTTATTAGTGGCCGTAATAGACGATAAAGGAGTGGAAAATTGATGGCTTGACTACAACAACGGTTTACTCACATAATAAAGGCCCAGGAGATTTTAGAATACAGTGTTGACACACACACACACACACACACCGAATCAAGGTATGAGAATAGAGTCCGGTTCATGACTAATATCTACTTTTTTCCTCGGTCCGAATATGAAGGTGCAAATACAGCAGACACAAGTAGCAAAGGGAGATGGGGAGTGGCACCTCTCCCACTAGTAGTTCAGCTGTACAAGAAAACTTGTATCTTCATGCGATCGAGTCACATTTGAATATCGCTTGACCTCTCGTTGCAGAAAAGAGTTCACAGTTCAACATTCTAGCAGCTAAGCCTTTCAGTGGACTGGATTACTAACTGAAGGGTAGGAAACCACAAGAACGTGAGTCGAATTGACACCGAATAATATCCCAAGGCGAGGAACGAATAACTTTGTAGTGCTAAGAAGGAAAGTTCCACAAGGAACGTCTTCTTCTCACTATGTTCCAAACCGTGCTTTCAGCTCAATTTGAGACGACCACTGAATTTGATTCTCTACTTCGTGCCAACCACCCCTGTTTTCCGGATGATGACCCCACCTATAATACTCGTCGTGGTCCAGGTCAAAGCTATCTAAAAAGCGCTCTTGCTGAACGTATCAATTAGCATTCATTGGTGAAACCCATCCGTGGCCGAGTGTAAAGGAAGGAGTATATATGAATGCTGGAAGCAATAACCGAGCTGTTGAACCATTGTGTGTATGAGGTAAACAGAAGTGCGAATAAGACTTCCCTCAGGCACGTCTTTCTGGATGATTTTATACCTAAGTATACCAAGTGTAGAGTGTCATCGACTCCACTGTAGATGGATCAGATGAATTGAACAATCGAGGAAAGATAAGCCTTACATGGATAGAAGTTGGTATTTCGGGGCAACCGATACAGTCTTTCTTTCTCTAAGAGTGTCTGGGCCCGCTGTGATTCGTGATCACGATAGTAAAACCGAATCCATCGCAATGGCATTACCATCCTTCCTGCGCATGACTACGAAAGCTTGGTGGTTGATGTAGCCAGGTCGATTACCAATATCCTGCAATAAGCGAGCAATTCTGTAGTGTAGTCTACAGAGGTCGTCGAACGATGTCGTTATCTTGACGATTTTCCTTAGGGTAATTGCATCATGTTTGTAGTGATTATCCTCGGTGAACACTGTCTTGGAGATTTTTGTAATTCTCTATACGTTCTGGCGGATCCTATTCGAGAGATCCTTCCCTTTGGTAGTTGAGGTTGCAAAGCGATACAAGTAGTGACTGCAATCTGAAGGCTTTGACACGTACCAAAAAGCTTTTTTTCTTTTGTCAGCCATATACCTCCTCTTACACCTATCATATGCGATAAATTATTTTCTCAGAGATGATCAGAATATTGTCGTATCAGAAGAGATAGTATTGACCAACAGGTTGATCTTCATCTGTTGAATTCCACTTGACATATACAACTTTTCTTGTTCGCGAGCTTTAAGGTTGTCAAGTCGTTGGTTCGACTCTTATCGTCGGACTGGGATAAGGCGAAGATTGTGCGGTTGGTGAGATATATCTTGCGATGCAGCGATATACAAAGCTGAAATTCTGACCTAGCAGAAGGAAGAGGAAGCTATATTTGAGCGGAGTGTCAAATTACAGTAGTGCTACCTCCTCAGAACTTGGATATAATATTATTATAATGAGGCACGGAGCCCCCAAACCCTTCTGGCGAATGAGGAAGAGTCCATTGATTAAAGACTTCTCTCTGAAATCTGCGCTTCTCAAGATGTCGCGTAAGTATATCAAAATAAATACCGCGATTATCCCTCAACCACAAAATGCCATTAATCTTCATAATACTGCGAGTTCCTATACACGTCTTTGCTCAGGCCTTCTTCAACATTTCTGTCTCATACATCAAGTGCCACCAAAACAACCACCACCTCTCCAATGGTTTCAACCTCGCCGTTCTCGCCGTCGAAGTTTGGATGAAGGTGATGAGAAAAGTTCCACAGAGTGTGCTTCCTCTGGGTTGTTACGATCTGATACAAGTTAATGAGTACCATCTAGCGTCACTGTGGAATAATCTGAGCAAGGTTATTGAGCTCCACAGCCTCAAAGCCTGTTGGCGGTCTATGAGCTGAAAGAAATAGGACATGAAACTGGTGCTCAACGAGTCCGGATGTGCTAATGAAAGTTGATTTCTAAAATAACGGTGGAAGGATAGGGGGCGATTGCCTGATAATACCGGCTGGTCCACGTGCCGACATTTAGATGTTATGCTATGTGGGTGACTAAACCAGGGTACATATGGATTCAAAAGTCACTCGCCGTTGCTCCCCGCAGTGAGCTCTATATCTTGGTATGGACGAAGCAGGAGAACATCCAGACCAGGGTGTGAAAGATAATAATGAAGAAAGTGCCGCGGATAGCCATACAAGCCTTGATTTATTCAAGTCTCCAAAGAACGTCATAGACAACGAAGTCTCAATAAGTTCTGTGAGTTTTTTGTATTTTTTTTGTATTTTATTTACCTTCTTGTCTTCTTACTTTTTAACTTTTGACCTTTGGAAGCCTCAACGTTCTCAGAGTAGACCTAGACTAGGTGCTCGAAGCAGAACCAGAACTAGACCCCACGCTCCTACATTGTCTTCTATGCCTGTTTTGTCAGATTTATCTCTTCATTCTCCTTCCAACATCGTCGGCACTCCCTTCACTGTCAATGCTGCTCCTTTCGAATACCCCTTTCCTCCAAACACACAGTCTTCCGATGGCTCAAACTTATTTCCTCCTCTTACTCCTCCATCCTTACTGTCAGCTTCATTATCGCTGTCTGGACCAACGGTAGCACTCTCGACTTCTCCACCGTTTGGTCCAGATGCTCGTAGTTACTCGCCTACTCATCCTAAAATGCGGACAGTGGATCCTCCTGTACCGCCGGGCTTGGCGAAGAAGAGACAGAGATGGAGTCTTACTCTTACGAGGAGGGAAAACAGTTTTGGCAGTCAGTCGAGCGAGGGTAGCACAGCTAATGATCTGGGTACAAGGTCTCAAAGAGCTTTCTCCCTCGACGATGCACCTCCCGTTATCCATCCTCCGCCTACTCGTTCTTCCCATGCTCCAGCATCAGCAGAGCACATGTCTCAAGAATCTGATAGAACGAATGATATCAGCCATTGAATATCGCCTGCTTTACAAAGATTACAATTTCAACCATTTGCGTAGGGCAAAGGATGTCTCTATTGCCTGGGTTTCTCTTCGGTATTTGCACGGTCTTCTCGGCAATATCCATGTTATTCGTTTGACGATCCTCCGGCGGTGCATGGATTCGAGAGCGTGTATGTTTCATGCAATCGGGGTTGCATGATGTTTTTAGTTGGGTCAAGTTTTCCGTTATCTTCTAAAAATATTGCTCTCTTACACACGGGTTCTCATTCTTGGTTCAAGTTGATCTTCTGCCCAACATCTTTTTACATATTTTGTTCATGATAACATTCACGTTTTCTCATCCATCTCTCACTATGACTTTGTATCTACCTATATGCACATCCGTTGTAGTTCTGCCCTTTGTCGTCACAGTACACCGCTCATTCAAATTATGATTTGATTTTTCCTTTGCACGAGAGTAAAGGGAATCAGGCATAACTCTAACCTTCATTTTCTTCTTCCTCTTCTTCCTCTTCCTCCCAAACTTCTTCAGGTAATTGTCGCGCCAAAAGTACGCTAGCCACCGATAGAACACCGAAGATCAGGTATACAGCATAACCGCCTAGCCAATTCTCCTGTACTGAGAGTGAGAATAACGACGTCGACAACGCAGGCCCTACTGCGCGTGAGATAGAAGCCGACGTTTGAGATAATCCGTGCGTAGCACCAAGTGCTGCTTTTGTGGGCGGCGAGGCAGTGATGTACATGAATATAGCACCTACGCCATGTCCGGGTCAACAATATATACGAAACACCATGAATTCAACAAGATCACTAACCATACGCCATATCCATAATAACAGCAAGCATCATCGTGAAAGCGATCAATACCCACACCAATGCATCAACTCCCCAATATTGCGCAACAAGACTTGTTATCGGAAGCATGGCAAAGCACCCCGGAAGCGCCATCATCCCAGTCATGAAAACACGTTTTTCTCCAAGTATCCTATTGATCTTGGCGAACCAGCAGAACTGGAATAGACCGGTGGCTGCTCCATATCCACCCATGACATACCCGATTGCGGATGGAGGAAGACCGAGGCCGCCGATGTCGAGTGGCATGGCGAGGAAAAGAGGGAGGAGAGCATTGAATGATATACTGAGAAATGCGAGAGCTACGTAGTTGCTGACGGAGAGGACAACCCGGTATGTGAAAAGTTCACGAAGGGGAAGAGGGCCATCGGGAGAGACACGGCTAGGGCTGGGAGATCCGTCAGTTGAGCTAGTGCGGGAACGTCGTTTTTTGGGGATAGTCTACACATCAAGTAGTTTCGTTATTTGGTGTTCAAAATGGAGTATACGATAAGACACGGACCTCTTTGAAAACTAAAACCGTGATCCAAAACGCCACGAAGACATAGCCTACTCCAATCAAACACGGAAGGAAGTAAGGGTATGCCTTCCAGAAGGGTGCGGTGAAGACCTTGGGAAACCGTTCGTGAGGTCTAGCAAAAGTACCGCCAATCAAAGGCCTATTTGGCAAAAAGGACAGGAAGGTTTGGTCAGAGGAAGATTGAGGTTGTTTGACACTGTAAGTTCAACTTACCCAATAGTCGCACCCAAAGACCAGACGACAGGTAACATTGACACCCCTTCCGCACGATTGGAGGAATCTGTTAGGTCTCCAATTGTGCTTTTCATGACGCCTAGGGAGTAGTAAAAGTCGTCATTTAGACTTTTTAGAATACCAGGATGACAAATACAGCTGTAACGGACCAATGTTTCCATTCAGTAAACCAGTCAAGCAGCGACTGCGGTAGACCAAAAATTCTTCAACTTTGATTGCCATAGAAGATATACGATACACATACCTAATGACCAGAGTCCAAAATGTTTTTGATAAACCAAATAAAAGCATTGATACCATAGAGCCCGCTAAGCCGATCAGTAGGATTGGTTTCCTGCCGATATGATCTGAGGCGCGACTCCACTATGTATGGTTGTCATTTCAGCAAAACGTTTTCGATACTAGATGTGTTGCGTTTGGCTCAACTTGAAAGACTGTCATTGCCTCTGTAACGAAGAACAAGCTTTCCTATGATGATAATTGTAGTAGATGTGTGCATGTTCGTGATACTGCTGAAATAAAGGCGACGTACAATGAGACCAGCATAATACCCGACCTTTCGCTCGTCCCCGCCGGTAATATCGAGCTCGCTGATAAGCTGATAACGACCGTGAGCAAAAGAACGCGTATATTTTCAGAAGACCTTCCACGCACCTGGTTTATATACGGATAAATCGACTGACTGGTGATGGGTTCACAGATCTGAAGCAGCATCAGGATAGAAATCTGTACTTTTGGCAACGGCGTCGGCCCCCGTCTTCGCTTTTGGACATAATTCGAATTTTTCGTTGTATTCGTTGCGTTCGTTAAAAGCGCAGTCTCTTCGTCAATTCGTTCGACGGTCATATTTGGAGGTTGGGAATATGGGAGAGGAATATTGAAGTGTGGGGGTGAACGAATTTCCTTTGGAATTGCGAAGGGGAGCAGAGGCAATTGGAAGAAAGGGAAAAAAATCGGACCTGGGTTTTTATCTTCTTCTCGTAACAAAATATGATCGAGAATATTCTATAGAGATAGCGGGATTGAAATGACATTTTGAGGTAATCGGCTGCTGAAGCGTGCTATTCAGGCTCCCAAAACGCGCCAGCGTAGGCATAGACAGAGCCCATACGAGAGGACTGATTTTGAAAAGCTTCAGTTCTGATCGGAAGGTAACAAGGTCGAGCACAAGATTTTCGAATCCTCCGGTGGAACGGTACGCGTCGGATATTTTGCCAAAACTCGGACCCTTCCGCCGAAAGCCTTTCTTTCACCCGCAACCGAAAATACGCGAATGACGTTGACTAGTAGACGATGTTACTGTAGTAGACACGACACATACCGGACAAACTTTTCTTGCTGGCATCTGACCTTGCAGTAATCGCGTTGTATTTGAGGTCTAGTGCATTTCTGAACAACCGGAAGCTGACTTGAACCAAGGAGTTTGTTTACTTGAGCTTTGGCCACTACACAGTCCTCAATAGGTTGACGCCTGTTGACGCGCACGTATGTACATAGTGCATACTCAGCGGAGATAAATGTCCATTGAACGGGCGCAAGGGACAACTCCAACTAAAATTGGCCTGGAATCACCTAGAATTGCAAGAAAGAACGCTTGAAACGCGCGAAGTATGTCCGAAGGAACCTAAAGAAATTACTGGACCGTCTTGCATGAGGCAGGGTAAAGAAGAGAGTTGAACGTCGACGAGTAAGTCAGGAAAACCACGTGAGTCTAAACTAGGTTGCAGGTGTTGAACTTTAACCACCATTCGCTCACAATGTCCGGAGAAGGTGAAGCTTATATTCCAGAGAGCAGTTCTGTGTTAGTGTTCAGATTTATTTTGCACTTTTTCCAGCTTCTACATCTTTGCTGGCCGGACCAGAAATTATCGACTTGACAGGTTTGGACGAAGAAGATTCGGACCAAGAGGATCAAGAAGACGGTTCTGACCAAGATGATCAAGAAGGCTCCGAACAATCTTCCAACGATTCTGAGGATTCCATAGAGGTCCAAATTAACAGGGAGTCCCGCTCGAAACTATATCTTGCTTTGGCGACCATTTCAGAAACTCAAATTCGCTCAATCTTGAATCAACTAATTGAGGAAGTACCTACAGTGGAGTACACTCTTACCAGGGATCTTCTGACTTCAAAACGAAAGACAGATCATCACGGTCATGAACGGTTTATTGAATGCTGTAACAATTGTCACGCAGAGTTTGATACACAGACGAAAAGAAGTAACACCGAGTGTTCTTTCCATCCTGGTATGCTCTTTCTCGTCACGAAATATTCAACCAACGTACTTTCAGGATTATCAAAACCCGACTGGACCAGTTTTCCAGACTGGGACGAAGACGTTCATGGCCCAATTGACACCGAGAGGACCCGACGAGAATACCCCGAAAATTTCTTGTGGTCTTGCTGTCGGGAAGACGGCACAAGCGAAGGTTGTGTGCGCGGTGCTCATCAGTCTGTCAACCCTCAGAAGAAGAAGCGGGTGGCATAGTGTGATTGATATCTATAGTAAGTCTTTGATTATGCGATGGAATTGTAACAAAAGCGCCGATGAAATGACATTCCGTTCTGTCGGTCTACTAGGATCAACAGCTGAACATCCTTTCTTGGTCCCTTTGCGCTGCTCCCTGCTCAATATAACAATTGGATAGTGGCGTGCGAGACATTTTGATGTCCTTTGTTGTCCCTTTGTGTGCCATACCTATAATCACTGACACTTTCCCTTGTACTTCCAGTATCCTCTTCTTGGCTATTCTTGTACGTCGTCCCCGTAGAGCTGCTTCTATCTCCAAATTTAACTTTCTAGTTAGACCTGATGTTCCATTCAGAGTCGTCCTTGTCCACCGCCACCGCCCATCCTTCATTCCTAGGATCTTCTCGTCCTTTCTACCTTGATACTCCCAAGAGCGACTACTATCGCTCAACAGCCTCGTCTATATGCTCCGAGTCTTCTTATCTCCCTCAATCTGACTCAGAGGACCCGGAGCATCTAAATACTGCGACGGACCTGCAATCAATCATTGCCACTGTACCGGAACCCCAGCTTCGTGCGACGATTCTCAAGTTGGCAGGTCGTAGTACCCAGTTCCGGAACGCCATCGCGAAGGAGCTTGAGCCACACTCGCCTTCACAGACTGCGACAAAATCTCAAGAGGGATCTCGCAAGTTCCTACAAAGCAACACCAGCTGTCCTCCGATATCTATCTGCTCGAAGTGTGGCCAAGTTTTTAATGACGGAGACACTGGTGATACGTGTCATTATCACACAGGTATTGACTACTCTGAATACTACACTCTTCGCTATGTTCATTATCCATGCCTTATTCAGGTGAATTAGAAGATGAGTTGTTCGAGTTCATGTCAAAAACACCGGAGGGTAGGATTTTTAAGGTTTTGAAGACCATATCGATGTGGAGCTGCTGCGAAGAAGAACCGGGAAGCGTTGGTTGTGTCAGTTCACCGGTTCACGTCGAAGCCGATGAAGTGGACTAGGTTTGTAGTCACACCAAGTTCAGTTTATACTTCGCGAAGATTGACGCGTTTTCAACAGGAATATTACCCTTATTCGTGTACAGCTCATAGTGTAAATACGTATTATAGATGTTGGATAGTATTCTTTCTCTCTTTTAGCTCTTCGGTCTGTCGGGCCATTATTTGTGCGATGCATTATTATATTTATCTTGTGCCATTTTGTTGCCAAACCGTCATGGGGCCACTTTACTCCAGTCTGCAGAATCTCTCAGACTCTCACCTTGATGCAAAGGAAATTTTCACCCTCCTCTCTACTAACTCGAGCGCATGGAGCTCAGAATTGGTGGAGCTCCGGCAAGAGATTGCGTTTCTCCTCTACAATCCCTTTGAATCGCACAAACAGTACATCCTTCTTCACAGCTCGGACTACCTCATTCGTAATAGGATCCGCATTGATTGGTGGACTACTGGGATATACATTGGCAAGCTGGGCGCAGTCTTCGCCGCTGACACCTTCATCGTCTTCCACTAAGCTACAGTATGGATCTGCGGAAGACTTTGATAAAGCTATCGAGGAATTGAAACGAATATTCTCTGCAGAAGACACTGTTTCAACAGACCCAGAGGATGTCTACAATCATGGGTTCTCGGTGAACGATTACCACCCAGGTGCAGTAGTCTGTCGAATCTGTTTGTAACTTGATAACTGATCTCCTGGTATAAAGGAATATCGCATAGCGTTGTGATCTATCCCTCATCCACTGCCGATGTTGTTAAAATAGTCAAGATTGCAACGAAATATCGCATGCCAATTACCGCATATTCGGGCGCAACTAGTTTGGAAGGCCAATTCCGTGGAGTGAAGATTCATTTTTGCAGATGATACGTGCATGTATATCTGACGACTCAGTCGAGCAGCATTCTGTAGGCGGAATATGCATAGATATGTCGCAAATGAATCGGATTCTAGAAATCAATGGTACGTTGATTACCACTCAATCTTCGTCGAGCTAATGCTGTGACGGTATATAGAGGCAGACTCTGACTTAGTATGTCAGCCAGGGGTAGGCTGGGTAGAAATCAATGATACTTTACGCGAGAAAGGCAAGCCCCGTTTGTGGTCATTTCAGGCATTTTTTGACTTGAACTCGTGAAGGAATCCCACTATTTTTTCCGGTGCGTCTTCGTCGCCTTGCCTTTTGCTCTAATAACTAAACAAACCATCAGATTGACCCGGCGCCGTCTGCTACTCTAGGTGGAATGATAAGTAATGGATGCTCTGGGAGTAGGTCCGAACTGCAACAAAAGCGAAACCATACTTATCCCTGATTAGCGAATGCTGTCAAGTATGGAACGAGTAAAGGAGAATGGTTCCTGAACGTCGTGCGTTGCTCTGTTATACTGATAGCGCTATGGGCTTACAACATGCCAGACGGTTGTCCTGCCTTCCGGGGAGGTGATCAAGACTCGGAGAAGGTCCCGCAAGTCTTCTGCGGGTTTTGACACCACAAAGTTGTTCATTGGAGCAGAGGGTACGCTCGGTATCATTACAGAAGGTCAGTTAGTTCTCATCCTGGTCAGCTTCAAACGCTTATGCGGTTCACAAGTCACAATCAGGCTTACACCGGTGCTTCCCACAACGGTGGCTGTCGTTCATTTTCCGGATGTTCGCAAAGCTACCGAAGCCGTCAGAGACGTGATGAATAAAGGGGTCGGAATTCGTACGTCGCTGTGTTGGAATCTTTCCCCTTTCTAACTCGCGGTAACCTTTTGCAGAGTGTGTAGAGCTGCTCGATAACGTTTTTATGCATGCCGTCAATAATTTTGGGCAATCTGGGCGTACATGGCCTGTTAAGGATACCCTGTTCTTCAAACTACAAGGCCATAACGAAGCATCTCTTATTGATTCCGCGAAGGTGGTCCAGGCGGTAGTCGAGAAGCACGGAGGCTTTGGATTCCAACTCGCAAAAAACGACAAAGAGGCTGATGACCTTTGGCATGACCGGAAGAACGCGCATTATTCTGGGTTAGCACTCGTCCCGGGTAGTCGTCCTATCGCTACTGACGTCTGGTAAGTTTCTATTTTTGGCCGTCTCCAAAGCCTTTGATTCCTGAAACGAGATTCTTTGTGTCTAGCGTTCCTGTTTCAAGATTACCTGATCTAGTGTACGAGACCAAGGAAGATCTGGGTAAACTTGGTTTAGTCGCTCCCATCGTTGGTCACGTCGGCGACGGTAATTTCCATGCACAGATTATGTTCACCAATGACGCTGAGCTTGCGGTTGCGAAAGAGGCGGTGGAGCGAATGGTACATAGAGCAATTGCCATGGATGGAACTTGCACGGTAAAAGAACATTATGCCGGTTTCCCTGCGTCGAAGACTTATGAATCTTGCGATGTCTAGGGCGAGCACGGGGTAGGAATTGGCAAGAAACAATACTTGGTCGAGGAACTCGGCGCTGGGACCGTGGAATTAATGAAGACGGTCAAGAGAGCGTTGGATCCTCTTGGGCTTTTTAATCCTGGAAAGGTAACCCTACGCTCGATCTTTGATGGGAGGTCAATTTCTCAATGAATTATTTTCAGTTATATCCGGATGACGACAACAGTAGAACCCAATGATTGCATGTAATATTTTTATCTATTTGAATGTATCTTGGGGATCACATTCACTCATCCGGGGTATCACTTCTCATACTCAGCAGGCCCTCTACCGCAAGTATGCGTCACGCGAACCTTGAAAAACTCTCATGAAATGGCCCCAAATGCTTTCAGGAAGTCCGCACGGGGATCCTCTCTGCCCGCAGTTCATCCCTTACAGCACTATATGAACGATATTCAAGTTCGCATGACACATAAGCCTTATATAAAGTCGAATGCTTAACATATACACGATACTTCGCACAACCATGAAATTTTTCTCTTCTCGAACGCTCGCCATTCCGTTGGTAATTATTTGGCAAGGACAATTTGGGTATGGCCAAGTAGTCTTGCCGAGTATTAATGTCACAAATGTGGCAATTGATTTACTCGATGGTTCTCGTGCGTAACATGGAAGTGATTTTTATGATCTTGCAATCCCTTGACAGAAATTGAACAACCAGACATACTTCACTTCCTCGATGTAGTCGACGCGTTTGGGCACGTATCCGCTCGTAATCCTGATAATGCCAGCCAATTCATCATGTATGGTGTCTTCTTCTCGAAGGAGGCCAGGATCTTTTCTTTCCTAAAAAAAAAATGCACAATTCGCACAATAGGTCATTCGCAATAGCGCCTGCTTTAGCTACATCCCAAAGCCTAGTCACGTAATTGAATTTTTTTTTTTTTTTTACTCGAAAGAGGTTCAAGAATAGTTTGGTACTGAAGAAAGCATCCCTAGATACGAAATTGACAATGCAACTGCGGTGCAGTTGACATTCAACACTTCTGTCACCGGAGATGCTGTACCTTCTGGGTTCCTTGAACGATATATCCATTCGCAGGTTCGAGCATTTTTTGCGAAGAATGTCACCGGTTGTCTTATGCACGGCTGTTTTTTGGATTTAGATATACAAGGCTTTCCCTAACATTACAGGTGTTGTTCATGCTCATACCATCAACGTGATTTCTTTCGCTGCAGCAGAGATTGGGTTAAGGGCACAGATGGGTAGTGTGAGTGCCACAGAACGCGTTCAAATGTTGACAGCTGAATGAACGGGGGTGTCCTTCCTCCCTTTAGGCGGGATCAACAGGCATACTAACCAACGGAACCCCCATCTTCGATTTCGATACCCTTCCAACAAGTGTTCTACCCGAAGACGCGCCTCATAACCTCCTCATTGGGAATGAAGCACTAGGAGATGCTCTTGCAGATACATTCCAAAATGGTAGCGAGATAGTATTGATGAAAGGTGAAAAGAAACCCCTCCCCCCCCTTCCCCTTACGTTTTTTTTTTTTTTTTTTCCATTGGAAGGGGAATAAAACTCAACCCGCGGGTATAACTCTAGGTCATGGAATGGCCGTTCGAGGGACATCTGTCCGCAACGCAGTTTTTCGTGCATTTTACACTATGCAGAATGCCGATGTACAGTCTATGGCTACTCTACTTGGTGCTTTAGCTCTGGGAGGACAACCCCCTGCTGGCCTGTCTCCACGTGTTGATATGGATGCGACAACGACCTTTGAGAGTGATTCTCTGTACGTTCAATATCTTCAAACAAAAAAAATTTTTTGTTCCGTACTGAGTTCATGGCTTCACAGTCTTAGCCGTGCTTGGGCACTTTGGACAGCGCAAGTAGACCAATTGTCATTGTATGACAATGATCTGAGATCTTGAATGTGCCGCCTTCATATTGTACAATTGGGTGTGATAATAATGATAATATTGACATTTGAGCTTAGCCTGCCTGTATCCCTGGTCGGGTCCAATGCTTTACGATGCGAGTAGACATCGGTTGTTCTAACATTGCGTATGATCTGCACCATATGAGCGGTCAATAGAACATACCGGGCTGCCAAAGAGCAGGTGCATGCTGCAAAAACGATTGGATTTGGGTACAGTTTGGTTGCTATATTTGTGTATCTAGCGATTGTATGGGTATGATGATATGCAGATTCCTTTACATTGGTGTTGTTGTACAAACAGCGGATACCATGAGCGGAAAGGAATCATGAAAAATATTTGTGTTGACACCTATGTCTACTTTGCTTTATGTTTCCCCTTTTTCGATGAAGGAGCGATTTCGTATGCGTTATTAGAAGGATCTTCGTGCTCAATTTGTTGGATGGTTGATTCCGAGTCTCTATTCTCAAGTCCACCTCCGTCCCTGCGATGAGAATTGTGATTATGCCTATGCGTATCATGAGCATGGTCGCATGGGGAGTCTGAATCTGAATCGTCCTCGTCTGAAGATTCATCATACGCCTTGGGTTTGTGGTAAATACAGCAGACTATAGATAATGAGCCCGGTAACGGTAACAAGAAAGATTTCGTTTATGCACATACTTTTAGAAGATTTCTTCCCAGCACCTTCGTTATCAACAACATCTTCCCTCCAAACAACCTTTTGTCTAGGTTTTCTCGTTGTTGCACGAAGCCTTAAAGCACCAACGGTAGAACTCGCAGCATGGTTGGATGAGCCTTCATCTTCACTTGTCGGTGCAGATGTAATCGTTATAGTCCGAGAACCATCTCCAGGCGCAGATGTATTTGGGCGACGCATAGTAGAAGTTTGGAAAGACATGGTGGTTCAAAGTCAGGGTCAATTATTTTGCAGCTTTGTCATTCGACGAAAAGCCGTGACCCACTGACGGATAACCAGACGTTCTCGGGCGTTCTCGGGGAAGCCTTGCATTGGAAGCAGCGGTTTATCATGTATCCGAATCCGATCAGTTACTCTTACTGGCATTCGCGAAATTCCACGCATTGATACTCCAGGTCGCTTTGGCATTTGCCATTCAACTTTCGAATATCTACAGTAGATCCGGTCTTCTGTATTCCTGGACACATCTGCAGTCTGATATCTGTATGTTAGTAGTGGGTGATATAGCTATGCGACCATCATGGATATTTTTCTGACCGTCTTTTCTGTAGCAGCCATGTCAACGAGACGAATAACGGGCCATCTGCTTGTGATATCCGTTCGCTCTACGTATAAGCTATGCATACATGGTACCAGGATTCTTCAAAGCGCTGGCTGTCGACAATCTTCTTCGACTGTGACTCAAACTTGTCTTACAGACAGTCTACAGGTTCCAAGAATATACTATGCCCGAGCCCGTGGTTTCTCACAGACAACCGATGTATTTTCCGAATTCCGAGGCTCTATCTCCCGCCGCGATATGTACAGCCGTGGCTCAATGCGGGCAAATCAAATGTTGCTGTTCAAGAATGCGGTCAAGCGAGGTGTAATCTTTGGTCCCAATCCATTGACACACCTTTTCTATCTTTAATCTTCGGTTTCGTGGCAACTCGCACATTAGAGGGCGAGCCCATGAATGGAAAACATGTTTGCAAGTATCCCGTCCAGTAACAAGCGTAACAACGCTTTTGCTCCGGCTTTTCTAAAACCCTCTCTCCCATCATTGATTTGACATCCCCTTTTACCATCTCCATCATGAATCATGATAAATACGCTGCCAGTGTCGCTGAATGGACTCACTGCAGTGTACTAAAGTGAGTGTATCATCGGACCTTCATCTTCGCAGGATAAAGGGGGGGACAAAGGCTGAGCGCCATTGGTGTTTTCATATAACCTGTTATCGCTTTTTTGCTTAGTAAACATTCATCTTGGCCAGGGAGCGGAAGAATCCTTGAACGCGGAACTAAATAGAACCAAACACTGCCACCAACAAAAGGAGATCTGATTACATCACCCGATCTAGTCATTGGCCCTACGGCTATAACCCCACGTCTTTAATGGACGCTCTTTTGTTCCTTACCACCATCAGCTCCTCTGCTAATTGTTTCGCTGAATAGCTTTTATGTCTCTCGCTTCCGCTCTTCCCTCTTATACCTCGCCTGCTGTGCCTCGTAAGCGCACAACTTCTTTCTGTTGTTCCTCTCCCCGTCCCACGAAATCACCTCGCACAGGAATGGGCTCTCTTCGTCGTACAGAGTCGTTCTTATGTCTTCGGGATATGCAGAAGAAGTCTTCTGCTTCAACATCTACAACTACTACCACCACTAATCGTAGTTCCCGAGAACGCCCTAAACCTGTGGATTACACAGCGTATGTCATCGCAGCAAAGTCTCCATCACCTATCTCGTCACCTACCTCGTCTCCTGTCACAACTCCCACCCTCCAACGTGCTGTACAGAGTACTTCAAGACAGTACTCAATGAATTGCACCTATCGAAGCTCTTCTCCTCTATCCCCTAATCGAACTCCTCTTCCTGGCCGACCGATATTCCCAAAGTCGAGGACTGAACCTGATCTGTACAAAAAGGCTATCATCGCGCGCATGCGATGTTCTCCCGAGGGGCAGAGGATACTTCACATGGGTCCAAAGTTGGCGTTCTCGATTATGGCGGCGACGAAGGAGCTAGAGAGGATCGTTGCAGCTCAGGACACGGATAATGATGTAGCGATGTCAGAAACATCGCCGACTCTGAGTCATTCATGGGTTGTCGTCTCTCCAGAAGCTCAAGATTGGGAAATGGTCGATTGTGGTGCCTAATGTGCTAACACATGCCTCTTCTTTTCATTGCCACTTACCAACAACTTACTCTTTTGGCATAAATTATTACGAGTCGCGCACCCCTTCATACTTCATTTTATTGTCATCGCCCCTGTCTATCATCGACTATCGTCCGCTCTAAACTGAACATTCATTCCGCCTCATGTTGCATGCGAAAGTGCTTCGCTGCTATATTGCTGGCTGGATTGCCATTTGCTAAGCAAATATCTTGACATTCAATCTTTCGCTCCCATTGCTTTGCTCTCTCTCTCTCTCTCTCTCGCATTCAACTCATCTGGGACAATGTACAAATATAGTGTACATGTATATGTGGTCCACCCCCTTCTTCAACTTACCCATTGCGTATCTCTTATGGTCTTTTTTTTTTTCACTACGTGTTTCATTTTGCCTTTTCTACATCTGGCATATTTAATTGTATAACAAGCCATCAGTATCATGTCTTGCTGATACAAATACAACTATTATCTGTGTCCATCTATCTGTCGGCTTGTGGATCTCTGTTGTTCATCACAAATGTACAAATATACATTTGCTCCGAGGCCGCCACTAAGTTCCAAGTATTATTATATCCGTCTGTTGGAGCTTAATTCAGATAAAAGTATATCAGTGGCCCTTGAGAATGTTTGAAACCGTTTGGTGAAATTGAGCTCCATGTTTGATTGTCCATCTGAGGTGGAGGTTGGAGGGTTGAAGCAAAAAAAAAAATCCAAAAACCCCACATACATACATATTCTTAGCTTGATCATATCCTTCATGGTGTACCAGAAAAAAAATACACTATGGGCATAGGAGGGAATACTTGATGATTCTGCTACTTAGGGGTTTTCAATGAATTTTTTGTGAAGAGGGGCCGAGGCTTTCCTCCCCAATTGAATTCTACAATCTCGATTCAGAACAAAGCACCTTTTGGAACGTTGGAATTTGTATTTGACTTCTGCACAACGACAAACGATTCTATTTATCAAGAGCAGCCCTCCCTTCGACCGTGGAGAATATCTACTCTGGGAGGAATATTCAATTCAGTACTAAACACATCCTATACAATTGCCTCACTGAGCTTGAGCCTGGTTAGAACCCACAACAATTCTTAACAGCAGAAATGAAGCGGTTAACATCCAGGACACCACATGTCCTAGCACGGAGGTCCATATCCCTCTCTACTTTCAGAAGAGAAGAGTTTGTTTTGAAACCAAGTTATAAGCATCGATGAGAGCGACTCGGACGCGCATAACATGGTACCGGAAAAAAAGATTGTATCACGATGAGAGATAATGAAGGTAAGGTAATTAACGTCGATTGGGATCGCGCGCCTTATGGTAATTCTGGTGTGAAAACTATAATGGGGCCGCCCAGTGAGTGCAGGCCTATATCGCAAATGGTTCCGGAAATTCGAGGTACGACGCCGAAGAAAAAAGGGAATCGGTTTTCGCCCGAGTACTTAAATTCAGGATAAACTTAACAAAAGCAAGGCCTCATTTGTGAATTATGTGGCCGGGGAAACTAGCACAGAGCGTCCGCGCACAGCTCCAAATTCTTGGCAATCATGTTGCGCCAAGGCACCAAATCACATACATACATACAGTAAAATACTTACTGGATATACACCTACAGACACCTACTTACATACATATTGAACATCACCTCCGCAAAGTCCTTCGATCGGTGATAAAATAGAAGTATAAAGTTTAGTAACAATAAAGGAGTGGAGAAACGTTCCAAGGAACAAAAACCAAAAAAAAAACGAAACACAAAAAGAATAAAGCAATTTCCAAGTTGACTGGAAGTGAGCTTTGTGAAAGCTTTGTGAAGTCGGTATCAAGGCGTCCAGGTTGTATTCTATCGATGAATCCTGATCAGTGGAGAGGTACAGAAAGTGTTTTCGAATACTCACCAGAAGCAGGTTTCGAGAGCTAGCGCCGACAGAAATGGTAAACGTTCCGTTCGGAACATACCAGTGTTGATCTACTGTGGACCATGCGCTGACATCTTTGCGACGAATAGCGAAAGAAGCAGTTGCGCTGGCTCCAGGTTTGATGTCCTTGACCTTATCAAAACCTCTGAGCACGCGAACAGGCTGGCCGTCTTCGGGAATCGATATGTACTAGTAAATGAAAACGTCAATATCAGGGGGGGGGGGGGGAAATGATTGGAAATAGGACTGACCAGCTGGGCAACTTCACTTGCAGTATAGTCACCGGTGTTAGTGATTTTAGCTGAAGCAGTGAAAAGGACGTCGTAGAGAGAGTTGCTGCCATCATAGCCGACAAATGGTTCGGCAGTGTCCATGATAGAAGTGCTGTCCTTGGAACTCTTCTTGGAGATACTCAGTTGAGAGTATTTGAATGTCGTGTATGATAGTCCATAACCGAACTCTGAGAAAAACAGTCATTTTATTATTCTTATAGATGACTAGGATCGTCCACGCACCGTATCGGGGAGTGATGTTGTACTTGTCGAACCTATCGGAGAATCAGTGAATGAGCAGACTCAGTCCGAAAAATCATACCAGCGGTAATCAATGAACGATCCCTCTGTGAAATTCGACTGCGGTGAGTACACCATATCAGTGACGATCCCATTAGGCTAAGGCAAGACGAATCAGTAGAGCACTACCGTATGAGAATCCCAAGACTTACAGGGTAGTCATCCAAGCTTTTGCCCCAGGTCCACGGAATCTTACCGCTCGGCGAAACATCACCATATAAGATCGGAACAAGACCGGCACCTGACTCTTGTCCAGGGAGGTATGCAGCCACAATTGCGGTCACGTTGGGGTTGTCTGCCCATTTTTCGATGTTGACTACACCAGTTGCGTGGATAACGACAACGACGTTGGAAGAATAGCTGACTGCTTGCTCTACGAGATAGTCGGCGTCGCCCGTGAGATCGAGACTTGGAGCATCCATTCCCCTGCCGAACCAGCGATTAACGAAAACGATAGTAACGTCAGAAAGAGGGAGCATTGTTTGGATCGCAGCTACTGCTGTGGTGCTGTTGCTGTCTGCAAACATTCCGTAAACCTAGAAGATGTTGAATGTTAATAAGGAATCGGCTGGGTATATAGGACTTGCCAACCTCAGTATTATCTTGAATTGCTCTTTGTTTGAGTGCATCGAAAGGAGTGACGATATAGGGTGAATAAGCTGAGCCAGCACCGAATCCGATAGTCAATGTGCCATTCTGGAAGACGACAATGAGAGACGAGAGAAGATGCGCAAGAAGGTAGAACGCACAAGGTTGGTAATTAAACAAGCACTGTTAGTGGCGCCGCAGGAGTTCGCACCGTAAATATTATCAGTAGCGTCGTCACCTTTCATACAAAGAGTGAGCTGCAGTCTTTATAGCGAGCTAATAGAATATACCAAGCACTGCAACGCGCTGAGGAGTTTTCAAAGGTAAACCACCTGTATTTTTAAGGAGTGTAACACTGGACATCCCGATTTCCTTGATGAGGTCCGCCGTTCCTGATTTTCGAACATTCCTATAACCAGCAGTATCATTGACGTAGGGTGGACCAATAGTGTTCTGGTCAAATGTTACTTTTGCATTTCTCATAAAGTCGATGAAGGAACTTACATAGATAAAATCTGGGAGGGGGTTCACATCTTGACCGAGATGGTAGTAAGGAGTAAGGATGCGAACGACCTTCTCGCGAACGATGTCCTCGGCAACGGTGCCATTATTGATTAGTTCGACACAGTCAGCCCAGAAATCTCCCAGTAAAGAATCGAGTTGACTGCCAGGCATTGACTACATAACGATTTTGTGATGAAATGGAATATATGCAGAGGGACAATTTGTGCTTACCATGTCCATGCCATTGTACATCGATGGGAAAGTGTCCCAATGTCCTCCCCAATCACTCATAATAGCGCCTTGGAAGTTCAGCTCAGTTTTGAGTAGACCGTTGAGAGACTTGGCGTTGCTGCATGAGTGGGTGTTGTTGATTTGATTGTAAGAACACCTAGAGTTTATCAAGAAGTAAACGAAAAGTAAAACTTGCTGTCAAGGAGCACCAACATGACATGTGTCGTTCCAGCGCGAACTGCCTCTGCAAAAGCCCACATATAGACTTCATGCATAGGTTTGTCATCGATATTTGATGAAACCCTGCGAGAGTTGTAACAATAAGCCCAAGCCATGCGAACGATCCTTTCACAAAACTTACGGCAATTGAGTTCCACCAGGCCAACTGGCATTTTCTGCGACGAGAGCCAGTCAACAGCAGTTGGGTGAAGTGAAGGGGGGAAAGCACACTTGTCTGAAGACCATGCGGATTCCGGTTCAGTTCTTGTTCATACAGGATCCACTAAAGGAAGTGTTAGAGTTTGATGAGAAGTAAATGAAAGTCAAGACACGCACATGTTTCGCCACTGAAGCTACACCAGAGTCAACGAAGGCGGTGACATACTGGTACGCAGCTTCGCCGCAAGCGTAAGGGTCTGTAAAACCTCCTTCCCAAGCTCTCCCTTCCCTATTCAAGATGTTCAACAGTTACGCACATCTCGGAGTCTAGTGTCACTTACAAAGGTGAACGTCCCAATGCTTCAGAAAAATTGATTAGGCATTCTGATTGAACCGAGAGAGCCAAATGAGCTCACGTCCGCCAGACACAGGGGCTAACTGATTTGTTTTTTTTTTGAGAAATTGGGTCAGTATTATCCACGGAAACGATACAGGACCTAACGACTAACAGGAATGTGTACACCCTGGTCATAGAACTCTTGTCCCATTGCTTTGTTACGACGATACATCAGGTCTCGATCCCAGGTCGCGGCAGTGGTAAGCTCGGCGGGAAACTGAGATACCCCTTCCACATCGCGAACGCCAGCTGGACCGTCACCGAAACAAAATTCGGGAATGTTAAATCGCGGGACGGGAGCTGTGTTACCAACGCATCGACCATCGAGTCCTACAGTAAGCTACAGAAAGGAAAAAGTCGCGTTCGCTCAAAAGTGAGGAAGAAAAAATTGGCGCGAACGCACGTTGAAGAGCTCTTCCGGTGTCAATTGGGCTACCGTTGCTTTGGCTTTAGCGAAAGCTTTAGTCCAAGCTTTTCCTCCATTGGCAGCCGCTGGAAATAAACAAGAATTGTGAATGATAAAAGTTATTCGAAGTGAAGTGAACACAAACGCGCAGGCCATAAGGTGCTGTTCGCAAAGTCGTCTGAATCACGACGTACGAGATGACCTGCAAAAGTATTTTCGATGGAACGCTCAAAGGAGTAGGCAGAAGCAGGAGATGCCGCAAGAAGCGCAAAAATGACCGTTGCTGGGAGCATGACCAGAGCCTCGAAGAGCCAAAATTAAATGGCGACCTTTTAAGAGCTTAATACTTGAGGAACGAACTCAGGTCCCGATGAGGGGCAATCTGGAGTCAATTCGGGGTGGCGGCCAGAAATTTGACTGTTGAGATATTACAAAGTGATCGACATGGTGGGGACTGATTAATACCTATAAGCATTCTTTCTTCTCATTTTGTCGTTCTGTTAATGAACATAATAAATATGAGTGTACGGAGCTTGGTCAAGAAAAAAGAAGGATAGCCGAATCGCCTACCTTTAGCGAACTTTGAAAAATCTGTTTTCCGTTCTATATTCTTGTTCTCTGAACTATGTCTTCAACATATTTTCTACTATAGGTTACCTCTTCTCCGTCTCTCCGTCGGATCCGTCGTATCTCAAACAAATCTAAACGACTTGGACAGATGTACACGCACGTCGCATCAAAAGAGCGCGAATAGATATTAAGATAGCACGGGATCACGAAGACGGAAGAGTGGACCGGCACAGTCCGGCACAGTCACGCGGACCGGTAAGGTCAGCCGCCTCCAACTTGCCCCTCTTTCGTGATTCTCTTTGGTAAATTTATCTCCTACGCTGACTGAAAAGTAAATCGTACCGGACATACCAAAAGAGGACCGTAGAATTCTCCGGTGGAAAGGACAAACCGATAAATTCAAACTTGCACACCGTAGACCGTAGCTGTCGATGGCCAAAAAGCAACCACTATCCCTCGAGTGTAAATCCTCGGTCTGGACTCTCGCGGACGCTTTTCTCAATCTACGAAGTTTCATTTGGGGAAATGAAACGGACCAAATTGTGCAGAGTTATCTGTCTCGAAGAGCTTTGAAGCGCGAGGTAAGCAGTAGCTGAATTGGCCAAGCACTTTACAGCATCTTCGTTACAAGTTCCTTGTGATGTTTTTGCGCTTCCAAATTCCTACGGAGTCTTTAACGTTTTGGAATCATGTCTCTCTGATTTTGTAGGTACATCGATTCCTTGTCAGTTGTTGATTACCACATTGCAATTTTTCATTATACAGAAGGGCTTTCCGTGATTATAAGCATATTTCCCTCGCTATCACATACATTTAAAATGTCCTTCACATAGAGAAGTACTAGAGAAACCACAATGAGAGGACATCCATGGGCAAACATATTTTTCAGTCCTCGCTATCAAGTTCATTACCGTGGATTTCCTTGCATGTTGAACGATAATGTATTCGCTATCTACGTTCATCACCACCGTAGTCTTTGACCTTCGGAGTCTTTGATTAACTTCTGACGGCCTCTATTTCTTCTCGTTCATTACAGCAGGATAACCAATAGGGCGAAGGAGAGTGAGGAAAAGCAGAACGAGGAAGATCAGCCTGAGCAAAATTTCCACCAATTGTCGACGCGTTCTGATTTTCCGCTTCGTTCGGTCTTTCAATCATGCTGGCAAAGATCTTCGCGTTTTACATTCACTGTAAGTCAGACCATTACAATATCTTCTGATTACCTCCTGTCCCAAACCTAGTATCCAGTAATCTCGAGTACGTCCGCTAAATCTTCCACCCTCCTTTAGAGTCTATGTTGACCAGATAGGCGATGGAAAGTTGTTCTCAGGGCTAATAACCCAAACGAATGCTATCAGGCTACGCAGCTCTCTACAAAGCGTGTTCTCTAATCGAACGCTAAGCTTCGCAACTTAACTGGAATGGAGACCCTTAATTCTGTCATGACATTAGTCCCGGAAGTCTGCATCGTCCTTAAAGCGAGTAAGCCGGACAACTAAAAAATGGTACTGTATACTGCAAGAAGTGACCTTTGTCTAAAGTGGCCATATATATCTTGTCGTTGATGATAACTCACTAGGTGAGTATCTTGAATTTATCCTGTTGTTAGCCTCGAGCAACGATCAGTTATACGCAACGAATCACAGGTGTGCGTGTAGGGCCGGGGAGATCTTTGTCTTCGACGTTTTACTGACATCCTGCAGCATTTTTTTTTACATCATGCCTTTAACTGAGGCTTTGACTAGCGTGCGAGTCATAGCCCCAAATCGTGTCTGCCAACGCAGCTTCCGAATTCATGAAAACAAAAACATGAGATAGGATCGTGACTGTGATTGCGCGAAAAAGTCAGCTGGGATGTTTGAACCTGGCGCTGTTTTTTTAATAGTCAGTGGTTCCGCCGATAACTGATGAACCCATATCGCGGTACAGTCTTCTACAGTAAGTAAAGAAGTTGTCTCTTATATATTAAAGCGCCAGCTACTCCGGCGAATCCTCGCTTTGGTAATGGGTGATATCGAGGCAAGATTTGCACGGCGTTGACAGTTCATACTCTTGCTCTTGCTTGCAAGTTTCGACGAAGGAAGGGTGTTTAATTAATTTTTTTGTACATAACGGATGGCAAAGCCGATTTTCGTTTTGGAAGGAGAGAGAGAGAGAAGAAGAATTTGTCCGTGGAACGCTCGAAGACAAATGGGGAAAAGACTCTCGGCTTTAGCGAGCGCTACATTTTTTCTACAAAATGGGACAGAACAGGACAAGATAAAAAAACTGGCAAGAGACGTCCGCCTCGAAGAAAAAAGAAAACGTAACTGGGATCTGTTTTACATTACAATCGCCACCGCTGCGAGTTGCGCGGCAATCAAACGTGTTCAAATAGCCTTCAGAAGCCAAGCCACTTCATGCGAGAAAGTTTTTTTTTTCTTACTTACTTACAGCCTACTCTAATCCTGATAGGTTAAAAACGCCTTTCGAGCTCACCTTTTTTCCCTTTCTCCTATAAATACACTGACTTGAACCTGTTCCCTCACTGTCACCTTCGCGGCTCTCTGATATGACTGGTAGATTGTGGATTTCAGCCTGGTACATTCTGACGGCACCTTTAATGTTGTGGGATGCTGGTTATTGCCTAATGAGGTGCGTATCATACGGTTTTCTATGCTCTTTGCTGCGTTTAATGACCAGTTTACATGTGTAGACCACGTTCTATGGTCGGAGGAGACCTGCATTGGATTTGGGCGTTTTACGAGTTTTATGGCGATGTAGATCATGTCAGAACCTTTGAATAGTTGCAGAGCTATACAGGATCTGACCTGCTGTTTCTCATCGTGTAGGTTTATGGTGTCAAAGCCTTCGAAGACGGTGAAGGTTTTGCCAATGCCGCTGGTACGTTCATACTCGTTTGCTCTCTACCCGAATTCCCATCTCTTGTCTATCTCATGTCAGCTGTCTTGAATGTCATTGAAAATTTCTTCGCTGTGCGTCCTCTGTTCTGCTCCATAATCAATCAAATCATTCAACCGTGTGTTCTCACAAGATTGTCTATCTCTGGACAACGCATATATACCCTTCCAAGCTCGCTCCTCTCGCAGGATATACCGGATCAGCGATGACCCTCGCCAAAACACTCCTCTACGTATTCCAAGAGTACTTTTGTGGGTTTTGCGCTATCGGACACAACACGTTGTCTGGGATGCTTTGCTATTGGATCTTACCGAACGTGTACGTTTCTGTCCTAGTACTTTTCTTCTCATCGTCCGTCGGCTTGGTTACTAATCTAGAAGCTCATCCACCACAGTGCTTGGATAACAATATCAGGGCTAATAATGTATCACCTTGGGAAGGACATTGTAGGGAGCTTGAGGTTGCCCGGTGGGAGGGTCAAGTGCGAATGATATACAACCTTTCATTTTCATTTCAACGTAGCTATAGCTATAGAGTGGTAGCTGGTAAATCACCTTCGGCATCATTTGTACGCTGGCAAAATAGGATGCCCCACAAACACAAAGTTTTATATGGGGGTGTAGCTCAGCTGGGAGAGCAGCAGACTGAAGTTCTGAAGGTCCCGCGTTCGATCCGCGGTACCCCCAATTACTTGAAAGTTCTTTTTAGAAAAAATTCACTAAAGGGTACACAATTTACATGGTATGATATACACAATACAGTGATTATTCCAACTTGACGCAAAGTTTTTTCACCACTTGGCATACGGCAAAAACTTTCCACTGCGAAGAGGTTGAACATTAACACCCTACTTGATGGAGAGAACCCACGTACTCGAACGTCAAAACGACACGGTCACCTTTAGGGTCAGGTTTTTTGTCAACCTTGACATAGCAGTCGATCATTGACATAATTCCATCTCCAAACTGCAATTCAAGTAAAAGTTAAGCTCCCTAGCACCCAAGACGGAAACTGCCAATCACCGCAGGCAGGTTCAAGCTCGACGGACCTTCTCGTTAATGAGAGCCTGGTTAAGGGGTTGAGTTTGAGGAGTAGGTAAGGTGATTGAGGCAATAGGGCCAACAGAGGCAGTTGAGGGGAAGTAAAGGAATGAAACGGAGACAGGTAATCAGAACCAATACAACTTGAGAAGGTGGCCTACTGAAAGCGAAAACACACTTTAATGGGGTGTCCGTAGACCATGATCCCCTAAACCCAAGATGAATAAGGACTCAGATCATCCATGGATGGACTATGTTGTATGAACGCACTTCGTATAGCCGGTACACAACGGGGTCAGTAGGAACGGCAGACCCAAGGCCACGGTAAGGGAACCAATGGTCGCCTAGTCCAGCAGTCAACTCGGCATGAGGAAGATCAAGGACTTCGGAGAGCTTTTGTAGATCTTCTGCGCTAAATTTGGCCTACGCATAAAAGACGGTCGATTAGTCGATTGATTCATACACAGGGATCCTGGATAGTGATACACGCACTTGGCCATAGAAAGCTGAAGCAACCCAGACCTCATCTTTTCCAACTGCCTTTCCAATCGCGTCAAAGGTCAAGCCTGATAACAGTCTAAGTGTATTAATCTCTCAAAGCCTAGAATTTCTGAGGCGTACTCTTCTTGGCTTTAGCTTCAAGGAGCAAGGTATGGATCGAAGGGAGAGCGGAGAAAGGCGCAGCGTTGGTGGGAATTGACTAAACAAGCTCAAGGCTTCGTCGAAATCTTTAGTTGACGATATTAGTACACTCACGGCTGATTGAGACATTTATGAGAAGATGGAAAAGCTCAATAACTCGTGTAAACCTCGACCAGCTTAAGTAGCGAGTCAGCAACGTGATCTGACGTATCGACGGAGTCGGATTCGAGGTTCCGATAAAAGATTAATCAGATTCCTTCACATATGTGGGAGAATGAGAATAAGAAAGTACACCTTCACATGAATATAGATTAGCATACCGGGATGGTAGAGCTAACAGTGACCTGCTTGAGTACAATGAACAGCCTGACAAAAATGAGAGAGTTCCGGAGGAAACAGTATCATAACTTTTCCGAATCTTTCCCTTTTACTCCGGATGGCTTCCATACGTCCTTCGTGGCTTGCATTAGCTCGTATAACTGGCCTAGCTGCTCAGAAGACATCTAGAGAGGACAAAGTCACTACAGATGATAAGGATGTTATTTTGCTTATCGGCGCACCTTCTCTAGTAAGAATGGATCTAATTTCTGTCCTGAAAATTCCTGCCCCTCCTCCGAAGCGGGTAGCGCCTCCAGGTAAAGTTTCCATTGCGAAAGGAACCCTATAATATGCACCGGATTTTGGACTGCTCGATGGCGACGGAATTCTGGCCGAGGTCGGTGAGCTAAAGAAATGGAGAAGGAGAACTGGATTACCTGCTTTCACATAATCGTCTCCCAAAGAACGCATTGCCGATGGTAGATTCCGGTGAGACCGTAAAATTTGGCGGAAAAGCCTGAGATTGATGTTTTGGTCTACACTCAGCCGAGAAATCCCAAGACGACAAAGCTTACGGTTTTGGTGGCAGTAATGCAGAGTTAGCCTCTTGAAGAGCCAATGGCTTGGTTGTCACGGATTCTGCTAGTCGGATTAATGATCTTTGCATACTCGGGGAATGTGTCAATGGTGAAAGCGGAAAGAAAGTCGCGTCGACAATATTATTCAGCGCGTCAAGCAAGGTCAACTTCACAACGCCAATCCACTCCATTGTCAAAATTTTGGGCGAACGATACAAAGACAGTAAATACATATAATGCTGCAAAGAAAGTATTCAGAGACAAGTGCTCGCAGTGGTGTATAATGCATAGTAAAGAGAACAAGGAACGATAATGACAGCCATTTGCAAGTCAATGATAATGCAACAGGAGAATAAAGCAAGTCAAAGAGACAATGTGACCAGCAAATGTCTTGTAAAGAACTTGAAAAAATTCGAGGTGAAGGACGACAAAACATCCACTCCTTTTTCGTTTTACTACGCCAACTTGGTCGCACAGCTCTTCAAGTGGCGCCTCAACGCGTCAAGGCGCGAAAATGTCTTGCTGGTGCACCCGTTGGGGCACACTAGTGAAGCGCCGCCGAGATGCTTCACAGAGTTTACGTGCCGCTTCATTTCCCCTTGCTTCGTCGACGTGTGCGAGCACGAATCTCTGAAAGGACAGACAAACTGATGCTGTCCTGGATGGTACACATTGTGGTGTGCCCCGAGATTTTGCAAGGTCGTGAATGTTCGAGGGCAATCCTTGATCCAGCACTTTAGGTTCATGATCGAGGTAGAGGAGGAGGGAGAAGATGCTATGTTTTTGACTGTGAATGACAAGTCCAGATCGAACGACTCGAACGACATTGGCGTTCGTTCGCTATGAGGATTTCCTCTGGTGGCTGGTCCGACGAATCGAGGGCGCGAATGTACTGCTGCCGCAATTTTCTTCGCACTACACACCTTCTTAGCCGTACTCTTCGTTCCCTGTGCCTTTCGCTTTTTTGGAGATGCAGCCACCCGGACTTTACTCTTTCGTCGCGTAACTGGCCTTGGATCTAGCTCCATAGGCAAACTATCGGAGCCAGATTCAGAAGGAGCACATACGTCGCGCAGATTGACAAAGGAGGCTCCGGGAAGCGGAAAGTCGGGTTGAACAGGGACATTCAACCCGTAGGCGTCCCAGTTGAGCCGATCTGCGGCCGTTTTGGAAGGAAGTGGAACGAGCATGTACTCGTCGGAAAGTACAATGTTTGTGTAGCGCCTTTCACCGTTAGAATTGAGGAAACATACTCGAAGTCCTTCGGAACCCTGATTAATGTCAGAGGAGTTGTTGGGGAGGATAGTCGAGGGGAGAATGGGGGAATTCTTGACGATCTCTCGCCACCGATCCTCACCAGAGACCTGAGCACACCGGTTTGGAGCCTGGAAGCACATCCATAGAATATCGTCAGTATTATTCGATAAATTTAGGTGATACGCAAACAACTCACATTAGATTGCAGCTCTTCATTGCTGTTTGCAAGGTTAGCCGTGCTCTTCCAAAACGCGAGTTGTTCAGCCATCTGAATCTAAGAAATGACCGTATAAAGTCAAAGTCAATTCAAAAACAGGACGATGCAAAGAAATGAGTGACAGGTTTTTCGGCTGGCTTTCGTTGCTCCGTCTGCACAAACAGGTCCGCGTCAAAGTACCAGTTCAGGTCCTAGATCACATCATCACATCAGTAACTGCCCACGAATGCGAATATTTAACAAGAACGAACGAACCCTAGCCTCCTCGTGTGTCAATGCCGGTTCAGAATTGGCCTCGTAAGAGAGCTCTACGCTGTAGCGCTTACTCCAGAGAATTTCGGCGGTCTGAAGAAATCCAGTTCAGACGTAATACAACAGAAAGACGAAAACCAACATACCAGGTCACTTACTAACCTCTGTTGCTGAGCCCTCTCGAAGGCTTCCAAATCGAAATAGTCACATTTCCGGATCGGGACCATAGGTTGGAGGACGTCCTGCCCATGTACTGTGAACACAGCAAAGATCGCCTTTGGTTTTGCTGCTATACTTTGACTTTGACTGAACGACCAAGCGCGGGTCTCTTGTGAACACAAGAAAGTGCTGCCTTCGTCGAGTGTTGCACGGACTTCGTTGTCCGGGGCATATGCTACAGCATAAAGTTCTTCCATGATTTCCTCAATGGTCTGTGAATCGAGCGAGAAGCCTTCGGTTCGACCAACGAACAGTATGGAGGAGGAGGAGGAGGAGGAGGAGGAGGAGGAAGATGAAGCGATAATGGACATGATGAAGTTGATGATATTAATGATGATTTGGATTTGCGCGACCTGGCGACTAGGAAATTATGAATGAGAAAAAACGGAAGATAAACAATCTGTAGAGGTTCAATAGTTTTTATACCTTTCGCCGCAGCTTGGTCGAACCATTAGGGTTTCCGCTTTCCACACTGATGGCATTACGAATTTGGCAATTTTGCGACGTCCTTATTATTTGCTCATACCGGAAACGCTCTTAGTGAACAATGAGTCGGTCTTTTGTCACAAACGGTCAGCGATAGTTTTATTCATGACGCCGGTAGTCAAGTTGCTGAAATCAGTGTAGATAAGTTTTACGGTGGCCAAAAATGTTAGGAAATTTATCAAGGCAAGGCTTACTTGGTAGAAGACGGTGCCGCTCATACTGTGTTGAGTCAATCAACACGATTTTTAAGTCCCAAACCAGAAAGCTTGATGCACATAATCCGAGCCAAATCAGACTGAAAAAGCAAGGGGATTCAATTATACGCTACAGAAACATCCTATGCATCCGATGTAGTTTCTGTAGACTTCTTTATGAAATTCACCACAACATCTTTGAATTCATTCGGTCTACACACAATGTCAGTCTATTGAATCTACTGAGAGAATAGATAACATACCGTTCTGCGTGTACTAAATAAAGGCAAAAAGAGATTTCATCTTGTTCAGCATATGAATGAGCGAGGCAAAGTTCTCAATTACTGCTTACCCCAATGACCCGTATCTAGAATTTCAACTTTCGAGTTGGGGAAAAAGCCCTGGAAGACAGGGATATTATCGTCATTTACAAACCTAGCACGACGCGCTACATATTAGATGCAAGTTTTCCAAAGATTCAGGCTTATACTTGCCTACCCTTCCCTCCTTTCACCAAAAGTGTTCTTCCTTGGTATAACGCTTCTCCTGGATGATACGGAAACGACCCGATCTCCGGTATCGATTTGCTGAGGATATCTAGAGGTACACGAAATCTTGCAGAGTCCGAATCGGGTGAGGATGTAATTAGTGTTGAAAGAAGAAAAGCTCTTGTCGATGGATCCTGATAATCCGGTTTAGCAAATGCAAACATAGTCGTCAGCTATTCACCTTCTCAACATCAACCAGCAATCTATCTGCTTCTTTTCTAGCATTTGGGCCAGTTAATTTCAAATCTTCAATACGTCTCATAGCCTCGATGTACGAGATCGTAGTTCTTGAGACCTTCCCTTTGATGGGTGAGATGTCCACGACTATGAGATTTTTGAGTAGTTCAAAAGGCAGATTGTTGTCCAAAGCAAGAGTCATTACAGCTTTACCACCCCTACCACAACGAGTGGGGTTTCAGTGATCATGAGCCCCATAAGAGCTGAATGAACGTACATGGAATGTCCTAGCAATGATATATCTGATAAGCCAAGTTTCCTGATGAAATGAAGAATATCTGCTGCCATATGTAGGTAACCCATGGGTTCTGCATGTGGTGACATTCCATGATTACGCATGTCCTGTGAATATAACAAGGTAATTATAAGTTTTCAATTGCTCATTGAAAATGTACAAAAGAAAACTTGCAACTGCATAAACTGGGCGGCCCAAGTCGCGTGAGAAAGCCTTCGACAATGAGCTCCAATTTCGCTTGAACCCACTGGATATGTGGATGATCAGCAGGAAAATCGAGATTTTTTATCAAGCTCACAGGAGCCCATGGACGAGTACAAGTGCACCTTGCGTTTCGTTGCCGTTAGATGGTATAGACACAGTGTAATCGGGGTCGACAGGTTGCACCGACGGCTTTGCATAGTGCGAAAAGTTTCCCTTGCAATTCAAAGCCCCTAGTAGGAAATATTGAGCTGGGTATGTCAGGAAAAAGGATGCAACTCACGCTTTAACGCTAGGCGCGATAAAGACATCGAAGCCGATGTCGCATGTACTCCTAGGAGGCAGTGCAATTGTATCAAACTAACGTTCAAGCTTATCACATATTACCGGTACTAGCGGGAGTAATGTGGGAGTCTGGATCTTGTGACACTGTAAGCTCTAGGAAATCAGACGAGGCAGTGGCCATCAGCACAGATAATAGGTCCAAATTTTAAAATTTCACACCCAGACTGAGCTATATAAAGAGGCTTTTTGGTAGACCCTGATTAATACTGCGTTTCACTGCCCTCATCTCCAAGGTGCTAAATCTAAATTTGCTGGTCAAATTACGATATGTAAGTACCTTGATCACAACAATTCCTACCCCAATGGCCTCGCCATAACAATTACTTATCAGTTTTTTTTTACGTTCGCCCAGCCGACTCGTTGAACATGCTGCCTCAATTGTTCTCATTGCATTTGGCCTCTGCTCTCTCTTTCATCATTACTTGTGTTATGGCACTTCCCTGTCCACAAGTTGATATCAACTCTTCCACACCAGTTCACGTATTCCCTCGCAACCCCACCGGTAGGTCTTTTCATCAACCGTAACAAACTGCGTGCTTGCTGAAGAAACATCTAGTGCGCGTCGGTGTCATGCTCGTACGGCAGGATGCTAGGCACTCTTTTCGACCTTTCCATTCGTTTCCTCTTGAAGTTAGTGACAATCTATACCTCGTTATTGGTGTCAACAGATACTTCCGAGCTGAGAAGACACGTTCGGGTTGGAAAGGCACTGGTTTCCATGACACAAAAGATATTGGGGCGGCCAAAATTCGAATAAATTATTCCCTCTTTATAGCTATTGTTCAGTTTTCTACTGCTGAGAAGATGAGAGCCGCCTTCGAGGAATCGGGTAGGCTTGATGCAATTACAGGGTTACAGTATATCTGGAGGGTGGTCGACCGGCTGCATGCGTTGTCAGACTCTTTTGAATGGGTAGGGGAGGATGATTACAAGAAGGTGTTCTGGGGTCTCGTCGAACTGGGTGCGAATGGAGCAGGTGGCGCAGTCGACCAGGAAGAGAAGGAGATATATACCGCCCTCTTATCGCACAAGACCCTCTTTTCGTCCCAACTCTAGGTCCATGCTCCGTGTGACTACTACAAAACTGCAGGGCTGGGGAAGGGTGGGCCGAATCTTTACGATCTAGATGATATGAAGTAGCACAAGCTTTGCTTGACCCGTGCCTTCGGCACGGGCAGGGGACAGTGACTTTTAACAACACGTATAATCCTATACTATAAATTAGGGCGGTGCGCCTAAACCAGCGCTTTTTCTTATTAGTCATTATTTATGTCAGCAAAACTGTCAACGTTTTAGTGCTGCGGCGGCAGCGGCAACTTAAGTTTTTCCCACACATTACAATACACAATCTTGCGACGTGTTTGCTGCATGTTTGCTGAGTTGACTTAGGTTTTTCTCACACATTACTTCAAGCTTGCAATGTGTTTGCTGCATGTTTGCTGCATGCATTGCATGATAATTATGCTCTCCTTTGTTTCCCTTTCCCATCTTCTACTATAATTTCACACTATAATTGAAGTTCCTGATAGAGGAAATTTGACTGCAGATAAAATGTTTGGTTTCTTACAAGCTATTGACCTGTGTGCAGGCTCTGACTACTATTCTCACTTTAAGGGATTCTGAGTCACCTCCCAATACACCTCAACATCGACAACAAAATGCTGATCATGAGAGGGAACGACAAACACGTACCCTAGGCAGCCCTGAAAATCGACGTACACCTCAACCATCACCACATGGTGGACCAATACCATTCCAACTCAATATACCTCAAAATTATGTACCTTCCCAGCATTCACAAGATGATCTATTTCAAGTAATCAACCATAATGGCCAAGAGTTTCAATTGACTCAAAGAATTGCTAATCAACTCAGAAATTTACCTCCACTACTACCAACACGGGGCCGTGGCCGTGGCCGTACTTCAAATCAAGCAGTTGTGTGTGTAAAAATTCAAATACATAGTGCTGTGGCCACCAATCAATATCTTTACCTTATAGTCTCTTCATAATCAGAATCAGAATGCCCATGCAGGACCATCAAATTTGGCATATCAAAATCAGGTATTAGCATACTTATTTAGAGATTTTAAGGCTCATTTATTCTCTTGGTAGTTTCCTCACTTACCTGCTGAGCTACAAGCTCAACTAGCATTTGTACAGCCTCACCCTGCAAGACCAACATTGAGACAGAATCATAGAAGAGCCCAAAGTCATATCCGTAATACATTCTTCTCTATATTACACTATTTATTGCTGACTATCTTTACTTTCAGAATCTATATCATTTAATCCAGAAAGGCTGACCCATGAGCATGAGAATAATGATCCTCCACAAGATGACTTTGAGAATAGCCAGAGACTTCCACCAGGTCCTGGCTATCTCACACCAGAAGGCCATGACATGCACCAACAACATGAACAGTTGCAAAATGTGATGCACAACTCCCAAGAGGTGCATGAGCAGCACTTGCAACAGCAAGAAATTGATGTGGGAGATCATGAACATCAAAATGATGCTCCAGATGAGCCTATTCCAATAGGTCTACAACCTATTGAGAATGATCGGATTTATAACTTCTGTTCTTTGGGAAAAATGGATATAGAGTGTCCATTTTGTGGTGCATTGCATTGGCAAGCAGAGAGACTTACACATTCCTCTGTAATAAATCCTAAATTTGGAGCATGCTGCAAATCAGGGAAGATTCAGCTACCTATGTTACAAAGTCCACCTATTGAAATCAGGAATCTCTTTACTGGAGTTGATCATAGCTCAAAGCACTTTTTAGACAACATAAGGAGTTATAATTCTGCTTTTGCTTTTGTATCATTGGGCCTTAAGATTCAACCACAGAATGATCCTGAACTTCCAAATACTGGGCCAAGGCAGTTTAAAATTAAGGGTGCACTTTGGCATTCTCTAGGCTCCCTTTTGCCTGAGGGTGACAAACCCCCAGTATATGCACAGCTTTACATAGTTGCACCTGAGACTGCTTTAGAGCAGCGCTTAGCCAATAACAGACATCATGGTACTGGGTTACTGTCATCTGTTATGCAAACAATATCTGATTGCCTTCACCGCAATAATAACTTTGTGAATCTCTACAGATCAGCATACCAGAGAATACAAAACCTTCAGGCACAGGCTCCAAATTCCCTAAATGGTGCTTATATCAAACTGCATTTCAGTGATACAAATGATCCTAGGAGATATAATATGCCATCAGCTGATGAGGTTGCAGTTGTTCTTCCAGGCCCAGGTACTGCCACAGATCATCGAGATATTATCCTTCAATGTAAGGAGGGGCCACTGAAACGTATATATGAAACCAATCCTGCATATGCACCTTTACATTATGTTTTACTGTTTCCCAGAGGTGAACTAGGATGGCACCTAAATATCAAATATGCAGATAGACCTAATGAACCAGCCTCTAATGATGATCATGTTACCCAGATGGAGTACTATGCATATCGCCTTCATCAATGCAATCTAGAGATTGAATCAAACTATCTGTTCTATGCCAAAAATCTTTTTCAGCAATATATTGTTGATGCATGGGCCCAAACTGATCAGTCATGCTTATCCTGGCTTGCACGCAATCAGAAGAAACTCAGAGCTGAGGTTTACAGTGGTTTAGTAGATGCTGTTCATTCAGGAGATGTTCAGCTGCAAGATATAGGGCAACGAGTTATCTTACCCTCTTCTTATATTGGAGGATCAAGACATATGTTCCAGCTCTATCAAGATTCTATTGCCTTAGGAAGAGCATTTGGAAAACCTGATCTATTTCTGACAATCACTGCAGATCCAAATGCACCTGAGATTAAAGAGGCTCTCCTTCCTGGACAGACAGCACAAGACAGACCTGATTTAGTTGCCAGAGTTTTTCGTGAAAAAGTACGGATCATCTTGAGGGCTATTGACAAAGGGTGTTTTGGAAAGTGTAGAGGCCGTGTTTACACAATTGAATTTCAGAAGCGAGGACTACCTCATATACACATTCTTATTTTTCTCTATCCCCAATCACAGTATCAAGAGGCTCATCAGATTGACAAAGTAATCTCTGCTCAGTTGCCTGATCCTGAAACACATCCAAATTTATTCATGTTGGTTGAAAAGCTGATGATTCATACACCATGTGGTGATCTCAACCCAAGTGCATCCTGTATGAAGGATTCAAAATGCTCCAAGGGTTATCCTAAGGTATTCCAAGAGCATACTGTTTTGTCAGAGGATGGCTATACCCTTTATGCTAGACCCAAGAATGGAAGGCTTTGCAAGAAAAAGGTCAATGGCATAGAAATTGATATTGATAACAGATGGGTTGTACCTCATAATCCTTGGGCTTTGATGGAGCTCAAATCACATGCCAACTTAGAGTGTTGCATTTCCATAAAAGCTTTCAAATACCTTCATAAATACATTTACAAAGGCCATGATCGTACAACCATGGCAATTGGGAAAAATAAAGATGAAATACAGCAATATATAGATTCCCATTATGTATCTGCTTCTGAATCAGTTTGGAGGCTTTTTCATTATGATATGCATGAAGAAATCCCAAATGTTGTCCGCCTTGCAGTACATACAGAAGCTGGGCAATTTGTAGTGTTTGATGCTGATGCACCAGTAGAGGAGGTTCTTCATGCTGTTGGGTCAAAAGACAGCACACTTACAGCTTACTTCAAAGTTAATGCAGCAGAGAAGAAAAAGGCTGAGGATGATCCTGAACATGCAGTAATGGTTGCACGATCACTTTTGTACCAGGAATTTCCTACAAAATGGGTCTGGGTAAAAACTACAAAAAGATGGAAGATTCATGAGGGTAAAGCTGCTCTTGGGCGGATGTATTTTGTTCACCCTGCAGCTGGCGAAAGGTTTTATATTTGACTGCTGCTTACAGTTGTCAAAGGTGCTACATCATTTGCAGATCTACGTACTTATGAAGGAGTGGAATATCCTACACACCAAGAAGCATGTTTGGCCTGTGGGCTTTTGCAGAGTGATTCTGAGTGGAAGGACTGCCTAGAGGATGCAAGACATATGCAATCTGGATCTGCACTCCGTTCACTCTTTGCAACAATTCTTAAAGATTGCCGTCCTGCTCAACCTTTTTTACTGTGGGAGCAGTTCAAAGAACACATCTGTGATGATATCAACCACCATTTACAGACCTCAGGGATTATTGCCAACCCAACACAGGATCAAATTGAAGATTATGGTTTATATCTTATTGATAAAATCCTTTTCCATGCAGGAGTACATGATGGATTAAAAGGTTTTCTGGGCATGCCAGTTCCTAATTATGAATTTTGGGCAGGGGTTGAAGGCAATAGGTTGATACGAGAGCAGCGTGCCTTTCATGCTGAAGAACAACAGCAAAGAGCATCAGAGAATATTGCAAAGATGAACAGAGAACAAGCAGAGGCCTTCAATACAATTAAAGCTGCAATATATGAGAATAACCCTCAGATGTTCTTTCTCCATGGTCCAGCTGGAACTGGAAAAACATTTACATATAATACACTCTGTTATGCATTGCGTGGAGATGAAAAGATTGTATTGTGCTGTGCTTCATCAGGGATTGCTGCTCTTTTACTCCCAAAGGGGCGAACTGCTCATTCCACATTTAAGATTCCTATTGAAATATATGAAGGAAAATTATGCTCTGTCAAGAAGAACTCTGATCTGGGTGAACTACTGCGTGAGACCAGTCTTATTATTTGGGATGAAGTTCCAATGCAGGACCGGTATTGTCAAGAGGCTGTGGATATAACTATGAGAGACATTAGGGACACCCCTAGCAAGCCATTTGGAGGTGTTACAGTTGTTTTTGGAGGAGACTTTCAGCAAATACTTCCTGTGGTCCAGAAAGGACACCGAGAGCAAATTGTGGGTCAGTGTATCCAGCAATCTTATTTATGGCGTGACATAAAGATCCTTTATCTAAAAGAAAATAAAAGATTAAGTAGTGGTACAGCAGAGGACAAAGAGTATGCAGAGTGGTTACTGAAGGTTGGACATGGTTCAATTAATGGTCCAGAAAGCCAAATAAAGCTTGACCCTATTATGAAGTGTGGGGACTCTGTTGACTCCTTGATCTCTGCCATTTATCCAAATCTCAATGTTATTGACTGTGCAGCAGATAATGTTGATTCATGGTTTTCAGAGCGCACTATACTCTGCCCACGAAATGATACTGTTGATGAAACCAATCTCATGTGTTTAAATACATTGAGTGGCAATATCAATACTTATCATAGTGCAGACAAGGCTGTCATAGATGAAGCAGCAGATGGGGATTCTCAGTATCCTGAGGAATTCCTTCACAATATCAATGGTTCTGGCCTGCCACTGTCACAACTACAGTTAAAGATTGGTGCACCAATAATGGTTCTTAGGAATCTTGATCCATCAGCTGGAGTTTGTAATGGAACCCGTGCAATCCTTACCCGATGTACAGCAAGAGTACTAGAGGCTAGAATACTGGGTGGAGATAATGCAGGCCAGATTATATTGATTCCACGTATTACACTCAGCCCATCCAATCTTGATTTACCTTTTGTCTTTCAAAGATGCCAGTTTCCTGTGAGGTTAGCATTTGCAATGTCCATCAATAAGTCTCAAGGGCAATCAGTTAAAACAGTTGGGTTGAACCTTCAATCCCCAGTATTTACTCATGGTCAACTCTATGTTGCTCTTTCTCACTCTACAACAAAGCAAGGAGTCAAAACAATTTTTCCTGAAGGTATGTTATATACTTATAAGTTTGTGTTTTATTTACTCAGAGCAATCTACAGGAAATACAGAGTGCATAACACAGAACATTGTCTATCCTGAGGTTTTGCTTGATTAGAGTTTAGTGCTGTTAAATTATATTGTATATTTTTGAATAATGTATTGGCTCAATACAATCAATATTATATGTGTTGTTAAAAGTCACTGACAGAGTCCCCACACTTCATAATAGGGTCAAGCTTTATTTGGCTTTCTGGACCATTAATTGAACCATGTCCAACCTTCAGTAACCACTCTGCATACTCTTTGTCCTCTGCTGTACCACTACTTAATCTTTTATTTTCTTTTAGATAAAGGATCTTTATGTCACGCCATAAATAAGATTGCTGGATACACTGACCCACAATTTGCTCTCGGTGTCCTTTCTGGACCACAGGAAGTATTTGCTGAAAGTCTCCTCCAAAAACAACTGTAACACCTCCAAATGGCTTGCTAGGGGTGTCCCTAATGTCTCTCATAGTTATATCCACAGCCTCTTGACAATACCGGTCCTGCATTGGAACTTCATCCCAAATAATAAGACTGGTCTCACGCAGTAGTTCACCCAGATCAGAGTTCTTCTTGACAGAGCATAATTTTCCTTCATATATTTCAATAGGAATCTTAAATGTGGAATGAGCAGTTCGCCCCTTTGGGAGTAAAAGAGCAGCAATCCCTGATGAAGCACAGCACAATACAATCTTTTCATCTCCACGCAATGCATAACAGAGTGTATTATATGTAAATGTTTTTCCAGTTCCAGCTGGACCATGGAGAAAGAACATCTGAGGGTTATTCTCATATATTGCAGCTTTAATTGTATTGAAGGCCTCTGCTTGTTCTCTGTTCATCTTTGCAATATTCTCTGATGCTCTTTGCTGTTGTTCTTCAGCATGAAAGGCACGCTGCTCTCGTATCAACCTATTGCCTTCAACCCCTGCCCAAAATTCATAATTAGGAACTGGCATGCCCAGAAAACCTTTTAATCCATCATGTACTCCTGCATGGAAAAGGATTTTATCAATAAGATATAAACCATAATCTTCAATTTGATCCTGTGTTGGGTTGGCAATAATCCCTGAGGTCTGTAAATGGTGGTTGATATCATCACAGATGTGTTCTTTGAACTGCTCCCACAGTAAAAAAGGTTGAGCAGGACGGCAATCTTTAAGAATTGTTGCAAAGAGTGAACGGAGTGCAGATCCAGATTGCATATGTCTTGCATCCTCTAGGCAGTCCTTCCACTCAGAATCACTCTGCAAAAGCCCACAGGCCAAACATGCTTCTTGGTGTGTAGGATATTCCACTCCTTCATAAGTACGTAGATCTGCAAATGATGTAGCACCTTTGACAACTGTAAGCAGCAGTCAAATATAAAACCTTTCGCCAGCTGCAGGGTGAACAAAATACATCCGCCCAAGAGCAGCTTTACCCTCATGAATCTTCCATCTTTTTGTAGTTTTTACCCAGACCCATTTTGTAGGAAATTCCTGGTACAAAAGTGATCGTGCAACCATTACTGCATGTTCAGGATCATCCTCAGCCTTTTTCTTCTCTGCTGCATTAACTTTGAAGTAAGCTGTAAGTGTGCTGTCTTTTGACCCAACAGCATGAAGAACCTCCTCTACTGGTGCATCAGCATCAAACACTACAAATTGCCCAGCTTCTGTATGTACTGCAAGGCGGACAACATTTGGGATTTCTTCATGCATATCATAATGAAAAAGCCTCCAAACTGATTCAGAAGCAGATACATAATGGGAATCTATATATTGCTGTATTTCATCTTTATTTTTCCCAATTGCCATGGTTGTACGATCATGGCCTTTGTAAATGTATTTATGAAGGTATTTGAAAGCTTTTATGGAAATGCAACACTCTAAGTTGGCATGTGATTTGAGCTCCATCAAAGCCCAAGGATTATGAGGTACAACCCATCTGTTATCAATATCAATTTCTATGCCATTGACCTTTTTCTTGCAAAGCCTTCCATTCTTGGGTCTAGCATAAAGGGTATAGCCATCCTCTGACAAAACAGTATGCTCTTGGAATACCTTAGGATAACCCTTGGAGCATTTTGAATCCTTCATACAGGATGCACTTGGGTTGAGATCACCACATGGTGTATGAATCATCAGCTTTTCAACCAACATGAATAAATTTGGATGTGTTTCAGGATCAGGCAACTGAGCAGAGATTACTTTGTCAATCTGATGAGCCTCTTGATACTGTGATTGGGGATAGAGAAAAATAAGAATGTGTATATGAGGTAGTCCTCGCTTCTGAAATTCAATTGTGTAAACACGGCCTCTACACTTTCCAAAACACCCTTTGTCAATAGCCCTCAAGATGATCCGTACTTTTTCACGAAAAACTCTGGCAACTAAATCAGGTCTGTCTTGTGCTGTCTGTCCAGGAAGGAGAGCCTCTTTAATCTCAGGTGCATTTGGATCTGCAGTGATTGTCAGAAATAGATCAGGTTTTCCAAATGCTCTTCCTAAGGCAATAGAATCTTGATAGAGCTGGAACATATGTCTTGATCCTCCAATATAAGAAGAGGGTAAGATAACTCGTTGCCCTATATCTTGCAGCTGAACATCTCCTGAATGAACAGCATCTACTAAACCACTGTAAACCTCAGCTCTGAGTTTCTTCTGATTGCGTGCAAGCCAGGATAAGCATGACTGATCAGTTTGGGCCCATGCATCAACAATATATTGCTGAAAAAGATTTTTGGCATAGAACAGATAGTTTGATTCAATCTCTAGATTGCATTGATGAAGGCGATATGCATAGTACTCCATCTGGGTAACATGATCATCATTAGAGGCTGGTTCATTAGGTCTATCTGCATATTTGATATTTAGGTGCCATCCTAGTTCACCTCTGGGAAACAGTAAAACATAATGTAAAGGTGCATATGCAGGATTGGTTTCATATATACGTTTCAGTGGCCCCTCCTTACATTGAAGGATAATATCTCGATGATCTGTGGCAGTACCTGGGCCTGGAAGAACAACTGCAACCTCATCAGCTGATGGCATATTATATCTCCTAGGATCATTTGTATCACTGAAATGCAGTTTGATATAAGCACCATTTAGGGAATTTGGAGCCTGTGCCTGAAGGTTTTGTATTCTCTGGTATGCTGATCTGTAGAGATTCACAAAGTTATTATTGCGGTGAAGGCAATCAGATATTGTTTGCATAACAGATGACAGTAACCCAGTACCATGATGTCTGTTATTGGCTAAGCGCTGCTCTAAAGCAGTCTCAGGTGCAACTATGTAAAGCTGTGCATATACTGGGGGTTTGTCACCCTCAGGCAAAAGGGAGCCTAGAGAATGCCAAAGTGCACCCTTAATTTTAAACTGCCTTGGCCCAGTATTTGGAAGTTCAGGATCATTCTGTGGTTGAATCTTAAGGCCCAATGATACAAAAGCAAAAGCAGAATTATAACTCCTTATGTTGTCTAAAAAGTGCTTTGAGCTATGATCAACTCCAGTAAAGAGATTCCTGATTTCAATAGGTGGACTTTGTAACATAGGTAGCTGAATCTTCCCTGATTTGCAGCATGCTCCAAATTTAGGATTTATTACAGAGGAATGTGTAAGTCTCTCTGCTTGCCAATGCAATGCACCACAAAATGGACACTCTATATCCATTTTTCCCAAAGAACAGAAGTTATAAATCCGATCATTCTCAATAGGTTGTAGACCTATTGGAATAGGCTCATCTGGAGCATCATTTTGATGTTCATGATCTCCCACATCAATTTCTTGCTGTTGCAAGTGCTGCTCATGCACCTCTTGGGAGTTGTGCATCACATTTTGCAACTGTTCATGTTGTTGGTGCATGTCATGGCCTTCTGGTGTGAGATAGCCAGGACCTGGTGGAAGTCTCTGGCTATTCTCAAAGTCATCTTGTGGAGGATCATTATTCTCATGCTCATGGGTCAGCCTTTCTGGATTAAATGATATAGATTCTGAAAGTAAAGATAGTCAGCAATAAATAGTGTAATATAGAGAAGAATGTATTACGGATATGACTTTGGGCTCTTCTATGATTCTGTCTCAATGTTGGTCTTGCAGGGTGAGGCTGTACAAATGCTAGTTGAGCTTGTAGCTCAGCAGGTAAGTGAGGAAACTACCAAGAGAATAAATGAGCCTTAAAATCTCTAAATAAGTATGCTAATACCTGATTTTGATATGCCAAATTTGATGGTCCTGCATGGGCATTCTGATTCTGATTATGAAGAGACTATAAGGTAAAGATATTGATTGGTGGCCACAGCACTATGTATTTGAATTTTTACACACACAACTGCTTGATTTGAAGTACGGCCACGGCCACGGCCCCGTGTTGGTAGTAGTGGAGGTAAATTTCTGAGTTGATTAGCAATTCTTTGAGTCAATTGAAACTCTTGGCCATTATGGTTGATTACTTGAAATAGATCATCTTGTGAATGCTGGGAAGGTACATAATTTTGAGGTATATTGAGTTGGAATGGTATTGGTCCACCATGTGGTGATGGTTGAGGTGTACGTCGATTTTCAGGGCTGCCTAGGGTACGTGTTTGTCGTTCCCTCTCACGATCAGCATTTTGTTGTCGATGTTGAGGTGTATTGGGAGGTGACTCAGAATCCCTTAAAGTGAGAATAGTAGTCAGAGCCTGCACACAGGTCAATAGCTTGTAAGAAACCAAACATTTTATCTGCAGTCAAATTTCCTCTATCAGGAACTTCAATTATAGTGTGAAATTATAGTAGAAGATGGGAAAGGGAAACAAAGGAGAGCATAATTATCATGCAATGCATGCAGCAAACATGCAGCAAACACATTGCAAGCTTGAAGTAATGTGTGAGAAAAACCTAAGTCAACTCAGCAAACATGCAGCAAACACGTCGCAAGATTGTGTATTGTAATGTGTGGGAAAAACTTAAGTTGCCGCTGCCGCCGCAGCACTAAAACGTTGACAGTTTTGCTGACATAAATAATGACTAATAAGAAAAAGCGCTGGTTTAGGCGCACTGCCCTAATTTATAGTATAGGATCGACGTCCAGCCGAGCGGCAAACGAGCACAGCAGAAAGAGCACGTCGGTCAGCGGGCCGGACAATTTACATATCTCTATTTTCTAACTACACGACCATCACCGACACGAATTTTACTGCATAGACGAAGAATATTACTTCAGTTTTATTTTGTTCTTGGAGTGCTTCCAGTCTCCATATTAGTTGATAATGACGGGAAACATGATACCCAACTTCTCAAACCTGGGGTTCCTATCGGGCGAGCAGCAAGAGCGCCAACGCATCGACCAGGACCGGGCAGAAGGAACTGGGACTCATGCACACACAGGACTGAGGTTCGAACCAGGTGCAAGATTCAGGACACACAGGGAAACACTGTTCACGGCGAGGTCACTTCCTCCAGTAAGGGATCCGGGTATGGCCGGCGGCAGGGAAGCTGGTGGAAGAGAGGGCAGCAGTGAAGATGACGAAGAGGAAGGAAGGCACAGGGAGCACAACAGGTGGGCTGCCAAGGAGGAGAATACAGGGCAGCGGCAAACAGAGGAAACAATAAGGAATCTCCGCAAGGAAATTGCAGAACTCAAGGCCCAGCAAAGCAGGGATCCAACCAGCCATCTGTTCAGCGACCCGGACGACACGGAACGGGAGAGAAGGGCTACAATGGCACCAACAGGGTCGGTGAGGAGAGCGGCGAGGACACCCATCCTCCCTAGCATGGTCCCCGGACACAAGGCATCACCACTGAACCAACGTAAGTGTTTGTCAGATGCCTGTCCATGTCCGCCCACGACTGGGACTGTCAGAGGCCGGACGTTCGAACACAGGGCTAAAGGCCACAACGTGAACACGCTAAAGGCTGCTATACGCGCTAAAGGCCGTATCTATTCCATGGGCTAAAGGCCACAGATGAGCTAAAGGATTCTCTACGTGCTAAAGGCCTTGGACACAGCAAGGGATAAAGGCCCTTTAGTCAGATAGAGCAAAATGAGGCATATCCCGTGAAAGGAAGGGCTCTGATCAATGGATAAATGACAGACCAGCGCCAAGAAGCAGGGCCAGGCATCTATTTAAGTCTGTTATATCTATGCAAGCTAAGTCTTTACAAAGCTTCGCGATCCATTCCGCTACTTAGATATTACTTATATCCTTTTTACTACTATGCAATTACTTCGCGAAGGATTTCCGACGCGAAGCAATTACTTGTTATCTCTTATCATCCTTATCGGATTTACACTATCCCTTTTATATCTCTTCCTTTGTTCTTGACTTATGAGCTAACCCATTCGGGAATGGCATTGCTTCGCAATCCTGACTTACCTTTAGTATAAAGCTACAGTATCGAATAGGTAGTTCTTTAGTTTAAATATCAACCTTGATAGCACTTCGATAGTGATACCAAATAATCATCTATCTTTATCATCATTTTAACACCCTCGCTGTCAGTATGTTCCGCGACGCTCATTGTGAACGGAACATGTTTACTTTCTTCTCTTGCGGACACACAAAGTGTCAAGGACTCTACTAATAGTGGAGTCAAGGTCTGACTACTTAGTCTAGGATCATTTTACCTTGCGAAGTAATTTACTTCATATTTTCCTGCGATCATCCCGCAATCATTCCCGACAATCCCTTTGTGCACAATCATAACAGTATATTTAAACTGACACTCGGCACATTCGTCCTCATTACCCTTCCCATTACACTCAACAATTTCCCTTCTTTCAACAATGGTCTATACAAGGAGCAGACGAAACTGTACCAACACTGGAGGGTCCAACAAGTCGGTAAGAGAGGAACTGGAAACGGTTAATCCTTTCGCATCGAATGCGACAGGCTTCGCACCCTTCGCAGAATCAATCTCAGGAGCAGGACACTCTCGATGTTGATCTAACATCTTCGGTCCAGCCCCAGGACAGCCTGCTAGTGCATGGGTTTCCAGTCATCACGCCCTTGGTCAACCTGACCATTCCGAATTTGAGTACCAAGTACTCTATACAGAAAACGGTGACCCCGTTACTGTACAAATGCCGCGAAGAAATCACATGGTGATACCAACAACAAAGATGGAAATCCCACCATCTCCTACCACTTTTACACTTGCTGACAGAATGTGTCAGCAGCTAGCAAATGCTCCTGGCCCTTCACAAGGTCGGATACCAGTTACCACGATGGAGATTCTGGAGAACATCGAAGAAGTGGAGATCGACGAAGAGGTAGGTCCTGACGGGTCAGGAAATCCCGGAGAACCAGGGGGATCTGATCCCAATAGTCCTGGGGGTCCCAGGGCACCTCGAGGTTCTCGCGTTCCCAGTTGTTCTAGGAGTCCAGTGGAATGGGTAGGTAGTGTCCATCCGGACCCTACTGAACAACACATCCTAGATGTGTTTCATGCATTTAAGGGTTCGCTCAATACTCTCGGAACAGTCCTCGCGAGCATGAATGCTAGCAGCCCCGTGGAATCCGGAAGATCGAAGGTCAAGGATCCTGAAGTATTCGATGGATCTGACTCACAGAAACTGAAAGGTTTCCTTGTTTCCTTATCTTTGGTGTTTATTGATCATCCCTCGTATTTTACTGATCAAAAGAAGATCAACTATACATTGTTGTACCTTGGTGGTTCCGCGAAGGAATGGTTCGAACCAGATATTCTGGATCCGAACCTCTCTGTGATGCCAGCATGGACGAGTTCCTTCGCGGCATTGGTGAAGGAACTTCAGGACAATTTCGGTATGTATGATGCACAGGGGGAAGCCGAAGATAAGATCGGTACGTTAAGGATGAAGGAATCCAACAACATACGGACATATAATATCCGTTTTAATACCCTCGCGGCGTCTACTAACTGGGATTCGCATGCCCTTAAGTGGGCTTATCAATGTGGCTTGGCAAGCTGTATCAAAGATGAGATGGCTTGTCTTCCGGAACCGAAGACGCTCGCGGAATGCCATTACGAGGTACTTCACGTAGATAATAGGTACTGGAGACAAGAAGAAGAGCGGAAAGGAGAAGCCACTAGATCGACAGGTGTTTCCTCGGGAGGGAAAGCATCAAATACGTCGAAGAAGAACACGCCAGGTTCTTCACAATCTCCTACAACCACCACCAGCACGATGAATAACTCGGGGAAGAAAGGTAAGTCGAGTGGAGGTGGAAATTCCTTGTCATCGATGAGTACTGCAGTGACTAAACCTGCATACGCGAGCAACCTCGGCTTGGACGGAAAACTCCTTGCGAAGGAGTCGGAACGTTGAAAGAAGTTGGGGTTATGCGGATTTTGCAGGGGAAGTCATAAGTTCGACGACTGCAAGAAACGAAAGGCTCGCGAAGCTCGTGGACATGCCGTGGAAACACAGGAAGGAGCGGCAAGTACCTCTTCGGTATCGGAAAAATAGTCTGCAACTCCTGTACCCCAGTATGAAGCGGGAGTTGCGTTGACCAGGTTCGTACTACCGGGGAAGTTAAATTAAATGCATCCACTCTTTCCTATGACAAACGATCTTTTACAATACCTCTTACTATAGATTTTTCACTTCGCAACGTCTCCATGAAGCTTTCTTTTGTTTCTTTACTCGATTCCGGTTCTACCGATTGTTTTATTGATTCTCGATTTGTGTATAAACATTCTCTGCCTACTTCTTCTATTTCTCCAATCAATCTCCGACTTTTCGATGGTTCTTTATCTCCGAAACCAATTTCCAAGACTACGTCTCTTAATGTTTGGTTTCCCTCTGGCGAGCTACTACTACTGACATTTTATGTCACTTTACTAGATTCCTCTTGCGAGGCAGTTTTAGGTTACAGTTTCTTGACCCGCTACAATCTGTTGATTGACTAGGCATCGAGAAACATTACATTCCACTCCACCAAGCAAGTTGAGTTTCCCTCGACGTCCTCACTTCCGCGAACATTCGTTCCGGAAGAAACTGTCCCCTCGCGGGGTCAGCCTACCATTAGTTCCGAAGAGGTTCCTTCACAATCCTCGTCGCAAACTCATTCTTGCCATTCACCTTGTCCTTTATTGGACTCTTTCCCCTATGAACCCATCTACTCCTATCCTTCGGTGGCTCAATTGGCTGCTTCACAACTTGAAAACCCAGAGATCGACATTGCCCTTGTCAATGCGGAACTCTTCAACTGTGCTTGCAAGAATGCCAAGTGTGAACCGCTAATCTTATGTGCAGTTCACAGCGAAGTTACAGTGTGAGCTGCTTCGACAACTTCGGCCAGCAATCCCTCCTCATTACTGAAGCATTACGCGGACTTCGCTGATGTTTTCGACAAAGTCGAATCTGAAGTGCTGCCTGAGCATCGATCTTACGACCTCAAGATTGAATTGGAGGAAGGCACCAAACCACCTATCAGTCATCTTTATCCTTTTTCTGCCAAGGAATGAGAGGCTCTATGTGATTTCATTGATAAGCACCTCAAATCCGGTGCTATTCAACCTTCATCCTCTCCTCACGGAGCTCCGGTATTATTTGTACCAAAAAAGGACGGAAAACTTCAACTTTGCGTAGATTTTCGCGGTCTTAACAACATCACGAAAAAGGATTGCTATCCTTTACCTCTTATTTCTGATTTACTAGATGCTCCAAAAAAAGCTAAGATTTATACTAAACTCGATCTTGCTCAAGCGTACCATTTAGTTTGAATCGCGGAAGGCAACAAATGGAAAACGACATTCAGAACCCGTTGGGGTTCTTACAAATGGAAGGTTATGCCATTCGGACTCACTAATGCTCCTGCAGCTTTCCAAAGCTTTGTGAATGACATATTTGCTGATCTTTTAGATGTTTATATTATCATCTACCTCGACGATATACTTATCTACTCAGACGATGAGACATTACATCGCGAACATGTTCGCGAGGTTCTCCGTCGACTTCGTAAACATTGACTCTATGCAAACATCACAAAATGTGAATGGGAGATCGATACGGTAGAGTATCTTGGTTATATTCTTTCTCCGGAGGGCTTAATGATGTCAAAAGACAAAGTAAAAGCTATCATTGACTGGCCAGTACCTCGGAAAGTCAAAGACATCCAGTCTTTTCTTGGATTTGCTAATTTCTATAGACGTTTTATTTATAATTATAGCGATATCGTAGTCCCGATGACGTGACTTACGCGAAAGGATATACCTTGGAATTGGAATACTGACTGCCAGGAAGCCTTCGAGAAGCTCAAATATAGCTTCACTCACGCTCCTATTCTGGCACATTGGGAACCAAACTGACATCTAATCATGGAGACAGACACCTCAGATTATGCATTAACTGCAATCCTCTTGATCCTATTACCTGACGGAGAAATTCACCCCATCGCATTCCTCTTGAGGACTTTTCAGGCTGCGGAACTCAACTACGACACTCACGATAAGGAGCTTCTCGTGATCTTCGAAGCATTCAAAGGCTGGCGACATTACCTTGAGGGATCAGGAGATCCTATTGACATTGTTACCGATCACAAGAATCTCGAATACTTCTCGACGACGAAAATCCTTATGCGACGACAAGTTTGTTGGTCCAAGTACCTGCACCAATTTAACATGGTGATCCGATTCAGACCAGGTAAGTTAGGTGAAAAACCTGATTCAATGACTAGACGCTGGGACGTCTACCCAAAAGAGGGGGATATCGGCTATGCGCAAGTTAACCCACATAATTTCAGACCCATTTTCACTAATGAACAACTAACTACTTCCCTTTGAGCTACGTTCCTAGAAGGACCGGCACTTCGCGCCTCCATTGTTATGGACTTAGAGGCACTCCATTCCACTATTCGCGATTCAATCAAACTGGATCCGGAATCAATCATGGGATTGAAGTTCGCGAAGGATGGTACGACCACTCGTTGGACATTAGGGTCTGATAGATTGTTACAACTTGACAATCACATTTATGTTCCTAACACTTCTAATTTACAACTTCAAATTTTACGCTATTTTCACGACCATCCACTCTCAGGTCATTTTGGTCAAAATCGGACTCTGGAAGCCATTCGATGACAATACACTTGGCCAAAGGTTCGCAATTATATTAATTCGTGTACAGTTTGCGGATGCAACAAACCTCGTCGACATAGACCTTATGGTCTACTCAAACCACTTCCAGTTCCCATCCGACCTTGGGATTCTATATCGATGGACTTCATCAAACAACTACTGGACTCTAAAGGACATACGGCTATTTTAGTAATCGTGGATCGAGCCTCAAAACAAGGTATATTCATCGCGACACATGACAAAATAACGTCCGAAGAGCTTGCGGAGTTGTTTGTCCATCACGTTTTCTCGAAACATGGAGTTCCTAGTCACATCACTTCTGATTGAGGCTCGGAATTTGTTTCAGCTTTCTTTCACACTTTAGGGGAAGCTCTCTCAATCAAACTACACTTCACCTCAGGATACCATCCTGAGGGGGATGGACAAACGGAACGAGTTAACCAGACATTGGAACAATACATCTGTATGTATTGCGTGTATCAACAGGACAATTGGGCAAAGCTTCTGCCTATCGCGGAATTTGCATACAACAATGCTCCTAACGCATCTACTGGTATTACTCCATTCTTCGCGGATAAAGGTTATCATCCTAACATTACAGTGAAACCTGAAATCGACATCTGTTCCAATCACGTGATTGAATTCACAATGAATTTAGATGAGATTCATTCCTTCCTCTGCGAAGAAATTACTAATGTGCAAGCTCGATACAAAGAGCAAGCGGACAGAAAACGTATTACTCACCCCGATTTTCCCATTGATTCACAGGTATTTGTATTAGCAAAGCACATAAAAACCACTCGACCTACCACGAAGTTCTCCAAGAAGTACCTCGGACCTTTCAAAGTTCTTGAGCGCTTAGGAACTCTTTCGTACAAGTTACAACTTCCTTCCTACCTCAGTCGTATCCACCCAGTCTTCCATGTATCCCAACTCGAACCCTATACTCCAAACTCGATACCTCATTGTGAACAAACTCCTCCACCTCTGGTGGAAGTCGAAGGCGAAGAGGAATACAACGTCGCGGAGGTATCGGATTCGAAATTGGACTGTCGATACAAAAAATGTCCACTACGGTATTACATCCGGTGGGCAGGACACGAAGGTACAGACGAAGAGTTTTCCTGGGTTGCCGCGGATGAGCTGGTCCCAGCTTTCCATCTTCGTTACCCTCACAAACCTGGACCATTATGATCAACGACCACTTAATTTCTTCTATTCATGCATTGGAAATACTAATTTTTATTCTATTAGTTCAACAACTCATTGCGAAACCTTTGCAATCCATCACACTACATTCCATACTACCTACTAAATTACCTACTAAATTCCAAACCTTCACTCCAACGAGTTCCACAATTCATCCTTCGCGAAGCTACTTTTGAATTCTCACATTTCCTTACTTCTACAACCATCACGATTCCTTCCTCGCGGAACGAATCTTAACTCTTTATACTTATTAAAAACCCAAAACTTTACATATCCAAAACCACCAAAAAAGGCAAAAACTTATAAAATAACCAAAACAAAACAAAACAAAAACAACAAAAACAAAAGACAACTACTAGACTATATAAAATATTTACAAGTCCTACAACTCTACTACAACCCTTCGCGGAAATTACGTTGCACGTCGTTTCCCTTTGCGAACCATTCTTCTATTTCTTTCCTCTTCATCTTCTTCTTCCTTGTCCTCTTCCTCTTCTTCTTCTGGCCCTTTTCCTTCTTCCTGTTCTTCATCTACCACCACATTGTCCTCGGGCTGCTGCTGGATTAGACGCACCATTTCCTCCATCGCGAGAGCAGATTGACTTGCGAAACCCAGAAGCAATTCCATCTGCTTGTGAAGCTGACAGTTTTGTTCTGCGAGCAAATCGAACTGCTCCCTGAACCCCAAACCCACTAAGTTCTTTTCCGCAACGTGCCTTGCAGGACCCTGATACATATTCTCTTTGTCGACTCGCAGTTTTTTCCTCCTCGACCTTCGAGCAGCGTTCTCCCCGGACCAACTACACCGTTGTCATTGCTGATGACAGTGGAGACAGGCCTGGGTACGTGGCTTTCCAGGTTGAGCGATGCAGTTATTTGTGTTACCTTGTGTAACACAATGAAGACAAGTTTCGCGGTTATGCGAAGGAGTCGGGGGAGGATCCTCATCGTCATCGTCATCGTCACTCTCATCGTTATCATCATTGTTGTTTCCAGGAGTAGGATCTTCATCGGGATCCGGGGCTACACCAATCTACAAGTCATTAAGTAAGAAAAAGAAAAGTTAATCCAGAACAACTATCACTCACCACAGAAACTGGTCATTTTCTCTTTAAAACCAATCATTCTACTTCCGGGGTATCGCGTACCATGGATGCTGACTTGAAAATTTTCTGCTTGGAGCCCGAAGGCTCCTGCAACATTTGATCACTGGTCCATCGCGATGCAGCATGAGCTGCACAATCCCAACGTTCTTGTAGTTCCTGGAGAGCTTGCGTTCTCCGTTGATTTCGCTCTTTTTCTTCTTCAGCTAATTTTTGTAAGGCATCGGCCTTCACCTTCACAATACTCTCCTTGACGAGCCGATCTTCTTCCTTCTTCTTCATGGCTCATTGCTCTTCCTCGACCTTCTTCTCCTCCTCAAGTCTCTTTTTTTCTGCCTCGCGCTCAGCTTCACGAGCAGCCTCCTCCTCCAATCTCATCATCTCCTCCTTGAATGCTTTCTCCTGCGCGTCGATTTCAACCTGACGAAGGCGGGCGCATTCCACCTATTCTTGAACGAGTCGCGCTTGTCGTTCTTGCATGGTTTCTGTGGCTGTAATGGTGAAAGACATCATATAGTGATGAGGACTTAGGAAAAAACAGAGAAAACCTTCGCGTTTTATACGTGTTCATTCGTTGAGGGCAGGTTTGACTCTAAATTTTTCGTTTACCTCAATCATAACTCATGTGGTACTTTGAAAATTTACTTTTCTTTTTTACTTTTCCATTTTATCTAATTTTAGATTTGTCAATCTTTATCAATCGCGTAGGCTTTCAAGGGTGAAAGCCTAAGAGGGGGATACTGTTATATCTATGCAAGCTAAGTCTTTATGAAGCTTTGTGATCCATTCCGCTACTTAGATATTACTTATATCCTTTTTACTACTACACAATTACTTCGCAAAGGATTTCCGATGCGAAGCAATTACTCGTTATCTCTTATCATCCTTATCGGATTTACACTATCCCTTTTATATCTCTTCCTTTGTTCTTGACTTACGAGCTAACCCATTTGGGAATGGCATTGCTTCGCGATCCTGACTTACCTTTAGTATAAAGCTACGGTATCGAATAGGTAGTTCTTTAGTTTAAATATCAACCTTGATAGCACTTCGATAGTGATACCAAATAATCATCTATCTTTATCATTGTTTTAACACCCTCGCTGTCAGTACATTCCGCGATAGTCATCGCGAATGGAACACGTTTACTTTCTTCTCTTGCGGACACGTGAAGTGTCGAGGACTCTACTAATAGTGGAGTCAAGGTCCAACTACTTAGTCTAGGATCGCTTTACCTCACGAAGTAATTTACTTTGTATTTCCCCGCGATCATCCCGCGATCATTCCTGACGATCCCTTTGTGCACGATCATAACAAAGTCCATATATCGGGCTAGGGAGCTTATGCTGACGAATGAACATTAGCGCCACCAGAGAGAGTAGAAGAAGCATGCCACATGTTCAAGTATGTTCCATACACAGTGTTGACATTGGCAGCAAGAAGAAAGGTGGTTAATGGGGACCAGGAGATGATGATATCAGCAGAAGGACACATTTCGGCCAAAGGCCTGGACAGGAGGAACGAGGCAGGTATCACTGAGCTGGAGTGGATATCAGCATCACGGATGATAGCCGGTCTCATTCGTCGACACCATAGAGCAGAATGGGCAGAGGCACTAGAGAAGCATAACATCATAGTCCTGGTGCTGGGTTCATCACACGGATGGTCAAGGGCAGTCGAATATGACATCCGGCAGAGAGAGCTGTGGGCTGACGACCCCTCCCAGGACCTTAGCACACTGGACTACGAGTGTCTGGTCCTCTTGGGAATGCAACCGACATTGATGATGAATTCTCAGGTGGTGGCAGCAAACCCAACAGACACCTTCAACAGAAAATTTGACAAACCTGCTCACAGTTCCTTTCGGAAGCGACTGAGGGAAGAGGAAACACTCCATTGCTTTCGATGTGGACAACCAGGACACTTGCCAGCAAACTGTGAGGCCATGACCACTGCTGCAAAGCAGACACCAGCAGTGCTATTGCCAAACACAAAAAGTAAGCATGTGCTCCAGGATGGAGCAGGAAAACAATTTTGTTTCAACTGGGCAAGGAACTCCAGCTGCAGCTTCGGTACAGCATGCATCAACAGTCATGCCTGCAGCATATGCAGTGCAGATTCGCATGGAGCAGGGAGGTGTTCTTTCTGAGGACCCGCGCAAGGTGGTCTCACCACTCAATGTGGACAGCATTGAGGAGATGCTCAGGTCGTTGGGTTTACTTGATGATTGGGTTGAGGTGGTGACAGGTACCCGGGAAGGCTTCAATGTAGGAATACTCGAATCACCTTCCCGGACGTATTTATTTTGAGAATCATGCTTTATCAGGACTAAACAAAGAATTTATAACATCATACATCAGAAAGGAACAGGAGGAGGGGCGCTACTCAGAGGGATTCGATCCAGCAGCACTCGAACAGAAAATCAGGCCTTTCAGAACATCGCTGATAGGATTAGTCCCCAAATCGGACTCAGGAAAATGGAGAATGGTGCAGGATTTGTTGTTCCCGCGGCGGAACGAATGGACACATTCAGTGAACAAAGGAATAGACTCCGATGGATTTCCAACAGCATGGGGAATGTTTGACCAGACATGCACCTTGGTACTAGTGTTGCCCCCAGGAAGTGTAGCAGCAACATTCAACATATCAGCGGCTTACAGAATCACACCAACACTCCCGAATCAGCAATCATCACTATGCATTCAGTGGGAGGGGCAAGTATATGTGGACCGAGCACTAATGTTTGGCCTGGCATCCAGTGCTGGAGTTTTTGGATTGATCACGGACATGCTAGTAGCAATTTACTCAGCATTGGGAATGGGACCGCTGAAATGGGTGGACGATTTCTTTGTGGTAAGGCTACCAAACCATTCATGGACAGAGGAAGAATTCATGAGGCTATTTGGATCATTTGGGGTTCCATGGAGCAGGGAGAAGATGCACCGTTTTTCAAGTGTACAGCGATACATTGGATTCGATTGGGACCTAAAGGAGAAGTGGGTATCATTGCCAGCAGAGAGATTGACCAAGATACAGGAATTGCTGGGTAATTGGGCAACCGAGGACAAATCATTCAAGGCAGCAGAGGCCAACAGCTTACATGGAAAATTGGTGCATATCTCATGCATATTCCGACCCATACGCCCGTTTTTGCATTGCCTATCAGTATTTGCACAGTCATACCAATCCTCGCAAAGGGCAAAATGACCACTGGACTCAGTATCCAAGGACAATAGGATGGATCAGACTCATCATAACCTCCTCATCCCTGTCAATACTGATAAGGCCAGCCAGAATAACGGACATACAGTGGTGGGGAGATGCCAGCACATCATTTGGGATTGGAGTGGTGATAGGCAAGTACTACGCAGTATGGAAATGGGCCCCTGGTTTCGTAGTGGGACCAAAACAGGCTTTCAACATTGGATGGGCAGAAGCAGTAGCGGTTGAGCTAGGAATGAGGATGGCAGTTACCGGAGAAATGTTAACAGAGGGACTAATGTACCTGGTATGTTCCGACAACTCAGGGATTGTTCGAGTGGTAAACAAAGGGCGATTGAGGAGTGGCGAAACAAACAACATTATGAAGCAAATTTACATACTACAGGGAAGCAGGAGCGTGCAGCTAATAACGGAATACGTGCCATCAAGGGAGAACATAGCGGACATGTTATCCAGGGGAGACATCGAGTCATTCCTGAAAGCATTCCCAGCGGCAACCAGAAAGATATCAGTTCCGCTGCCAGATCATCTAAGATACTGATTGCTGCTTATCTAATGAGGACATGATATACTCACCCAAAGCCGTTGCCAGAGGCGGCTCCTGGGCAGTTAAAGCTGAAGCCATCACCACTGAGACCAAGTTGCCCAGCAGAGCAACAGATTTTCAAGTGGATCGGAGTGAACAGACCACCACCGTCAACAATTGATGACCCATTAATAAGATTCATATCCAATCTATCATCGCGACACTCGCTGAAGGATGCTGCAAGCTACAGTGCTGGATTACGAAAATTTCATCTATTTTGTGACATCTTCTCAATTCCCGAAGCAGAACGATTACCGGCGGGGTTTGCGACACTGCACTCCTTCGCACTATGGGCAGCATCGAACCCGGTCTTGATCCCTGCAGAATTAGCGGAGTCAAAACCTTTTGAACCAGTAGCAATCAACATGGTACGATCATACATGGCCGGAATTCGAGCGTGGCATTTTGCGCAAGGGTGGGCAGATCCATTGTCAGACAGTGAACACATACAGATAAATTTCTCACTGCAAGGTCTGCTTAATGCATTTGGACCATGGAAAAGACCAATGAGGCCACCGGTAACACTGTTGATGCTAAGAGCATTAGATCACATGTTGGACAAGCAGGACTCATTTGATGCATGTGTCTGGGCCATGGCGACAGCGGCATTCTGGGGCATGATGAGATTTGGAGAGGTATCGGTCAAAGCGCAGAGGGATTTCAATGGGGAGAAATATCTGAAGAGGCGCGATGCTGTATTCGGTCTCGATATGGATGGAGTCGGGTTTTTGAGGTTGGACCTGCCATCAGCGAAGACAGCGAAGCCAGGAGAGACACAGAATATTTTTCTCACTGGATCCGGGGACATCAGTGCAATTGGGGCACTACGCAACTTAGCTAGGGTGGTACCAGCCGGGCCAGAGGACCCAATGTTCTCATGGAGAAATCGAAGAGGTTCTATATGCCCTATGGTAAAGGACAAAGCGCTGGGGCGAATAAACAGTGTACTCGAAGCATGGGGATGGGGAACGACCTTCGGTCACTCATTTCGTATCGGAGGAGCATCATATTACCTAGCACAGAAGGTAGACCCCGAAATTGTCAGAATCACTGGTAGGTGGAAGTCACTGGCATATGAAACGTACATAAGGGCCTTTGAGCAAGTAGCATCACGACACATGGGAGCAGCAACCAATTTCCCAAACCGACAGACAATTGTTCAACCGTAGATGGTGGGGGATGCGCCTGGACCGCCGCAAGGTTTCACAGTCATGGGTGAGCGGCGGAATCTTCTGCGATTTATCCGAGCTAACGCTCGGACCCCCCCCAACCTACAGTTTCGTTCCTCGGTATTTGACTAGGCGGTGTCAGACGAGGCTGGAAGTCGGATTCAGGAGTTGATGCGTCGCATTCGGGTAGTAGTAGTATGTATGTATGTATGTATGTATCGGATTGAAGCCGATATAAATTCGTTTATCATGCAATTGGTTATCAGGAAGCGATTATAACGTGCTAAACCGTCCGTATAGGAACGCGAGCCATGTGAGGTGGTGGCGGACAGGAATGAAAAGGTGGACCGGAATCTGTAGGGATGCTGGAACTTGCTTGCCGCTCCGCTGGATGTCGATGCTAACTCGTTAGCATCTACACTGATCTCATGATCAACTGCAATCAGCTTGATGCAAGTGTACACATGGCGATGTAGATTTTCAATTCCTCGCCAAGTCACTACCATTGGCTTCGGGCTACCCTGAAACGAGCGTACGAGCTTACGGTTGACGATTCGGTGAACCAAGTGCAATTGGTAGAAAGCAGAGGCGGATGGAACTATGTTGACGAGCACTGATGCTATAACGAATCGAATTGTATCTATTGGAACAAAACATATCATCTATGTAACTATACGAAATACAATCAAATCCGGGAAGGAGTTATTTCGAAGTGGGACCTGAGTTGAGAAAGACAAGTAGCACCACATCGATTTATTTTAATGCACCATCATTCCTGAAGACACAGTCTGCTGTCCATTACGCACAGTAAAGATGGACAACAACAAAGACCCGCCGACGAGTCCACATGATGTAAACAATGCAGCCTATTAGGAGGAAATTTGGATATCCTTAGTGAAAATCCAAGCGACGAACAATGGTTCACATACCTGATAACCTTTCATGAGCGACGAGGGATCACTTGGATTTGATTGTTTTTGCAGAACATTCTCGTAGACGAGACTTGTGATAGCGAGCCCAAAACCTGAACCAATCTGAAACGCCGTATTAATCTGTGAAGGAATACATAGTTAGATCCCTCGAGTTGTGAATCTTTCATAAGAAACTGTCTATGTGCAACGCACCAATCCGCCCGCGAGAGACTTGGCGACTGGTGGCACGGCAGACACCAGCGCTATAGAGGCAACGTTGTAAGCAATAGAAATTCCGGTAACACAGATGATTGCCGTAGGAAACACGAGTCTAACAGGGAGAAAGCGGTTTGGTCAAGACAATATGGGAAAGTGTGTGTAGTTAGACTTACGGCCAAAAGAGATCCCCTGTCTTCACGAACGCAGCAGGCAAGGTTCCAACAGCAGATATGAAAAAACCCGCAATGAGCAATGGCTTCATCTCGAACCGTTCAACAGCCCGCCCAGTTGCAATGCTGACTACAAAACCCCATGCACCCATTGGCTTTAGTAGGAAAAAGAGGCTCAGCGCTCTGTAGAGGTGAATCAACTCAACAACGTACAATCATATACAACCCAGTGTTGAGAGGGGTCAAGAATAAGACTTCCTGGGCAATAAGCGAAAGATAGTACACCACGGAAGCCCACCTGTAGTTCACCTTCAACTTTACCAGTATTTAAGAAGAATATTTGAACTTACCAGCAATACAGAAGGAAGCCAGAGCACCAAATGCCTGCAAAGGAAGGAAGCTAAAACAAAGATACTTGAATGGCGTCACGATACGATGTATTGGTGGTTCTACCTTCCAAAGATATGTAGGCTAAAACTCTATCAGAGCCATGCATCGTATTTGTGCAACAGGAATAGAACACCATTCACGCACCATGATAGGATTCGGGACCTAGATAAAGTTGGCAAACTGTAAGCCAAGGTTTAATGGACATAGTTGTAGAACATACTTTGCGTTCAGCCCAAGTGAAGCCCAGCAAGACAAAGATTCTAACGCACAACTCGATGTCAAGAAGGTTTGAGACATGTAAGAAGATAAAGAACAAGACGTACGAGACAACCAGAGTGACAACAACAATAGGTTTGTTCCATCCTGAAACTTCGGACTGTGACAGGGCGAAGGTCATCAAAACAATTCCACTGGAAGGGAAAGTATGAGCTACGAGTCAGCAATACGATATGGACTGACCTAGTTCCAAGGCCGGCACCCAGCAAGTCCAACGTAGGCCTCCTCCCACCAATGCTTGGCTTTTCTTTGGGAAATGAAAACCATCCGGATACAGCAAGGACACCGATGATAGGTGCATCAATGTAGAAAATATATCGCCAACCAAGGGTTCCACTGAGTATACCTGTCGATGAATATTAGTTAGGTTTTTGACTAAAAGATAAAGGATCCACCGCCTAAGATTAAGCCGACAACAAATCCTACAGAACGGCGTGAGCGCGAATATGTCTGAATTGATTTGTTCATTCATGCTCACCAACAGCTCCGGCGGCTCCAAACATACTTAATGCTCTATGCTTCTCATTCCCAACAAAGAAATTTGAGAGGACGCCGATTGCACTAGGGACAGATGCTGCTGCTCCGAGGCCCTGTAAGGCGCGAAAAATGATGCATTGCACCCCTGTTTGAGACACTCCGCACGCGATTGAAGCAGCCATCATCCAAAGCATCCCTGCAGTGAACATCGCACGGCGTCCCAGACGGTCAGATAGAACTCCAGCAAGGAGGAGGAAACCACCAAAAGTAAGAGTATAGGCAGAAACTAGCCAAGATTGGGATCCTGCGGTACATGCGATATAAGGAATTGAAAATGTGCTGAAGATTATTTGGTCCGTACCGTCCTGAAGATTGAACTCTTCTGCAATATGAGGTACTGCAATGTTGATTGAAGTCTAAGAATGTTCATTTACACGCTAGATATCAAGTAACGATAGCTACACACCATCCAAATGTTGTCGACCAATTGAGCAAAGCATGCCGTTCCCTGAGAACATAAATTAGAACAGGAATGAATGAAGGAATGAACAGAATCGAAATGTACCAAAATTATCCCACCCCTCCAACTCGCTATTTTTCCCGTTGCACGATGATCCGGAACTTCTTCAACTTCAAAAGCCTCAATTTCCGTTGCCGGAGTTTGAGGTACAGTATCAAGTACTGACATTCCATCTCTTTTGTAGCTGTAGCTTGGTTCGGGAATGGCAATATCATACTCAGGTGCATTCCTCTCTTCGTTTATGATTTGAGTCGTCCTTGACATTCTCCGTGTCGCGGCTAAAGGATGATCAGGCTTCAAGAGCGAAGGCATGGTATAACTTGGATGGAGTCCAGAATCGTTTTCGGACGCAGGGAGGGGAGCTGTTACGGCTGCAAGATTGATGTTGGAAGTTAGAGATCCTTGACGAGGTTTCTGGAGTTCGGATGCAGCAATGCTTGAACCACGTCTGCCGCGGAGGAGATTACCTATGTTGGAGGTCACAGATCCTTGTCGAGATTTTTGGCGTTCAGACGCAGCAATGCTCGAGTCACGTCTGCCATGAAGGAAGCTACCTAAGCGTTCATGACTAGGACCAGAATCTGGGAACGCGGCGGGCACGACTAATTCATCCTCAGATCCATCGTCCACAGCAAATTCGTTATCAAGCTTGTAATCTTCCTTGTAGTCTGCAATGAAATTCTCGAGTGGTGACCTATGGTATTATTAGTATGAGCAATGAGAATGGGAGCAAAAGCTGTTCACATCTTGCGGAAAAGGGAAAGAGCAGTGTTTGAACATTTCAAATATTTTATAGGTTTTAGGTACGCAAACACGAGGACTGTTTTACCTCATCTTCGCTCGGAGTAAACTTCGTCCACAAAGGCGATTACGGTCCGTGAGATGGACAAATGGGCGACGCGAATTGCTCAGTATTCCTTCGGCTGGGGGGCGGGGCAATACACGGAAGATTTTCGTCAAGCTTGCAAGTTTGGAGGGAACTGCTACGCGCAAACGATTTCTGTCCAGCGATATCTTTTTCTTGTACTTCGGTTGCCGGTCCGACTAAATGTACCTCTGCAATAGCTCGACGTTAGGTTGTTCATTTGGAACAATATCCAAACGACTACCCAGCTAATTCTCTCGCCGACCAGTGCTGAGAAATCTTCTTTTGATTTCTTGAGTTGCTGCTATGTTGTGCGGGAATTTCGTTTCGGGGCGGTACTGATACGAATCAGCGTGACCGGGCACTGTAATTATCTTATCTTATCTGCGCCTCTTGTTTCTGTTCTTTGTTTCAATTTCTTTCTCCGTCTCCTACATAAGGCGAGCTATAATTTGTCGCAAGTACCAATCAAACCTTCTAGCTCAATTTCTGATCAGAATATACAACGAAATGGACAACATTTGTTCAAGTATCGAGGATCTACCTTACGATCTTGCTGGTGAAATTTTCAGCCATCTTCTATGTTCAGCCGACCTTCTCCATGTCGCTCAGGCATCCAAATCATTATATTCTATCGCGATCCGGCTTCTTTACCGTGATATTCGCTATGAGACTGTCCCCCAGCTTTTCTACAATCTGCCCTTCTGGCAACGCCCTCACAATATGGGTGAAGTCCCTCGGTCAGTTGTCATAGGAAGAGTGCTTGGTCAGTCCCTTTGCCAGGGATCTTACATCCAAAGGGCAATACTTCACATTCCTGGAGATGGATCACAATCCTCCGAGGAGAGATTTTCTGCCGCTTTCCCCCAGCTACGGAAGCTCTTGCTTTCGTTCTCCAAGCTACAAAAACTTACGTTCCAGCAAGCTCGACTCTCTCCGGAAATCCACAACTTCCTTGGCGAATTACCTGATACAATCCGCTCACTCTCTTTTGAGCGATGTTCATTCTTCTCCAAATCAGTTTTCCTAAGCAGGGTACCTCCTACCAACTTCACCATGCTCCCTATCACAGAACTGTCTCTTACAGGCGTTCATGCAGGCTGGGTTTCGCCGACCATCAGCAGCCCGACTACCATGTCAACTAACGTGCTAACGTTACCAGCCGATCTCACAGCTAGTCCACCCGATGAAAGTCCAGTCGTTCTCGATATGTATCATATCCTTGCTCGTTCCACTGGTATCAAGGCTTTATGTCTGGACTGGAATATCGCATGTGCAGGGCGGTTCTCCAGGTACCCTGGTCTTCTCAAACCTGTATTTCGCACTCTGGACCATCTTGAAGTCCGACTTGGGGTTCGGAATTACAAAACGTGGAATGCAGAGACCAATTCTTCAGAAAACAAAGTGTTCTTGATGAATTCATTTGCGAAACTTCTTGCTTCGTGCAATCATTTGACGGAGCTCGTTCTGTTTGGGTACATTCCCGGTCTTGGCGACAAGGAAACTACGAGGCCGATACTTCCTGCCCTAACGAGCTACACCGGCCCCGTCGACTTCTTAAAATCGTCTCTTCGCCGTTGCGACAAACTTCAAAAACTCATTTTCCCTGACACAGTCAAGGACATTGACGCGGTCATGTCAGAAGCCCTCCCGTTCAACGCGAAAGAGTCTGTCCGTCATCTTGAAATCGCCGTGGAAAAATGGGATATCGAGGTATTGTACGCCATTAGCATGGAGCTGCCCAGCTTGGAGGTGTTGAAAATCAAATACGATTCGGGCTTTCCTGAACAGGTTTGTTCGGTCTATCTTTATGTTTCCACCTTGACTGACCTTTCACACAGGACATGCTCATTAGTTTTGGTCCAGAATTCTTTTCCCGGATCTCTCGTCTCACCATCTTCCACTTGCATCGCCCGGAAATAGAATATGATGAACTTCGATACCTTGGGGTTTATTCCAACCTGTCGAGATTCGTCGATCCAGCTCCCAAGCCGCGTAAACACATGAAGCCGAAGCATAAGATTCCATACGCATCTCGTGCCCCCCGTCGTGATGGCTGGGCTACTACAATGACAAACATCGATACTGAATCGGACTCGCATTTCATGCGTCCTTCCTATGCCAGTGTTGTCGCTGGCACGGCTGACAGTGTGGCTAACATAACTCCAAATGCTAGTTCAATTAGTACTCATATAACTAGCGCAAACAATGGTACAGCTATCGGTTCAGCTGGAACAAGCCCGGTCCCGATCATCGGTGCAACCAATAATGCCACCAACTCGTTTGGAAGCATTACCGTAGCTAATACTGGTCTCAATATAATACCTCCTCCGTACCATTTCGCTACTTTCTCTCCACACAACTTTGTTCCACAGTTTCTTCCAGGACATCGTTGGAGGTGCACTTGTAGACATCGAACTCGTGCAATGCCAAAACCCTCCCCACCAGACCTCGGGCCTTGCGGTCTACCTGATGCCCATGAGTACATGGCTAGCTGGGAAAAGTTCGCACCTGGGCTTCGAGAGGTGCGTTTGGTAGACGCATTTGTGTGGCGAAGGGCTGGTGTTGGTGATGAGTGGTGTAGGAGGGATTTGAAAGAGCTGCCTGCTAAAGACGAGGAAGAGCAAGAGTCGGAGGATGATGGTTACTGTCGATGCAATCCTGCAAGGTTCATGGACGAAGAAGAGGAAGAATTGTTTGATTGAGCGCCTTCGACGGCGTCAGACGGTCAAGCAGGAGGGGTAAAGCAAATCACTTGAAATACTATGGACCACATCGAGAATATGAAATTCCGTTAATTTATTTCCGTACTAGTTAATTTCATTCCCCCCACCATATGCATTATTCGATTCTTGTATCAGAACTCGCTTTATTGAACGGAGAGCTTCATCATCGTTTGTTACAGTTCTTCATGAATAAAGTACACTCTGCAATTCTATCTCGCATGGTCCCAAAATAGAAAATCTGCTTCGTCTGAATGATTCGCTGCTTCCATATTGAACACAGCAATCTTGCCGCTATGCGCTGGTACGCGTCCCGGAAGTTTTGATGCAGGCTGAACCTAGAAACGTTTTTACACAATAGAAATGATAGGAAAAGGAATGTATTTACTAAGGAAGACGTGCCAACGACCAGGGCACAAATCGGCAGCATCAGCTAATTGAAGAATTTCATGCATCCTCTCCGGACGTTCCCCAAACCAAACGACATCAAGGCGCAACAATTGTTGACGTTTCGGGCAGTGAGGGAGATCCATGCGCTTGAGGACTGGTTGTACGTTTCCCTCAGCGACGATGGCTTCGGTTCCTCCCAATGCAGGGGAAATGGGATTGTCCTTGTTATTTTCACGGTAGTCATAATCGTGTGCAGTGCAGACAACGTCAAAGAGATTCCCATGCATCTCGATGATCTGACCGTCTGGTTCCTCGCCGGGTGTAGCAGCCTGTTTAGATAAATAAAGCTTCAAGACAGAGTCCATCAATGTTCTGAGTTACGTGCGTAAAATCTGTGGCGTTGGGAGCGACTGATCTACGAAAAGAAGGGAGACACATTTGGGGCCAAAATATGGTGACCTTGGTTGGGTCGTGCTAGATGAACTTTAGATTTGAATATCAGATATGATCTCAAAGACCAGATAGCTAGCGGATGACAGTGGGAAGACTTATTATTCTCAAAAAAATGTCAAACCCGCGACTGGTTTTTTTGCCAAGCGGAGAGAGTGGCTAGGACTTTGGCATCGTATTTGCGCCAGCGACCACCTTGACCTCGGAATGTGGCAATTTCTGTGTCCAGAGATAAAAAATTTAAATGATCAGAAGACGACTCCGCTTGGACCTGAGACGGCGGAGAGACCAGCTCCCGAGAGCACCAGAATGTTCTTGGGGGGACGTCAGAACTTTCCGAAAATCTTCAATATATCTGAAGAAGATGGCATAGGAAGTTTGAATTGGAAAATAAGCGCCGCAAATTTCCTCCCCAACTTTTCATTACATGACCGTCGATGAACAACGTCGTATTGACAGCGTTGATATACCTTTTAATCGCACATCTGTTCCAACCACTAGGAATGACTGACAGCGCTGAATATCTTTTGACATTCGGACCCGCTGCTAAAATATGACTTTACTTCGGTTGGAATGGGCAAAAAACACGAAAAACGAACGGTTCCGTTCGATTTTCCGAAGTATATTTCAACGTACTGTACTAGGTATTCATCTAATTGCACTATCAGAGATATCCTTTCTTACATGAATCATCCTACCATTACTTCTTCTAACTTGACTGCAAACAGGACTGGATTGGTCCTTATTCCTCCTAAAGAAATTACTGAGAGGTTGGATCAGTTCCGTCTTGTACATGACAAGGTATGCTCTTCTCTAGGCTGCCCCGCGCAATGCTCATAATTCTCAGTCAGCACTGCGTTGGACAGCGCACATTACCTTACACTTCTCTTTCAACGAAGTGCCTCGCTTTCCGGAAGCGGTCGCTACCATCGAACAAGGCTTCTCGCAAATCGAACCATTCTCTTTCAAACTTGATGGTGTCGGAAGCTTTATCCTTCCAGGATACGAGACCGTGCACCTTAGTGTCTCCGACGATACGAACATCCAGCGGATATGGTCTATCATTGCGAAAGCTTTGAATTAGACAGGCCGGCCTTTGACACTTCATCTGACTGTTGGCCAAGCAGCGCATAATAATTCAGAAGCTTTATCTTCTCTTCGCCGAAAAGCGCAAAAGCTTTTAGACTCTGTCAGGACATTTGAATAGCCCCTCCAGAGCGTTCTTTTTCTGAAGAAGGATGAAGATGACGGAGGGGCTATGAAACCATGCTACGAAATTTTTCTCGCCGGAGAATTGAAATCTCGTTACGTGTGCCCCTCGTGGTTCCAGACGGTTCAGCGTGATGATACTACTTGGAAATTTTGTGGTTCTCCCTCCGGAGTGATTCCTTCCAGCTTGTCAATTGCTACTTATAATATTCTCCACGATGACCACTTGCCTATTTACAAACGCTTACCCTCCATTGTCCCAACTATCCTTACATCTAACGTGGATATCACAGTCCTCCAGGAAACTACAGATGATTCTATACCAGCTATTCTCTCCGAATCGTCCATATACTCCCTCTTCCCATTCTCTCGTCGTCATCCCGATGTCGTCTTGGAGAATAAACGAAACATTCTCGTACTCTCCCGCTTTCCCCTTTCCTGGTCTAAGCTCGACATCGGCGGGAAACACAAGCCTGCGTTCGTTGCTTCCTTCCTCAACCCACCTGCATCAATGGAGCCTCCATTTGTGCTGGCAGCTACACATCTGACTGCAGGTCAGACTGGGTCATATTTGAAGCAGAAAACAGCAGAGATGGAAGCCTTGATTCATCATCTGTGTGATGCCTGTCCTGATGCGGACTGGGTGCTCGCTGGCGATATGAATTGACCTGAAAATGGTCGCGTCACTCCTGCTGACGACTTGTTCGAAGCCGCTGGTCTTGTCGTCCCTCACGGACCGACTTTTGATCCTTCAACTAATTCTCTTCCAGCTGCGACTATGTGGGAGAATTCTGACCCTCAGCGGTACGATAGGATATACGTGAAGAAAAATAGTGGATGGGATGTTAAGAGCACCCGACTTTTCGGGAACGGGGACGATCCTTCCAGTGATCATTATGGTTTGACAGTGATTTTGCGACGTCGTGTCACTTCCGCTAGAAAACCAGATGTGGTTTCGGAAGCTATCTCTCATCTCATAGCACCAGTCCTGCTTCCTACCGGCAGACTGTCAACTACGGAGCTAGCTGAACTTTCCATAGCGCAATCGTGGCTCCCATCCTCTGAACAAGAACAGAAAATGTCTGTTGTCGGTGAGACGTTGCGCTCACTGGTCTGTCCTTCAGTACACGACCTCCACTCCTCCACCACATCTACCAGCACTGTTCAAGTGAGGATCGAATGCGTTGGAAGCTATGCATTAGGTGTACATACATCCACCTCCGATGTCGACTGTCTAGCTGTTGGTAATGTTTCCTCGTCTACCTTCTGGGATTTAGCCAAAAGTCGCATCAGACAGAATGAAAATGCGAAGAGGAGAGGTTGCGGAGTAGATGTCAGGCTAAGGGGGTTCGTAAAAGATGCTATCGTGCAGATGATGGATCTTGATGTTGGAGGAGTCAAGGTTGATATGCAGTATTGTCCTGCGAGAAATCTAGTGGGAGAAGAGTATGCTTTTTTCAAAATCTTATCCAAGCGAAGAAACTGATTGTGATCGTTGTTGGGCGTAGATGGAAGAATATTCGGTCTCTTCCTTCTGACTCACCATTGTTTTTCCTTCCTGTTTCCAGTCTGATCACACTCAATGCCTATAGAGACGTTCTCACCTTACTTAAAGTCCGTCAACCTCCTTCCCTCCTTTCTGCACTCCACACCGCCCATCGCGCTATCAAACTCTTTCTCGTCTCTCGAGGTCTATTCGGTGCACGATTTGGTTTCCTTGGGGGCTTTCATCTCACACTTCTCCTCACTCGTGTCACTCTCACTTGAGCTTCATGCCGCGGTACTGAAGAATTGGAGCCGCATCATCTAATGCGCCAGTTCTTTTCCACATACGGTAATTGGAACTGGGAACGGGATATAGTGTAGCCTATACCTTCGCGAGAAGCTGGACTGCGATCTGCTAGTGGGTCAAAGGAATACCGTCGGACACCAAGAGAATCAATGGTCGTCCTTTCCATCGAGCGCCCGTTGTCCAACCTAACGTTCCACGCGAGTCGTAATTCGGTGGAAGTGATGCGGAGGGCGTTCGAAGAGATGAATAGGATGTTAGAAGAGGGTCGGAGCTGGTCTCAAGTGTGTGGACTACAAGATGGGAGTGAAGTGCCGTTTTAGCTCTTCCTGAGGCAGCATAAGCTGTTCATAAAGCTGGATATCCATCATTGGGGTGGAAGTAACTAAAAAAGGCGAGGAGTCATTGGATGGTTGGAGAGTCGGATCGTCAGTGTAAGTTTTGGCATAAAGTTTTGGCCCATGCCTAGTTTTCATGGTTTTTTTTTTTCGTCCAGCTTTTGGTACAGTTATACACTACGGTTTCTAATGTCAATGTTCACCTTTGGCCAGTGCGCTTTGCTGACCCCAGATCGACGGATGTAGCTGATGATGTCTCTAATCTCAATGGGTTCTATCCGTTCTATCTTTCTCCCTTTTCCTCCACGATTCCCTCCCAATCACCCCTTTCGCGAGAAACTGAGCTTGCAGCTCTTACTCAATGTATTCGCTCTTTCGAAATCGAATTGAAAAGTAATCACAACTTTTACGATGCTCAAAGTACGTTCATTTCATTAGGTATCGCGAAGCAGAAAATCTTGGACAAGGACATCGGTCTGGCGAATATCATTTCGGATTCGTTTACTTGGTCGAATATTGATCCTGCAGACAGGGACGAGGAGGTAATGACTGACGAACTTGATATGCATGGTCCTGAATCGGGACTACCGACTACTCGTAACTGCGACCAACCAATGATGTCTGCTTCGCGGCGCAAATCGATAGCAGCCTCAAAAGCGAACAAGGCTATGACCCATACTCCAGCTCCCGGGAAACTACGAACGAGTGCAGACATCATGAATAGGCTATTGTGGGATCCCGTCTTGGGGAAGAAGGAGTAAATCATTGGGTACGAGGACAGGTTCTTAGGTATCAAAGAAACAATGTTGAGAGATTGGGTGATGAAGGAAGTAGAGCATGAGTCGTTTGTACGTATCTTTCTTTCCCTTCAGACTTATCATTATATCGACTTAATGAATCTGCAACCCTTAGATTCCTCAGCATCGAATCATATATGTCAAGCAAGTAGATGACGGAGAAATTATCTGGGGACAGGAGGAAAAAGATCGATTTGGTATTTGGCAGCGGGTTGGGATCGGGTTGAGTAAGGTGTTTCGGAGGCGGGTTAAGTTTTGTCGCGGTTGGTACGGTTCAGGTAAATTCAACTCGGAACACAAAGAAATTTATTTTCGGGAGACGTTTCTGTGATTCTGTGATACAAGTCGCAGTTACAATTTCTACGTGGAAACACAACAAATCTAATTTTCGGAAGACGAATGCGATATTGTTATACACAATGATACACTTTTCTTCTTTTTGTTCATCTTGATAACTACTAAAACATTGAATACGTTGCATTCTAAAGGGTATGACAAGTATTTTAATGTGAGACGGCAGCAGCCTGAGCCAAAGCCTTGATCTTGACGATGATGGCCTGGGGGTCGAGGTTCTGGTGCGGGATTTGTTCCCAGAGGCCACCGCACCCTGTGAGCGAGAATCAAGTATGAGAATAATACCAATAGATCAAGTCTCGACAAAACACACCTTCTTTGGTAACTCCCATATATCCAAACTTGGGCGTGAGCTGACGTTCAAGAAGCCATGTACCAAATCTTGAGCCGAGCTATGTTGTGGGATAATTGAGAAACTATACATTGAAGACCATAGAACATAACGCACTCCGGTCTTTTGGTTAAACGACTCAACGATGAGGACGAACGGACTTTGACCGATTTTCATGGTCATCTGAATAAATCCTTATGAGTCTAATAGTATTTTCTCGAAAGTAGAAGACGAACCTGCTCATCAACAATGTTTAAAGTCGGCTTGTTGATCAAGCCCACATCCAATCCTTGCTGTCGGCAGCGGATGACAGCATCGTATGACCTGTGAAGCATGTCTCCAAACGAGACGACGTACCCAGCCTTTCCGTCGACTATAATCTCGTCCTTGCCGGGAACGAACTTGTAGTCATCGCCGAAAAATTTGGTTTGACTGTCAGGTTTAAGGATGTAGGGGACCTTAGACCGAGTGGAGAATAAGAATCGCAGGCCACGCTCAAAGAACACTCGCTCAATGACGGCCGTCATCTGGAGGGCATCCGCGGGGAAGTAAAGGAAGGACTCGACGTCGGAAAGACCATTGTCCGCAAACATGTTGTTGATACCGAAATGGCAAGTGTTATCAGCCATCTCGTCAACTATAAGAATCCAGATGTTCGGGTTAAGGTGCTGCAATTTTATAGCAGAGAATAATGAAACATACCACCAGCATGCGAAAAGTGACACAAAACATTACAGTTGTTCAACCGTGCCATGGTGATCTCAGAAACCAACATTTCTAGAAACGCGGAGAAGGTTGAGAATACACCGAACTTGTCAGCATCAAATCCGAAACCAGCAGCGGCGGAGAAATTTCCGCGTTCCATGATGCCCGATGGAATGAACACTTCAGGATGTTTTTGGTGGATGACCTTAAGGCCAGTTGAACCCTCCAAGTCACCTATACAGATTCAGTCAACATCCGCCTGCAACACTTTAACTATCCATACTGTCAATAACCATGACCTTCTTGGCAGCTTCCTCTTTGCTAAGTCTATCCAGAACACCGTTGACAGCTTCACCAAACACGACGCGGTTCGCACCAACTTCCTTGGTCGAGCCAACGTAGAGGTAAGGCTGAGGAACTGGTTTAATGTTGAGTAAGATGTCTCCAAAGTTCGGATATCCTCGGCCTTCAAGGTATTTAATAGCGGCCTTAACAGGAATAACATCATGACCGTGGGGGCTGCCTTCAATTTCTGCGATACCGGGAGCCATCTTCCGTTTAGATATTACAGCAGCAGGACCCTGATGGCTAACGATTGAAGCAATGGCGCCCCAGAGAGCATCGATGTCTTCACCATCGGCGGTAACGACTTTGAGACCATGCCCCTCGAGGGTTTTAACCACCTGGTAGCCCTTGAGGTATTCCGATGGGTGTCCAGCAATCGTGACATCGTTATCATCGATAAAGAGTTTTACGTTGAGATTTTGAGCAACAGCAAGACGCGCGGCTTCGGCGTCGTTACCTTCTTGCTGCGAACCATCAGATCCCAGACAGAAGACTGTTTTGTCACGGTGGGCCATAGCAACGCCATTGACAAGGGGCCTTGGAAAATATCAAAATTAAACATCGGGAAGCCTGAGAGATTGACAATGAGACGTACCACATGTGACCAAGACGTCCAGAGGAGAACTTGACACCCGGTGTAAGACCTAATTCTGGATGACCGGGAAGTTTAGAATTGGCTTCACGATAGTGAAGCAGGTGCTCTGCAGGAAGAGATCCCTCAAGGGCAGCGAGCAGGTATTGGGTCGCAACACGGTGACCTATATTTTAGAATCAGATAACTGTTATAAGACGCGTCGAGTAAGCTAAACTTGCCAGCCTCATCAAAGAGGATATTATTGTATCTATCGGGGGCACCCTCAATCAAAGAGAGGAGTATACAAACTTCTGGTACAGTGTCATAAGCGCCGCCTGTATGTGATGTTGCAACAATAAGAAACTTTGGTTGAATATTGTTTCACGGTCAGAAAACGTACCAGTGTGACCACTGACTCCTCGGGCAGCACCGGTAGCAGTAAAGAGAACGATAGCATCTCTTAAGAGTTGTATGTTAGCTTTCAACGTTGCCCTCTGCTCATCGGTCAATTGAGGTTTGCTCGGGTCGAGGGAAAGTCTGGAAGAGAGGGATATGCACGAATGAGATAATATCTGCAAGTCAAATGTACCGGACTTGGAACAAACTTTTTATACTGCTTGAGGTCGATAGGGAAATCGGACTGTGTACCAGACATGATTGGGGATGAGTGAAGGTGGTTAAGGGTGCAAACTTATTAAGCAGGAGTTGGAGCAACGTACCGGGAAGATCCCGGACCGTTATCTGATATTCGCGACGCGACCTTTCGAACGTTTCTGTGATTAAATCTTCTTTTCCTTTGTTGAATGAGAGACCGTGCTCCCCGGACGCACATAACTCTTGCTAGATACTCTCATAAGTGACCGGCCCTTTGATACACGGTGGCTTGCACCCACGGCCGCGGGTTACGAATAGCTATGAGGAACGAATTCATAATTCTTGTTCCTTATTATTATTATTTTTGCGTCGTCAACGATACTGGTTCTTTTCAGTGATTAATCCGGGTAAAGTTATAACACCCTCATTCTAGACCGGTTCCCTGTTGTTATTGTCCCATATGGGTGAACGTAGTTGCTCTGTGCGGAGCTCTTTCTTCGTGCTCTCGTTTGTTATATTTTGCGGACCAAGTGACTCCACACACCCAGCATCCCGGAGGTGCTTGGTTCTAGGTCCAGAAGCCTCTTTGAAGTACTGTAGTAAGTGATAATAATAGCTACAGTCTTTGTTGAAATTAGATTAGCACTTAAGCAGTGTTGGCAAGGTTGGGTGACAGTCAGGTAAGGTCAAAACATGACCCAACTTGCGACCACGGTGACCCAAAAGTGAGTGACCCGACCTTGACCTAGGTCACTGTTCCGGTGGGCCGGCTATGTCTAATAGATTTGAGACATGCTCATGAGTTTGATTTTTTCGAGTATCAAAATTCAGTCACCGGCTTTTGTGATTTCTTTTCAGTTACCAGGTTTTGTACTGTTGCCGGTCCAGTGCTCAATGGCAGCTATCAAAGTCAAGGTCAGGTCAGATTTTCATGGTCATGACCATTGGGTGACATGTCACCAAAAGTTGACCTTGACTTGTTGACCTGACTGTCAGTGACTCACTAGCTATCTCAAAAGACAACCAGGCATCACACAATAGTCAATGAGCAAGAGGACGAAAAAGATAAGGAGGATGGAATAAAACCCAATACTAGTCTAGCTACCAAGGAGAATAGACAAGAATAGAGCTAAGGAATATAACTATAAAGTATCCTATCTTATATATGTATAGTAAATGAAACTATGAGAACTCTCTCATACCATAACAATGAGGATATACAATATGAGTTGCTCATATCCATAAGTAAAGCTGTAGGTATACAATGAGTAAACAATAAGGCAATATAAAGGAAATGTGGATGCAAGTCAATAATGACAATGACCTGTCAATGGACTGACAGGCACAAGAGAGTCACATCTAAATGAAACAACAATGTGAGAACAATAAGGTTGCTGTCAAGATCATGCAACTCCAGAATCACAGAATAATTGTGATATAATTGCGGAATTGGGTGGGAATGTGAGGGAATAATTCCCTTGCAAAGGGAGGAACAATTTGCAGAGTTTAGGAGAAGTAATTGGACATTGACACTACTATTGGTAGTGCCCTCAACATGTTGATGGTCCAATGGTAAGGGGGTAGTAGCAGCATTAGTTCATGAAGGTTGCTTTGCAGAATGTCAGAGCAGTGTTGAGAATGTATCACAGAGAGTAAACATCTGTAATACAAAGAGAGGCAGATCTAAGTTGATATTAAAACTACAAAACTACCTATTCAATACCATAGCTTTATACTATGCACTATATAAGCATCACAAAGTGATACTAACTCCAAATAGACTAGCTTGTAGAGTAAAGAACAAAGGAAGGATATAAAAAGAATAGTAACTCATTAGATAACAATGAGGAAAGATAACAAAGGAGTCCTTAACCTAGGAACTCTTTGCAAAGGAGGGGATTGTATCACAGAATCACAGAATAACTTGATTCACATACATATAACAATATCAACCTTGTGTTATAATGGTGCAATGAGGGATCATTGAATTAGTATTGCAGGGTTAATCATAGGAGGTGAATATGTGAAGGAGAATACTTCATGAAGTTAATGATCCAATTAGATAGTCAGACTTCAACTTCACTATTAATGGAGTCCTTGAAATGTTGCATGTCTGAGAGAGAAGAAGTAAAATGTGTTCCATTTGCAATGACCTTCACAGAACATACTGACAAGAGGGGAGATTTTAAAACAATGATATAGATAGTAGATGATTAATTAGTATCACTATTGAAGTGCTATCAAGGTTGATATTTAAACTGAGAAGCTACCTGTTCAATACTGTAGCTTTATACTGCAGGATAAGTCAGGATTGCAAAGTGATACTAGACCTAAATGGTTTAACTCATCATAGGAGAACAAAGGAAAGGATATAAAAGGGATAGTACTCATCCAATAAGGATGAGGAAAGATAAGGAAGGAATGCATCATGTCAGAAATTAAAGAAATATGTAGTGATAGAGGGATGTAAGTGAGATATCTAAGATATGGAAACAATCATGAAGCTTTGTAAGGACTTAACTTCACACAGATATAACACCTTGATAGCACTTCAATAGTGATACCAATTAATCATCAACTATCTGTATTATCATTTTAACCTTTCCTATTGTCAGTACATTCCACAAAGGTCATTGCAAATGGAACACAAGTTTGCTTCTACTCTTTTGGACATGTGACATGTCAAGGACTCCATTAATAGTGGAGTCAAGGTCTTACTAACTCTTTCGATCATTTTCTTCATGAAGTATTCTCCTTCATGTATTCACCTCCCATGATAACCTTGCAACACCAATTCCACAATCCCTATGTGCATGATCATAATAAAAGGTGAATACATGAAGAAGAATAATTCATGAAGGAAATGATGCAAAGAGTTAGTAGGACCTTGAATCCACTATTAATGGAGTCCTTGACATGTTGCATGTCCAAAAGGGGAGAAGTAAATTCATGTTTTGTTCACAATGTCCTTCACAGAATGTACTGACAATAGGGAAAGTTAAAATGATAATACTGTGTTATGATCATGCACTGAGGGATTGTCAGAAAAGGGTCAAGGGGTTAATCACAGGAAAAGGGCAAAGGAGACTACTTTGCAGGGGTTAATGATCCAAAGATGTTAGTCAGACCTTGACTCCACTATTAGTAGAGTCTTTGACACTTCATGTGTCCAATAGAGAAGAAAGTTAAATGTGTTCTATTCATGATGACCTTCATAGAATGTACTGACAAGAGGGATGTTAAAACAATGATATGGATAGATGATTAATTTAGTATCACTATCAAAGTACTATCAAAGTTGATATTTTAACTAAGGAACTACCTATTCAATACTGTAGCTTTATACTATAGGTAAGTCAGGATCTGTTATATCTATGCAAGCTAAGTTGTTACGAGGCATCACAATCCATTCCGTGACTTAGATATGTCACTTATATCCTGTTACCACTGTGCAATTACTTTGCCAAGGATTTCTGATGCGAAGCACTTACTTGTTATCAGTTCTCACCCTTATCAGATTCACACTATTCCTTTTATATCCTTTCCTTTGTTCTTTACTTATGAGCTAACCAATTTGGGCATGGCATCGCTTCGCGATCCTGACTTACCTTTAGTATAAAGCTATGGTATTGAATAGGTAGTTCCTTAGTTTAAATATCAACCTTGATAGCACTTCGATAGTGATACCAATTAATCATCTATCCATATCATTGTTTTAACATTCCTACTGTCAGTACATTCTGTGAAGGTCATCACGAATGGAACACATTTACTTTCTTCTATATCAGACACATGAAGTGTCAAGGACTCTACTAATAGTGGAGTCAAGGTCCAACTACCTAGTCCAGGATCATTTTACCTGGCAAAGTAATTCTCTTCACTATTTCCTGTGATTAATCTCGTGACCCATTTCCAATGATCCATTAGTGCATGATCATAACAGGATCATGAAGTGATACTAAGCCCAAATGGGTTAGCTCATAAGTAAAGAACAAAGGGAAGGATAAAAAAGGGATAGTACAAATCTGATAAGGATGAACAAAGATAATGAAGGAATACTTTGCATCGGAAAATCTTTGCAAAGTAAATGCATAGTGATATAGGGTATATGTAATATACCTAAGGTGCAGAAAGGATCAAAAAGCTTCATAAGGACTTAGCTTCACACAGATATAACATACCAATAGTTGATAATTAATTGGTATCGTTATTGAAGTGCTATCAAGGTTGATATTTAAACTGAAGAACTACCTATTTGATACTGTAGCTTTATACTGTAGGATATGTCAGGATTGTGAAGCAATACTAGGCCAGAATGGGTTAGCTTATCAGAGAAGAACTGTTATATCTATGCAAGCTAAGTCTTTACGAAGCTTCACGAACTATTCCGCTACTTAGATATTACTTATATCCTTTTACTATTACGCAATTACTTCACAAAGGAATTCCGACGCGAAGCAATTATTCTTTATCTCTTATCATTCTTATCGGATTTACACTATCTCTTTTATATCCCTTCCTTTGTTCTTTATTTACGAGCTAACCCATTCGGGCATGGCATTGCTTCGCGATCCTGACTTACCTTTAGTATAAAGCTATGGTATCAAATAGGTAGTTCCTTAGTTTAAATATCAACCCTGATAGCACTTTGATAGTGATACCAATTAATCATCTATCTGTATCATCATTTTAACATCCTCGTTGTCAGTACATTCCGCGATGCTCATCGCAAATGGAAAACATTTATCTTTCCTCTCTTACGGATATGCGAAGTGTCAAGGACTCTACTAATAGTGGAGTCAAGGTCTGACTACATTGTCTAGAATCATATTACCTCGCGAAGTAAAATACTTCATATCTTCTCGCGATCATCCCGCGATCATTCCCGATGATCCCTTTGTGCACGATCATAACAGTATATTTAAACTGACACTTGGCACATTCGTCCTCATTACCCTTCACATTCCACTCAACAATGGTCTATACAAGGAGCAGAAGAAACCGTACCAACACTGGAGGGTCTGATGAGTCGGTAAGAGAGGAACTGGAAACGGTCAATCCTTTTGCATTGAACGCGACAGGCTTTGCGCCATTCATGGAATCAATATCAGGAGCTGGACACTCTCGACGTCGATCTAACATCTTCGGTCCAGCCCCAGGACAACCTGCCAGTGTGCGGGTTTCTAGTCATCATGCCCTTGGTCAACCAGACCACTCCGAATTCAAGTACCAGGTACTCTACACAGAAAATGGTGATCCTGTTACTGTATGAACACTGCGAAGAAATCACACGGAGATACCAACAACCGAGATAGAAATCCCACCATCTCCTACCACATTTACCCTTGCTGACAGAATGCATCAGCAGCTAGCAAACACTCCCGGCCCTTTGCGAGGTCGGATACCAGTTACCACAGTGGAGATTCTGGAGAACATTGAAGAAGCGGAGATCGACAAAGAGGTAGGTCCTGACAAGTCAGGAAATCCCGGAGAACCAGGGGGATCTGATCCTGATAGTCCTGGGGGTCCCGGAGCACCTTGAGGTTCTCGCATTCCTAGTCATTCTAGGAGTCCAGTGGAACAGGTAGGTAGTGTCCATCTGGACCCTACTGAACAACACATCTTAGATGTGTCTCACACATTTAAGGGTTCGCTTGATACCCTCAGAACAGTCCTCACGGGCATGAACGCTAGCAGCCCCGCAGAATCCGGAAGATCAAAGGTCAAGGATCCTGAAGTGTTCGACAGATCTGACTCACAGAAACTGAAAGGTTTCTTAGTTTCCTTATCTTTGGTATTCATTGATCATCCCTTGTATTTTACTGATCAAAAGAAGATCAATTATACTCTGTCCTACCTCAGTGGTTCCATGAAGGAATGGTTCGAACCAGATATTCTGGATCCGAACCTCTCTGTGATGCCAGCATGGACGAGTTCCTTCACGGCATTGGTGAAGGAATTACAGGATAATTTCGGTATGTACGATGTGCAGGGGGAAGCCAAAGATAAGATCGGCATGTTAAGGATGAAGGAATCCGACAACGTACGGAAGTATAATATCCGTTTTAATACCCTCGCGGCGTCTACTAACTGGGACTTGCATGTCCTTAAGTGGGCTTATCAACGCGGCTTGGCAAGCCATATCAAAGATGAGATGGCTTGTCTTCCAGAACCAAAGACACTCGCGGAATACTGTTACAAGGTACTTTGCATAGATAATAAGTACTGGAGACAAGAAGAAGAGCGGAAAAGAGAAGCCGCTAGATCAACAGGTGCTTCCTCGGGAGGGAAAGCACTGAATATGTTGAAGAAGAACACACCAGGTTCTTCACAAACTCCTACAACCACCACCACCACAACCTTGACCTCGATGAATAACTTGGGGAAGAAAGGTAAGCCCAGTGGAGGTGGAAATTCCTCGTCATTGACAAGTTCTGCAGTAACTCAACCTGCATATGTGAGCAACCTCGGCTCAGACGGAAAGCTCCTGGCAAAGGAGTCAGAACGTCAAAAGAAGTTGGGGTTATGCGGATTTTGTGGGGGAAGTCATAAGTTCGACGACTGCGAGAAACGAAAGGCTCATGAAGCTTGTGGACGTGCCATGGAAACACAGGAAGTAGTGGCAAGTACCTCTTCAGTATCGGAAAAATAGTCCGCAACTCCTGTACCCCAGTACAAAGCGGGAGTTGCATTGACCAGTTTCGTACTACCGGGGAAGTTAAATTAAATGCATCCAATCTTTCTTATGATGAACAATCATTTACTATACCTCTTACAATAGATTTTTCACTTCGCGGTGTTTCCGCAAAGCTTTCCTTTGTCTCCTTACTTGATTCCGGTTCTACTGAGTGTTTTATTGATTCTTGTTTTGTGTATAAACATTCTCTGCCTACTTCTTCTATTTCTCCAATCAATCTCCGACTTTTTGATGGTTCTTTATCTCCGAAACCAATTTCCGAGACTATGTCTCTTAATGTTTGGTTTCCCTCTGGCGAGCTACTACTACTGACATTTTATGTCACTTTACTAGATTCCTCTTGCAAAGCAGTATTAGGTTACAGTTTCTTGACCCGCTACAATCCGTTGATTGACTGGGCATCGAGAAACATTACATTTCATTCCACCAAGCAAGTTGAGTCTCCTTCGACGTCCTCACTTCCGCGAACACTCGTTCCAGAAGAAACTGTCCCTTCGGGTGGTCAGTCTACCATTGGTTCCAAAGAGGTTCCTTCGCGACCCTCTTCACAAACTTGTTCTCGCCATTCACCTCGTCCTTTATCGGACTCTTTTCCCTATGAACCCATCTATTCCTACCCTTCGGTGGTGTTATATCTATGCAAGCTAAGTCTTTACGAAGCTTCGCGAACTATTCCGCTACTTAGATATTACTTATATCCTTTTACTACTATGCAATTACTTCGTGAAGGATTTCCGATGCGAAGCAATTATTCGTTATCTCTTTTCATCCTTATCGGATTTACACTATCCCTTTTATATCCTTTCCTTTGTTCTTTACTTACGAGCTAACCCATTCGGGCATGGCATTGCTTCGCGATCCTGACTTACCTTTAGTATAAAGCTATGGTATCAAATAGGTAGTTTCTCAGTTTAAATATCAACCTTGATAGCACTTCGATAGTGATACCAATTAATCCTCTCTATCTGTATCATCGTTTTAACCATCCTTGCTGTCAGTACGTTCCGCGATAGTCATCGCGAATGGAACACGTTTAACTTTCTTCTCTTGTGGACACGCGAAGTGTCGAGGACTCTACTAATAGTGGAGTCAAGGTCCGACTACATTGTCTAGGATCGTATTACCTCGCGAAGTCTTTCACTTCGTATTTTCCCGCGATCATCCCGCGATCAATCCCGACGATCCCTTTGTGCACGACCATAACAGTATATTTAAACTGACACTCGGCACATTCGTCCTCATTACCCTTCCCATTCTACTCAACAATTTCCCTTCCTTTAACAATGGTCTATACAAGGAGCAGACAAAACCGTACCAACACTGGAGGGTCCGACGAGTTGGTAAGAGAGGAACCGGAAATGGTTAATCCTTTTGCATCGAACGCGACAGGCTTCGCGCCCTTCGCGGAATCAATCTCAGGAGCAGGACACTCTCGATGTCGATCTAACGTCTTCGGTCCAGCCCCAGGACAGCCTGCTAGTGCGTGGGTTTCCAGTCATCATGCCCTTGGTCAACCTGACCATTCCGAATTCGAGTACCAAGTACTCTACACAGAAAACAGTGACCCCGTTACTGTATGAATGCCGTGAAGAAATCACATGGCGATACCAACAACAGAGATGGAAATCCCACCATCTCCTACTACATTTACCCTTACTGACAGAATGCGTCAGCAGCTAGCAAACACTCCCGGCCCTTTGCGAGGTTGGATACCAGTTACCACGATGGAAATTCCAGAGAACATCGAGGAAGCAGAAATCAACGAAGAGGTAGGTCCTGACAAGTCAGGAAATCCCAGAGACCCAGGGGGATCTGATCCCAATAGCCCTGGAGGTCCCGGGGCACCTCGAGGTTCCCGCATTCCTAGTCGTTCTAGGAGTCCAGTGGAATGGGTAGGTAGTGTCCATCTGGACCCTACTGAACAACGCATCTTAGATGTGTTTCACGCATTTAAGGGTTCGCTCAATACCCTCGGAACAGTCCTCGCGGGCATGAATGCTAGCAGCCCCGTGGAATCCGGAAGATCAAAAGTCAAGGATCCTGAAGTATTCAATGGATCTGACTCATGGAAACTGAAAGGTTTCCTCGTTTCCTTATCTTTGGTGTTTATTGATTGTCCCTCGTATTTTACTGATCAAAAGAAGATGAACTATACATTGTCGTACCTCAGTGGTTCCGCGAAGGAATGGTTCGAACCAGATATCCTGGATCCGAACCTCTCCGCGATGCCGGCGTGGACGAGTTCCTTTGCGGCATTGGTGAAGGAACTTCAGGACAATTTCGGTATGTAAAATGCACAGGGGGAAGCCGAAGATAAGATTGGCATGTTAAGGATGAAAGAATCTGATAACGTATGGAAGTATAACATCCATTTTAATACCCTCGCGGCGTCTACTAACTGGGACTTGCATGCCCTTAAGTGGGCTTATCAATGTGGCTTGGCAAGCCATATCAAAGATGAGATGGCTTGTCTTCCGGAACCAAAGACGCTCGTGGAATACCGTTATGAGGTACTTCGCGTAGATAACAGGTACTGGAGATGAGAAGAAGAGTGGAAAAGAGATGCTGCTAGATCGACAGGTGCTTCCTCGGGAGGGAAAGCATCGAACACGTCGAAGAAGAACACGCCAGGTTCTTCACAAACTCCTACAACCACCACCACCATGACCTCAACCTTGACAAATAACTCGAGGAAGAAAGGTAAGTTGAGTGGAGGTGGAAATGCCTCGTCATCGACGAGTTCTGCGGGGGCTAAACCTGCATATGCGAGCAACCTCGGCTCTGACGGAAAGCTCCTCGTGAAGGAGTCAGAACATTGAAAGAAGTTGGGGCTGTGCGGATTTTGCAGGGGAAGTCATAAGTTCGACGACTGCGAGAAACAAAAGGCTCGTGAAACTCGTGGACATGCCGTGGAAATACAGGAAGGAGCGGCAAGTACCTCTTCAGTATCGGAAAAATAGTCCGCAACTCCTGTACCCCAGTACAAAGCGGGAGTTGCGTTGACCAGGTTCGTACTACCGGGGAAGTTAAATTAAATGCATCCACTCTTTCTTATGATGAACAATCTTTTACAATACCTCTTACTATAGATTTTTCACTTCGCGACGTCTCCGCAAAGCTTTCTTTTGTCTCTTTACTCAATTCCGGTTCTACTGATTGTTTTATTGATTCTCAATTTGTATATAAACATTCTCTTCCTACTTCTTCGATTTCTCCAATCAATCTCCGACTCTTTGATGGTTCTTGTTCTCCGAAACCAATTTCCGAGACTATGTCTCTTAATGTTTGGTTTCCCTCTGGCAAGCTACTACTACTGACATTTTATGTCACTTTACTAGATTCCTCTTGCGAGGCAGTTTTAGGTTACAGTTTCTTGACCCGCTACAATCCGTTGATTGACTGGGCATCGAGAAACATTACATTCCACTCCACCAAGCAAGTTGAGTTTCCCTCGATGTCCTCACTTCTGCGAACACTCGTTCTGGAAGAAACTGTCCCCTCACGGGGTCAGCCTACCATTAGTTCTGAAGAGGTTCCTTCGTGATCCTCACCATTCACCTCGTCCCTTATCGGACTCTTTCCCCTATGAACCCATCTATTCCTATCCTTCGGTGGCTCAATTGGCCGCTTCGTGACTTGAAAACCCAGAGATCAACATTGCTCTTGTCAACATGGAACTCTTCAACCGTGCTTGCAAGAATGCCAAGTGTGAACCTTTAATCTTACGAGCAGTTCACAGCAAAGTCACAGTGCGAGCTGCTTTGACAACTTCGGCAAACAACAGCAATCCTTCCTCGTTACCGAAGCATTACGCGGACTTCGCGGATGTCTTCGACGAAGTCGAATCTGAAGTGCTGCCTGAGCATCAACCATATGACCTTAAGATTGAATTGGAGGAAGGCGCCGAACCACCTATCGGTCACCTTTACCCTCTTTCTGCCAAAGAATTAGAGGCTCTACGCGATTTCATCAATAAGCACCTCAAATCCGGTGCTATTCAACCTTCGTCCTCTCCTCATGGAGCTCTGGTATTATTCATACCGAAAAAGGATGGAAAACTTCGACTTTGCGTAGATTTTCGTGGTCTTAACAACATCACGAAGAAGGATCGATATCCTTTACCTCTTATTTCTGATTTACTAGATGCTCCGAAAAAAGCTAAGACGTATCATTTAGTTCGAATCGCAGAAGGCGACAAATGGAAAATGACATTCAGAACCCGTTGGGGTTCTTATGAATGGAAGGTTATGCCATTCGGACTCACTAATGCTCCGGCAGCTTTCCAAAGGTTCGTGAACGACATATTCGCTGATCTTTTAGATGTTTATGTTATTGTCTACCTCGACGACATACTTATTTACTCCGACGACGAGACATTACATCGCGAACACGTTCGCGAGGTTCTCTGTTGACTTCGTAAACATCGACTCTACGCAAATATCGCGAAATGCAAATGGGAGATCGATATGGTAGAGTATCTTGGGTATATTCTTTCTCCGGAGGGCTTAACGATGTCGAAAGACAAAGTAAAAGCTATCATTGACTGGCCGGTACCTCGGAAAGTCAAAGATGTCCAGTCCTTTCTCGGATTTGCTAATTTCTATCAACATTTTATTTATAATTATAGCGATATCGTAGTTCCGATGATGCAACTTACGTGAAAGGATACACCTGTCAGCGACTCGCTAGCTCTCACAAGAGACAACCAGGCGTCACACGATAGATGATGAGCAAGAGGACGAAAAAGTAAAAGAGGATGGATAAAACAACCCAACTACAAGTCTAGCTACCGAGGAGAATAGATGAGAATAGAGCTAAGGAATATAACTACAAAATACTAAGTCTTATATACTAATGGGATATGAAGCCGTGAGAGACATCTCGCGCCGTAACCGTGAGGATCTACAATAAGAGTTGCTCGTATCCATAAGTAAAGCTGTAGGTATTAGGTGAGTAAACAATAAGGCAATATGAAAAGAAGCATGGATGCGGAACAATAATGACGTCGTCCTGTCAATGAGCTGACAGGCACGAGAGAGTTGCACCTAAGTGAAACGACAACACGAGAACAATAAGGTTAACGCGTGTAACCTAAATGATAATGAAAATATAACAAGCGCTAGTGCAAGCGCTTTGACGATTAGGTAAGTAAATAAAAGAAAAGGAAAAGAATAATAAAAGAAAAGAATAATGAAAAAGATTGTTTCATGACAACACCTTGGAATTGGAATACCAACTGCCAGGAAGCCTTCGAGAAGCTCAAATATAGCTTCACTCATGCTCCTGTCCTGGCACATTGGGAACCAAACCGACATCTAATCATGGAAACAGATGCATCGGATTACGCATTAGCTGTGATCCTCTCGATCCTATTACCTGATGGAGAAATTCACCCCATCGCATTTCTCTTGAGGACTTTTCAGGCTGCGGAACTCAACTATGACACTCACGATAAGGAGCTTCTCGCGATATTCAAAGCATTCAAAGGCTGGCGGCATTACCTCGAGGGATCGGGAGATCCTATCGACGTCGTCACTGATCACAAGAATCTCGAGTACTTCTCGATGACAAAAATCCTTACGCGACGACAAGTTTGTTGGTCCGAGTACCTGCACCAATTTAACATGATGATCCGATTCAGACCAGGTAAGTTAGGTGAAAAACCTGATTCAATGACTAGATGCTGGGACATCTACCCAAAAGAGGGGGATATTGGCTACGCGCAAGTTAACCCACATAATTTCAGACCCATTTTTACTAATGAACAACTAACTACTTCCCTTCGAGCTACGTTTCTAGAAGGACTGGCACTTCGCGCCTCCATTGTTATGGATATAGAGGCACTTCATTCCGCTATTCATGATTCAATTGAACTGGATCCGGAATCAATTGCGGGATTGAAGTTTGCGAAGGACGGTACAAACACTTGTTGTACATTAGGGTCTGATAGATTGTTACGACTTGACGATCGCATTTATGTTCCTAACATTTCTAATTTACAACTTCAAATTTTACGCTATTTTCACAACCACCCACTTTCAGGTCATTTTGGTCAAAACCAGACTCTAGAAGCTATTTGATGACAGTATACTTGGCTGAAGGTTCGCGAATTTGTTCGTGATTATATTAATTCGTGTATGGTTTGCAGACTCAACAAACCTCATCGACATAGGCCTTACGGTCTACTCAAACCACTTCCGGTTCCCGTCCAACCTTGGGATTCCATATCAATGGACTTCATCGAACAATTACTGGACTCTAATGGACATATGGCTATTTTGGTAATCATGGATCGAGCCTCGAAACAAGGCATTTTCATTGCGACACATGACAAAATAACGTCCAAAGAGCTCGTGGAACTGTTCGTTCATCACGTTTTCTCAAAACACGGAGTTCCTAGTCACATCACTTCTGATTGAGGCTCGGAATTCATTTTGGCTTTCTTTCATGCTTTAGGGGAAGCTCTCTCGATCAAACTACACTTCACTGTGGGATACCATCCTGAGGGGGATGGACAAATGGAATGAGTTAACCAGACTCTGGAACAATACATTCATATGTATTGCGCATATCAACAGGACGATTGGGCAAAGCTTCTGCCTATCGCGGAATTTGTGTACAACAACACTCCTAACGCATCCACTGGTATTACTCCATTCTTCACGAATAAAGGTTATCACCCTAACATTACAGTGAAACCTGAAATCGACATCCATTCCGATCGCACGATTGACTTCACGACGAATTTAGATGAGATTCATTCCTTCATCCGCGAAGAAATTACTAATGCGCAAGCTTGATACAAAGAGCAAGCGGACAGAAAACGTATTACTCACCCCGATTTTCCCATTGATTCACAGGTATTTGTACTAGCAAAGCACATAAAAACCACTCGACCTACTGCGAAGTTCTCCAAGAAGTACCTCAGACCATTCAAAGTTCTGGAGCGCATAGGAACTCTCTCGTACAAGTTACAACTCCCTTCCTACCTCAGTCATATCCATCCAGTTTTCCATGTATCCCAACTCGAATCATATACTCCGAACTCAATTCCACATCGTGAACAAACTCCTCCACCTCCGGTGGAAGTTGATGGCGAAGAGGAATACAATGTCACGGAAGTCTTAGATTCAAAATTGGATCGTCGATACAAGAAATGTCCATTACAGTATTACATCCGGTGGGCAGGATATGAAGGTACAGACAAAGAGTTTTCCTGGGTTGCTGCGAACGAAATTCACGTGGACGAGTTGGTTCCAGCTTTCCATCTTCGTTACCCTCACAAACCTGGACCATCATGATTAATGACCACTTAATTTTTACTATTCATTCATTGGAAATACTAAATTTTTATTCTCCTAGTTAAACAACCCCTCGCAAAACCTTCCTGATTCATCACCATTACATTCTGTACTACCTACCATATTACATACTAAATTCCCAAACCTTCACACCAAGAAGTTCTGTGATCCATTCATCGTGAAGCTAACTTCGACTTCTCACATTCCTGTCACGAAACATTCTTTTTCATTATTCTTTTCTTTTATTATTCTTTTTCTTTTCTTTTATTTACTTACCTAATCACCAAAGCGCTTACACTAGCGCTTATTATATTTTCATTTCCATTTAGGTCATATGCATCAGCCTTATTGTTCTCACATTGTTGTTTCCCTTAGGCGCGACTCTCTCGTGCCTGTCAGCTCATTGACAGGACGACGTCATTATTGTTCCACTTCCATGCTTCTTTTTATATTGCCTTATTGTTTACTCACCTAATACCTACAGCTTTACTTATGGATATGAGCGACTCTTATTGTAGATCCTCACGGTTACGGCACAAGACATCTCTCACGGCTTCATATCCCATTAGTATATAAGACTTAGTATTTCGTAGTTATATTCCTTAGCTCTATTCTCATCTATACTCCTCAGCAGCTAGACCTGTAGTTGGGTTGTTTTATTCATCCTCATCACTTTCCCATCCTCTTGCTCATCATTCATCATGTGACACCTGGTTATCTCTTGTGAGAGCTAGCGAGTCACTGACAATTCCCTTCCTTCTACAACCATCACGATTTCTTCCTCGCGGAAAGAATCTTAACTCCTTACACTTATTCAAAAAACAAAACCTTACGTATCCAAAACCACCAAAAAAGGCAAAGACTTATAAAATCAACCAAAACAAAATGAAAACAAACAACAATAGACAACAAAAAACTAATAAAGAAACTATTACAAAATTATATAGAAATTATTTACAAGTCCAATGATGACTATAACCCTTCGCGGGAATCACGTCGCGTGTTGCTTTCCTTCGCGAATCTTTCTTCATTTTCTCTCTTCCTCATCTTCTTCTTCATCTTCTTCATCTTCCACTTCTTCTACCTCTTCTTCCTCATGATTCTCTTCCTCTGCTACAACTTCTTCGGGTTGCTGCTGAACAAGATGAACCAGCTCTTCCATCGCGAAGGCTGTTCAGCTTGCAAACCCGAGGAGAGTACCCATCTGCCTCTTAAGGGCTTCATTCTGCTCCGTGAGCAGATCCAACTTCACCCCCCACTCAGCACCTCCAAGACTCCTTTCCACAATGCGCCTCGCGGGACCCTCGTACAAACCTTCGTCCTCCACACGTGGTTTTTTCCTTCTCGATCTACGAGCCATGTTATCCCCTGCCCAGCTGCACCTCTGTCGTTGGAGGTGACAGGCCAGGCAGGCCTGAGTCCGGGGCTTGCCAGGTTGCACAATACAATTCAAAGTGTTACCTTGTGTAACACAACAAATGCATCCTTCGCGATTACGCGAAGGCGTGGGGGGAGGGAGGTCGCCCTCATCGTCGTCATCATCTCCATCATCGGGGTCCAGAGCTGAACCAACCTGTGTTTGTCTTAATCATTAAGATCCATCGTGAAGAAAACAAATTACTCACTGGAGGAATCGACCGTTTCCTTTTCAAAACCTGTATTTCGACATCGGGGGTATTGCGAACCATGGAGGCCGATTTGTAAATTTTTTGTTTTGAGCCCGAAGGCTCCCGTGAGCTCCTTGTGGTCCCGGTTCTTCGTGATGCAGCATGAGCTGCACGCTCTCGACGTTCTTGTAACTCTGTCAGGGCTTGAGCCCTACAACAATCCCGGTTGGCTTCTTCTTCAGCCAACTTCTTCAAAGCATTGGCTTTCACCTTCGTGATACTCTCCTCGACGAGTCTCTCTTCTTCCCGCTTCTTCACAGCCTGTTTCTCCTCCTCGAGCGTTCTCTCTTCCTCAAGTCTTTTCTCCTCTGCCTCGTGTTCCGCCTCATGAGCAGCTTCTTCCTCCAACCTCACCATCTCCTCCTCGAAAGCGGCCTCCTGTGCATTGATTTCGAGTTGACGAAGGCGGGCTCGTTCTGCCTGTTCATGAACGAGGCATGCCCGTCATTCCTGCATGGTTTCGGTGGTGGTGACGGTAAAAGACATCGCAGAGTGATGAGGACTTGGGAAAAAACAAAGTAATTCCTCATGTTTTATATGCATTCGTTCGTTGAGGGCAGGTTCAACTCTAAATTTTTCGTTTACCTCAATCGTAACTTGCATGGTACTTTGAAAATTTACTTTACTTTTTTATTCCATTCTATCTAATTTTAGATTCGTCAATTGTTAACAATTGCGTGGGCTTTCGAGGGCGAAAGCCTAAGAGGGGGATACTGTTATATCTATGCAAGCTAAGTCTTTACGAAGCTTCGCGAACTATTCCGCTACTTAGATATTACTTATATCCTTTTACTACTATGCAATTACTTCACAAAGGAATTCTGACGCGAAGCAATTATTCTTTATCTCTTATCATTCTTATCAGATTTACACTATCCCTTTTATATCCCTTCCTTTGTTCTTTACTTATGAGGTAACCCATTCGGGCATGGCATCGCTTCGTGATCCTGACTTACCTTTAGTATAAAGCTATGGTATCAAATAGGTAGTTCCTTAGTTTAAATATCAACCTTGATAGCACTTCGATAGTGATACCAATTAATCATCTATCTGTATCATTGTTTTAACATCCTCATTGTCAGTACATTCCGCGACGCTCATCGCAAATGGAAAACATTTATCTTTCTTCTCTTACGGACACGCGAAGTGTCGAGGACTCTACTAATAGTGGAGTCAAGGTCCGACTACATTGTCTAGGATCATATTACCTCACGAAGTATTTTACTTTGTATCTTCTTGTCATATGTATGCGGATCGAGTTATTCTGCGATTCCGCAATCCATTTACCTACTTCGCGAAGAGTTCGTAAGCTAGGACTCTTTAATTAATTACTTCGCGAAGAGTTCCTAAGCTAGGACTCTTTAATTAATTACTTCGCGAAGAGTTCCTAAGCTCAGGAATCCTTCGTTATCTTTCCTAATCATTATCGGATGAGTACTATACCTATTATATCCCTTCCTTTGTTCTTTACTCCACAAGCTAGTCTATTCGGAGTTAGTATCGCTTCGCGACGCTTATGTAATGCATAGTATAAAGCTACAACATCGAATAGGTAGTTCTGTAGTTTTAATATCGACTTAGATCTGCTCTCTCTTTGTATTACAGATGTTTACTATCTGTGATACATTCTCAACACAGCTCTGACGTTCCGCGAAGCAACCTTCGCGAACTGATGCTGCTACTACCTTCATATTGGACCATCGACGTGTTGAGGGCACTACCGATAGTAGTGTCGATGTCCAACTACCTTCCCATAACTCCGCGAATCGTTCCTCACTTCGCGAGGGAATTATCCCCTCGCATTCCCAACCAATTCCGCGATTATATTGCGATCATTCCGTAATTAAATCGCGATCATTCCGCGATTCCGGAGTTGCATGATCTTAACACTTCTCACGATCATCCTGCGATCATTCCCGACAATCCCTTTGTGCATGATCATAACAAGAACAAAGGAAGGAATATAAAAGGAATAGTACTCATCCAATAAGGATGAGGAAAGATAATGAAAGACTACTTTGTAAAGGAGATATGTAGTGGTGAATGGGATGTAAGTAATATATCTGAGGTATGGAAACAATCACAAAGCTTCATAAGTACTTAGCTTTGCACAGATATAATAGATATCATGAATTTGGTGCATGCTTTGACTGGATTATCTATGTTCCAACTGCATCATGGTCATTTACCTTGCATGTTTCTTTTGTTGATATCACAGGGCATTGACCAGGAAGATCCTTCCATCTCCTCCTCCACCAGTCAACTGCTCAAGTCCTTTGAGCTTATGAACTCACAGGAAAAGGATGCTCTTACCTTGGTGAAAGTTATCCAGGCCTATCAGGCTGACAAGCACTGCAGCCCTTGCAAGCTTTTCAACATTGGAGATCAGGTCTGGCTCACAACTTGGCACTGTTATAATGCATACAAGGCTGGGGCTCAACATGCAGCAAAGTTCCTCCCTTGCTTTGATGACCCTTACAGAATTGTTCAAGCTCATCTGAGGTCTAGCTTCTACACCCTCGCAATGCCTAACCAGCCAAATGTCTGTCCTTCTTTTCACATGGAACACTTAAAGTGTTTTGTGCCAAATGATTCTGTCTTGTTCCCTCGACATGAACACTCCATGCCTGAACCTACAATTGTTGATAGTCAAAAGGAATTTGTGATTAACAGAATTCTTGACTCTCATTGCTAGTGTCGGAGATGGTTTCTGGTCTGTTGGGTCAGCCAATTGCCTAGCAAAGATCAGTGGCATTATTATGCCAGTCTCCAAGATTGTGAATGTTTAGACAATTGGGTTCACAGTGGGGGGATGGTCCCGAGGATCTACTATCCTCTGTGGTCACTGTCCAATGAACTGGCCTCAACCTGTCTTGAACAAGACATAATGGATGATTCTTTCACCTTTTATTGCCGCTACTAAAACTTTTGTTTTTCAGCCAGTATTTTGTTTTGAACAGGGTGAGAATGTAAATGTGCCCTACGCACCTTTACACTGTACTACTTAGAGACATGACACGTGATACGTACTATATAAAGACATCCTAGACATTTATCTCGAGATATTATCTTTATTTCTCAACCACCACAGTCCCCTTATACCTCTCATACCCTCGCGTTATCCCAGATATACATTGGTCTATTCGATTGTCACGATCCCCTGAGTATTTACACAATACAGTGTTTCCAAAACGTCATTGATGGTCTGCTTCTCCAAGAGAGACTCTGCCTTTTACCCTCAAGTCAACGCAAAAGACCGAGATCGATTTAATATCCGCTACAGTCAACATGTTGCAGAAGTCTGGCCGCGGTTCCGAAACTTTATACATACTGCCGTTGATAGTCTCTATCCATATCTGACTAGCTCAAGCTGCTTTATATCTCCGTTCTCCACTTTCAGTTTTCAAACAAGTGCATTTGGTATTGGTTGCTAGATCTTCTGAAACGGAATCGTCAGAATCCTCAACTCTCTGACGTTTGGGAACAAAAATTTGACGAATACTATCAGCTCGGAAGAGAAGTTGGCCATGAAGACACCTGAAATAATAACGATAAAGGTTATAGTTGATGTACGGTTGCGATATCAACCTTTTATTCTGGATCATTTATGAACATCAAGGTTAGCACGCACATAACTCCTTGACCGCTACCCGTTCTTGTTCGAGATACCGTCGAGCGCATGCGTAAAATGCGTATCTTCGTAAACCGTTATCTTCGCATTCAGTTTCTCCTCTCTGCCTGACCTCTTTGACATGCTCTTCTATCTGGTCTCAAGGAATTAATTCGTCTATATTTGAGCTAACATATATCCTCGGCAAATTCTGGAATCGCGCACCCGGAACAAGGTTCTTCATCTGAAGCAAAGCCGCATTATACATAGTCGTTGAAGAAAGGAAACGGTATTTGTGTTCAACTCACTCCTGTTCGATTGAATGGCCGAAATGGCAGAGAGGAAGCTTCTGGATACGTCTTCTCATATACATTATAAGGAGGCAAGGAAGTTTAGCGCCCACCAATGTTCACACAAGGGTTGGTAGTTCATCAGGGAGCACACGGAAATCGGATAGCTAGAAGATTTACTTCAGCCGAGAACAATGATGATACTGGAGGGAATTAGTTGGTTATGCTCATCTCCCGGATATAAATTAACTTTTCTTCACTATGGTGCATCGTGACTGAACGAGGCAAGGGGATTGGGCATTCCAGAGAAGTCAGTCATCGCAGCTTAAAAGATAGATACCTTTACCTATGGGTACGACTCAAGATATTCAGAGTTGCGGGAAAAATCAATCCCAGAGACAGTGAGATCGATGTGGAAGAACAAGAAAAGCAAGAAATAGGATAGGAGTAAGATGGTGAACGCTGGGTCTGTGCGCACTTTTTCTACCTTTCAGGGGGCCGGAAGATTCGACTCACTTTTTATGAATGTGTAAGCAAAATGACTGTATTCATGCGCCGACTGGCTTATTTTCTAATGCCCTGGTCCATAAATCTTTTACCGCTCCCCAATATCGCTCTGGATATCGTCGAGCATGTGCAACATGTGGAGTGTCTTCATACACCTCAATCATCACATTCAATCCTCTCCGTTTTGCCTCCTCGACATGTTCTTTGACCTGCTTTACAGGTATCAATTCGTCCTTTTTGGAACAAATGTACATCCTCCGAGTTTTCTCAGACATCCAAGGAAGTACTCCACCTTCAGGACCTTTGCGCAAGAGTCCCTCTTTGAGCCGCTCGAATATCGGCTGAATCCTAAATATCCGGTATCTAATGATACCGATACTGTATAAAAGTGTGATAAAGATCATCAAAGGGATGCGTAGGAGAGATTTTTTGGGGAGGGAAGCGGTGAAAGCTCGGAGGGCGCCCCAAAGCGATGCGTCTCCTGGACAAGAATCGATGATCATTGCGGATACGCCAGTTGAAAAATAAGAGGAAGCTGATCTTGCGCGAAGGAGATTACCCAGAGTGTACATTTGAAGCCCTCCACCTATGGCAATGTGTTTAAGTGACCACTATCCTAAGACGCTGAGAAAAATACTCGCCATTCGAAAAACTGTGTACAAGAATCCGGGGAAGGTTGGCTTGAAATACGGGCGTAACCTCTAGTCTTGTTCTGTTGCATACATGAGATTCTAGAAACTCTGCAACCGGCACAAGGTTGTTCATCTGTGTGGACAATTGACGAAGAACAAACACGCAAGTCAGTGTGACATATATTGACAGAGAAAAGACACCCGAGGAGGGCTTGAGACTGACTCGCGTTCTGTCAGTTGACCAAAAGAACTGGGGATTGCTTTGGACGATGATTTGGGTCGCGTTAGGATACATCTCCTCATATGTCTGTGTATACTTGAGGATATGAGGAAGCTTGGCGCCCACTGGCAATTATGAACAATCATTGATTTAACAGGATAACGGTAAATAGACTCACTTACTCCATCCAAAAATAAGAATTATACTGAAGGATATGGGGTCAGATACGTCCGACTTCAAAACCTGTTCTAAATTTTGCTTACTTGGGTGCATTAATGGACGAGGAAGGGGATGGCGACAAGTCTCTACGGAGGTAGATTCCATTGCCTATGGGTACAAGTCCAGCTCGTTTGAGAGTAGAAGAGAGGTTCATTTCTATCATGGAATAGGAACAAAAGAACAGTGGGTAACGATTTGCGGAGCGCTCCGACGGCTCGAACATGGCTGCCGAGTTCTTGACGCTGTACACTCTTGTATACTGGCCTACATGTACACTAGCTCGCTGGAAACTCAGCAAAGTACACGTTGTTTCTCAGAAACTTAACCCAAACCCACCAAATCCAAATAATCGCGTTCGTCGCCGGTCTATGCGCACTTGTCTTTTCAGACACAATCAATTCACTTTTAGCCTTCGAAGTCGGTCCAGTTGATAATTTAAAGTTATCCACCTGTATTGATTATTCTCAATGTAAGATCAACTCTGACATTTCAATACATCCTGAACTCCCGTACGGTCGCGGCAAAACTACTCGGTGCTGAAGCTCTGGCTTTTCGGGGGTTGAACAGCTTTTCAGTTTTATCAGTCCAACAAAGATCGATTCTGCATGACTTTAGCAGGTATCCATATACATAATCACTATCTGTGGTCAAGTTTATCCCTGCATCGTACAGGGCAGTACTTGGACAGTGCACAGCACTGCAGAACTCTCTCATAGACTCCAAATCCCAATTCATCGCAATAAATGTCAAGACTGTCAATCATGAGAACTACTGAAACGATCTGTTCGATTCAGATGCGGCAACACACGAAGTTAAACGTTATTGACTCTTTGTTAGCATTTGTTCTTCAGTCATTACTCTCATGATGTTCTGGAGTCTTCAGCTGTACGTGCGCTCTCATAATTATCTCCCACTGCACTCAAACTCACATTGTTCTGTAGTCTAACTCTTCACTCCATCACCATAAATGCTCTTCTTATAACACTTCCTGATACCGTGGTACTTAAAGCTTCAACAACGATCAACTACGTGACAGAATCGAGTGATCCCAGCCAATGGATTTTACGCAATGTATATGGGAATGGGACCACACAGATCGGAGGGACGTTATCAGGGACTAGTTCGACGAGTTTTACCTTCACAGTGACTGGGTGAGTATATGCATTTGTGTAAAATTAATATCAATCTGACATTGTTTTGCCTATTTGTAGACCGCATTTCCTCCAAGCCCTAGCTCTGTCAGTCCATCTGTACATCGCAGTCTGCTATTTTCTGACACCTGACTTTAGAACGAATGGTACCGCGGCGTCAGCGCCGTTTTATACTGGAAATCTATTTACACCTATCGACCTCTCCGCTCCATCGAGTTCTTCACAAATACCGTGAGTGGCACAAAATATTTCACAGATTGATTAACATAACCGATCTCTATCGCCCGATACTAGAATATCGACAGCAACTCAGACCGTAATCTCCAGGTTGGTCTATTGATTCTTGAAATCCCAAAAATGATCATATGTGTTGAGGCGTGTTCTGTAGCTCATGTCCATCATCCGCAACCGCGTTGAACCCGACGACAGAAACCACCAACGACACCGGGACCATCGTCGGATCAGTCATAGGCGGACTTGGTTTCCTTGCTGCTTTGGTTTTCTTCTTGCTTTGGTTCAATCTGCGAGGGGAATATAGTAGGTTGACCCAAGTCGCTCCTTCGACTCTACAAATGCACCACACTCCTTCATCTATACCTCTGATGGCATCTTCCGCCACATCGTTCATTTTACAAAACGCGCAACATCACGCGCCTACTTCGAGCTTATCTGATATAGCTCCTGCTATGGCCAGTCCAATCTCATCTCAGACGCCTCTATCGCCGCAACGCCGCCAAACGAAATTGGTAGTCGTCAATCAAGACAGGTCAACATCGACGTATAATTATAATCATGATCCCAGTTTAGATATGTCGGAGACTTCCAATAATTCAGCTTCTTCGCAACGCAGGGGCCGAGGCGAGCAGAGTAGAGGGGCTTTGAGAAGCGAAGTTTCTCAGTTGAGGAGGGAGCTGGAAGAGATCAGGCAGGCTCAGTCGTATAATGTACCACCTCCTACTTATTGATCACACTCCCTTTGCTTACTTTGCTATCATTATTATCTTTGTCTTCGCTATGATCGCGACCTTTTCCTAGACGGAATACCCTGTTACATGCGATCTTCGGTTCAGAGTCAACCTCCGCAACTGAGATACCTCTCTACCATTCAAGTAGACGGCATTGATGACATTCAATCCCCTCCGCGAAAAGTATCATCGACTCAACATTACTATCTAATAATTCTCTTTCATTACCGTTTCGAAGATATCGAACACCAGTCTCCCAGCCGGATATCGATGAGCGTTAGCAGAAACACTAGTTCATGTTTGTTGGAGCTAAAAGCCTACAATAAATGCACCGTAAGGGAAGGCAGCGGATATGGATGACGAATTTAGCCTCAACAAAACTAGCTCCCGTTTTGGAGCGTTGCTGAAGTCTGGACAACATCTGGACAGAAATCAATCGATATCCTGCATATTGCATTGTAGAGTCACATTTTCAAGGCAAGGTAAAGTAAGGAGTAGAAGAAGGCCTGTTAGGCAACGCAACTTGATCGTTCAAGTAACAAGATATTTTTGAAGGAATCTCAATGACGAGAGTTATAGTTGTTTCCAGGTTTAAAAAAGAGATATCCATACCGGATAAACAAAGTTTAGCTGTTCCAGAGGAACTGGGCACAACGCATATGCGTCGAGCAGGGACCCGTCATCGGGTTACAGAACTTCCACATCTTGTAAGTGCAGAGATCATGAGACCTAGATCTTGGAGGGGAATAGAGGGAGGTTGATCAATCCACGTAAGAAATTGCGATACTTTCTATGAGCTTGGAATGAATCTTTCCCCAACAAGGGAGGATGATGAGGGAGGCAGGGAAGAGAATTGGAGAAAGGTAATGGCATCGGGGGTGCACTAATACTGATGAATCGAAATTTGGCTAGATTTCTATCTGTCCCAAACCTCGGACGGTGAATGCTTCAGGATGCATGCGACGAAATGCAGAAGTTGGATATTGAAGTCGTGGTGTAGTACGAGCAATATATCAATGCCAGACACACGGCGCACTTTCGTGCAAGGCGCGAGAGAACCCATCTTTGGGGGCAGCACGAATCTTTAAGTTCAGAGTTTTAAGAAAGGATTTCGAGTGGAAGTTGACGGACAGGGCAAAGAATGTTCATAACCAAAGCGATTTGGATAAGTTCGCAGTCTTTTTGACGAAGGTTGCTCAGGAATTTGTGCATTGTCCGACGCACTGCATCCAAAATTCGAGCCTCAACGAAATCCCTATCACTTGGTGTGGGAGACAAATTAACCCTTCAATGCGTATGTGGGATAGATAACCAGCCATTGTGACAAGAGGTCCTGGGGAAGGAATGTACTTGGAATATGCAACTGGCTTCCACAGCAGATTTTCAGCAAGTTGGGTCCAAGGCAAGTCTGGTATTGGCGCGGGGCTTAGGGACTCATGCGATAAGACCAAACTGAAAGCAGAATCGGAAACAATGTGCTACTACGCATCATCTCCAAAACTCAACAATGCCTTTTTCTCCTTCTTCCTCTTCTTCGTCGTTCCGGCATTCCCTCTATGACTATCTATGGAACCTTTACCTTTGCTTCCATCTCGACCTCGTCTCTCGCTACCGTTACCATCCTCGTCATCGTGAACAGCGCCAGCGAGTACTTTCCGTTTCAAGACGTTGAAATTACTCGATGTTTCATTCGAAGACGAGGATTTAGATGAGAACGAAAGGCTTTTTAATTCTTTGTCTTTCGCTGACTGGGATTTGTTATTGGAGTTGGTCATGGTATCAGATGAATTCGACGACGATGCAGGATTATGTAGATTTGGGAGTGGTGGAAGGCCCTTTTCTACAGAGGAATATCGTTAGTGCTTGTCGTTGTACAGGTGGCTCAGAGTATCACTATACAAACAACAGACCTTTTCTCCTCTCGTTCTCTGCCTCTCTTTCATTGAGGTGTTTGCCTGCTTTCAGTACTACGACTTGAGGCTTCTCATCATCGGAATCCTCATCTGCGCTCCCTGGATCGTCGTCTGGTCGATTAGGAATCGGAGGTCGTTCTCGTTGATCTCGCTGAGGGGAACGAGAACGAGAACGAGGTCGACGTGGTATAGGTGGTCTTCCGGAACCGTCAGTTATGTTTTCAAATTCATCGTCGTTATATTCTCCATCCGGCACTCTTCTTCTTTCTCTACCAAATTCGTCTCTGTCGTTATCATCTCTTCTGTATTCATAATGTCCAACATCTCTATCACGTCTATAGCCAGTATCTCGATATCCGTTCTCATGATAATCTTCGTCCTCTTCGTCGTATGAGGAATTATCAGTCTTTCCTTCGACTTGGTTCTTTAACCTCTGCAGGAACTTGGGAACTCTCTTTTCATATGCTAGCCTTGAAGAAAATTGAGCGCGAGTGGGAGATTTGGGTCTACGAGACATTTTATACGGGTTAATGGGTTGTAACTGCAAATTATCTTATCTCTACAGGCGCCAATATGATTTGTCATTCTTACTTCCTTTGTGTTGCTGTCGTGCGAGCTGACCAGTTGTCTTTATATTTCCACTGCCAGTAACTTCTCTGCACAACTGTCAACGCCCTTTCTCCGCGCTCTTTATCAGGAGCGATCCCATTAACGGAAGAAGGAGCTCAACTTCATCATGACATCTCGTACATCTACACCGCTTTCTACAGTGAGAAGCAGCAGGCCGACATCAACGTCGACGCCATTGCCATCCCAAACTCTTGCGAAGATGACCTCTGTATCCACAAAAACGTTGTCGTTGCTATTGGAGAGACAGCGTAGCTCCACCATGAGCACTGCGTCGTCCTCGAATGGATTATCCAATACTCTTCATTTGGAGCAAATTCAAGTGAATTTGGGCTCCCTTAGGAACGGAATACTCGAACTTGAGGCTTCCGAGCATTCTGGAAAGGCAGAGGGATCACAGGCTCAAGTTGAAGCTGTGAAATTGCTGCGTAAGCAGTATGAGAGGATGCGCGGTATGCTTTTAGCTGATGGTCAGGGCGTGGAGGTGCCGAGGTAACTACTTCTAATCTAGGGATCCATGTTGAATCCTGACCTTTGGTCTATAGTCTAGATGTTCCTGTCGCGCCAGCTCAGAGGAGACCTAGTCCTCTAACGTTGACTTCACCCTCAAATGCTTCTCTCGCACCTCTCATTGGCACGCCACCTCCTCGGAACGGCTCACCATCGTCTGATACATATTCACCTTCATCGCCAATACCGGATTACAATGGTCCCTTTACACCATATACAGATGATCCGGAACGACCGCTGACACCGCCTTCCCCACATACCTTACTACAAACTCAAAAACAACTCATTGACACTCAAGACACCCACCTCACCGCTCTGTCGGATTCGATATCTCGTCATCATGCCTTGTCTCTCCAGATCAACTCGGAGTTGGATACGCATCATGGGTTATTAGAGGAACTAGATACGGAGCTGGACAGGACTGAGGGGAGATTGGGTAGGGCTAGGCGGAGATTAGATAAAGTCGGTAGAGGATTGAAGGGAAATGGATCGACAGTGTGCATTGGAGTGCTGATTTTGGTGCTTTTGGTGTTAATTATTGCGTTTAAAACGTAGGAAATTATTGGTTACCTTTTGGATTGTCACTCTTTAATGATATGTAAGCTCAAGTTATTGGACTAGAAAAATGCTGAACGCGTCTTGCTTGCAGTTTGTCAAACTCCTCATAGATGTATGTTCTAGTGGAATTATCTCGAGAAAGGAAAGAGAGCAAGAGCCTTGGCATTGGGAAATTCAAATGTGTTCCTTCAAACGCGTTATAAATCTATCGAAATCAGATTATCTATCACGATTGCACGAAAACACCCTGTAGACAATCTGTCAGTGTACTTATTCGGGAAAAACTTTCAATGTAGGACAAAAATTTTCCAAACAGTAGATGCTAGTTAACTACATAATCCATGGACACAACATCAAGGATAAGTACCTTGGAGTGTCAGGGGGGACTTGAGATAATTCTTATCATATTGCATAGAGTACTAGTACAGTTGATTTCTTGGGAATGTCTCCAAACAGAGTTCTAACAGAAATCCTACTTTGAACTTCCATTGCAACACTTACAGGCATTTACATCATTCTGTTGTAAGAACATATGAAAAGATTTTGGTTTAAGAAAGCTTATGCTGCTTGTTCCCATCCCTTAATTGAGAAAAGTTGAAGTTGCTATTCTCAATATATGTTGAGATATTCCTAGAATATCCCGGAATGTTCTTTAACATTCGAGGAGCGACTCAACAGAGTGCTCCGCAGTTCATTGTAGAACGTTCTAGTATTATTCGGACTTGTATATAAGATACTTACAGTAGCCCACAAATAATAAGAATTGTCTTTTACCTCTTCACCTCGTTGTCCTCTCATTACCTGATTCAACAGGTTATGGGCCCCGCTGCCCTATAGATCACCTCATCGTCGTTGCATCTCTTGCAGCCTTTATCGCGTTGAATCTCCATAGAGCCATTTTGCTCCGGCCAGTGATCCGCGACTTGATTACCCCGTTTGGTATCCCGATGAATTCTATAACCTGCCATGTCTTCATCATCATCCTCCGACTCTCACGTCTATCGCATTGAGCATCTGCGTGGCGCAGAAAATTATGCCGTATGGAAAGTTAGGATGCTTCACATCTTAACTGATCTTGGGTATGATTGTCATATTGACGAGAAACTGACTATTCCCGACGATAGTGACACTGCCGCTAAAGCTGCATGGAACCGGACCGATCGCAAAGCCCTATCCACCATCGTACTCCGTGTTGCCAATAATGTTCTTGTATATGTATCTGCCGCTAAGACAGCAAAAGAAGCATGGACATCTTTGTCCAATATGTACGAGGCAAAAGGACCCATCGGCATCACCCTTTTATGTCGGAAATTCCATCGCCAGATCTGTGCTGAGGATGGAAATATTGAAGAACACATTCGGACAATGCGTTTTTATGAAGCCGAACTCACAAGGCTAGGCCGTCCTATTCTACCAGATGAGTTTGCCTACACATTGCTCGAGTCCCTACCAGAGTCTTGGGATTCATTTGTATCTGCCATCAGCGAAGAAATTGCTGCTGATCCGACTAAACTCATTGCCCACATGCTTGCGGAAGAATCCCATCATCACTCTCGCAATCCCACCGATCCCACTACAGCTCTACCTGCCACTGACATGTCAAAAGTCAGATGTTTTGAATGTAGCAAACTAGGCCACTATGCGAGTAACTGTTGAAACCGTCAACAGAACCATGATTCTTCTCACAATTCCCAGAACTCCCAGAACTTGAACTTGAATTCATCCAACAATTCCCATCGCAACAATCAACGTTTCAAAGGAAAGAATGGATGCTCTCAAGCACATGTTGCTGTTGGTGAGCCCATTGCCGAGGGAAATTATGATTAGGGATTTGTTACTAGGGACACTGTGTTAAGACTGTTCCGGTGAGGTTCCGTGAGGTCTAGTTCCAATAGTTTCCGGGTTTGTACGGTAACTACCAATCAGTAGAAAAGTAGAATGGTAAAGTCAAACAAGAACCTTAGCACCACTTTCAGTAGTGCTCCCACTATGTCGTAGTGGTTCCGTGGATGTTCGTAGATTTCGGACGTCCAGAAGTTGACCAGATAAGTTCGGACAACTATAAAGTAAGACTGGAAAGCCCAGATGGAGTTATAGTGGTAACCTCTCTAGATCGGAATGATCTAAGTTGATATTTAAACTGGAGAACTATCTACTGGACACTAATGCTTATATACCAGTAATCCTAATTGTTAAAAGGAGAACAATGAGTATCTGGGATAAAACAATAAGTATTGTAAAAAGTTCCTGATAATATAATTAAAAGATAATAATGTGGGAATTAAAAGCAATCATATCCGTTAACATTGGATGTCGTCATATGGTCCGGTCCCGAACCAATAAGGAAAGGAAAGGAACGAATTATAATTGTCGGTTCCATAACTTCCAGATGTTCTGTATGATATAGTGGAAGCATACCCGTAACACACTGCCATTGCTGAAGGATTAGATCCAGATGATTGGCTACTAGACTCCGGATGTAGTAGGTCCATAGTTCACAACAGAGATGCTTTTGTGAACTATGTTGAAACCCCCAGACACAAAGTCCGTGGTATTGGTGATGCCCCCAGTCTAGGCAGAGGAACTGTCCCGCTCTCTTTTGCAGTTGGCAAACAAGCTTGAGCATGCATGCTATGTGATGTAGTTCATTGCCCCTCATCACCTGCCAACCTTATTTCCATTCCTAGATTGACTGAGGCTGGTTACCGTGTGTATTTTGAAGGAAATACAGTCAAAGTTCATTCCAAGAATGGAACACTACTCGCTATTGGAGACAAAATTTCATGTCTCTATAAACTTCGAATTGCATCTCAGAACCCCACTCCTAATTCCAGCTCTTCTGCCACTTATGCTTTTCCCGCTCGCACTTGGGATGAATGGCACCATGCACTTGGACATTTAAATCATGCCACCGCGCATAAACTCAAGACCAAGAATATGGTCAGAGGCATGAAAGTAAATGATCAAGGATCAGCACATCAATGCCAAGCCTGTATCCAAGGCAAGGCATGTTCAGCCATTCCCAAAAGAGTCAATGCCTACTTATGACAAAATCGGTGATATGATATATTCTGATCTTTGGGGAAAATCACATATTCACGGAGTGTCACGAAACATTCTTTTTCATTATTCTTTTCTTTTCTTTTATTTACTTACCTAATTACCAAAGCGCTTACACTAGCGCTTATTATATTTTCATTGTCATTTAGGTTACACGCGTCAACCTTATTGTTCTCGCATTGTCGTTTCACTTGAGCGCGACTCTCTCGTGCCTGTCAGCTCATTGACAGGACGACATCATTATCGTTCCGCTTCCATGTTTCTTTTTATATTGCCTTATTGTTTACTCACCTAATACCTACAGCTTTACTTATGGATATGAGCGACTCTTATTGTAGATCCTCACGGTTATGGCGCGAGACATCTCTCACGGCTTCATATCCCATTAGTATATAAGACTTAGTATTTTGTAGTTATATTCCTTAGCTCTATTCTCGTCTATTCTCCTCAGTAGCTAGACTTGTAGTTGGGTTGTCTTATCCATCCTCTTTTTGCTTTTTCGCCCTCTTGCTCATCGACTATCGTGTGATGCCTGGTTGTCTCTTGTGAGAGCTAGCAAGTTGCTGACACGGAGTTGGAGGGAAATCCTATTTTATTTCCTTCACTGATGCAAAGATGGCTCACAGCCATGTAGGTCTCCTGGCAAATAAAGAAGGTTCAACTGTTCTTACAGTTATCAAGGATTATTGCACATATATCAAGATGCAAACTGGCTGCCTTCCGCGTTGCTTCCGATTTGATAATGGCAAAGAGTATCTCAATGCCGAAACTCTTGCCTGGTTAGCTAGTCAAGGAATTGAGTACAAGCTCACTGCTCCTCATTCCTCAGCTCAAAATGGAGTTGCCGAACATCTTCATCACACCATTGTTGAGTGTGCCCAAACTATGCTCATTGATTCCAATCTACCCTGATCACTCTGGCCCGAAGCAGTAAGCTATGTATTTTATATCTGGAATCACTGTCCCACCACTGCCCTTGACACTGACATCACTCCTGAAGAGGCATTCACTGGCCAGAAGCCAGACATATCAAATCTATATGAATTTGGTGCCAAGATATGGGTTCTCCACCAGGACGGAAAAGTACACAAGCTAATAGCAAAAGCTCAACAGTACCATTTCGTCAGTCTGTCTATATGTTCTCGAGGGTATTGGTATTATAACCCCAGTTTGAACCTTGTACAAACCTCTCGGAATGTCATTTTTGAAGACCCAACTGCCATAGATGGAGATTATGTTGTGCTGACTCCGTTCCGTTCTGTCAGCGACTCGCTAGCTCTCACAAGAGATAACCAGGCGTCACATGATGAATGATGAGCAAGAGTATGGAAAAGCAATGAGGATGAATAGAACAACCCAACTACAAGTCTAGCTACTGAGGAGTATAGACGAGAATAGAGCTAAGGAATATAACTACAAAATACCTAGTCTTATATACGAAATGGGATATGAAGCCATGAGAGATGTCTCATGCCGTAACCGTGAGGATCTACAATAAGAGTCGCTCGTATCCATAAGTAAAGCTGTAGGTATTCGGTGAGTAAACAATAAGGCAATATAAAAAGAAGCATGGAAGCGGAACAATAATGACGTCGTCCTGTCAATGAGCTGACAGGCCCGAGAGAGTTGCGCTCAAGTGAAACGACAATGCGAGAACAATAAGGTTGACGCATGTAACCTAAATGATAATGAAAATATAATAAGCACTAGTGTAAGCACTTTGGTGATTAGGTAAGTAAATAAAAGAAAAGAAAAGAATAATGAAAAAGAATGTTTTGTGACATTACCCCCTCCCTAGGGCGCAAGTTCCACGAAGCGCCTGTCATCTAACGAAATTTTCGGAGGGTAATTGTGGTGGCATGTTTTCAGTGTTTGCCTGGGGGGCATAGGGCGGAATAATTTGGTAGGGAGTAAGGAAATAGGGGTTTCGAGTCGATTTAAGGTGGCGGGTTTGGGTTTGGTCGGGTTTTTGTCCTGGAATTCCTTCAACAAATCAGAGGAATGCGTAATGTTGGACCGAGGTTCCCAAGTGTCTTCATGTGGTCCATACCCCTGCCATCGGACTTTGTATTTGATTCCTCATCCTACCTTTCATGAGTCGAGAATTTCTTCAACTTCGAACTCTTCTTCTTCTCCTACAACAACAGGAGGTGGGCAAGTGTTTCGTGGTTGAGAGGGGAATTGTGGTTCTCTATAAGGGGTTAGGAGGACTTCGTTGAAAACATTGTGAATACGTTTCCATGTCGAGGGGATATCTAACTTATAGGAGCTAGCGCCTATCTTCTTCTGAACTGTAAATGGTCCAAACCGTTTATCTCCTAAATTTTTCATCGGCTGGTCTGTCGACAAGTTAGTTCCCTCAAGCCAGACTTTATCACCTGGCTTATACTCTACCCCGACTTTCTGCTTCCGGTCATAGAACTTCTTCATATCGTCGTTGGCCTTACCTAATGCCGCTCCTACTTCCTCTCGAGCTTTCTTCATACCATCTGTGAATGCCTGTGCTGTGGGGTTGTCCGAAGTCATCTGGGGTGCAGTGCCTTTGTAAGGGTTTCTACCATTGTCAGCATAAAAAGGGGATACTTTCGTCGCGGAGTGTACTCGATCGTTATAAGCGAACTCTGCGAGCGGTAACCATTTGTGCCAGTCGTTTTGATGGTAGTTGATAAACAGACGGAGATAGTGTTTGATTTCCTGATTCGTCCGTTCTGTCTGGCCATTAGTCTGTGGGTGATACACCGTGGTGTAGTTTGCTTCTATTCCTAAAAGACGGTAGAGTTCCTTCATGAAATGGGAATGATACTGAGGTCCTCGATCGTGTATGATTTTTCGTGGAATTCCATGTATGGAAAAGATACGGTCACGATAGATTTTCGCCATTCCCTCCGATGTGACTGTAGTATGCGACGGAACAAGTCGCAATCTTTTGGAAAAATGATCAACAAACACCGAAATGGCGTTATATCCTCCCGACTCCGGTAGTTCCCCTATCATGTCAGTACCGATTATCTACCAAGGCTCCGATCGGACTAAGTGTGGATGTAGTCGTCCCACTGGTTTGGTACGATGAGCCGTCATAGCCTGGCATTTCTCGCAACCTTCAATGTACTTCCCTGCATCTTGTGTAACCCCTGGCCACCAGTAGTCCCGAGTGATCAACTCCGTGGTTTTATACTGTCCAGGATGTCCCGCTAACGGCGTGTCATGGTACTGAGTGATTACTTTGGATCGGAGTAGGCGGTTTTTCGGTACATAAACACGCCCTTTCCATGTAATAACTTTGTCGGTTTCAGTCCACTCCGGGTTTTTGGCAGCTAGGGCATCCTGTACAACTCGATCTACTTGGTTTCTACTCTTTCGGATCTCTGATAGCAGGAGATCTTCAGGAGCCGATAGGTCAAGAGCATGGATGAAGACTTCTGGTTTCAGGAGAACAATGTTCTCGTTGTCCTTGTCCCCTGTCTCAAGGCCTGTCATCCTCGACAGGGCGTCAGCTTTTGTCATTGATTTACCAGGTTTGTGAACAAGATCGAAATTATACTCCGCTAACTCCAGTACCCAGCGCGCTTGTCGTCGGTTGAGCTTCTGTGGCTTCTTGAAGTACTGGAGGTTTGTGTGATCTGTAAAAATTTCGATCTGTTCCTCCGCACCAAGTAAATATTGCCGCCAATCGTCAAGTGAATCCATGATCACCATGAGTTCTTTGTCGTAGATTTCGTAATTACGCTCAACCTCATTGAGGGAACGTGAACGAAAAGCGATTGGGTACCACCTATTGTTGACAAACTGTGATAAAACTGCGCCATTGGCATAATCAGATGAATCAGCCTCGACTCGGAATTGTCCCTGGTTACAAGGAATCAACAAAATGACTTCCTCACAAATACGGCATTTCAGCTCTTCGAACGCATCTTCCTGCACTTTCTCCCACTTCCAAGTTCCATTCCCAGTAAGCTGTGTCAGTGGCTTCGCTACAAGACTAAACCCACGAATGAAGCGTCTGAAGAAGTTGCAAAACCCTAAAAATTGCTGAACATCACGCTTCTTGCAGGGAGTAATCCATTCGCGGACGGCTTGTACTTTCTTGGGGTCCATGCGAATAGTTCCGTTACCAATGATAATGCCAAGGTAGTCGATAACCGGTTTTTCGAAAGAACATTTTTCGGGTTTTAGGAATAATTTGTGCTCCCGTAAAATGTCAAGTACTTGCTTTACGATTCGCCGGTGTTCTTCAATGTCATTGGTGAAGATCAGAATATCGTCCATGTAGACAATAACGTGTCCTTCATTAATGAGATTTCGCAAGATATGGTTCATGAAATCTTGGAACGTCGCAGGAGAGTTAGTGAGTCCAAAGAACATAACGGTCAGTTCGAATAACCCCTGGTTAGTTCGAAAAGCCACTTTCCATTCGTCACCTTCCTTTATGCGGATGTTGTTGAATCCCCATCTGATATCCATCTTCATGAAGATTTTAGCACCTTTTAAACGATCAATTAGCTCCTGAATGAGAGGAAGTGGGTACTGGTTTTTAACCGTCATCTTGTTCAGTTTACAATAATCTTGTACCAGTCGTAAGGTGCCATCTTTCTTTTTGACGAAGAAGAAGGGGGATGCCATCTGCGAGGTCAAAGGTCAGATTTGTCCAGTTTGAAGGTTTTCTTCAAGAAACTTGTCGAGCACCTCTTGTTCCTTTGGGTTTAGCGGGTATACCTTACAATCTAAAGGTTTGGAACCTGGCATTAGATTGATAGCATGATCCCAAGGGCATTGTTGTGGTAACTGGTCAAACTCCTTCTGGCTGAACACATCGGGATACTCTTTGACGTAGGATTTGGAAGTGTCGAACTCTTCAGCTGTTTCTTTCTTAGCCTGTCCCTCTGTCCACTTCCTTGACTGTACCTGCTCGTGAACATACCTATCCCAGTCGAACAAGAAAAGCTGTTCGCCTTCCTGCAATGCTGCTCTAGAATGAGTATCTTCAGGCATCCAAAAGTGTGGATTATAGCCACATCGTGTGGGACACCTGTCGAAGGTTAATTCAGATGTCTTCCAGTCAATACTCGGGTTGTGGTGTTGCAACCAGTCTAGTCCTAGAAAGATATTATTCTTTCCTAGGCTTACCACTCTGAATTGTATGATTTCTGAATGATCGCCGATAGTCATCCGGATCTCAACATACTTGTCTATTGAACCAGAGTCGTTGAGTGTGCCGTCGGCATTATAGACGGGTCTATGCGTGCTCGGCTGCTGAGGGAGAGGGAAGAAAGAGAGAGGAACGATGTGAGCCGTACTTGGGAGCAAACAAGATGTATTGTTTGGTCACCTGTGCTCTCTCGCAAGGAAACCCGTAAGGGGCGCCAAGCTCAAGCCGGCACTGGTGAAATGTATGTAGATACATGAGACAGAACAGGATGATAGGGTAAGAGGTACATAAGGGTGGGTGAAAAACAGAGACGCTCGCTATCGAGCTCTAAGTGAGAGATATCAAAGTGAGAGGACACGAAACTATGTACCTATCGAGCTCTAAGTGAGAGATATCAAAGTGAGAGGACACAAGAGAAAACGTATGGATGAAAACGACGCCTTATAAGTGTAGGAGAAGAAAGAAAGGTCAAAGCAGACAAAGGGCATAGATCAAAGGAATTGAGCACAAAGACTTGATCGGCGGCTCGTGGCATAGACCGCAGTCAACTGGCTTTGACCGGTACATCTATGCGTGCTCGGCTGCTGAGGGAGAGGGAAGAAAGAGAGAGGAACGATGTGAGCCGTACTTGGGAGCAAACAAGATGTATTGTTTGGTCACCTGTGCTCTCTCGCAAGGAAACCCGTAAGGGGCGCCAAGCTCAAGCCATGAAACCAGGGGCAAAGGGGAGAGCCAGAGGCTCGGGAGGCTGAGCCTGAGCGGCAGCAGCCACATGCAGACGAGCGGACAAGTGAAGGATTCGATCCACAGGAACGTCAAGATAAAGTTTGTATGCATCGCTACGCCAGTGACCCAACAGTTGTATCTCATAATCGGAGGATCCAGCTGTGGCAGCAGAAGTGGCTGCCCCACGACGAAAACTGTGACCAGAGTAGAGCATGGAATCCAGCCCAATGAGCATCAATCGGGATTTGAGAGTGGAGATAAATGAGTTCCGAGTCATGGGAGAGTCGTGAGATGTAGCAAAAAGAGGTGAAGTGAGAGGAAAAGGATGCTGAGTGAAAAGATGTTTGAGAGCCGTGACCGCACAGGTTTTTAAAACGGGAGCCGTTGCCATGATGACTGTAATACCTTTGCGAAATAGATCAGTTTTTGAATCTGGAAGATTAAGACGAATGTAAGAAGGGTTCTCAATGGAAGGGATGAACTGGATAGAGGCCCGAGTGAGATGTTCAGCTGGATTGAACATCTCCTTTTCACCAACAGTGAATTCTCCGCATCGTAGAAGACCACTGAAAGCCATCTTTGATGCAGCGTCGAAATTTGCATTATCAAGAAGTGAAACATTGCCTGCAACATCAGCAAGCTGGCCCATTAGAACTGCTGTGATAGGCAGTTTGGGATTGCGAGCCTTTTCCCCGTAGAAACGCTTGATTCCGCGAATGAGTCGCTGAATGGTAGGTGACTCGCATGCGGCAAAAGAAAGACCGGCGTCGACATGGAGGGAACGAATACTGGAGACATAGGATTTAATGGTTTTAGGCTGAAGGGCGCGGTCACCAAGGTGAGCGACCCATTCAAGGATCCCATTGGTTGTTGCGGGCAAGTATTGCCCTGGCAAGGGACAGAGATGGGGGCGAGTGCGGACAAAGTCGATGTACTGATGTTGGGAGGAGGTATATGTTTTTCGAGTGCTGGATGCAATTCCATGGAAGAGATAGAAGGCGACGCGTGGAGAGAGGTGAGAGTTTGTTTCAAACCACTCAGGTGGGACTGGGTCAAGACGGGTGTTCGTGGAAGGTGTGGAGCGAGTTCGAATAGGCAGTTGTACTGGAAACGAGAAGCGGCATCAGCAATAGCATTCTTCTCAGTGGGAATCCAAACTGAAGTGAAAGAGAAATGGAGTGATGCAGCCATCATAGATACTAGGCGCAACATTGACATAGCTAGAGGCGAGCCACAAGTTCCGGTAATCAACCATTGCACCACAGCCTGATTATCACAATGAAATACCACATGAAGCCCAGACCAACAATGACCCCAGCAAAGGATAGCGTGAAGCACCGCATAAAGCTCCTTGAATTGGATATCCCGGGTGCGAAAGCAACGAGGAACACGAGTTGCAAACCAAGCATCCCCAATCACTCCGCCAATTCCCTTTACACCACTCGCATCTGTCCAAACTGAGAAGGAAGTTGAGGGAGAAAGAATTCGTATCCCATTCCAGTGTGCACTAAAAACATGCCACCAAGCAAGATCGGAACGGAGACCCTTAGGAATTGAACGGTGAGAAAAAGGAGAGACAAATTTTGCTTCAAAATCAAAGAGTCGACAGAGGAAAATATGAGAGTGGGGAATGACTTGTGAGCAGAATTGGAGGTAACCACTTAGCTGCTGAGCTTCACGGAGCGAGCAAGTGCTTTTTGATGCCCACATAACCAATAAGCTGTGCAAAATCTTCAATTTGAATTCAGGCAGGCGTGCCTCCATCTTGACTGAATCAAGAATCAGGCCAAGAAATTCAATCTCTTGTGTTGGCCAAATGGTCTTCAAAGGTTGAAAGTTAAGCCCAAGTTCCATACCAAGGGCCATAATCCAATCTACTGCAGCAAATGCTTTGGAAGACTCGTATAAAGGAGAGAAGATGAGAAGGAAGTCATCAAGATAATGCCGCAAAGCAGCGGGAATATGACGTTTCACAATCCAATGAATTGCTTCAGCGAACATATTGAAGATATAAGGAGCGTTCTTCAAACCAAAAGTGAGAACCAGCAAGTAATAAAACTTGCAACCCCATGATATACCGAGTAAGTGCCAGTCAGCAGCACGCACCGGAACATGTCTAAATGCATCCTTCAAGTCCAGTTTTGCCATAAGGGAACCACATCCTGAATCCACCAAGTCCTGAACAGCTCTTTCAAACATGTCATAGGAGATCCGTGTGTCATGAATCGATCTTTTTCCATTATTCTTTTCTTTTATTATTCTTTTTCTTTTCTTTACTTATCTAATCACCAAAGCGCTTACACTAGCGCTTATTATATTTTCATTATCATTTAGGTTACATGTGTCAACCTTATTGTTCTCGCGTTGTCGTTTCACTTAGGCGCGACTCTCTCATGCCTGTCAGTTCATTGACAGGACGACGTCATTATTGTTCCGCCTCCATGTTTCTTTTTATATTGCCTTATTGTTTACTCACCGAATACCTACAGCTTTACTTATGGATACGAGCGACTCTTATTGTAGGTCCTCACGGTTACGGTGCGAGACATCTCTCACGGTTTCATATCCCATTTTGTATATAAGACTAGATATTTGGTAGTTATATTCCTTAGCTCTATTCTCGTCTATTCTCCTCGGTAGCTAGACTAGTATTGGGTTGTTTTATCCATCCTCTTTTGCCTTTTCATCCTCTTGCTCATCGTCTATCGTGTGACGCCTGGTTGTCTCTTGTGAGAGCTAGCGAGTCGCTGACAGAAGAATAGAGCTTCTACCACACACCACCCGTCACAACAAAACTTTTACAAACTTGCCTAGGATCCAACATGTTGTTGGAAACTAGTTTTCTCGATATGTTACACATTTTCATTTCTACCAAACACGCTCATCTTCTCCCCTACTATAACTCAATATGACTGACCGGTCGATACATGCGCCCGAACCAGCGGAAGTCGCTGCTATCACGTCTAGTCCACGCCGGGTGTTCGTTAATACACCAGGGAACTACGATGGCGACCCCGCCACCTACCGGCCATGGCGACGACGAATGATGGCTTATGTCTCCGAGCTAACAGAGACAAAGCAGGTCGACAACTCCCACCGAGTCACGACCATCATCATGTCCTTCCTGGTCGGAGGAAAAGCCGATGAATGGGCTCAGGTCTACTCGGATGACCATTTCGATATCGACAGAGGGACGTGGGATATTACGGGGAAGCAGTTAATTGACGACATGGACAGGGAGTTCACGAATGTCGCAAAGGAGAAAGAGGCCCGTGATAAACTAACCTATATCCGACAGGGGAAGTCCTCAGCCAGCGACTTTTTCAAAGAGTTTGAATTGTTGTTGAAGGATGCCGGGTACAAGAAGGATGAGTCGCACGTCCTTACCCTAGCGGAGAGGGCGGTCGATCACACCCTTCTCTATGACATCATCAAAGGACGAACGGAGCCCTTTGAAGACTACAAGGAATTGAAGAAGGTAGTCACAGGGGCTGACAATGTAAGGCGGCAGTGGGCTGAACAGAAGAGAGGTTACGGGTATGCGGGGTGGTGGAACGCTAACCCACAGGGACAGAGTCGTGGACAGTCGTCCACTCAGCAGAACCGACAGGAGCCGAAAGTAGCTCCGAAGGCAGAATATTCGGCGGCACCGAGAAGAGATGCTACCGGCACCACGTTCGGAGGAACGGGCAGGCCGATGGACATCGACCAAGCGAGAGAGAAGCGTCTGTGCTTCAACTGTGGCGAGCCAGGTCACATGAGCAGGAACTGCCCGCACAAGAGAAAGGCGGTAGTCAGAGGTATTATGTTGAACATGAGTGAGCAGGAACGTACGGACTTTATTAACGATTTGGGTTTTCCAAAGGCTCCGCAGTAGATATAGGTCTGCAGGAGCCTTCGCACACGGACATTTCGGAGTTTGTTGATAATGGCGTTGACTATGTAATCAGTACAGGTACTAAACAGAAAAACGCGTCCACCTTTATCCACAAAACCGAAAAAACCGAAAAACCTATACGGTATGAACCCGACACTGCTGAATGGCTAACTCAGAGAGTTAGAGAAGACCAGATCCCGAGAGCAGTGGGATTGTTACGAACTTGGATGCCCTTTTCACGGGAAAAAGAAGCCTCTGAAGAAACCGTCATGGACATACGAAAACGGAACTGGAAAACGGCAGTCACCGCCATCCGGAGTCTCAAAAACAAAAGGAGTTATGTTCGCGGGACACGCGGCAAAAGTCTGAAACTCCCAGCAATACTCGAGACACTGGAGGATGCTCGACAAATCGTCACAGAAGGACTCCTCGACAGTGGAGCTACTGGTTCTTGCATCGACTCAGAATTCGTCAAACAGCATAATCTTATCACGGAAAACTTACCGATCAAAACACCTGTCTACAATGCCGACGGTACACTCAACGACTCCGGATCAATAGACAAGTACGTCGAGATCCGGATGACCATCGGTGATCATTCAGAGATCGTCCAATTCGGAGTAGTAAGTCTAGGAAAGAATAATATCTTTCTAGGACTAGACTGGCTACGACACCACAACCCGAGTATCGACTGGAATACGTCTGAACTAACCTTTGACAGGTGTCCAACAAGATGCGGTTACAACCCACACTTTTGGACACCAGAGGATACCCATTCTAGAGCGGCATTACAGGAAGGCGAACAGCTTTTCCTGTTTGACTGGGACAGGTATATTCACGAGCAGGTACAGTCGAGGAAGTGGACGGAAAAACAAGCCAGAGAGGAAACAGCCCAAGAGTTCGACACTTCCAAGCCCTACATCGAAAAGTACCCCGATGTTTTCAGCCAGAAGGAATTCGACCAACTGCCACAACGACGCCCTTGGGACCACGCTATCGACCTAACGCCAGGTTCTAAACCTTTAGATTGCAAGGTGTACCCATTAAACCCAAAGGAACAAGAGGCGCTCGACAAGTTTCTTGAAGAAAACCTTCGAACTGGACGAATCCGACCTTCGACTTCGCAGATGGCGTCTCCCTTCTTCTTCGTTAAAAAGAAAGATGGCACCTTACAACCAGTACAAGATTATCGTAAACTGAACGAGATGACGGTTAAAAACCGGTATCCACTTCCTCTCATTCAGGAACTAATCGATCGTTTAAAAGGTGCTAAGATCTTCACGAAGATGGATATTAGATGGGGGTTCAACAACATCCGAATAAAGGAAGGTGACGAATGGAAAGCGGCCTTTCGAACTAACCAGGGGTTATTCGAACCGACCGTCATGTTTTTCGGACTAACTAACTCTCCTGCGACATTCCAAGGTTTCATGAACCACATCCTGCGAGACCTCATCAATAAAGGTCATGTTATCGTTTACATGGACGACATACTGATTTTTACCGACGATATAATAGAACATCGACAAATCGTAGAACAAGTACTCGACATTCTACGAGAGCACAAGTTGTTCCTTAAACCCGAAAAGTGTTCTTTCGAAAAACCGGTTATCGACTACCTCGGTATTATCATTGGTAACGGAACTATTCGCATGGATCCCAAGAAAGTTCAATCCGTTCGAGAATGGATTACTCCACGAAAGAAGTGCGACGTCCAGCAGTTTCTAGGATTCTGCAACTTCTTCCGGCGATTCATTCGTGGGTTCAGCCTGGTAGCAAAGCCACTAACACAGCTCACGGGAAATGGGACTTGGAAGTGGGAGAAAGGTCAAGAGGAGGCGTTCGAGGAGCTGAAACGCCGTATTTGTGAGGAAGTCGTTTTGTTGATTCCTCGTAACCACGGGAAATTCAGGGTGGAAGCTGACTCGTCCGATTATGCTAATGGCGCCGTTTTGTCCCAGTTCGTTGATGGTAGATGGTATCCCATTGCCTTTCGTTCTCGTTCCCTTAATGAGGTCGAACAGAATTACGAAATTTACAACAAAGAACTCATGGCAATTATGGACTCCCTCGACGACTGGAGGCAATATTTACTAGGTGCAGAGGAACAGATTGAGATTTATACGGATCACGCAAACCTCCAGTACTTCAAGAAGCCGCAGAAACTCAACCGACGACAAGCGCGCTGGGTACTGGAATTAGCGGAGTATAATTTCGATCTCGTTCACAAACCTGGTAAATCGATGACGAAAGCTGACGCCCTGTTGAGGATGACAGGTCTTGAGACGGGGGACAAGGACAACGAGAACATCGTTCTCCTGAAACCGGAACTTTTCATCCAAGCCCTCGACCTATCGGCTCCCGAAGATCTCCTGTTATCAGAGATCCAAAAGAGTAGAAACCAAGTGGAACGAACTGTACAGGATGCCCTCGCTGTGAAAAATCCAGAGTGGACTGAGACCGACAAAGTCATTACCTGGAAAGGGCGTGTTTATGTACCGAAAAACCGCCTACTCCGGTCCAAAATAATCACTCAGTACCACGATACACCACTAGCGGGACATCCAGGACAGTACAAAACTACGGAGTTGATTACTCGAGACTACTGGTGGCCAGGGGTGACACGAGATGCAGGGAAATATGTAGAAGGTTGCGAGAAATGCCAGGCGACAAAGTCACGTCGGACCAAACCAGTAGGACAACTTCATCCACATGCGGTACCGACTGAACCATGGCAAATAATCGGCACCGATATGATAGGGGAACTACCGGAATCGGGAGGATATAACGCCATATCGGTGTTTATCGATCATTTTTCCAAAAGACTACGACTTGTTCCATCGCACACTACAGTCACATCAGAGGGAATGGCAAAAATCTATCGGGATCGTATTTTTTCTATCCACGGCATTCCACGAAAAATAGTACATGATTGAGGACCGCAATATCATTCTCGTTTCATGAAGGAACTCTACCGTCTTTTAGGAATAGAAGCAAACTACACCACGGCGTATCACCCACAGACCAACGGCCAGACAGAACGAACAAATCAGGAGATAGAACATTATCTCCGTTTGTTCATTAGTTATCATCAAAATGACTGGCATGAGTGGTTACCGCTTGCAGAATTTGCCTATAACGATCGAGTACACTCTGCGACGAAGGTTTCCCCATTCTATGCTGACAACGGTAGACATCCCTATAAAGGCACGGCACCTCAAATGACTTCGGACAACCCCACAGCACAGGCGTTTGCAGATGGAATGAGGAAGGTTCGAGATGAAGTAGGAGCGGCCTTAGGAAAGGCCAACGAGGACATGAAGAAGTTTTATGACCGAAAGCGAAGAGTTGGAATAGAGTACAAGCCAGGTGATAAGGTCTGGCTTGAGGGAACTAACTTATCGACAGACCAGCTGATGAAAAAGTTAGGAGATAAACGGTTTGGACCGTTTACAGTTCAGAAGAAGATAGGTGCTAGTTCCTATAAACTAGATATTCCCTCTACGTGGAAACGTATCCATAACGTTTTCAACGAAGTCCTTCTTACTCCCTATAGAGAACCGCAATTTCCTTCTCAACCACGAAACACTCGTCCACCTCCTGTCGTCGTAGGAGAAGAAGAGGAATTCGAAGTTGAGGAGATTCTCAACTCACGAAAGGTAGGAAAAGGGATCAAGTACAAGGTCAGGTGGCGAGGTTACGGACCACATGAAGACACTTGGGAACCTCGGTCCAACATCACCCATTCCTCCGATTTGTTGAAGGAATTCCATGATAAAAACCCGAACAAACCCAAACCCGCCACCCTGAGTCGACTCAAAATCCCTATTTCCTTGTTCCCTACCGAGTTATTCCGCCCTATGCCTCCGCCAGATACTGAAAATACAATCTCACAATTAATCTCCGAAAATTTTGTTAGACGACAAGTGCTTCGTGGAACTCGCGCTCTAGGGAGGGGGTAATGTCATGAATCGATCTTTTTCCATTATTCTTTTCTTTTATTATTCTTTTTTTTTTCTTTACTTATCTAATCACCAAAGCGCTTACACTAGCGCTTATTATATTTTCATTATCATTTAGGTTACACGCGTCAACCTTATTGTTCTCGCGTTGTCGTTTCACTTAGGCGCGACTCTCTCGTGCCTGTCAGTTCATTGACAGGACGACGTCATTATTGTTCCGCCTCCATGCTTCTTTTTATATTGCCTTATTGTTTACTCACCGAATACCTACAGCTTTACTTATGGATACGAGCGACTCTTATTGTAGGTCCTCACGGTTACGGTGCGAGACATCTCTCACGGTTTCATACCCCATTTTGTATATAAGACTAGATATTTGGTAGTTATATTCCTTAGCTCTATTCTCGTCTATTCTCCTCAGTAGCTAGACTAGTATTGGGTTGTTTTATCCATCCTCTTTTGCCTTTTCATCCTCTTGCTCATCGTCTATCGTGTGACGCCTGGTTGTCTCTTGTGAGAGCTAGCGAGTCGCTGACACCGTGCCTCTGAGTCCGCAATTCCATCGTTAACCGATGACCCGTGAGGCCAAGAAAGGTGATTAATGAGACGGAGCTTAGAGGAGTTGTGTTTTTTAGACACAATACCAATCGGAGAGCAGCGAAAATTAGGCAAAGGGGGAGTGTCAAAAGGTCCAGCTAAATGACCACATCGCACCATCTCAGCAAGGATGTCATCAATGAAACCTGGGTGTTCAAAAGCCGATTTCAAATTTTTGCATGATTGAACAGATTCAGGAGCGGAAAATCCTATATTAGCACCAAACTGGATAATATGTAGGAGAGCTGATACAAACGTCCGATCAGGGTAGTCTGTTAGATAAGACTCCCAGGCGCTGTACTTTAAAACAGAAACAATAGGAGGAAGAACCTCGTTACCCGGTAAGTTACAGCGAGGGTCAGAATTGGGACGCTGGGGTGGGAGAGATAAAGGAGGAAATGAAAGAGAGTCCAAACAAGGATGAACTGTTACAGGGATATCATTAAGAGGCACTGGGAGGCCCAGGCAAGCCGATCTGTGGCGAGAATGACGGTGCCTTCGTCGGCTCACCCTGCCAAGAAATTAAGAGCGAGAAGGTGCAGAAGCACGTTTCCCAGAACAGGCAGGATCCCCTACTTTGTGACCCTTTGAACGGCAAACCTTGCAGATATGCAAGCGAGGACAAGGGGACGCATCACAGGAACCATCATTCCAGTCGAAACAGGGCTGTTTAGACAAATCGGTTGATGGTTTAGACTTTGTAGAGGAGGGAAATGAAGAAGACGAAGGCTTTGGATGCGCGGTAACACGAGTGTAAAGTTGGGCATCAATGGGGCCCCAGCCCAGATAGATGCTGCGCTTCATTTCCTGACGGCGAATATTCATGTAAGAAACATGATACTCAAGCACATATGACCACTGAAATTCCCTGCCCATCTCCATCAGAGATGCAACATACATCTGACACCCCATTGCAAGAGCACATCCAATATCTGGGTTTCCGCCAATACGGGCATATTCAACCAGAATGGAGACATAAGTGAGGAACGGGACAATCAAAGAATCTAACGTAGGGTAATCCTTCAAAGAGCCCTGCTTCTTTTCAAGTAAGTCCAACCCTCCATCCATAGCATCTGCTTTGGCGCGAACACGGCTGTCCAGCTTCTGAAGGCTCATTGGATGGAATTCATGACGAGTAATGTCAAGAATATGTCGTTCTTCGACATTGGGATAAGAAGCATAAAGGGACTCACACGGAGGCACCTCACTGGCCGAGACAAAGGGAGGAGGCGTTGGAATTGGAAGGTTGGTCGGAGGATTAGAGGCAAGTGTTTTGCTAGCTAACGCAACCGCTACAGCAATTTGCTGTAACTGCTCAGGAGAGAACAGCAAAGGAGTGGTTGAGGTATCAGCACCCGGGTCAGACATGAATGGTTCAGGGGAAAGAGGACGAGTTGAATGTGGTATGGGGGTAGATGGAGGCGGGGAAAGAGGGCCAGAAAGAGCTAGAAGACGCGATTGAATGGGTCCAGGAACGTTCTTGACAGATACAAAATGCCCGTTCAAGCGCCAGCGGTAGGAAACAGATCTGCCGGGAGTGGAAACGCGCTCCACGGAGAAGCCTTCAACTGTTACAGAGGGAATGATGTCCTAAAATTGAAAAACAGAGACGCTCGCTATCGAGCTCTAAGTGAGAGATATCAAAGTGAGAGGACACGAAACTATGTACCTATCGAGCTCTAAGTGAGAGATATCAAAGTGAGAGGACACAAGAGAAAACGTATGGATGAAAACGACGCCTTATAAGTGTAGGAGAAGAAAGAAAGGTCAAAGCAGACAAAGGGCATAGATCAAAGGAATTGAGCACAAAGACTTGATTGGCGGCTCGTGGCATAGACCGCGGTCAACTGGCTTTGACCGGTACATGTTTTGATTGGTAAGTCTTTCGTGATGAAGTTGTGCCGTTTGATGAAGTACGAGTCAATACATGAACCAGTAGCTCCACTGTCGAGAAGTCCTTCTGTGACAATTTGTCGACTATCCTCCAGTGTTTCAAGTATTGCTGGAAGCTTGAGACTTTTGCCGCGTGTCCCACGAACATAGCTTCTTTTGTTTTTGAGACTTCAGATGGCTGTGACTGCCGTTTTCCAGTTCCGCTTTTGTATGTCCATGACGGTTTCTTCCGAGGCTTCCTTCTCCCGGGAAGAGGGCATCCAGGTTCACAATAATCCCACCGCTCTTGGGATTTGATCTTCTCTAACTCTCTGAGTTAGCCATTCAGCAGTGTTGGGTTTGTACCATATAGGTTTTTCGGATTTTTCGGTCTTGTGTGTGAAGGTGGATGCGTTTTTCTGTCTAGTACCTGTACTAATTATATAATCAATGCCATTATCAACAAATTCCGAAATGTCTGTATGTGAAGGCTCCTGCAGACCTATATCTACTGAGGAGCCTTGGGAAAACCCAAGTCGTTAATGAAATCCGTATGTTCCTGCTCACTCATATTTAGCATAATACCTCTGACCAATGCCTTCCTCTTGTGCGGGCAATTTCTGCTCATGTGGCCTGGTTCGCCACAATTGAAGCACAGCCACTTCTCCCTCGCTTGGTTGATGTCCATTGGCCCGCCCGTTCCTCTGAAGGTGGTGCCGGTGGCATCTCTCCTCTGTGCCGCAGGGTACTCTGCCTTCGGAGCTACTTTCGTCTCCTGCCAGTTCTGCTGATTGGACGATTGTCCATGGTTCTGTCTCTGTGGGTTAGCGTTCCACCACCCCGCATACCCGTAACCTCTCTTCTGCTTGGCCCATTGCCGCCTGACATTGTCAGCACCTATGACTACCTTCTTCAGCTCCTGGTAATCCACAAAGGGCTCTGATCGGCTCTTGATTATATCATACAGGAGTGCATGATCGACGGCATTCTCCACTAAAGTGAGAACATGCGAATCATTCCTGTTGTAGATGGCATCCTTCAGCAACAACTCAAACTCTTTGAAGAAGTCGCCAGCAGGAGTCTTTCCCTGTCTAATGTATGTTAGCTTGTCCCGGGCTTCTTTCTCCCTGGCGAAATTCGTGAACTCCCTGTCCATGTCATCGAAAAGTATCCCTGTAATGTTCCATGCACCTTTTTCGATATCAAAATGGTTGTCGGTATAGACCTGCACCCATTCATCGGCTTTTCCTCCGACCATGAAGGACATGATGATTGTGATGAGTCGATGGGAACCCTCAACCTGTTTCGTCTCCATCAGCTCAGCTGCATAGGCCCTCATCCTTCATCGCCATGGTCGATATGTAGCAGGATCGCCATCATAGTTCCCTGGTGTATTAACGAACACCCGGCGAGTTGAAAAAGTGGGATTATTGATTTTGGAAACGTCGGGGGCGGGAGCATGTATTGACTGATCAGTGATGTTGGATTTATAGTAGGGAGGGGTGAGTGTGTTTGGTAAAATAAAACGTGTAATGTATCGAGGATAAACTAGTTTTCAACGGAATGTCGAATCCTAGGCAAGTTTGTAAAATATTTGTGACAGGTGGTGTGTGGTAGAAGCTCTATTCTTCTGTCAGCGACTCGCTAGCTCTCACAAGAGATAACCAGGCGTCACACGATGAACAATGAGCGAGAGTATGGAAAAGCGATGAGGATGAATAGAACAACCCAACTACAAGTCTAGCTACCGAGGAGAATAGACGAGAATAGAGCTAAGGAATATAACTACAAACTGCTAAGTCTTATATACTAATGGGATATGAAGCCGTGAGAGATGTCTCACACTGTAACCGTGAGGACCTACAATAAGAGTCGCTCATATCCATAAGTAAAGCTGTATGTATTAGGTGAGTAAACAATAAGGCAATATAAAAGGAAGCATGGAGGTGGAACAATAATGACATCGTCCTGTCAATGAGTTGACAGGCACGAGAAAGTCACGCCTAAGTGAAACGACAGTGTGAGAACAATAAGGCTGACACATGTAACCTAAATGGAAATGAAAATATAATAAGCACTAGTGCAAGCGCTTTGGTGATTAGGTAAGTAAATAAAAGAAAAGAAAAAGAATAATAAAAGAAAAGAATAATTAAAAAGAATGTTTCGTGACATTACCCCCTCCCCAGGGCGCAAGTTCCACCAAGCACTTGTCGTCTAACAAAATTTTCGGAGGGTAATTGCAGTGATGTATTTTTGGTGTTTGGCTGGGGCATAGGGCGGAACAATTCAGAAGGAAATAAGGAAATAGGGATTTCAAGTCAATTTAGGGTGGCGGGTCTGGGTTTGGTCGGGTTCTTGTCATGGAATTCCTTCAGCAAATCGGAGGAATGCATTATGTTAGACCGAGGTTCCCAAGTGTCTTCATGTGGTCCATACCCTCACCATCTGACCTTGTACTTGATTTCTCTTCCTACTTTCCGGGAATCGAGAATTTCTTCAACTTCGAATTCTTCTTCTTCTCCTACAATGATAGGAGGTGGTCGAGTGTTTTGTGGTTGAGAGGGGAATTGCGGTTCTCTGTAAGGAGTGAGAAGTACTTCATTGAAAACATTATGAATATGTTTCCACATCGAGGGAATATCTAGTTTATAAGAACTAGCGCCTACTTTCTTTTGAACCATAAATGGTCCAAACCGTTTGTCTCCTAACTTTTTCATTGGCTGGTCTGTCGACAAGTTAGTTCCTTCAAGCCAGACCTTATCGCCTGGCTTGTACTCTACCCCAACTCTTCTCTTCCTGTCATAAAACTTCTTCATATTGTCATTGGCCTTCCCTAAGGCCGCTCCTACCTCCTCTCGAACCTTCCTCATTCCATCTGCAAATGCCTGTGCTGTGGGGTTGTCCGATGTCATTTGAGGTGCCATACCTTTATAGGGATGTCTACCATTGTCAGCATAGAAGGGGGAGACCTTTGTCGCAGAATGTACTCGATCGTTATAGGCAAACTCTGCAAGTGGTAACCACTCATGCCAGTCGTTCTGATGATAACTAATGAACAAACAGAGATAATGTTCTATCTCCTGGTTTGTTTGTTCTGTCTGGCCATTGGTCTGTAGATGATACGCCATAGTGTAATTCGCTTCTATTCCCAATAGACAATAAAGTTCCTTCATAAATCGGGAATGGTATTGAGGTCCTGTTATATCTATGCAAGCTAAGTCTTTACAAAGCTTCGCGTTTTATTCCGCTACTTAGATATTACTTATATCCTTTTACCACTATGCAATTACTTCGCGAAGGAATTACTCATTATCTCTTATCATCCTTATCGGATTTACACTATCCCTTTTATATCTCTTCCTTTGTTCTTGACCTACGAGCTAACCCATTCGGGCATGGCATCACTTCGTGATCCTGACTTACCTTTAGTATAAAGCTATGGTATCGAATAGGTAGTTCTTTAGTTTAAATATCAACCTTGATAGCACTTCAATAGTGATACCAATTAATCTTCTATCTATATCATCATTTTAACATCCTCGCTGTCAGTACGTTCCGCGATAGTCATTGCGAACAGAACATGTTCACCTTTCTTCTCTTGCGGACACGCGAAGTGTCGAGGACTCTACTAATAGTGGAGTCAAGGTCTGACTACTTAGTATAGGATTGTATTACCTCATGAAGTATATTACTTCATATTTTCCCGCGATCATCCCGCGATCATTCCCAATGATCCCTTTGTGCACAATCATAACAGTATATTTAAACTGACACTTGGCACATTTGTCCTCATTACCCTTTCCATTACATTCAACAACTTCACTTCCTTTAACAATGGTCTATACAAGGAGCAGACAAAACCGTACCAACACTGGAGGGTCCAATGAGTCGGTAAGAGAGGAACCGGAAACAGTTAATCCTTTTGCATCAAACGCGACAGGCTTCGCGCCCTTCGCAGAATCAATCTCAGGAGCCGGACACTCTCGACGTCGATCTAACGTCTTCGGTCCAGCCCCAGGACAGCCTGCTAGTGCGCGGGTTTCCAGTCATCACGCCCTTGGTCAACCTGACCATTCCGAATTTGAGTACCAAGTACTCTACACAGAAAACGGTGACCCTGTTACTGTACAAACGCTGCGAAGAAAGCACACGGCGATACCAACAACCGAGATGGAAATCCCACCATCTCCTACCACCTTTACCCTTGCTGACAGAATGCGTCAGCAGCTAGCAAACGCTCCCGGCCCTTCGCGAGGTTGGATACCAGTTACCACGATGGAGATTCCAGAGAACATCAAAGAAGCAGAGATTGATGAAGAGGTAGGTCCTGATGAGTCAGGAAATCCCGGAGAACCAGGGGGATCAGATCCCGATAGTCCTGGGGGTCCCAGGGCACCTCGAGGTTCTCACGTTCCTAGTCGTTCCAGGAGTCCAGTGGAACGGGTAGGTAGTGTCCATCCGGACCCTACTGAACAACGCATCTTAGATGTGTTTCACGCTTTTAAGGGTTCACTCAATACCCTTGGAACAGTCCTCGCGGGCATGAATGCTAGCAGCCCCATGGAATCCGGAAGATCGAAGGTTAAAGATCCTGAAGTATTCGATGGATCTGACTCGCGGAAACTGAAAGGTTTCCTAGTTTCCTTGTCTTTGGTGTTTATTGATCGTCCCTCATATTTTACTGATCAAAAGAAGATCAATTATACTCTGTCATACCTCGGTGGTTCCGTGAAGGAATGGTTCGAACCAGATATTCTGGATCCAAACCTCTCCGCGATGCCAGCGTGGACGAGTTCCTTTGCGGCATTGGTGAAGGAACTTCAGGACAATTTTGGTATGTACGATGCACAGGGAGAAGCCGAAGATAAGATCGGCATGTTAATCATGAAGGAATCCGATAACGTATGGAAGTATAACATCCATTTCAATACTCTCGCGGCGTCTACTAACTGGGACTCGCATGCCCTTAAGTGGGCTTATCAACGCGGCTTGGCAAGCCGTATCAAAGATGAGATGGCTCGTCTTCCAGAACCAAAGATGCTCGCGGAATACCATTACAAGGTACTTCACATAGATAATAGGTACTGGAGACGAGAAGAAGAGCGGAAAAGAGACGCCGCTAGATCGACAGGTGCTTCCTCAGGAGGGAAAGCATCGAACACATTGAAGAAGAACATGCCAGGTTCTTCACAAACTCCTACAACCACCATCACCACGACCTCGACCTTGACGAATAACTCGAGGAAGAAAGGTAAGTTGAGTGGAGGTGGAAATGCCTCGTCATCGACGAGTTCTGTGGGGGCTAAACCTGCATACGCGAGCAACCTTGGCTCGGATGGAAAACTCCTCGTGAAGGAGTCAGAATGTCGAAAGAAGTTGGGGCTATGCGGATTTTGCAGGGGAAGTCATAAGTTCGACTACTGTGAGAAACGAAAGGCTCGCGAACCTTGTGGACATGCCGCGGAAACACAGGAAGGAGCGGCAAGTACCTCTTTGGTATCAGAAAAATAGTCCGCAACTCCTGTAACCCAGTATGAAGTGGGAGTTGCGTTGACCAGGTTCGTACTACCGGGGAAGTTAAATTAAACGCATCCACTCTTTCCTATGATGAACGATCTTTTACTATCCCTCTTACGATAGATTTTTCACTTTGCGACGTCTCCGCGAAGCTTTCTTTTGTTTCTTTACTCGATTCCGGTTCTACCGATTGTTTTATTGACTCTCGATTTGTGTATAAACATTCTCTCCCTACTTCTTCTATTTCTCCAATCAATCTCCGACTCTTTGATGGTTCTTTATCTCCGAAACCAATTTCCGAGACTACGTCTCTTAATGTTCGGTTTCCCTCTGGCGAGCTACTACTACTGACATTTTATGTCACTTTACTAGATTCCTCTCGCGAGGCAGTTTTAGGTTACAGTTTCTTGACCCGCTACAATCCGTTGATTGACTGGGCATTGAGAAACATTACATTCCACTCCACCAAGCAAGTTGAGTTTTCCTCGACGTCCTCACTTCCGCGAACACTCGTTCCAGAAGAAACTGTCCCCTCGTGGGGTCAGCCTACCATTAGTTCCAAAGAGATCCCTTCGCGATCGTCTTCGCGAACTCGTTCTCGCCATTCACCTTGTCCTTTATCAGACTCTTTCCCCTACGAACCCATCTACTCCTATCCTTCAGTGGCTCAATGGGCCGCTTCGCGACTTGAAAACCCAGAGATCGACATTGCTCTTGTCAACGCGGAACTATTCAACCGTGCTTGCAAGAATGCCAAGTGTGAGCCGTTAATCTTACGAGCAGTTCACAGTGAAGTCACAGCACGAGCTGCTTCAACAACTTTGGCAAACAACAGCAATCCTTCCTCATTACCGAAGCATTATGCGGACTTCGTGGATGTCTTCGACGAAGTCGAATCCGAAGTGCTGCCTGAGCATTGACCATACGACCTTAAGATTGAATTGGAGGAAGGCACCGAACCACCTATCAGTCGTCTTTATCCTCTTTCTGCCAAGGAATTAGAGGCTCTACGCGATTTCATCGATAAGCACCTCGAATCCGGTGCTATTCAACCTTCGTCCTCTCCTCATGGAGCTCCGGTATTATTTGTACCGAAAAAGGACGGTGTCAGCGACTCGCTAGCTCTCACAAGAGACAACCAGGCGTCACACGATAGTCGATGAGCAAGAGGGCGAAAAAGCAAAAGAGGATAGATAAAACAACCCAACTACAAGTCTAGCTACCGAGGAGAATAGACGAGAATAGAGCTAAGGAATATAACTACAAAATACCTAGTCTTATATACGAAATGGGATATGAAACCGTGAGAGATGTCTCGCACCGTAACTGTGAGGATCTACAATAAGAGTCGCTCGTATCCATAAGTAAAGCTGTAGGTATTCAGTGAGTAAACAATAAGGCAATATAAAAAGAAGCATGGAAGCGGAACAATAATGACGTCGTCCTGTCAATGAGCTGACAGGCACGAGAGAGTCGCGCCTAAGTGAAACGACAACGCGAGAACAATAAGGTTGACGCATGTAACCTAAATGATAATGAAAATATAATAAGCGCTAGTGTAAGCGCTTTGGTGATTAAGTAAGTAAATAAGAATAATAAAAGAAAAGAATAATGAAAAAGATCGTTTCATGACAGATGGAAAACTTCGACTTTGCATAGACTTTTGCGGTTTGAACAACATCACGAAAAAGGATTGATATCCTTTACCTCTCATTTCTGATTTACTAGATGCTCCGAAAAAAGCTAAGGTTTACACTAAACTCAATCTTGCTCACACTTATCATTTAGTTCGAATCGCGGAAGGCGATGAATGGAAAACAACATTCAGAACCCGTTGGGGTTCTTACGAATGGAAGGTTATGCCATTCGGACTCACTAATGCTCCAGCAGCTTTCCAAAGGTTTGTAAACGACATATTCACTGATCTTTTAGATGTTTATGTTATTGTCTACCTCGACGATATACTTATTTACTCCAACAATGAGACACTACATCGCGAACACGTTCGCGAGGTTCTCCGTCAACTTCGTAAACATCGACTCTACACAAACATCGCGAAATGCGAATGGGAGATAGATACGGTAGAGTATCTTGGGTATATTCTTTCTCCGGAGGGCTTAACGATGTCGAAAGACAAAGTAAAAGATATCATTGACTGGCCGGTACCTCAAAAAGTCAAAGACGTCCAGTCTTTTCTTGGATTTGCTAATTTCTACCGACAATTTATTTATAATTATAGCGATATTGTAGTCCTGATGACGCGTCTTACGTGAAAGGATACACCTTGGAACTGGAATACCGATTGCCAGGAAGCCTTCAAGAAGCTCAAATATAGTGTCACTCATGCTCCTATTCTGGCACATTGGGAACCAAACCGACATCTAATCGTGGAAACAGATGCCTCGGACTACGCATTAGCCGCAATCCTCTCGATCCTACTACCTGACGGAGAAATTCACCCCATCGCGTTCCTCTCGAGGACTTTTCAAGCTGCGGAACTCAACTACGACACTCACGATAAGGAGCTTCTCGCGATATTCGAAGCATTCAAAGGCTGGCAACATTACCTCGAGGGATCGGGAGATCCTATTGACGTCGTTACCAATCACAAGAATCTCGAGTATTTCTTGACGACAAAAATCCTTACGCGAAGACAAGTTCGTTGGTCAGAGTACCTACACCAATTTAACATGGTGATCCGATTCAGACCAGGTAAGTTAGGTGAAAAACCTGATTCAATGACTAGACGCTGGGACGTCTATCCAAAAGAGGGGGATATTGGTTACACACAAGTTAACCCATATAATTTCAGACCCATTTTCACTGATGAGCAACTAACTACTTCCCTTCAAGCTACGTTCCTAGAAGGACCGGTACTTCGTGCCTCCATTGTTATGGATTTAGAGGCACTTCATTCCGCTATTCGCAATTCAATCAAACTGGATCCAGAATCAATCGCGGGATTGAAGTTCGCGAAGGACAGTACTAACACTCATTGGACATTAGGGCCTGATGGATTGTTACGGCTTGACGATCGCATTTACGTTCCTAACCTTTCTAATTTATGACTTCAAATTCTACGCTATTTTCACAACCACCCACTTTCAGGTCATTTTGGTCAAAACCGGACTCTAGAAGCTATTCAATGACAATACACTTGGCCAAAGGTTCGCGAATTTGTTCGCGATTATATTAATTCATGCACGGTTTGCAGATGCAACAAACCTCGTCGACATAGACCATATGGCCTACTCAAACCACTTCCAGTTCCCGTCTGACCTTGGGATTCCATATTGATGGACTTCATCGAACAATTACCGGACTCTAAAGGACATACCGCTATTTTGGTAATCGTGGATCTAGCCTCGAAACAAGGCATATTCATCGCGACACACGACAAAATAACATCCAAAGAGCTCGTGGAATTATTCATCCATCACGTTTTCTCGAAACACGGAGTTCCTAGTCACGTCACTTCTGATCAAGGCTCGGAATTCGTTTCGGCTTTTTTTCGCGCTTTAGGGGAAGCTCTCTCGATCAAACTACACTTCACCTCGGGATACCATCCTGAGGGGGATGGACAAACGGAACGAGTTAACCAGACTCTGGAACAATACATTCATATGTATTGCGCATATCAACAGGACGATTGGGCAAAGCTTCTGCCTATTGCGGAATTTGCGTACAACAATGCTCCTAACACATCCACTAGTATTACTCCGTTCTTCGCGAATAAAGGTTATCACCCTAACATTACAGTGGAACCTGAAATCGACATCCGTTCCGATTGCGCAATCGACTTCGCGACGAATTTAGATGAGATTCATTCTTTCCTCCACGAAGAAATTACTAATGCGCAAACTTGATACAAAGAGCAAGCAGATAGAAAACGCATTACTCACCCAGATTTTCCCATTGATTCACAGGTATTTGTATCAGCAAAGCACATTAAAACCGCTCGACCTACTGCGAAGTTCTCCGAGAAGTACCTCGGACCTTTCAAAGTTCTTGAGCACATAGGAACTCTTTCGTACAAGTTACAACTTCCTTCCTATCTCAGTCGTATCCACCCAGTTTTCCATGTATCCCAACTTGAACCCTATACTCCGAACTCAAACCCTCATCGCGAACAAACTCCTCCACCTCCGGTGGAAGTCGAAGGTGAAGAAGAATACAACGTCGCGGAGGTATTGGATTCGAAATTGGATCATCAATACAAGAAATGTCCACTACAGTATTACATCCGGTGGGCAGGATACAAAGGTACAGACGAAGAGTTCTCCTGGGTTGCTGCAAACAAAATTCACGTGGACGAGCTGGTTCCAGCTTTCCATCTTCATTACCTTCACAAACCTGGACCATCATGATTAACGACCACTTAATTTCTTCTATTCATGCATTGGAAATACTAATTTTTATTCTGTTAGTTCAAAAACTCATCATGAAACATCCGCGATCCATCACCATTACATTCCGTATTACCTACTAAATTACCTACTAAATTCCAAACCTTCACTCCAACGAGTTCCGCGATTTATTCTTCGCGAGCTACCTTCGAACTCTCACATTCTATTCCTTCCGAAACCATCACGATTCTTCTCCGCGGAACGAATCCTTCGCACATTTTCTTATTTTCAAAACCATCACGATTTCTTCCTCGCAAAACGAATCTTAACTCCTTACACTTATTAAAAAACCAAAACTTTATATATCCAAAACCACCAAAAAAGGCAAAAACTTATAAATTAACCAGAACAAAACAAAACAAAAACTAACAAACAAAAAACAACAAAAACCAATAAAATACAACTACTTAGAATTATTTACAAGTCCACTTATCTAACTGCTACCCTTCACGGGAATTACATCGCACGATGTTTTCCTTCACGTATTTCTCTTCTATTTCTTCTCCTTTCTTCCTCATCTTCTTTGTCATCTTCTTTGTCTTCTTCTACTTTCTCTTCCTCTTCCTCTTCAGGTCATGGCTGCACTACACGAACAAGCTCTTCCATTGCGAGCGCGGTGCGACTCGCGAACCCAATCAGTGCGTCCATCTGCACTTTGATCAATTCATTTTGCTCCGTGAGCAAATTGAACTTCCTCTCTAACTCTACACCAAAACCTCTCTCTGTGACGCGCCTCGCGGGACCATCATACAACCCCTCTCCATCCACTCTCGGCTTCTTTTTCCTAGACCTTCGAGCAGCATTCTCTCCAGACCAGCTACACCGTTGTCGTTGCTGATGACAGCGGAGGCAGGCTTGGGTTCGGGGCTTTCCTGGTTGCGCGATGCAGTGGTTGGTGTTACCTTGCGTAACACAGCAAAGACAAGCTTCGCGATTATGTGAAGGAGTCGGGGGAGGGGTATCGTCATCATTGTCGTCATTGGCGTCGTCTTCGTCATTGTCATTGTTGTTGTCATTGTTGTCATCACTGTTGTCGTCTCCATCATCTGGGTCAGGGGCTGACCCAACCTAGAGTTCGTCAAAAAATGATTCCATTGCGAAGAAACTCTCTACTCACCTGTGAAGCCACCCATTTTCTTTTCAAAGTCAAAACCCCCACTTCCGGGGAATCGTGAACGACGGATGCGGACTTGTATATTTTGGATTTAGAACCTGAAGGCTCTCGCGATACTAACCCACTTGAACGTCGCGATGCAGCTTCAGCTGCACGATTTCAATGCTCTTGTAACTCCTGCAGAGCCTGTGCTCTGCATTGACCTCGTACTCGCTCTTCTTCTGCAAGCTTCTTCAAAGCGTCTGCCTTTGCCTTTGCGATGCTCTCCTCGACGAGCTGTTCTTCTTCCCGCTTCTTCGTGGCCTGCTTTTCCTCCTCGAGCTTCCTCTCTTCCTTGAGTCTTTTCTCCTCTGCCTCACGTTCTGCCTCACGAGCAGCTTCCTCCTCCAACCTCAACATTTCCTCCTCAAAGGCAGCCTCCTGCGCTTCAACTTCGAGCTGACGGAGGCGGGCTTGTTCTGCCTGCTCCTGAACGAGTCACGCTCATCGTTCTTGTACGGTTTTGGTAGCGGTTATGGTAAAAGACATCATAGAGTGATGAGGACTTAGGAAAAAACAAAGAAATTCCTCGCGTTTTATATGCATTTGTTCATTGAGGGCAGGTTCAATTCTAAATTTTTCTTTTACCTCGATCATAACTCGCGTGGCACTTTGAAAATTTACTTTTCTTTTTTACTTTTCCATTATATCTAATTTTAGATTCATCAATTATTAACAATCGCATAGGCTTTCGAGGGCAAAAGCCTAAGAGGGGGATACTGTTATATCTATGCAAGCTAAGTCTTTATGAAGCTTCGCATTTTATTCTGCTACTTAGATATTACTTATATCCTTTTACCACTATGCAATTACTTCGCGAAGGAATTCCAACACGAAGCAATTACTCGTTATCTCTTATCATCCTTATTGGATTTACACTATCCCTTTTATATCTCTTCCTTTGTTCTTGACTTACGAGCTAACCCATTCGGGCATGGCATCGCTTCGCGATCCTGACTTACCTTTAGTATAAAGCTACAGTATTGAATAGGTAGTTCTTTAGTTTAAATATCGACCTTGATAGCACTTCGATAGTGATACCAATTAATCCTCTATCTGTATCATCGTTTTAACATCCTCGCTGTCAGTACGTTCCGCGATAGTCATCGTGAACGGAACATGTTCACCTTTCTTCTCTTGCGGACACGCGAAGTGTCGAGGACTCTACTAATAGTGGAGTCAAGGTCTGACTACTTAGTATAGGATCGTATTACCTCGCGAAGTATATTACTTCGTATTTTCCCGCAATCATCCCGCAATCATTCCCGACGATCCCTTTGTGCATGATCATGTATGATCTTTCATGGAATGCCATGGATAGAAAAAATCCAATCGCGATATATCTTTGCCATTCCTTCTGATGTGACTGTTGTGTGTGATGGAACCAGTCACAGTCTTTTGAAAAAATGATCAATAAACACTGAAATAGCGTTATACCCTCCTGATTCTGGTAATTCCCCTATCATATCAGTGCCGATTATCTGCCATGGTTCAGTTGGTACCGCATGTGGATGAAGTTGTCCAACTGGTCTGGTATGATGTGATTTTGTCACCTGGCATTTCTCGCAACCTTCAATGTACTTCCCTGCATCTTGTGTCACCCCTGGCCACCAGTAGTCCCTAGTGATCAACTCCGTGGTTTTATACTGTCCAGGATGTCCCACTAATGGCATGTTGTGGTACTGAGTGATTATTTTGGATTGGAGTAGGCGGTTTTTTGGTACATAAACACGCCCTTTCCATGTAATAACTTTGTTGGTTTCAGTCCACTCCGGGTTTTGGGTAGCTAGGGCATCCTGTACAATTCGATCTACTTGGTTTCTACTCTTTCGGATCTCTGATAGCAGGAGATCTTCAGGAGCTGATAGGTCGAGAGCATGGATGAAAAGTTCCGGTTTCAGGAGAACAATGTTCTCATTGTCCTTGTCCCCCATCTCAAGACCTGTCATCCTCGACAGGGCATCAGCTTTCATCATCGATTTACCAGGTTTATGGACAAGATCAAAATTATACTCTGCTAACTCCAATACCCAGTGCGCTTGTTGACGATTAAGTTTCTGCAGCTTCTTGAAGTATTGGAGATTTGCATGATCTGTATAAATCTCGATCTGTTCCTCTGCACCTAGTAAATATTGTCGCCAATTGTCAAGAGAGTCCATGATTGCCATTAACTCTTTGTCACAAATTTCATAATTCCGTTCGACCTCATTGAGGGAACGAGAGCGAAAGGCAATAGGATATCATCTACCATCAACAAACTGGGATAAGACAGCGCCATTAGCATAATCAGACGAATCAGCTTCCACCCTGAATTTCCCGTGGTTACGAGGAATCAAAAGAACTACTTCCTCACAAATACAGCGCTTCAACTCCTCAAATGCCTCCTCCTGGTCTTTCCCCCACTTCCAAGTCCCATTTCCTGTGAGCTGCGTTAGTGGTTTTGCTACAAGACTGAACCCATGAATGAATCGTCGGAAGAAGTTGCAGAATTCTAGAAACTGCTGGACATCGCACTTTTTTCGTGGAGTGATCCATTCTCAAATGGCTTGTACTTTCTTGGGATCCATGCAAATAGTTCCGTTACCAATGATAATACTGAGGTAGTCGATAACCGGTTTTTCGAAAGAACATTTTTCGGGTTTAAGAAACAGTTTGTGCTCTCATAGAATATCAAGTACTTGCTTTACAGTTCATTGATGCTCTTCTATACCGTCAGTAAAAATCAGTATGTCATCCATGTAAACGATAACATGACCTCTATTGATGAGGTCTCACAGGATATGGTTCATAAAACCTTGGAATGTCGCAGGAGAGTTAGTGAGTCTGAAGAACATAACGGTCGGTTTGAATAACCCCTGGTTAGTTTGAAAAACTGCTTTCCATTCGTCACCTTCCTTTATGCGGATGTTGTGAATCCCCATCTGATGTCCATCTTTGTGAAGATTTTAGCACCTTTTAAATGATCGATTAGTTCCTGAATGAGAGGAAGTGGGTACCAGTTTTTAACTGTCATCTCGTTCGGTTTGCGATAATCTTGTACCAGTTGTAAGGTGCCATCTTTCTTTTTGACAAAGAAGAAAGGGGATGCCATCTGCGAGGTGGAAGGTCAGATTCATCCAGTTCAAAGGTTTTCTTCAAGAAACTTGTCGAGTGCCTCTTGTTCCTTTGGGTTTAGTGGATATACCTTGCAATCTAAAGGTTTGGAACCTGGTGTTAGACCAATAGCATGGTCCCAAGGGCGTCGTTGTGGTAACTGGTCGAACTCCTTCTGGCTGAAAACATCAGGATACTCCTTGACGTAGGGTTTGGAAGTGTCGAACTCTTCAGCTGTTTTCTTCTTGGCCTGTTCCTCCATCTACTTCCTTGACTGTACCTGCTCGTGAACATATCTATCCCAATCAAACAGGAAAAGTTGTTCGCCTTCCTCCAATGCCGCTCTAGAATGAGTATCCTCTGGTGTCCAAAAGTGTGGGTTGTAACCGCATCTTGTTGGACACCTGTTGAAAGTTAGTTCAGATGTTTCCCAATCAATACTAGGGTTATGGTGTCGTAGCCAGTCTAGTCCTAGAAAGATATTATTCTTTCCTAGACCTACTACCCCAAATTGTATGATTTCTGAGTGATCGCCAATAGTCATCTGTATTTTGACATACTTATCTATTGAGCCAGCGTCATTGAGTGTGCCATCGGCATTATTGACTATTGTCTTGACTGGTAAGTCCTTGGTGATAAGATTGTGCCATTTTATGAATTCTGAGTCTATACAGGAACTGGTTGCTCCGCTGTCAAGAAGTCCTTGTGTGATGATCTGTCAACTATCCTCCAGTGTCTCGAGTATTGCTGGAAGCTTGAGGCTTTTGCTGCATGTTCCACGGACATAGCTCCTCTTGTTCTTGAGACTCTTGATGGCTGTGACTGCTGTTTTCCAGTTTCGTTTTTGTATATCCATGACGGTTTCCTCCGATGCTTCTTTTTCTCGGGATGAGGGCATCCAAGTTCGTAATAATCCCACCGCCCTTGGGATTTGATCTTCTCTAACTCTCTGAGTTAGCCATTCGGCAGTGTCAGGTTCGTACCGTATAGGTTTTTCGGATTTTTCGGATTTGTGTGTGAAGGTGGATGCATTTTTCTCTCTAGTACCTGTACTAATTATATAATCAACACCGTTATCAACAAAACTCGAAATGTCCGTGTTCGAAGGCTCCTGCAGACCTATACCTACTGCGGAGCCTTTGGAAAACCCAAATCATTAATAAAGTCCACTCGTTCCTGCTCACTCATATTCAGCATAATACCTCAAACAACCACCTTTCTCTTATGCAGGCAATTCCTACTCATGTGGCCTGGTTCACCACAATTGAAGCAGAGTCACTTCTCCCTCGCTTGGTCGATGTCCATTGGCCTGCCTGTTCCTCCGGACATGGTACCGGTGGCATCTCTCCTCTGTACCGCAGGGTACTCTGCCCTCAGAGCTGTTTTCGGCTCCTGCCTGTTCTGCTGAGTGGACGGCTGTCCATGACTCTGTCCCTGTGGGTTAGCATTCTACCACCCCGCATACCCGTAGCCTCTCTTCTGTTCAGCCCACTGCCGCCTTACGTTATCAGCCCCTGTAACTACCTTCTTCAATTCCTTGTAGTCTTCAAAGGGCTCTGTCCGTCCCTTAATAATGTCGTACAGAAGGGTGTGATCAACAGCCCTCTCCACTAGGGTAAGGACATGCGACTCATCCTTCTTGTAGCCGGCATCTTTCAGCAACAATTCAAACTCTTTGAAAAAGTCGCCTGCCAAAGACTTCCCCTGTCGGATATAGGTTAGTTTGTCACGGGCTTCCTTCTCCTTCATGACATTAGTGAACTCCCTGTCCATATCATCAATGAGCTGCTTCCCCATAATGTCCCACAACCCTTTGTCAATGTCAAAGTGGTCATCGGTATATACCTGGGCCCATTCGTCAGCCTTTCCTCCAACCAGGAAGGACATGATAATGGTGGTGATGCGATGGGAATTGTCGACCTGCTTCGTCTCCGTTAACTCGGAAATGTAGGCCATCATCCTTCGTCGCCATGGTCAATAGGTGGTGGGATCTCCATCGTAGTTCCCTGGTGTATTAACAAATACTCGATGTGGAGTAGTAGTGTTGGTGATTTCTGATACATCAGGTGCACGTATCGATTGGTTGGTCATGTTGGTTTATGTAGGAGGGGTAAGTTTGGTGTGAATGAGAAATGTGTAATGTATTGAAAGGAAACTAGTCTCCAACGGAATGTTGAATCCTAGGCAAGTTTGTAAAAATGTTTTTTTTTTGTTGTGACGGGTGGTGTGTGGTAGAAGCTCTATTCTTCTGTCAGCGACTCACTAGCTCTCACAAGAGATAACCAGGCATCACACGATGAACAATGAGCAAGAGGATGAAGAAAACGATGAGGATAAAACAACCCAACTACAAGTCTAGCTACTGAGGAGAATAGATGAGAATAGAGCTAATGAATATAACTACAAACTGCTAAGTCTTATATACTATTGGGATATGAAGCCGTGAGAGATGTCTCACACTGTAACCGTGAGGACCTACAATAAGAGTCGCTCGTATCCATAAGTAAAGCTGTATGTATTAGGTGAGTAAACAATAAGGCAATATAAAAGGAAGCATGGAGGCGGAACAATAATGACGTCGTCCTGTCAATGAGTTGACAGGCATGAGAAAGTTGCACCTAAGTGAAACGACAGCGCAAGAACAATAAGGCTGACACATGTAACCTAAATGGAAATGAAAATATAATAAGTGCTAGTGCAAGCGCTTTGGTGATTAGGTAAGTAAATAAAAGAAAAGAATAATTAAAAAGAATGTTTCGTGACAATATATGTATGGGATATGAAACCGTGAGAGATGTCTCGCACCGTAACCATGAGGATCTACAATAAGAGTTGCTTGTATCCATAAGTAAGGCTGGAGGTATTTGGTGAGTAAACAATAAGGCAATATAAAAGGAAGCATAGAGGCGGAACAATAATGATGTTGTCCTGTCAATGAGCTGACAGGCATGAGAGAGTTGCGCCTAAGTGAAACGACAATGCGAGAACAATAAGGTTGATGCATGTAACCTAAACGGAAATGAAAATATAATAAGTGCTAGTGTAAGCGCTTTAATGATTAGGTAAGTAAATAAAAGAAAAGGAAAAGAATAATGAAAAGTGTCAGCAACTCGCTAGCTCTCACAAGAGACAACCAGGTGTCACACGATAGACGATGAGCAAGAGGGCAAAAAGGCAAAAAGAGAATGGATAAGACAACCCAATACAAGTCTAGCTACCGAGGAGAATAGACGAGAATAGAGCTAAGGAATATAACTACAAAATATCAAGTCTTATATACATATGGGATATGAAACCATGAGGATCTACAATAAGAGTCACTTGTATCCATAAGTAAGGCTGTAGGTATTTGGTGAGTAAACAATAAGGCAATATAAAAGGAAGCATGGAAGCAGAACAATAATGACGCTGTCCTGTCAATGAGCTGACAGGCACAAGAGAGTTGCGCCTAAGTGAAACAACAATGCGAGAACAATAAGGTTGACGTGTGTAACCTAAATGATAATGAGAATATAATGAGCACTGGTGCAAGCGCCTCAGTGATTAGGTAAGTAAATAAAAGAAAAGGAAAAAGAATAATAAAAGAAAAGAATAATAAAAAGATTGTTTCGTGACAATTCAGGGAAGACGCACCCGAAGCGGAAAATCTGATTATGCTCTCACTGTCACTGAAGCTTCCAGTCTCGATGATGATCCTAAATCCATTGCTGAAGCTAAAGCACATCCCAACTGGAGCAAATGGCAAGAAGCCATGGACTCTGAAATTTCCCAGCTCCAAAATCTTGATACCTGGAGTCTGAATGATTTACCTCCCAGCCATAAAGCCATTCCCTGCTGTTGGGTTTACCGACTCAAGCGAGACGCCAAAGGCAAAGTTGTGAAATACAAAGCCCATCTCATGGTCAAGGGATTTTCTCAAATTCCTGGTATTGATTTCACTGAAATTTTTGCTTTGACCATCCATTTGGAAACTTTTAGGTTTCTCATTGCACTTGCTGCATGTTACAGACTCAAGACTCATGGCATGGATGTTGTCGCAGCCTATCTGAATAGCAAACTAGATGAGACTGTCTATATGCATCAGCCAGATGGTTTTGATGATGGAACTGGTCGCGCATGCTTACTCTTATGCTCACTGTATGGACTCCAACAGTCTGGACACAATTGGAACCATATACTTGATCCCACATTCAAAGAATTGGGATTCAAACATCTCATTTCTGATCAAGGTGTCTATATCTGATGCAGTTCTCCTGATGCTTCTCCCACTATAGTTGCTGTGCATGTTGATGACATGACACTCTTTGCCAAAACTGACAATGAGCTTATTAGGCTCAAGGGGGAGCTGTCATCCAAATTCAACATTACAGATTTGGGGGTGCTTAACCTTATACTTGGTATGGAAATTTCTAGCAGTACTAATAATTCAATCACACTCTCGCAAACTGCATATGTGGAATGTGTACTTGAATCTGTTGGTATGACCAACTGTAACCCTGTATCTACGCCTCTTGACCCCAATGTCAAGCTCTCACTCCCTGATAAAGATGGCCCTTCAATTGTCAGTGAAGAACTTTGGCAAGAATATCTTTCTGGAGTTGGCAAACTCATGTATCTCAGCGTAGCAACACGCTTTGATCTCGCTCATGCCATTTCCTATCTTGCTCGATTCTCACAATGTCCCACTCAGGCCCACCTATCCGCACTCAAACATTGTTTCCGGTACTTACGCAGAACAATCAATCTTGGAATCACTTACCAAGGTCCAGGAGGACTTGAAGTATATTCTGATGCCGACTGGGGGAGTTATCCGACCGACCATCGATCCGTCACTGGTTATGTTACTTTCTTTGCAAATGGACCAGTCTCATGGACTTCACGAAAGCAGCCCACTGCAGCACTCTCTATAATGGAAGCTGAATTCATGGCCCTCTCGCGTGCAACCTGCGAGGTTCTGTGGCTTCGTGAACTCAGCGCCAAACTTGGTGTTGATCCTGGCAGCTCAACAACAATACAAGTTGACAATCAGTCCGCCATGATGTTTGCTGAGAACGCCGTGTTCCACGCACGTTCAAAGCACATTGATATTAGATATCACTTTGTTCGTGAACGAGTTGCTTCGAAAGAAGTAAAACTCACCCACTGCGCATCCGAGGACAACTGACATTCTCACCAAGGCCTTCCTCGGCAAGCATTTGTTTCACTACGCGACCGTGTTATGTCGCACCCAGCTTGAGTCGAGGGGGAGTGTTGAGATATTTGTAGAATATCCCAGAATGTTAGAGAACATTCATGGAGCGACTCGACTGAGTGCTCTGTAGTAGATAGTAGAACATTCCAGCATTACTTGTACTCGTATATAAGGTACTTACATTAGCTAGCGGATAACAAGAATTATCTTTTTATCACTTCACTTGCTTGTCCTCGCACTACCTGATTTGACAAAGCTGATTGCAGTTGATCATGAGATCAGTGTAGATGCTAACGAGTTAACATCGACGTCCAGCGGAGCGGCAAGCAAGTTCTAGCATCCCTCCAGATTCCGGTGCACCTGAATCCGACTAGCAAAAGTCCCGCCCACCCTTCCCCAGCCCTGCAGTTTTGTAGTAGTCACACGGAGCATGGACCTAGAGTTGGGACGAAAAGAGGGTCTTGTGCGATAAGAGGGCGGTATATATCTCCTTCTCTTCCTGGTCGACTGCGCCACCTGCTCCATTCGCACCCAGTTCGACGAGACCCCAGAACACCTTCTTGTAATCATCCTCCCCTACCCATTCAAAAGAGTCTGACAACGCATGCAGCCGGTCGACCACCCTCCAGATATACTGTAACCCTGTAATTGCATCAAGCCTACCCGATTCCTCGAAGGCGGCTCTCATCTTCTCCAGAGTAGAAAACTGAACAATAGCTATAAAGAGGGAATGTTTTATTCGAACTTTGGCCGTCCCAATATCTTTTGTGTCACGGAAACCAGTGCCTTTCCAACCTGAAGGTGTCTTCTTAGCTCGGAAGTATCTGTTGGCACCAATAACGAGGTATAGATTGTCATTAACTTCAAGAGGAAACGAATGGAAAGGTCGAAAAGAGTGCCTATCATCCTGCCGTATGAGCATGACACTGACGCGCACTAGATGTTTCTTCAGCAAGCACGCAGTTTGTTACGGTTGATGAAAAGACCTACCGTTGCGAGGGAATACGTGAACTGGTGTGGAAGAGTTGATATCAACTTGCGGACAGGGAAGTGCCATAACACAAGTAATGATGAAAGAGAGAGCAGAGGCCAAATGCAATGAGAACAATTGAGGCAGCATGTTCAACGAGTCGGCTGGGCGAACGTCAAAAAAAACTGATAAGTAATTGTTATGGCTAGGTCATTGGGGTAGGAATTGTTGTGATCAAGGTACTTACATATCGTAATTTGTCCAGCAAATTTAGATTTAGCACCTTGGAGATGAGGGCAGTGAAACGCAGTATTAATCAGAGTCTACCAAAAAGCCTCTTTATATAGCTCAGTCTGGGTGTGAAATTTTAAATTTTGGATTTACATTATCTGTGCTGATGGCCACTGCCTCGTCTGATTTCCTAGAGCTTACAGTGTCACAAGACTCAGACTCCCACATTACTCCCGCTAGTACCGGTAGTTATAACTCATATGTGATAAGCTTGAACATTAGATTGATACAATTGAACTGCCTCCTAGGACTCAAGACTCACGGTATGGATGTTGTCGCAGCCTACCTGAATAGCAAACTAGACGAGACTGTCTATATGCGTCAACCAGATGGTTTTGATGATGGAACTGGTCGCGCATGCTTACTCTTGCGCTCATTGTATGGACTCCGACAGTCCGGACACAATTGGAATCGTACACTTGATGCCGCATTCAAAAAATTGGGATTCAAATGTCTCATTTCTGATCAATGTGTCTATATCCGACGCAATTCTCCTGATGCTTCTCCCACCATAGTCGCTGTGCATGTTGATGACATGACACTTTTTGCTAAAACTGACGAAAAGCTTATTAGGCTCAAGGGGGAGCTGTCATCCAAATTCAACGTTACAGATTTGGGGGAACTTAATCTTATACTCAGTATGGAAATCTCTCGCGGCACTAATAATTCAATCACACTCTCGCAAACTGCATATGCGGAACGTGTACTTGAAACTGTTGGTATGACCAACTGTAACCCCGCCTCTATGCCTCTTGACCCTAATGTCAAGCTCTCACTCCCTGACAAAGATGACCCTTCTATTGTCAGTGAAGAACTTTGGCAAGAATATCTTTCTGGAGTTGGCAAACTCATGTATCTCAGCGTAGCAACACACTTTGATCTTGCTCATGCTATTTCCTATCTTGCTCGGTTCTCACAACGTCCCACTCAGGCCCACCTATCCGCACTCAAACATTTTTTCCGGTACTTACGCAGAACAATTAATCTTGGAATTACTTACCAAGGTCCAGGAGGACTTGAAGTATATTCTGATGCTGACTGGGGGAGTGATCCAACCGACTGTCAATCCATCACTGATTATGTTACTTTCTTCGCAAATGGACCAGTCTCATGGACTTCACAAAAGCAGCCCACTGCAGCACTCTCTACAATGGAAGCTGAATTCATGGCCCTCTCGCGTGCAAATTGTGAGGTACTATGGCTTCGTGAACTCAGCACCGAACTTGGTGTTGATCCTGGCGACTTGACAACAATACAAGTTGACAATCAGTCCGCCATGATGTTTGCTGAGAACACCGTGTTCCACGCATGTTCAAAGCATATTGATATTTGATATCACTTCGTTCATGAACGAGTTGCTTTGAAAGAAGTAAAACTCACCCACTGCGCATCTGAGGACAACCTTGCCAATATTCTCACCAAGGCTCTTCCCAGCCAAGCCTTTGTTTCATTACACAACCGTGTTATGTCGCACCCTGCTTGAGCCGAGGGGGAGTGTTGAGATATTCCTAGAATATCCCGGAATGTACTTTAACATTCGAGGAGTGAATCAACAGAGTGCTCCGCAGTTCATTGTAGAATGTTCTAGTATTATTCGGACTTGTATATAAGATACTTACAGTAGCCCACAAATAATAAGAATTATCTTTTACCTCTTCACCTCGTTGTCCTCTCATTACCTGATTCAACAATATATGTGGCATTGCACTGCAAACACACATATTGTTGCAAAAATGCCTATCATTGAGTTGGAATCAACCACCTGCACTGGTTAAGGAGATTTCTCAATCATACCTGATTCAAAAGTGAGAGATGCAGCAGGATACAGGGATGGAAATATTGGAAATGAGAGAGCAGGATCATTTGTCTGATGGACCAGCATGGATTATCAAATTTTAAAAATCAGCTGTGCCCTTCCTGAGGAGATAGATACTATTGACTAGCTTTGTTATGTTCATTCTCTGGATGGTTTGACTTTATCTCAGGTCAAAATTCAAGTTGTTACAGACTGGTTAGTTCCATGGAAAATCAAGGATATCCAAACATTTTTAGGATTTGCCAACTTTCATCACCATTTGTCTACAATTATAGTGATATTATCTACCCAAAAGAGGGGGATATCAGCTACGTGCAAGTTAATCCACAGAAATTTTCACCTATATTTACTAACAAGTGAGCAACTTACTGCATCACTTTAAGCAACCTTTTCAGAATGTCCAGTACTTTATGCTTCTTTTGTTATGGACACTAAAGATTTACATAATACTATCCCAAAATCAAGATCTGAGTTCCTTATTTGGTTTGTGGTCAGCCAAGGAGTCTACCAATGAGCAACAAAACTTGGATGGTCTACTTTGATTTGGCAAATCAACTCTACATTTGAAAGCACTCCAATCTCCAACTACAACTTCTGCACTATTTCCATAATCCATTATCTAGTCATAACAGTCAGAATCATACTCTGGAAGCAGTTAGATATCAATGCACTCAGTGTCACGAAACACTCTTTTTCTATTATTCTTTTCCTTTTCTTTTATTTACTTACCTAATCATTAAAGTGCTTACACTGGCGCTTATTATATTTTCATTTCCATTTAGATCACACGCGTCAACCTTATTGTTCTCGCGTTGTCATTTCACTTAGGCACACCTCTCTCGTGCCTGTCAGCTCATTGACAGGACGACGTCTGTCATGAAGTGAGCCCACCCCCTATCATTTTCCTTTCTTTACGATACACCATCCAAGCCCTCCTACCTACAATAATCATTCCGGAACATTCCATTTCATTCTATTAGTTCCATTCCTTGTGCCGGAGCTATACAGTATTACCTCATAGTTCCCACGCTCCACCTTGTATATATAAGCCAGCCCCCACAACCTGGTCCCTTATCTTGACCTCTTTGTCGTTGGGACCAGGTATGTCTTGAACTTACTTACTTGTATTTATTATCAATATAACTTTGTCGTTGGGACCAGTGTCCGCTTTCGCCTAAGTCTCCGCTCCGCTCCGCCACCGTCGTCACCTCTTTGTGACATTAGGTCAAGATCCCTTACTGCACTGATAGCCTACCGATTAGGTTATCCTTGCAGGCTCCGCTTCCACCACGTCTACAGACACCTCCGCACCAAGCCTGCCCGCCCAAGCTATCGACTGCTCTGCCTACCCACACGCTTTTGATACTAAAGACCAAACCCACATCCACCGCAGCAAAAGCAGCTCCTGGGCTGATTGCAGTTCTCAACCCTGTCCAAACGCTGCTGCCAACTCCATCAGCGAAGAGGAGAACCTTTCCGACGGTACCGTGATCACACCCATCCTTATCCCTACTCCCACTGCACCCCCATCCATTATGTCGACCTCTGAAGTCAACACAAACCAGCTCATGGCACAGCTCATCGAGCAGGTGGCCCAGCTCACGGCCAACCTCCACAAAGCCTCAGCCAAGTCCAGTATGAATAAACCTGAGCTCTTCAAAGGCTCTAGTAGTGCAGAAGCACGTCGCTTCATTGCTCAGTATCAAAGCTGGGCAATGGAACAACCAGATCTGAGTAGCAACGAAGGGAAGCTGATCAAGGCAGCGCTAGGATTCTTCTCAGGCAAGGCTGCTGACTGGGCCACACCATACCTCCTAGAATTCAGCCATAACCAACAACCTTTCAATGGACGATGGGAAGACTTCAAAACAGCCTTCACCCTCCGATTTGAATCCATTGATGCAGGTATGGAGGCCCGGAATGCAATCCAGCATCTCAGGCAGGCAAAAGGTCAAACGGTAGCGGAATTTGCACAGAATTTCAAGGACATTGGTGATCGGACCGGGCTTTCAGACGTCGACCTGCGAGAACGCTTCCATAGCGGCCTCAACCCAGAGATCCGACAAAATCTCATTGTGGTCAATATAGCCCAGGGACTGGCTCCCACCCTGGAGGAGGCTATCAGGCGAGCAATTTCAGTGGATGTGTTCCTGCACGATCCCACCATGACAGGTCGCAACCCAGGCACCTCCCATATCTCCTCCCCCCCTGCCAACTCCCATGCTATGGATGTCGATGCCACACACACTAGTGGTAACAGCAGAGAAAGCTTCGTGGCCCAGATGAGAGGAAGGTGTTATGGGTGTGGCTCGCAGAGTCACGAAAAGAGGAACTGCTCATACAAGGAGACAGTTTGCCGCTACTGTGGACGACGAGGCCACCTAGAATCAGTCTGCCAAGACAAGTTCATGGGTCTAGAACGTGGCCGGGGTAAGCGCCAACAACCCCGCCGTCAACAAGTCTCTGCTTCTGCTTCGACACCGTTCACCCTCTTCCCCAATGAACCTGTCCAAATTGCCGCGTCCATTCCAGCTCCCACTGCTCCGTCCCCACTTACGCCTGACCTCTCCACCCAGATTGCCCAGCTCCAGGAGCTCCTTAACAGAGCCAATGCCATGGCCCCAGCACCAGGTTCTCAGGAGGGTTTTTAAAGCGGGTGCCCGTCTCGGCTGCATCGAGAGTACCCGTAAACCAGTTCGCTATACATTCCACATCTGCGTATGATTCTCTCCCATCTTGTAAAATATCTACTATTTCGGAATTGAACTCCAATTCATCTCACTTCCGAATTAACGCAAAACTAAGAGGAAGAAATCACAGTATAGCAACTGCAGCCATGGTTGATTCTGGAGCCACTGCTCTATTTTTGAACCAAGAGTTTGTCACCCGTCACCGTGTAAGGACCTTCCCACTCAGGAAACCCATTGGCGTCTTTAACATTGATGGGTCTGCTAACCGAGCAGGGCAGATCACACACTTTGCACGCCTAGCCCTGACTGTTGATAACCAAGAACGGTGGACAGACTTGCTAGTAACCAATCTGGGAGGCGAAGACCTAATCTTAGGACTCCCCTGGCTACGTAAGGCCAATCCAGATATTGACTGGGAGAAAGGACGACTCACAGTCAGATCCCAACAAACAACGATAGAGGAGGTGGAAGAGCAAGACACGGCGGAGGAAATTGAAACTGTGATCACCCCTGAACCACCACTTGACACACTGGATGAGGAGACAGAAGAGTCGCCCATACACCGCATTCGAGCAAACCGACGAACCCGACGTGCATGGGTGAAGTCAGGAATCTTACACGAACAAACAGATGAAGTCTGGTGTGCTGCAGGGTTCACCTACTCCCAACAGCTAGCGGAACAAGCCCACAAAACAAAACCCATGAAAACCTTTGAAGAAATGGTCCCAGAACCCTACCGCGATTTCGAAAAAGTATTCTCTGAAACTGCTTCAGAGCGCCTCCCTGACCACCAACCCTGGGATCATGCTATAGAATTGATCCCAGGTGCACCGGAAACCATGCGCACAAAAGTCTATCCAATGTCATTGAATGAACAAGGTGAACTCGACCGCTTCCTGGATGACAACCTCCGAAAAGGCTACATTCGCCCCTCAAAATCGCCACTGTCTTCACCCGTCTTCTTTGTTAAGAAGAAAGATGGGAAGCTCCGCTTCGTACAGGATTACCGGAAACTCAACCAAGTAACCCTAAAGAACCGCTATCCTCTCCCACTGGTCGCTGACATTGTCAGCCGTCTACAGGGGGCACGGTACTTCACCAAATTTGACGTCAGATGGGGCTACAACAATGTCCGGATTAAGGAGGGTGATGAGTGGAAGGCCGCTTTTGCAACCAACCGAGGGTTATTTGAACCCAGTGTAATGTTCTTCGGTCTCACCAACTCGCCAGCTACCTTCCAAGCGCTCATGAATTCCATCTTTTCAGACCTAGTGGCGGCTGGTAAGGTAGCAGTCTACCTAGACGACATCCTCATCTTCAGTAACAATTTGCAAGAACACCGGCAGGTGGTGCGAGAGGTACTAAAGCGGCTAGAGAAACATGACCTCTACCTGCGACCAGAGAAATGCGAGTTTGAGGAGCTTCAGGTTGAGTATTTGGGACTAGTGATATCAGAAGGTGAAGTGCGCATGGATCCAGTAAAAGTAGCTGCAGTCCGCGACTGGCCTACCCCAAAGAATCTACGAGAACTACGGGGATTCCTAGGCTTCGCTAACTTCTACCGTCGATTCATACGGAACTTTGCCCGCATAGCACGCCCTCTGAACGACCTAACAAAAAAGGATACAGGCTTCAGTTGGGGGACACACCAACAACAAGCATTCGATACCCTAAGGGAAGCATTCATCACAGCACCGGTACTGGCACTCTGGGACCCTAATAGGCTCACACAACTTGAGGTAGATGCATCAGGCTTTGCTACGGGAGGAGCCCTAATGCAGAAACAAGACGACGGCCAGTGGCACCCAGTGGCATTTCGATCAGCCTCCATGCAACCAGCTGAACGAAACTACGAAATCTATGACCGAGAGATGCTCGCTATCATCGAAGCATTAAAGGACTGGAGAAGCTTCCTGGAAGGTTCACCACAACCGTTCGAGATTCTCACCGACCACGCAAACCTGGAATTCTGGCGTTCTGCTCAAGACCTCAGTAGACGGCAGGCGCGATGGGCACTATGGTTGTCCCGATTCGACTTCCAGCTCACTCACCGCCCTGGCAAGTCCAACACTCAGGCAGACGCTCTCTCTCGTATGGCAGCACATCAGGTTCTGGATAGCGAAGATAATCGACAACAGATTGTTCTGAAACCAGCCCATTTCATGCAAGTGGCAGCTACCTCACTACAAAACCCACTGGAGGACCGCATCCGACAGGCGTCTCAAAAGGAGGCCCAAGTACTGGAAGGACTGGAAGAGCTTAGGAGAAGCGGTCTCAAACGCTTGGCCAATGGGATAGCAGAATGGGAAGAAGACAAGGGACTAGTATACCACCGAGGAAGAGTATATGTCCCACCAGATGATGACCTCCGGAAAGAAGTACTCAAGCAATGCCACGATAACCCCTCTGCTGGCCACCCTGGACTTCACAATACCCTTGACCTCGTCAGCACCCACTTTTGGTGGCCCACCCTGCGATCCTTTGTAGAAAAATATGTTGAAGGATGCGAGACTTGTGCAAGGAAGAAGATACAGAGACACCCACGAGCAGTAACACTACCTCTAGACGTCCCAGCAGGCTTGTGGGAAGAAGTGGGAGTTGACTTGATCACACAGCTGCCCAACTCGCAAGGGTATGACGCGATTCTAGTCTGCACGGACCTTTATGGTAAACAAATCCATGCAATTCCTTGTACAACTTCAATCACAGCAGCAGGTGTGGCCGACATCTACTATCGCGAAATTTTTCGCCTCCATGGTCTTCCCCTCCGCTTTGTATCAGACCGGGGACCCCAGTTCGCAGCAAAACTCATGCGATCATTACTCTCCCGCCTAGGAATCAAATCAAACCTCACCTCAGGGTACCACCCCCAAGCAAACGGACAGACCGAACGGGCAAACCAAGAAGTCGAAAAATACCTCAGACTCTATGTGGGACGCCGCCAGGATGACTGGGCGGAGCACCTACCTATGGCGGAATTTGTGATTAACTCTCGCACCCACTCTGCACTTGGAACGTCCCCATTCGAACTCACCTATGGTTATCTGCCTCTATTTAACATTCCAGTTGGACAACGGAGTGGGATTCCGGCGGTGGATGATCGCATCCAGATACTGCGGGATGCACGACAGGATGCTGGGGCGGCGCTACACCTGGGGAAACGACGGCAAAAGGAAAACTACGAACGGGGAAAACGAAAGGCACATCAATTCCAAGTTGGAGATCAGGTCTGGCTAAGCGCAGAGGACATCAAGCTCCAACTTTCCAGTGAAAAACTTGGGGATCGACAGCTAGGACCTTACACCATTTTGCAGAAGGTTGGGCCCCTGGACTACCGTTTAGACCTCCCACTATCCCTGGACCGCATCCATCCTGTGTTCCATGTTGATAAATTGCACCCTTGGAGAGGGAACACCGTAAACGGCGAAATTGCAACACCACCGGAACCAGTATATCTAGAGGATGAGGATGAGCCGGAGTATGAAGTCGAGGACATCTTGGATAGTCGGATTAGGTGGAAGAAGCTAGAGTACTTGGTAAAGTGGAAAGGCTACGATGCAGGACACAACTCATGGGAACCTGCACCAAATCTTGAACACGCCCCAGCAACTATCCGAAAATTCCACAAAAAGCACCCTCAGGCGGCAAAAGCTTGACCATTGAGGGCAATGGTCATAAGGAGGGGGGTAATGTCATGAAGTGAGCCCACCCCCTATCATTTTCCTTTCTTTACGATACACCATCCAAGCCCTCCTACCTACAATAATCATTCCGGAACATTCCATTTCATTCTATTAGTTCCATTCCTTGTGCCGGAGCTATACAGTATTACCTCATAGTTCCCACGCTCCACCTTGTATATATAAGCCAGCCCCCACAACCTGGTCCCTTATCTTGACCTCTTTGTCGTTGGGACCAGGTATGTCTTGAACTTACTTACTTGTATTTATTATCAATATAACTTTGTCGTTGGGACCAGTGTCCGCTTTCGCCTAAGTCTCCGCTCCGCTCCGCCACCGTCGTCACCTCTTTGTGACATTTAGGCACACCTCTCTCGTGCCTGTCAGCTCATTGACAGGACGACGTCATTGTTGTTCCACCTCCATGCTTTCTTTTATATTGCCTTATTGTTTACTCACCTAATACATACAGCTTTACTTATGGATACAAGCAACTCTTATTGTAGATCCTCATGGTTACGGTGCGAGAAATCTCTCACGGCTTCATATCCCATTAGTATATAAGACTTAGTATTTCGTAGTTATATTCCTTAGCTCTATTCTTGTCTAGCTCCTCGGTAGCTAGACCTGTAGTTGGGTTGTTTTATTCATCCTCATCACTTTTCCATCCTCTTGCTCATTGATTCTTGTGTGATGCCTGGTTGTCTCTTGTGAGAGCTAGCGAGTCGCTGACAGAAGAATAGAGCTTCTACCACACACCACCTGTCACAACAAAACTTTTACAAACTTGCCTAGGATTCATCACACTGTTGGAAACTAGTTTTTTCTTGATATGTTACACATTTTTCATTTACACCGAACTTACCCCTCTGTTATGATCGTGCACAAAGGGAGGGTCAGGAATGATTGCGGGATGATTGCGGGAAAATACGAAGGAAAATACTTCACAAGATAAAATGATCCTAGACAAGGTAGTCAGACCTTGACTCTACTATTAGTAGAGTCCTCGACACTTTGTGTGCCCACAAGAGAAGAAAAGTAAACATGTTCCATCCACGATGACCATTGCGGAACGTACTGACAGTGAGGAGGTTAAAACGATGATATAGGTAGATGATTAATTGGTATCACTATCGAAGTGCTATCAAGGTTGATATTTAAACTGAGGAACTACCTATTTGATACCGTAGCTTTATACTAAAGGTAAGTCAGGATCGTGAAGCAATGCCATGCCCGAATGGGTTAGCTCATAAGTAAAGAACAAAGGAAGGGATATAAAAGGAATAGTGTAAATCCAATAAGGATGAAAAGAGATAACGAATAATTGCTTTGCGTCGGAATTCCTTCACGAAGTAGTTGTGTAATGGTAAAAGGATATAAGTAATATCTAAGTAGCGGAATGGTTCGCGAAGCTTCGTAAAGACTTAGCTTGCATAGATATAACACCCTCCTACTATAATCCAACATGACTGACCGGTCAATACATGCACCCGACCTACCAGAAGTCACCAATGCTACCCCTACTCCATGTCGGGTCTTTGTCAATTCACCAGGAAACTACAATGGAGATCCTGCCACCTATTGACCATGGCGATGAAGGATGATGGCCTACGTTTCCAAGTTAACGGAGACGAAGCAGGTCGACAACTCCCATCGTGTCACCACCATCATCATGTCCTTCCTAGTTGGAGGAAAGGCCGATGAGTGGGCCCAGGTGTACATGGATGATCACTTTGACATCAACAAAGGGCTTTGGGACATCACTGGGAAGGAGCTCATTGTCGATATGGACAAGGAGTTCACTAATGTTGCAAAGGAAAAGGAAGCCCGTGACAAACTAACCTATATCTGACAGGGGAAGGCTTCTGCAGGCAACTTTTTCAAGGAATTTGAACTGTTGCTGAAAGATGCTGGATACAAGAAGGACGAATTGCATGTCCTTACCCTGGCGGAGAGGGCCATCGATCATAACCTTCTCTATGATATCATTAAGGGACGAATGGAGCCCTTTGAGGATTACAAGGAGTTGAAGAAGGTAGTTACAGGGGCTGATAACGTAAGATGGCAGCGGGCCAAACAGAAGAGAGGTTACGGGTATGCGGGGTGGTGGAATGCTAACCCACAGGTACAGAGTCATGGACAGTCATCCACTCAGCAGAACTGGCAGGAGCCAAAAGCAGCTCTGAGGGCAGAGTACCCTGCAGCACCAAGAAGAGATGCCACCGGCACCATGTTTGGAGGAACAGGCAGGCCAATGGACATCGACCAGGCAAGGGAGAAGTGGCTGCACTTCAACTGTGGAGAGCCAGGACACATGAGCAGGAATTGTCTGCACAAGAGAAAGGCAGTAGTCCGAGGTATTATGCTAAACATGAGTGAGCAGGAACGAACGGACTTCATTAACGACTTGGGTTTTCCCAAGGCTCCTCAGTAGATATAGGTCTGCAGGAGCCTTCACACATGGACATTTCGAATTTCGTTGATAGTGGTATGGATTATCTAATTAGTACAGGTAATAAACAGAAAAACACCTCTGACTTCACCCACACGAAATGCGAAACCAGAAAACCTATACAATATGAACCCGACACTGCCGAATGGCTGACTCAGAGAATCAGAGAAGATCAAATCCCGAGAGTGGTGGGATTGTTGTGAACCTGGATGCCCTCTTCCCAGGAAAAGGAAGCCTCGGAAGAAACCATCATGGACATATGAAAACAGAACTGGAAAACGGCAGTCATGGCCATCAGAAGTCTCAAGAACAAAAGGAGCTATGTCCGTGGGACACGCGGCAAAAGCCTGAAGCTTCTGGCAATACTCAAGACACTGGAGGATGGTCAACAGATTGTCACACAAGGACTTCTTGACAGTGGAGCAACCGGCTCCTGTATCGACTCAGAATTTGTCCAATGACACAATCTTGTCACCAAGGACTTACCAGTCAAAACACTTGTTTATAATGCCGACAGCACACTCAACAACTCCGGCTCAATAGACAAGTATGTCGAGATACGGATGACTATCGGCGATCACTTGGAGATCATACAGTTTGGAGTAGTAGGTTTAGGAAAGAATAATATCTTTCTAGGACTAGATTGGTTGCAACACCACAACCCAAGTATTGGCTGGGAGACATCTGAACTAACCTTCGACAGGTGCCCAGTGAAATGTGGTTACAATCCATACTTCTGGATGCCAGAGGATACCCATTCCAGGGCAGTATTACAGGAAGGTGAACAACTTTTCCTGTTCAACTGGGATAGGTATGTCCATGAACAGGTACAGTCAAGGAAGTGGATGGAGGAACAAGCCAAGAAGGAAATGGCCAAAGAGTTCGACACTTCCGAATCCTATATCAAGGAGTATCCTGACATCTTCAGCCAGAAGGAGTTTGACCAGCTGCCACAACGACACCCTTGGGACCATGCTATTGACCTAATGCCAGGTTCCAAACCTCTCGACTGCAAGGTTTATCCTTTGAATCCGAAAGAACAGGAGGCTCTCAACAAATTCCTTGAAGAGAACCTCCTGACCAGATGAATCCGACCTTCCACTTCACAAATGGCTTCACCTTTTTTCTTTGTTAAAAAGAAAGATGGTACTCTACAACCAGTACAGGATTATCGCAAACTGAATGAGATGACGGTTAAAAACCGGTATCCACTTCCTCTCATTCAGGAGCTAATTGATTGTTTGAAGGGTGCTAAAGTCTTTACAAAGATGGACATCCAATGGGGTTTCAATAATATCCAGATAAAAGAAGGTGATTGTCAGCGACTCGCTAGCTCTCACAAGAGACAACCAGGCATCACACAATAGATGATGAGCAAGAGGGCGAAAAAGCAAAAAGAGGATGGATATAACAACCCAATACTAGTCTAGCTACCAAGGAGAATAGATGAGAATAGAGCTAAGGAATATAACTACAAAATACCTAGTCTTATATACGAAATGGGATATGAAACCGTGAGGATCTACAATAAGAGTCACTCGTATCCATAAGTAAAGCTGTAGGTATTCGGTGAGTAAACAATAAGGCAATATAAAAAGAAGCATGGAAGCGGAACAATAATGACGTCGTCCTGTCAATGAGCTGACAGGCACGAGAGAGTCGCGCCTAAGTGAAACGACAATGCGAGAACAATAAGGTTGACACGTGTAACCTAAATGATAATGAAAATATAATAAGCGCTTTGGTGATTAGGTAAGTAAATAAAAGAAAAGAAAAGAATAATGAAAAAGAATGTTTCGTGACAGTGATGAGTGGAAAGCAGCTTTTCAAACTAACCAGGGGTTACTTGAACCAACTGTTATGTTCTTTGGACTCACTAACTCCCCTGCAACATTCCAAGGAATCATGAACCATATCCTGCAAGATCTCATTAACGGTGGACACATTATCATTTACATGGATGACATTCTAATTTTTACCAATGACATTGAAGAACACTGGCGAATCATAAAGCAAGTACTGGACATTCTATGGGAACACAAACTATTCCTTAAACCCAAAAATGTTCTTTTGAAAAACCAGTTATCGACTATCTCGGCATTATCATTGGTAATGGAACTATTCGCATGGACCCCAAGAAAGTACAAGCCATTCGAGAATGGATCACTCCACAAAAAAAGCACGATGTCCAGCAGTTTCTAGGATTCTGCAACTTCTTCCAATGATTCATTTGTGGGTTCAGTCTTGTAGCAAAGCCACTAACACAGCTCACAGGGAATGGGACCTGGAAGTGGGAGAAAAACCAGGAAGAGGTGTTTGAGGAGTTGAAGCACCATATTTGTGAGGAAGTAGTTCTCTTGATTCCTCGTAACCACGGGAAGTTTAGGATGGAAGCAGATTCATCCGATTATGCTAATGGCGCGGTCTTATCCCAATTCATTGATGGTAGATGGTATCCTATCACCTTTCACTCTCGTTCCCTCAATGAGGTTGAATGGAATTACGAAATTTATGACAAAGAGTTAATGGCGATCATGGACTCTCTTGACAATTGGTGGCAATATTTACTAGGGGCAGAGGAGCAGATCGAGATTTATATGGATCACACAAACCTCCAGTACTTCAAGAAACCGCAGAAACTCAACCGCCGACAAGCACGCTGGGTACTGGAATTAGCGGAGTATAATTTTGATCTCATCCATAAGCCTGGTAAGTCGATGATGAAAGCTGATGCCCTGTCAAGGATGACAGGTCTTGAGATGGGGGACAAGGACAATGAGAACATTGTTCTCCTAAAACCAGAACTTTTCATCCATGCTCTCGACCTGTCGGCTCCTGAAGATCTCCTACTATCGGAGATCCGAAAGAGTAGAAACCAAGTAGATCAGATTGTACAGGATGCCCTAGCCACCAAAAACCCAGAGTGGACCGAAACCGACAAAATTATTACTTGGAAAGGGCGCGTTTATGTACCAAAAAACCGCCTACTCCGGTCCAAAGTAATCACACAGTACCACGATACACTGCTAGCGGGACACCCAGGACAGTACAAAATGACAGAACTCATTACTCAGGACTACTGGTGGCCAGGAGTTACAAGGGACACTGGGAAACATGTAGAATGTTGTGAAAAATGCCAGGCTACGACAGCTCATCATACAAAACTGGTAAGACGATTACACCCACATTCTGTACCAACAGAACCCTGGCAAATAATTGGCACGGACATGATAGGTGAACTACCAGAGTCAGGGGGGTACAATGCTATATCAGTATTTGTTGACCATTTTTCCAAATGATTATGACTAGTTCCCTCACACACTACGGTTACTTCAGAAGGAATGGCAAAAATCTATTGGGATCATATTTTTTCTATCCACGGCATTCCACGAAAAATTATACACAATCGAGGACCTTAGTATCACTCCCAGTTCATGAAGGAACTCTACTGTCTCTTGGGAATAGAAGCAAACTACACTATGGCATATCATCCACAGACTAATGGCCAGACAGAACGGACAAATCAGGAGATCAAACACTATCTCCATCTGTTTATCAACTACCACCAAAACAACTGGCACAAGTGGTTACCCCTTGCAGAATTCACTTATAACAATTGTGTACACTCTGCTACAAAAGTTTCTCCCTTTTATGCTGACAACGGTAGACAACCCTATAAAGGTATGGCACCTCAAATGACTTCGGACAACCCGACAGCACAGGCGTTTGCGGATGGAATGAGGAAGGCTTGAGAGGAAGTAGGAGCGGCCTTAGGGAAGGCCAATGATGATATGAAGAAGTTCTATGACAGGAAGCGAAGAGTTGGAGTAGAATATAAGCCAGGTGATAAGGTTTGGCTTGAGGGAACTAATTTATCCACAGATCAGCTGATGAAAAAGTTAGGAGACAAACAGTTTGGACCGTTTACAGTTCAGAAGAAGATAGGTGCTAGTTCCTACAAACTAGACATCCCCTCCACATGGAAACATATTCATAATGTTTTCAATGAAGTCCTCCTCACCCCTTATAGGGAGCGACAATTCCCCTCTCAACCACGAAACACTTGACCACCTCCTGTCGTTGTAGGAGAAGAAGAAGAATTTGAAGTTGAAGAGATTCTCAACTCACAGAAGGTAGGAAAGGGAATCAAATACAAAGTCCAATGGCAGGGATATGGACCGCACGAGGACACTTGGGAGCCTCAGTCCAACATCACACATTCCTCCAATTTGTTGAAGGAATTCCATGACAAAAACCCGACCAAACCCAAACCCGCCACCCTAAATCGGCTCGAGATCCCTATTTCCTTATTTCCTACCGAATTATTCCGCCCTATGCCCCAACAAAACACCGAAAACACGCCACCACAATTACCCTCTGAAAATCTTGTTAGACAACAGGCACTTCGTGGAACTCGTGCTCCAGGGAGGGGGTAATGTCACGAAACACTCTTTTTCTATTATTCTTTTCCTTTTCTTTTATTTACTTACCTAATCATTAAAGCGCTTACACTGGCGCTTATTATATTTTCATTTCCGTTTAGATCACACGCGTCAACCTTATTGTTCTCACGTTGTCATTTCTGTCATGAAGTGAGCCACCTCCTATTATTTTCCTTTCCTTACGATACACCACCCAAGCACCCCCACCTATAATAATCATTCCAGAACCTTCCATTCTGTTCTATTAGTTCCATTCCATTCCTTGTGCCTGAGCTATACAGTATTACCTCATAGTTCCCACACTCCACCTTGTATATATAAGCCAGCCCCCACAACCTGGTCCCTTATCTTGACCTCTTTGTCGTTGGGACCAGGTATGTCTTTTACTTACTTACTTGTATTTATTATCAATATAACTTTGTCGTTGGGACCAGCTGCCTGTTTCCATCTAAGTCTCCGCTCCACCGTGCCACTGTCATCACCTCTTTGTGACAATTTCACTTAGGCACACCTCTCTCGTGCCTGTCAGCTCATTGACAGGACGATGTCATTGTTGTTCTGCCTCCATGCTTTCTTTTATATTGCCTTATTGTTTACTCACCTAATACATACAGCTTTACTTATGGATACAAGCAACTCTTATTGTAGATCCTCACGGTTACGGTGCAAGACATCTCTCACGGCTTCATATCCCATTAGTATATAAGACTTAGTATTTCATAGTTATATTCCTTAGTTCTATTCTCATCTATACTCCTCGGTAGCTAGACCTGTAGTTGGGTTGTTTTATTCATCCTCATTGCTTTTCCATCCTCTTGCTCATCAATTCTTGTGTGACGCCTGGTTGTCTCTTGTGGGAGCTAGCAAGTCGCTGACACTCAGCTTAAGGTCAGAGACTTTGTTCACAACTACATTGCTTCTTGCACAGGTTATGGATGCACCAAGCCTTGTTGGCATCAACCTTATGAACTACTGAAACCACTTCCAGTACCAATCCAAACCTGGGACTGAATCCCAATGGGCTTCAGTGAACAACTACCTCTGTTCAATAGGTTCACTGTTGAACTTTTACATTTCACTTGAATTTATATCAAGAAGTCTTTCATGGTTACATCATACCAAAAACTTTTTTGCAAGTCCAAATAACAATAGTACACTACTATATCTGCTTTTCCTTTCCTTTGTCCTCCTTTCACTTTTTATTCAGCCCTTTCTGACTTATCAGCCAATGATTCCATACCCAACTCCCTTAGAGTCACAACCACTTGAAGAGCCATCCTCTTTGACATTTTGCTACTTTTCTTCTCCATTCTCCCCAAGGTCTCTTTTAGGGTCCAGACCCCTGACAACAGATGACTATTTTGGACCTCTTCCATCCCTTCCCACTGTGACTGTTTCCAGAGATGGGAATTCCTTATTGAGTACAAGCATTTCTCCTTCATCTGGTGACTGTCATGAAACAATCTTTTTCATTATTCTTTTCTTTTATTATTCTTTTCCTTTTCTTTTATTTACTTACCTAATCGTCAAAGCGCTTACACTAGCGCTTGTTATATTTTCATTATCATTTAGGTTACACGTGTCAACCTTATTGTTCTCGCGTTGTCGTTTCACTTAGGTGCGACTCTCTCGTGCCTGTCAGCTCATTGACAGGACGACGTCATTATTGTTCCGCCTCCATGCTTCTTTTCATATTGCCTTATTGTTTACTCACCTAATACCTACAGCTTTACTTATGGATACGAGCAACTCTTATTGTAGATCCTCACAGTTAGGGCGCGAGATGTCTCTCACGGCTTCATATCCCATTAGTATATAATACTTAGTATTTTGTAGTTATATTCCTTAGCTCTATTCTCGTCTATTCTCCTCGGTAGCTAGACTTGTAGTTGGGTTGTTTTATCCATCCGCTTTTTGCTTTTTTGCCCTCTTGCTCATCGTCTATTGTGTGACGCCTGGTTGTCTCTTGTGAGAGCTAGCGAGTCGCTGACAGAAGAATAGAGCTTCTACCACACACCACCCGTCACAACAAACTTTTACAAACTTGCCTAGGATTCAACACGCCGTTGGAAACTAGTTTTCTTGATATGTTACATATTTTCATTCTTACCAAACACGCTCATCTCCTCCCCTACTGTAACTCAACATGACTGATCGGTCGATACATGTGCCCGACCCAGCAGAAGTCGCTACCGTCACTTCTAGTCCATGCCGGGTGTTTGTCAATACACCAGGGAACTACGATGGCGATCCCGCCACCTACCGACCATGGCGACGACGAATGATGGCTTACGTCTCTGAGTTAACAGAGACTAAACAGGTCAACAACTCCCATCATGTCACGACCATCATTATGTCCTTCCTGGTCGGAGGAAAAGCTGACGAATGGGCCCAAGTCTATTCTGATGACCACTTCAACATCAACAATGGGTCATGGGACATTACGGGGAAGCAGCTAATTGACAATATGGACAGGGAGTTCACAAACGTCGCGAAGGAGAAGGAGGCCCGTGACAAACTAACTTATATCCGACAGGGGAAGTCTTTGGCTGGTGACTTTTTCAAAGAATTTGAATTGTTACTGAAGGATGCCGGATACAAGAAGGACGAGTCGCACATCCTTACCCTAGCGGAGAGAGTGGTTGATCACACACTCCTATACGACATCATTAAGGGACGGAGCCCTTTGGAGATTACAAGGAGTTGAAGAAGGTAGTTACAGGGGCTGATAATGTAAGGCGGCAGTGGGCCGAACAGAAGAGAGGATACGGGTATGCGGGGTGGTGGAACGCTAACCCACAGGGACAGAGTCATGGACAGTCGTCCACTCAGCAGAACCGGCAGGAGCCGAAAGTAGCTCCGAAGGCAGAGTATTCTGCGGCGCCAAGAAGAGATGCTACCGGCACCACATTCGGAGGAACAGGCAGGCCGATGGACATCGACCAGGCGAGGGAGTGTCATGAAACGATCTTTTTCCATTATTCTTTTCTTATTCTTTTCCTTTTCTTTTATTTACTTACCTAATCACCAAAGCGCTTACACTAGCGCTTATTATATTTTCATTGTTATTTAGGTTACACGCGTCAACCTTATTGTTCTCGTGTTGTCGTTTCACTTAGGTGCGACTCTCTCGTGCCTGTCAGTTCATTGACAGGACGACGTCATTATCGTTCCGCTTCCATGCTTCTTTTCATATTGCCTTATTGTTTACTCACCTAATACCTACAGCTTTACTTATGGATACGAGCAACTCTTATTGTAGATCCTCACGGTTACGGCGCGAGACGTCTCTCACGGCTTCATATCCCAATAGTATATAAGACTTAGTATTTTGTAGTTATATTCCTTAGCTCTATTCTCGTCTATTCTCCTCGGTAGCTAGACCTGTAGTTGGGTTGTTTTATCCTCATCGCTTTTCTCATCCTCTTGCTCATCGTTCGTCGTGTGACGCCTGGTTATCTTTTGAGAGAGCTAGCGAGTTGCTGACAGAAGAATAGAGCTTCTACCACACACCACCCGTCACAACAAAACTTTTACAAACTTGCCTAGGATTCAACACACCGTTGGAAACTAGTTTTCTCGATACGTTACACATTTTCATTTTTACCAAACACGCTCATCCTCCTCCCTATAAACCAACATGACTGATCGGTCAATACATGCGCCCGACCCAGCAGAAATCGCTACTGTTACTTCTAGTCCACGCCGGGTGTTTGTCAATACACCAGGGAACTACGATGGCGACCCCGCCACCTACCGGCCATGGCGACGACGAATGATGGCTTACGTCTCTGAGCTAACGGAGACAAAGCAGGTCGACAATTCCCATCGTGTCACGAGCATCATTATGTCCTTCCTGGTCAGAGGAAAAGCTGATGAATGGGCCCAGGTCTACTCTGATGACCACTTCAACATCGACAATGGGTCATGGGACATTACGGGGAAGCAGTTAATTGACAATATGGACAGGGAGTTCACAAACGTCGCAAAAGAAAAGGAAGCTCGCGATAAACTAACTTATATCCGACAGGGGAAGTCTTCGGCCGGCGACTTTTTCAAAGAATTTGAATTGTTGCTGAAGGATGCCGGATACAAGAAGGACGAGTTGCACGTTCTTAACCTAGCAGAGAGGGCCGTCGATCACACCCTTCTCTACGACATCATTAAAGGACGAACGGAGCCCTTTGAAGACTACAAGGAGTTGAAGAAGGTAGTTACAGGGGCTGATAACGTAAGACGGCAGTGGGCCGAACAGAAGAGAGGTTACGGGTATGCAGGGTGGTGGAATGCTAACCCACAGGGACAGGGTCGTGGACAGTCGTCCAACCAGCAGAATCGGCAGGAGCAGAAAGCAGCTCCGAAAGCGGAGTATCCCACAGTGCAGCGTAGAGATTCCACTGGCACCACATTCGGAGGAACGGGTAGGCCGATGGACATTGACCAAGCCAGAGAGAAGCGGTTGTGCTTCAACTGTGGCGAACCAGGCCACATGAGCAGGAATTGCCCTCACAAGAGGAAGGCGTTGGTCAGAGGTATTATGTTGAATATGAATATAGGTCTGCAGGAGCCTTCGCATACGGACATTTCGGAATTTGTTGATAATGGCGTTGATTATGTAATCAGTACAGGTACTAAACAGAAAAACGCGTCCACCTTCACACACAAATCCGAAAAATCCGAAAAACCTATACGGTACGAACCCGACACCGCCGAGTGGCTGACTCAGAGAGTCAGAGAAGATCAGATCCCAAGAGCGGTGGGATTGTTGAGAACTTGGATGCCCTCCTCCCGAGAAAAAGAAGCTTCGGAGGAAACCGTCATGGATATACGAAAACGGAATTGGAAAACGGCAGTCACCGCCATCAGAAGTCTCAAGAACAAGAGGAGCTACGTCCGTGGGACACGTGGCAAAAGTCTGAAACTCCCAGCAATGCTCGAGACACTGGAGGATGGTCGACAAATTGTTACACAGGGGCTTCTTGACAGCGGAGCAACCGGCTCCTGTATCGACTCAGAATTCGTCAAACGACACAGTCTTATCACCAAGGATTTACCAGTCAAAACAATAGTCTATAACGCCGACGGCACGCTCAATGACGCCGGATCAATAGATAAGTATGTCAAGATACGAATGACTATCGGTGATCACTCGGAAATCATACAGTTTGGAGTAGTAGGTCTAGGAAAGAATAACATCTTTCTAGGATTAGACTGGCTATGACATCACAACCCGAGTATCAACTGGGAGACATCCGAATTAACCTTTGACAGGTGTCTGACACGATGCGGCTATAATCCACACTTTTGGACACCTGAAGATACTCATTCTAGAGCGGCATTACAGGAAGGCGAACAGCTTTTCCTGTTTGACTGGGACAGATATGTTCACGAGCAGGTACAGTCGAGGAAGTGGACGGAAAAACAAGCCAAAAAGGAAACAGTCCAAGAGTTCGACACTTCCAAGCCCTACATCGAAGAGTACCCTGATGTTTTCAGCCAGAAGGAATTCGACCAGCTGCCACAACGACGTCCTTGGGACCACGCTATCGATCTAACGCCAGGTTCTAAGCCTTTAGATTGTAAGGTGTACCCATTAAACCCAAAGGAACAAGAGGCGCTCGACAAGTTTCTTGAATAAAACCTTCGAACTGGACAAATCCGACCTTCTACCTCGCAGATGGCATCCCCCTTCTTCTTCGTTAAAAAGAAAGATGGCACCTTACAACCAGTACAAGATTATCGTAAACTGAACGAGATGACGGTTAAAAACCGGGACCCACTTCCTCTCATTCAGGAACTAATTGATCGTTTAAAAGGCGCTAAAATCTTCACGAAGATGGATATCAGATGGGGATTCAACAACATCCGCATAAAGGAAGGTGACAAATGGAAAGCGGCTTTTTGAACTAACCAGGGGTTATTTGAACCGACCGTCATGTTCTTCGGACTCACTAACTCTCCTGCGACATTCCAAGGTTTCATGAACCATATCTTGTGAGACCTCGTCAATAGAGGTCATGTTATCGTTTACATGGATGACATACTGATTTTTACCGATGGTATAGAAGAACATCGACAAATCGTAAAACAAGTACTCGACATTCTACGAGAGCACAAGTTGTTCCTTAAACCCGAAAAGTGTTCTTTCGAAAAACCGGTTATTGACTACCTCGGTATTATCATTGGTAACGGAACTATTTGCATGGATCCCAAGAAAGTACAAGCCGTTCGAGAATGGATTACTCCACGAAAGAAGCGCGACGTCCAGCAGTTCCTAGGATTCTGCAACTTCTTCTGGCGATTCATTCGTGGGTTCAGTCTGGTAGCAAAGCCACTAACACAGCTCACAGGAAATGGGACTTGGAAGTGGGAGAAAGGTCAGGAGGAGGCGTTCGAGGAGTTGAAACGCCGTATTTGTGAGGAAGTCGTTTTATTGATTCCTCGTAACCACGGGAAATTCAGGGTGGAGGCTGACTCGTCTGATTATGCTAATGGCGCCGTTTTGTCCCAGTTCGTTGATGGTAGATGGTATCCTATTGCCTTTCGATCTCATTCCCTTAATGAGGTCGAACGGAATTACGAAATCTACGACAAAGAGTTAATGGCAATAATGGATTCTCTTGACGATTGGAGACAATATTTACTAGGTGCGGAGGAACAGATTGAGATTTATACGGATCACGCAAACCTCCAGTACTTCAAAAAGCCACAGAAACTCAACCGCCGACAAGCACGCTGGGTACTGGAATTAGCGGAGTATAATTTCGATCTCATTCACAAACCTGGTAAATCGATGACGAAAGCTGATGCCCTGTCGAAGATGACAGGTCTTGAGACGGGGGACAAGGACAACGAGAACATCGTTCTCCTGAAACCGGAACTTTTTATTCAAGCTCTCGACCTATCGGCTCCCGAAGATCTCCTGTTATCAGAGATCCGAAAGAGTAGAAACCAAGTAGATCGAACCGTACAGGATGCCCTAGCTGCCAAAAACCCGGAGTGGACTGAAAATGACAAAGTTATTACATGGAAAGGGCGTGTTTATGTACCGAAAAACCGCCTACTCCGGTCCAAAATAATCACTCAGTACCACAATACACCATTAGCAGGACATCCAGGACAGTACAAGACCACGGAGTTGATCACTCGGGACTACTGGTGGCCAGGGGTGACACGAGATGCAGGGAAATACGTCGAAGGTTGCGAGAAATGCCAAGCTACAAAATCACATCGTACCAAGCCAGTCGGACAACTTCATCCACATGCGGTACCAACTGAACCATGGCAGATAATCGGCACTGGTATGATAGGGGAACTACCAGAATCGGGAGGATATAACGCCATATCGGTGTTTATCGATCATTTTTCCAAAAGACTACAACTTGTTCCGTCACACACTACAGTCACATCAGAGGGAATGGCAAAGATCTATCGGGATCGTATTTTTTCTATCCACGGCATTCCACGAAAAATCATACATGATCGAGGACCTCAGTATCATTCTCGTTTCATGAAGGAACTCTACCGTCTTTTAGGAATAGAAGCAAACTACACCACGGCGTATCACCCACAGACCAACGGCCAGACAGAACGAACAAATCAGGAGATAGAACATTATCTCCGTTTGTTCATTAGCTATCATCAAAATGACTGGCATGAGTGGTTACCGCTTGCAGAATTCGCCTATAACGATCGAGTACACTCTGCGACGAAAGTTTCCCCCTTCTATGCTGACAACGGTAGACATCCCTATAAAGGCACGGCACCTCAAATGACTTCGGACAACCCCACAGCACAGGCGTTTGCAGATGGAATGAGGAAGGTTCGAGATGAAGTAGGAGCGGCCTTAGGAAAGGCCAACGAGGATATGAAGAAGTTTTATGACCATAAGCGAAGAGTTGGAGTAGAGTACAAGCCAGGCGATAAGGTCTGGCTTGAGGGAACTAACTTATCGACAGACCAGCAGATGAAAAAGTTAGGAGATAAACGGTTTGGACCGTTTACAGTTCAGAAGAAGATAGGTGCTAGTTCCTATAAACTAGACATCCCCTCTACATGGAAACGTATCCATAACGTTTTCAACGAAGTCCTCCTTACCCCTTACAGAGAACCGCAATTCCCCTCTCAACCACGAAACACTCGCCCACCTCCTGTCGTTGTAGGAGAAGAAGAGGAATTTGAAGTCGAGGAGATTCTCAACTCACGAAAGGTAGGAAAAGGAATCAAGTACAAGGTCAGGTGGCGAGGTTATGGATCACATGAAGACACTTGGGAACCTCGGTCCAACATTACACATTCCTCCGATTTGTTGAAGGAATTCCATGATAAGAACCCGACCAAACCCAAACCCGCCACCCTGAGTCGACTTGAAATCCCTATTTCCTTATTCCCTACCGAATTATTCCGCCCTATGCCTCCGCCAGATACCGAAAACACGCCCTCACAATTACCCTCCGAAAATTTCGTTAGACGACAAGCGCTTCGTGGAACTCGCGCTCTAGGGAGGGGGTAATGTCATGAAACGATCTTTTTCCATTATTCTTTTCTTATTCGTTTCCTTTTCTTTTATTTACTTACCTAATCACCAAAGCGCTTACACTAGCGCTTATTATATTTTCATTGTTATTTAGGTTACACGCGTCAACCTTATTGTTCTCGCATTGTCATTTCACTTAGGTGCGACTCTCTCGTGCCTGTCAGTTCATTGACAGGACGACGTCATTATCGTTCCGCTTCCATGCTTCTTTTTATATTGCCTTATTGTTTACTCACCTAATACCTACAGCTTTACTTATGGATACGAGCAACTCTTATTGTAGATCCTCACGGTTACGGCACGAGTCGTCTCTCATGGCTTCATATCCCAATAGTATATAAGACTTAGTATTTTGTAGTTATATTCCTTAGCTCTATTCTCATCTATTCTCCTCGGTAGCTAGACCTGTAGTTGGGTTGTTTTATCCTCATCGCTTTTCTCATCCTCTTGCTCATCATTCGTCGTGTGACGCCTGGTTATCTTTTGAGAGAGCTAGCGAGTCGCTGACAGGGAGAAGCGTTTGTGCTTCAACTGTGGCGAGCCAGGCCACATGAGTAGGAACTGCCCGCACAAGAGAAAGGCGGTAGTCTGAGGTATTATGTTAAACATGAGTGAGCAGGAACGTACGGACTTCATTAACGATTTGGGTTTTCCAAAGGCTCTGCAGTAGATATAGGTCTGCAGGAGCCTTCGCACACGGACATTTCGGAATTTGTTGATAATGGCGTTGATTATGTAATCAGTACAGGTACTAAACAGAAAAACGCGTCCACCTTCATACACAAAACCGAAAAAACCGAAAAACCTATACGGTACAAACCCGACACTGCTGAATGGCTAACTCAGAGAGTTAGAGAAGACCAGATTCCGAGAGCAGCGGGATTATTACGAACTTGGATGCCCTTTTCCCGGGAAAAAGAAGCCTCTGAAGAAACCGTCATGGACATACGAAAACGGAACTGGAAAACAGCAGTCAACGCCATCTGGAGTCTCAAGAACAAAAGAAGTTATGTTCGCGGGACACGTGGCAAAAGTCTGAAACTTCCGGCAATACTCGAAACACTGGAAGATAGTCGACAAATCATCACAGAAGGACTTCTTGACAGCGGAGCTACCGGTTCGTGTATTGATTCGGATTTCGTCAAACGGCATAACCTCATCACGGAAGACTTACCAATCAAAACACCTGTCTACAATGCCGACGGTACACTCAACGACTCCGGATCAATAGACAAGTACGTCGAGATCCGGATGACCATCAGTGATCATTCAGAGATCATCCAATTCGGAGTAGTAAGTCTAGGAAAGAATAATATCTTTCTAGGACTAGACTGGCTACGACATCATAACCCTAGTATCGATTGGAAAACATCTGAACTAACTTTCGACAGGTGTCCAACAAGATGCGGTTACAACCCACATTTTTGGACACCAGAGGATACCCATTCTAGAGTGGCGTTACAGGAAGGCGAACAGCTTTTCCTATTCGACTGGGACAGGTATGTTCACGAGCAGGTACAGTCGAGGAAGTGGACGAAGGAACAAGCTAAGAAGGAAACAGCCGAAGAATTCGACACTTCCAAACCCTACGTCGAACAATACCCTGATGTCTTCAGTAAGAAGGAATTCGACCAGTTGCCACAATGACGTCCTTGGGATCACGCTATCGATCTAACGCCAGGTTCCAAACCTTTAGATTGTAAAGTATATCCGCTAAACCCAAAGGAACAAGAGGCACTCGACAAGTTCCTTGAAGAAAACCTTCGAACTGGACGAATCCGACCTTCGACCTCGCAGATGGCATCCCCTTTCTTCTTCGTCAAAAAGAAAGATGGCACCTTATGACCAGTACAAGATTATCGCAAACTGAACGAGATGACAGTTAAAAACCGGTACCCACTTCCTCTCATTCAGGAGCTAATCGATCGTTTAAAAGGTGCTAAAATCTTCATGAAGATGGATATCAGATGGGGATTCAACAACATCTGCATAAAGGAAGGTGACGAATGGAAAGCGGCCTTTCAAACTAACCAGGGGTTATTCGAACCAACTGTTATGTTCTTTGGACTCACTAATTCTCCTGCGACATTCCAAGGTTTCATGAACCATATCCTGCGAGATCTTGTTAATAGAGGTCATGTTATCGTTTACATGGACGATATACTGATTTTTACTGACGGTATAGAAGAACATCGACAAATCGTAAAACAAGTACTCGACATTCTACGGGAGCATAAATTGTTTCTTAAACCCGAAAAACCGGTTATTGACTACCTCGGTATCATCATTGGTAACGGAACTATTCGCATGGATCCCAAGAAAGTACAAGCCGTTAGAGAATGGACTACTCCACAAAAGAAGCACGACGTTCAGCAATTCTTAGGATTTTGCAATTTCTTCAGGCACTTTATTCGTGGATTTAGTCTTATCGCAAAGCCGCTGACACAGCTTACTGGGAATGGAACTTGGAAGTGGGAGAAAGTACAAGAAGATGCATTCGAGGAGTTGAAACGCCGTATTTGTGAGGAGGTTGTTTTGTTGATTCCTCGTAACCAGGGACAATTCCGAGTCGAGGCTGATTCATCTGATTACGCCAATGGCGCAGTTTTATCACAGTTTGTTGACAATAGGTGGTATCCAATCGCTTTTCGTTCACGTTCCCTCAACGAGGTTGAGCATAATTACGAAATCTATGATAAAGAACTCATGGCGATTATGGACTCACTTGACAACTGGCGACAGTATTTACTAGGTGCGGAGGAACAGATCGAAATTTTTATGGATCACGCAAACCTCCAGTACTTCAAGAAGCCGCAGAAGCTCAACCGACGACAAGCGCGCTGGGTACTGGAGTTAGCGGAGTATAATTTCGATCTTGTTCATAAGCCTGGTAAATCGATGACAAAAGCTGACGCCCTGTCCAGGATGACAGGTCTTGAGACGGGGGACAAGGACAACGAGAACATCGTTCTCCTGAAACCGGAACTTTTCATCCAAGCTCTTGACCTATTGGCTCCTGAAGATCTCCTGCTATCAGAGATCCGAAAGAGTAGAAATCAAGTAGACCGAACCGTACAAGATGCCCTCGCTGCAAAAAACCCAGAGTGGACTGAAACTGTTATATCTATGCAAGCTAAGTCTTTACGAAGCTTCACGATCCATTCCGAGACTTAGATATTACTTATAACCTTTCACCACTACGCAATTACTTCGCGAAGGAATTCCGACGCGAAGCATTTACTCTTATCTCTTATCATCCTTATCGGATTTACACTATTCCTTTTATATCCCTTCCTTTGTTCTTTACTTACGAGCTAGCCAATTCGGGCGTAGCATCGCTTCGCGATCCTGACTTACCTTTAGTATAAAGCTACGGTATCGAATAGGTAGTTCTTCAGTTTAAATATCAACCTTGATAGCACTTCGATAGTGATACCAATTAATCAACTATCCCTATCATCGTTTTAACATCCCCTCACTGTCAGTACGTTCCGCAATAGTCATCGCGAACGGAACACGTTTATCTTCTTCTCTTGCGGACACGCGAAGTGTCGAGGGCTCTACTAATAGTGGAGTCAAGGTCCGACTAACTAGTTTAGGATCGTTTTACCTCGCGAAGTATTTACTTCGTATTTTCCTGCGATCATTCCCGACGATCCATTTGTGCATGATCATAACAGTATATTTAAACTGACACTCGGCACATTCGTCCTCATTACCCTTCACATTCCACTCAACAATTTCCTTTATTTTCAACAATGGTCTATACAAGGAGCAGACGAAACCGTACCAACACTGGAGAGTCCGACGAGTCGGTAAGAGAGGAACCAGAAATGGTTAATCCTTTTGCATCGAACGCGACAGGCTTCGCGCCCTTCGCGGAATCAATCTCAGGAGCAGGACACTCTCGACGTCGATCTAACGTCTTCGGTCCAGCCCCAGGACAGCCTGCTAGTGCGCGGGTTTCAAGTCATCACGCCCTTGGTCAACCTGACCATTCCGAATTCGAGTACCAAGTACTCTATACAGAAAACGGTGATCCCGCTACTGTACGAACGCCGCGAAGAAATCACATGGCGATACCAACAACAGAGATGGAAATCCCACCATCTCCTACCACCCTTACACTTGCTGACAGAATGCGTCAGCAGCTAGCAAACGCTCCCGGCCCTTCGCGAGGTCGGATACCAATTACCACGATGGAGATTCCGGAGAACATCGAAAAAGCAGAGATCGACGAAGAGGTAGGTCCTGAAGAGTCAGGAAATCCCGGTGACCCAGGGGGATTTGATCCCGATAGTCCTGGAGGTTCCCGCGTTCCTAGTCGTTCTAGGAGTCCAGTGGAAAGGGTAGGTAGTGTCCATCCGGACCCTACTGAACAACGCATCTTAGATGTGTTTCACGCGTTTAAGGGTTCTCTTGATACCCTCGGAACAGTCCTTGCGGGCATGAATGCTAGCAGCCCCGCGGAGTCCGGAAGATCGAAAGTTAAGGATCCTGAAGTATTCGATGGATCTGACTCACGGAAACTGAAAGGTTTCCTCGTTTCTTTATCTTTGGTGTTCATTGATCGTCCCTCGTATTTTACTGATCAAAAGAAGATCAATTATACTTTGTCGTACCTCGGTGGTTCCGCCAAGGAATGGTTCGAACCAGATATTCTGGATCCGAATCTCTCCGCTATGCCAGCGTGGACGAGTTCCTTCGCGGCATTGGTGAAGGAACTGCAGGACAATTTTGGTATGTACGATGCACAGGGGGAAGCCGAGGATAAGATCGGCACGTTAAGGATGAAGGAATCCGATAACATACAGAAGTATAACATCCGTTTCAATACCCTCGCGGCGTCTACTAACTGGGACTCGCACGCCCTTAAGTGGGCTTATCAACGCGGCTTGGCAAGTCGTATCAAAGATGAGATGGCTCGTCTTCCGGAACCGAAGACGCTCGCGGAATACCGTTACGAGGTACTTCGCGTAGATAACAGGTACTGGAGACGAGAAGAAGAGCGGAAAAGAGATGCCGCTAGATCGACAGGTGTTTCCTCGGGAGGGAAAGCATCGAACACGTCGAAGAAGACCACGCCAGGATCTTCACAAACTCCTACCACCACCACCACGACATCGACCTCGACGAATAACTCGGGGAAGAAAGGTAAGTCGAGTGGAGGTGGAAATTCCACGTCATCGACGAGTTCTGCGGTGACCAAACCTGCATACGCGAGCAATCTCGGCTCGGACGGAAAGCTACTCATGAAGGAGTCGGAACGTCGAAAGAAGTTGGGGTTGTGCGGATTTTGTGGGGGAAGTCATAAGTTCGACGACTGCGAGAAATGAAAGGCTCGCGAAGCTCGTGGACGTGCCGTGGAAACACAGGAAGGAACGGCAAGTACCTCTTCGGTATCGGAAAAATAGTCCGCAACTCCTGTACCCCAGTACAAAGCGGGAGTTGCGTTGACCAGGTTCGTACTACCGGGGAAGTTAAATTAAACGCATCCACTCTTTCTTATGATGAACGATCTTTTAAAATACCTCTTACTATAGATTTTCCACTTCGCGATGTCTCCGCGAAGCTTTCTTTTGTTTCTTTTGTTTCTTTACTCGATTCAGGTTCTACCGATTGTTTTATTGATTCTCGATTTGTACATAAACATTCTCTTCCTACTTCTTCTATTTCTCCAATCAATCTCCGACTCTTTGATGGTTCTTTATCTCCGAATCCAATTTCCGAGACTACGTCTCTTAATGTTCGGTTTCCCTCTGGCGAGCTACTACTACTGACATTTTATGTCACTTTACTAGATTCCTCTTGCGAGGCAGTTTTAGGTTACAGTTTCTTGACCCGCTACAATCCGTTGATTGACTGGGCATTGAGAAACATTACATTCCACTCCACCAAGCAAGTTGAGTTTTCCTCGACGTCCTCACTTCCACGAACAGTCGTTCCGGAAGAAACTGTCCCCTCGCGGGGTCAGCCTACCATCAGTTCCGAAGAGGTTTCCTCGCGATCCTCGTCGCGAACTCGTTCTCGTCATTCACCTCGTCCTTTATTGGACTCTTTCCCCTACGAACCCATCTATTCCTATCCTTCGGTGGCTCAATTGGCCGCTTCGCGGCTCGAAAACCCAGAGATCAATATTGCTCTTGTCAGCGCGGAACTCTTCAACCGTGCTTGCAAGAATGCCAAGTGTGAACCACTGATCTTACGAGCAGTTCACAGCGAAGTCACAGCGCGAGCTGTTTCGACAACTTCGGCAAACACCAGCAATACTTCCTCGTTACCGAATCATTACGCGGACTTCGCGGATGTCTTTGACGAAGTCGAATCCGAAGTGCTGCCTGAGCATCGACCTTACGACCTAAAGATTGAATTGGAGGAAGGCGCCGAACCACCTATCGGTCGTCTTTACCCTCTTTCTGCCAAGGAATTGGAGGCTCTACGCGATTTCATCGACAAGCACCTCGAATCCGGTGCCATTCAACCGTCGTCCTCTCCTCACGGAGCTCCGGTATTATTCGTACCGAAAAAGGATGGAAAACTTCGACTTTGCGTAGACTTTCGTGGTCTTAACAACATCATGAAGAAGGATCGCTATCCTTTGCCTCTTATTTCTGATTTACTAGACGCTCCGAAAAAAGCTAAGGTTTATACCAAACTCAATCTTGCTCACGTGTATCATTTAGTTCGAATCGCGGAAGGCGATGAATGGAAAACGACATTCAGAACCCATTGGGGTTCTTACGAATGGAAGGTTATGCCATTCGGACTCACTAACGCTCCTGCAGCTTTCCAAAGGTTTGTGAACGACATATTCACTGATCTTTTAGATGTTTATGTTATTGTCTACCTCGACGATATCCTTATTTACTCCGACGACGAGACACTACATCGCGAACACGTTCGCGAGGTTCTCCGTCGACTTCGAAAACATCGACTCTACGCAAACATCGCGAAATGCGAATGGGAGATCAATACGGTAGAGTATCTTGGTTATATTCTTTCTCCGGAGGGCTTAATGATATCGAAAGACAAAGTGAAGGCTATCATTGACTGGCCGGTACCTCGGAAAGTCAAAGACGTCCAGTCTTTTCTCGGATTTGCTAATTTCTATCGATGTTTTATTTATAATTATAGCGATATCGTAGTTCCAATGACGCGTCTTACGCGAAAGGATGTACCTTGGAACTGGAACACCGATTGCCAGGAAGCCTTTGAGAAGCTCAAATATAGCTTCACTCACGCTCCTATTCTGGCACATTGGGAACCAAACCGACATCTAATCGTGGAAACGGACGCCTCGGATTACGCATTAGCCGCGATCCTCTCGATCATACTACCTGACGGAGAAATTCACCCCATCGCATTCCTCTCGAGGACTTTTCAGGCTGTGGAACTCAATTACGACACTCACGATAAGGAACTTCTCGCGATCTTCGAAGCATTCAAAGGCTGGCGACATTACCTCGAGGGATCGGGAGATCCTATCGATGTCATTACCGACCACAAGAATCTGGAATATTTCTCGACGACGAAAATCCTTATGCGACGACAAGTTCGTTGGTCCGAGTACCTGCACCAATTTAACATGGTGATCCGATTCAGACCAGGTAAGTTAGGTGAAAAACCTGATTCAATGACTAGACGCTGGGACGTCTACCCAAAAGAGGGGGATATCGGTTACGCGCAAGTTAACCCACATAATTTCAGACCCATTTTCACTAATGAGCAACTAACTACTTCCCTTCGAGCTACGTTCCTAGAAGGACCGGCACTTGGCGCCTCCATTGTTATGGATTTAGAGGCACTTCATTCCGCTATTCGCGATTCAATCGAACTGGATCCGGAATCAATCGCGGGACTGAAGTTCGCAAAGGACAGTACGAACACTCGTTGGACATTAGGGTCTGATGGACTGTTACGACTTGACGATCGCATTTACATTCCTAACATTTCTAATTTACGACTTCAAATTCTACGCTACTTTCACGACCACCCACTCTCAGGTCATTTTGGTCAAAATCGGACTCTGGAAGCCATTCGACGACAATACACTTGGCCAAAGGTTCGCGAATTCGTTCGCGATTATATTAATTCGTGTACGGTTTGCGGACGCAATAAACCTCGTCGACATAGGCCTTACGGTCTACTCAAACCACTTCCAGTCCCCGTCCGACCTTGGGATTCAATATCGATGGACTTCATCGAACAATTACCGGATTCGAAAGGACATACGGCTATTTTAGTAATCGTGGATCGAGCCTCGAAACAAGGCATATTCATCGTGACACACGACAAAATAACGTCCGAAGAGCTCGCGGAATTATTCGTCCATCACGTTTTCTCGAAACACGGAGTTCCTAGTCACGTCACCTCTGACCGAGGCTCGGAATTCGTTTCGGCTTTCTTTCGCGCTCTAGGGGAAGCTCTCTCGATCAAGCTACACTTCACCTCGGGATACCATCCTGAGGGGGATGGACAAACTGAACGAGTTAACCAGACTCTGGAACAATACATTCGAATGTATTGTGCGTATCAACAGGATGATTGGGCAAAGCTTCTGCCTATCACGGAATTTGCATACAACAATGCTCCTAACACATCCACTGGTATTACTCCGTTCTTCGCGAATAAAGGTTATCACCCTAACATTACAGTGAAACCTGAAATCGATATCCGTTCCGATCGCGCGATTGACTTTGTGACGAATTTAGATGAGATTCATTCTTTCCGTCGCGAAGAAATTACTAATGCGCAAACTCGATACAAAGAGCAAGCGGACAGAAAACGTATTACTCACCCTGATTTTCCCATTAATTCACAGGTATTCGTACTAGCAAAGCACATAAAAACCACTCAACCTACCGCGAAGTTCTCCGAGAAGTATCTCGGACCTTTCAAAGTTCTTGAGCACGTAGGAACTCTTTTGTATAAGTTACAACTCCCTTCCTACCTCAGTCATATTCACCCAGTCTTCCATGTATCCCAACTCGAGCCCCATACTCCTAACTCGATCCCTCATCGCGAACAAACTCCTCCACCTCCGGTGGAAGTTGAAGGCGAAGAGGAATACAACGTCGCGGAAGTATTAGACTCGAAATTGGATCGTCGATACAAAAGATGCCCACTGCGGTATTACATCCAGTGGGCAGGATACGAAGGTACAGACGAAGAGTTTTCCTGGGTCACCGCGGACGAGCTGGTTCCAGCTTTCCATCTTCGTTACCCTCACAAACCTGGACCATTATGATCAACGACCACTTAATTTCTTTTATTCATGAATTGAAATACTAAATTTTTATTTTTATCAAGTTAAAAAACTCATCGCGAAACCTTCGCGATCCATCACCATTACATTCCGTACTACCTACTAAATTACTTACTAAATTCCAAACCTTCACTCGTTCGCGATCTATCCTTCGCGAAACATCCTTCTAACTTCTCACATTTCCTTCCTCCTAAACCATCGCGATTCTTCCTCACGGAACGAATTTTTACTTCTTACTTATTCATAAAACGAAACCCCTTACATATCCAAAAAACACCAAAAAAGGAAAAAACGTATAAATTAACCAAAAAACAAAACAAAACAAAACCAACAAAAAATAAAAGACAACTACTAAACTATATAAAATTAATTACAAAGTCCTACTACTACTACTATCCTTCGCGACAATTACGTCGCGCGTCATTTTCCTTCGCGAACCTCTCTTCTACTTCTTTCCTCTTCATTTTCTTCTACTTCCTCTTCCGATTCTTCTTGTCCTTCATCGTCCTCTTTGTCTTCATCGTTCTGCGTACTAGGTTGTACTACCCGGACCAATTCCTCCATCGCGAGAGCGGATCGACTCGCGAAACCCAGAAGCAACTCCATTTGTTTTTTGAGTTGGTCGTTCTGCTCCGCGAGCAGATCTAACTTCTTTCCAAATTCCACCCCAACCCAATTTCTTTCCGTGACATGCTTCGCGGGACCTTGATATACATCATCTTCATCAACCCTTGGCTTCTTCTTCCTCGATCTTCAGGCTGCATTGTCCCCTGCCCAGCTACACCTCTGTCGTTGGAGGTGACAGGCCAGGCAGGCCTGAGTCCGGGGCTTCCCAGGTTGCGCGATGCAGTTCGAAGTGTTTCCTTGGGAAACACAACGAACACATCCTTCGCAGTTACGCGAAGGCGTGGGGGGAGGAACGTCATCGGGTTCATCATCGTCATCGTCTTCGTTGTCGTTGTTGTCGTTGTTGTCGTTGTTGTTGTTGTTGTCATCATCGCCTCCATCATCGGGGTCCGAATCTGAACCCACCTGTGTTGTATTAATCAGTAAAAAACATCGCGAAGAACACAACTTACTTACCTGAGGAATCGACCTTTTTCTTTTCAAAGTCGGTAGTTCAACGTCCGGGGTATCACGAACCACGGAGGACGACTTGTAAATCTTTTGTTTGGAGCCCGAAGGCTCCCGCGAGCTTCTCGCAGTCCCAGTCCTTCGCGATGCAGCACGAGCTGCACGCTCTCGACGTTCTTGCAATTCACTCAGGGCTTGAGCCCTATGACGATCTCGGTTGGCTTCATCTTCAGCCAACTTCTTCAAAGCGTCGGCTTTCGCCTTCGCGATGGTCTCCTCAACGATTCTCTCTTCTTCCCGCTTCTTCGCGGCCTGCTTCTCTTCCTCGATCTTTCTCTCTTCCTCTAGTCTCTTCTCCTCTGCCTCGCGCTCAGCTTCACGAGCAGCTTCCTCCTCCAATCGCACCATCTCCTCATCGAAGGCAGCCTCCTGTGCAGCGATCTCAATTTGATGAAGACGAGCACGCTCTGCCTGTTCACGAACAAGGCGCGCTCTTCATTCTTGCACGGTCTCGGTGGCGGTGACAGTAAAAGACATCGTATAAGTGATGAGGACTTAGGAAAAAACAGAGAAAACCCTCGCGTTTTATACGCATTCGTTCGTTGAGGGCAGGTTCAACTCTAAATTTTTCGTTTACCTCGATCATAACTCGCGTGGCACTTTGAAAATTTATTTTTCTTTTTTACTTTTCCATTTTTTCTAATTTTAGATTCATCAATCATTAACAATCGCGTAGGCTTTCGAGGGCGAAAGCCTAAGAGGGGGATACTGTTATATCTATGCAAGCTAAGTCTTTACGAAGCTTCACGATCCATTCCGAGACTTAGATATTACTTATAACCTTTCACCACTATGCAATTACTTCGCGAAGGAATTCCGACGCAAAGCATTTACTCTTATCTCTTATCATCCTTATCGGATTTACACTATTCCTTTTATATCCCTTCCTTTGTCCTTTACTTACGAGCTAGCCAATTCGGGCATAGCATCGCTTCGCGATCCTGACTTACCTTTAGTATAAAGCTACGGTATCGAATAGGTAGTTCTTCAGTTTAAATATCAACCTTGATAGCACTTCGATAGTGATACCAATTAATCAACTATCCCTATCATCGTTTTAACATCCCCTCACTGTCAGTACGTTCCGCGATAGTCATCGCGAACGGAACACGTTTATCTTCTTCTCTTGCGGACACGCGAAGTGTCGAGGGCTCTACTAATAGTGGAGTCAAGGTCCGACTAACTAGTTTAGGATCGTTTTACCTCGCGAAGTATTTACTTCGTATTTTCCCGCGATCATTCCCGACGATCCATTTGTGCACGATCATAACAGAAACCGACAAAGTCATTACATGGAAAGGGCGTGTTTATGTACCGAAAAACCGCCTACTCCGATCCAAAATAATCACTCAGTACCACAATACATCGCTAGCGGGACATCCAGGACAGTACAAAACCACGGAGTTGATTACTCGGGACTACTGGTGGCCAGGGGTGACACGAGATGCAGGGAAATACGTCGAAGGTTGCGAGAAATGCCAGGCGACAAAATCACATCGTACCAAACCAGTCGGACAACTTCATCCACATGCAGTACCAGCTGAACCATGGCAGATAATCGGCACTGATGTGATAGGGGAACTACCGGAATCGGGAGGATATAACACCATATTGGTGTTTATCGATCATTTTTCCAAAAGATTACGACTTGTTCCGTCACACACTACAGTCACATCAGAGGGAATGGCAAAAATCTATCGGGATCGTATTTTTTCTATCCACGGCATTCCACGAAAAATCATACATGATCGAGGACCTCAATATCATTCTCATTTCATGAAGGAACTCTACCGTCTTTTAGGAATAGAAGCAAACTACACCACGGCGTATCACCCACAGACCAACGGCCAGACGGAACAAACAAATCAGGAGATAGAACATTATCTCCGTTTGTTCATTAGTTATCATCAAAACGACTGGCATGAGTGGTTACCACTTGCAGAGTTTGCCTATAACGATCGAGTACACTCTGCGACGAAAGTTTCCCCCTTCTATGCTGACAACGGTAGACATCCCTATAAAGGTACGGCACCTCAAATGACTTCGGACAACCCCACAGCACAGGCGTTTGCAGATGGAATGAGGAAGGTTCGAGATGAAGTAGGAGCGGCCTTAGGAAAGGCCAACGAGGACATGAAGAAGTTTTATGACCGAAAGCGAAGAGTTGGAATAGAGTACAAGCCAGGTGATAAGGTCTGGCTTGAGGGAACTAACTTATCGACAGACCAGCTGATGAAAAAGTTAGGAGATAAACGGTTTGGACCGTTTACAGTTCAGAAGAAGATAGGTGCTAGTTCCTATAAACTAGATATTCCCTCTACGTGGAAACGTATCCATAACGTTTTCAACGAAGTCCTTCTTACTCCCTATAGAGAACCGCAATTTCCTTCTCAACCACGAAACACTCGTCCACCTCCTGTCGTCGTAGGAGAAGAAGAGGAATTCGAAGTTGAGGAGATTCTCAACTCACGAAAGGTAGGAAAAGGGATCAAGTACAAGGTCAGGTGGCGAGGTTACGGACCACATGAAGACACTTGGGAACCTCGGTCCAACATCACACATTCCTCCGATTTGTTGAAGGAATTCCATGACAAAAATCCGACCAAACCCAAACCCGCCACCCTTAATCGACTTGAAATCCCTATTTCCTTATTTCCGACTGAATTATTCCGCCCTATGCCTCCGCCAGACACCGAAAACACGCCATCACAATTACCCTCCGAAAATTTCATTAGACGACAAGCACTTCGTGGAACTCGCGCTCTAGGGAGGGGGTAATGTCATGAAACAATCTTTTTCATTATTCTTTTCTTTTATTATTCTTTTCCTTTTCTTTTATTTACTTACCTAATCGTCAAAGCGCTTACACTAGCGCTTGTTATATTTTCATTATCATTTAGGTTACACGTGTCAACCTTATTGTTCTCGCGTTGTCGTTTCACTTAGGTGCGACTCTCTCGTGCCTGTCAGCTCATTGACAGGACGACGTCATTATTGTTCTGCCTCCATGCTTCTTTTCATATTGCCTTATTGTTTACTCACCTAATACCTACAGCTTTACTTATGGATACGAGCAACTCTTATTGTAGATCCTCACAGTTAGGGCGCGAGATGTCTCTCACGGCTTCATATCCCATTAGTATATAATACTTAGTATTTTGTAGTTATATTCCTTAGCTCTATTCTCGTCTATTCTCCTCGGTAGCTAGACTTGTAGTTGGGTTGTTTTATCCATCCGCTTTTTGCTTTTTTGCCCTCTTGCTCATCGTCTATTGTGTGACGCCTGGTTGTCTCTTGTGAGAGCTAGCGAGTCACTGACAGTGACAATGCTTGTTTATGTTTGGATCTGGGTTTATTCAGTGTCATGCAGACTTGGGACTGCACTTTACATTGAGCACAAAAAGCTCATAAATTCCTTTGTCATTGGAGTCATCAGAATCGTCTCTCTCTCTATCATCTCATCTCCCTTTCCCAGCTTAGGATCACTTGGATCCCCTCCTGCAATCTACTTCACCTCAATGGGCCACTTCTGTTTCCTCTGACCTGGGTATTAGATATAATTTTCGATGAAGGGTAAACTCATCAGTAAGGAGGTTAACAATGGAGAAGGAAGACTTCCTAACCAAGTGGCATCACATGTTGAGCAACCTCAAATGACTTTCTTCTCCAATTTTCCCATTTTGTGGCTGTTCTGCTCTTCCTCCTCTGCCTTGTTCCGAGCTGCTTCTGTCTTGGCTTGTCACTTCGTGTTTCTCCCACCTCCTCCAACCTCTTTGTCCAAGCTCCCTCCTCAAGCACAGCCACCTCATATTCCTCAGACACTTCTCACACAATATCATGTTCAGTTTCAGAGAGAGCTCTTTCCTCTTTAATAGTGGTCATAGTGATGGTGTTAGATATAAGGGAGAAGAAGGTAAACTTGCAGAAATTTCCTTCAGACAGGAAGGATTTTATACTCTGAACCAATGCACAGACCACCAGCCATTCAGCTGAGTAAACAACCTTGGATTCATCCAATGGAAATTTCTTGAACTTAGATACCTCAAAGTTATCCTGACATTACTCACTGGCTTTTTGGGGCTCAAGCCTAAGAGAGAGATACTGTCAAGACCATGCTTTCTGGACCTAACTGAACAGGTACTCCTGGAATCATTATTCCCCTATCTTTGATCATCTGGTAATCTCACTCCCAGTTATAATCAGGTCCTCCACAGTCAATCATTTCTGATCCTGGATGTGATTGGACAGGTAACAACTTCATTATTGCCCAAGTTGCCAGATCATTGCAATCCTTCACTAGTCCCAAGATAGTGGAATTGTTATCAGTCTCTGGATCCAATAGGATTACATTGTGGACATTATATTTGTCCTTGGTTGCTTTTATTATCTTTCCTCGATTATCTTCACTTGACAGTTTTCATTATTATCTTCATACTAGCACTGGGTGCAAGATTGAATAAATTCTGGTAAACATTTCTAAAAACTTACAGGAATATATACACAAGTTTACATTATGTTACTTTTTCCCACATAAGTTTTGAGTAAATCTCTTGAATGTTTACCAGAAGGGGTAAAACTTATGTACTTGTGTGAAACGGTAAGGGGAGGTGTCGAAGGCACATACATTGACCTCGGGCATCGTACGGATTGACATTATCCCAGGTACTGACGTCTCCGCCCCTGCTCTCATTCCGCTACTCCTCTTTGATCTCTTCGATTACTTGGTCTAGATTTTTTGGCTTTCTTTTGATTACTTTACTTACTAATGGACTGTGCCCGCTCGATCACTTACAGACACGTACTACTTATATATGAAGCTGTAGTCTAATTTGACTCTCAGACGTTACACCTTTGGTGTGCTCTGAGAGTGAGTACTTACTATTTCCTGATGCCTGTAGGATAGCTAATCATATTTCACATAGATACATTACTTATGACTGTCTTACAACTTGTGCATTTAGTGTAGCTATTGTGAAGACCTCTGACAACCTTGACAGTTATGATCCAAAACACAATACTAATCATATTCTATTACAGTGTAACTATGAGTAAGACTTGTAGTCATACTTCGGTTTGTATACCAACTTGGATAATCCCTTATTGACTTCTTCTGTGAATTCCATCCCAGCTCAGCCTGCTCTGTAGCCTCAACCTATACTTGTTTCCCGCACCCAGTCTTCTTTATCTCTGGACTACGGAAATAGTGAGTAACACTATTAATAGTAATGTTGATCAGTCGTGCGGAACCATCTTCCAATCTGACAGCCATTCACAAAAAGGCCTCCTTTCCGACAGTAGGCAGGCTTAGCTTCGAAGTAACAATCCGGCGCGAGGGGCGGTAGCCAAGCCTCTTCAGAAGCAGGGATAAAATTATGTCGAGAATTACAATGCTTCGTTTTTTTGCTCAAGCATGATGTTATTCCAACCTGGGTATTTCATGAGTGGCAAGCATATACATCTACAGCATGCCTTACTAAGGACAAGTAACTACTCGTTGCGACGTTTATAGAAAGAATTGGGGATGAAGGGAGCGCCATCTACCTCTGGGGCTTCGACATTCTGAAAATTATTGATGTCATTGAGGGAGCGTGGTTCACTAGAAGTCGAAGTTGTCGCAATTCGCATTCGAAGGAGCACATGGGAATAGACGTTGCTCGTGTACTTTTATTTTCATCGAAACGGACAGGAAATCCCGAGAAATGTGAGCTGACGGTAGTAGGGTGGCATGCACACGGTAGGCCGAAAAAGCTTTACATTTCTTCTCCTGACAATGACACAGGAATCTAAAAGTGCAGCCACGTTATAGTACCTCCGAGTATGTACATCTGCTGACCATACCATGTAATCAGCTCGAAATGCCTATAAAGAGTGTTTTGCTAAAGACTGGTGTTCTCAATCCCCGACTTTGTCTTTGGAAAAACTTGAGACAGGATGCTGCATCAATTTCCACTGCTGTTTTCTTGTATTCTGCTGACTTCATTCTCATTTTCCGATGTCTTGAGCTCAAGCACTCAAGGGCCCATTGTGGATGTTGGTTCCGCTCAATTTCAAGGCGTATTTGATCCGAATACCAATGTTACAAACTTTCTGGGTATACGATACGCTTCCCCTCCGACTGGTAAGGATCCAGCAGTTATCGTTGAACTTTGTCAACTGACTACTAATTCTGGAGGTAATCTGCGTTTTCGTGCTCCTCAACCGCCTGCACCTATCAGTGGGGTGCAACAAGTCGATACGGAACCTCCAGAATGTGTTCAAGGATTGGTTACTGATTCGGAGGATTGTTTATTCCTCAAGTGAGCCCACTGGCCAATTGCTTCCAATCAAATATCGAACCTCTGCGGCTGCTATTTTCTTTTGTCTTTCAGTGTCCATATCCCCGGGAATCACGTCACCGCTACTCCCTCCCTCCCCACAGTAGTATGGATTCATGGAGGCGGGTATGTGGAGTCCAAGTGGAATCTCTTTACGCTGCAATGGTTCCTTTTGGGAGCGAACTGACGGTTGTGCCACGCAGCTACGCAGGTGGTAATGGTTCTTCGTTCCATGGTTCAGACTTGTTACAAGAAGCTAGCAATGAAGTGGTAGCCGTGGTTATACAATACAGACTGGGACTTTTTGGTGTGTATTTTCATACCATTACGATTCTCGGCAGGTGACTGATCAGAAACTCATAGGTTTTCTCGCCGGGAAGAATGTCAAGGAAAATGGCGATCTTAATGCGGGACTATGTCAGTACCCATCTCATCATAATTCTTCGAGAGGCATTCAACCGGGAGTTGCTGAACTGCGCCAACACAGTGGATCAACATCTGGCATTAAAATGGGTGAACGAACATGTATGTTGCTTCCCTCAACCCCTTCGTTCCTCACGTTCTAATATAACGACAAATAGATCGCAAAATTTGGTGGAGACCCAGAAAAAGTTACTATTTGGGGCGAGTCAGCAGGTATATTACTATTTGCGATTTCCCTTCCACACTTTTCCTCGACGTCGATGTTTTCCCATTTGGCGCTTGCTCCAATGTATAATTATCTGTACGTATTCTGATTCCATGCACGTAGGTGCCGGATCCGTATTACAGCACGTCGTCGCTCAGGATGGACAGACTTCCCCACCGCTCTTCCGTAGTGCCATCACGAGTTCAACATTCTTACCCTCCCAATATCCTTTTGACGATGTTATTCCCGAGGTAACTCATGTTCCACTTCCATTATCTCGTTTCTTTCGTTAACTCGTGTTACCTAGAGTCTTTACACGGAAGTGGTTTCACAAAGCAAGTAAGGTGTTCTCTGGGTGCCTACTAAGCAATCCATTTACGATGTTTATTTACAGTTGTGCGTCTGCTAGTGATACTCTGGCTTGTCTCCGAGATGCAGACATCAGCGTACTGAGGACCGTCAACTCTAATATCCAAGGGGCAATATTCTTTGGAACGTTCGCGTTTGTTCCTGTCATTGACGGTAGCTTCATAACACAAAGACCCACTATAGCATTGAGGGAAGGCAAAATCAACGGGGTTAGCTTGATACTATCCATGATATCAAACTAACTCCGACTAATAATTTATCTGCCCAGCATGCACTTCTCGCCGTCACTAACATGAATGAAGGGCCATTGTTCGTAGACCAGACGGGTGTGATAATGAATACTTCGATTTACGCCGGGCAGCTTTTCCCCAAGTTTAGCGTTGAACAAGAAAACGAAGTTGCGAAGCAGTATGCTGGTCTAGGGACTACTCTTGATCAGATCAACGACATAATGGGCGACTGTATGTTTTCATTCTCTATGGATTGAACCTTCTTGCAAGCGGAACATTGCAGCGATTTTTAAATGCCCTAGTTTTTATCTGCTGAGTGCCTTCCACGCTCATGGCTTCAACACATTCAAGGTACATTTTGCATTTGAACGGACGTTGAAATGAAATATGATTGTCGGTGTGTCCCTAGGGCGAATTTGGTGAGCTTATAGGTATCATGGCTTCCTAACCAGCTAATAATAGTATATAGCAATCCCTCCGGCTTTCCATGGGATGGACGTAAATTACTATTTCCCCAGGTGAGTCACTCATTTATGCAACTCCACAATCCAAGTTGATTGAAATTCTCCCGATTCTTAACAGCTCCGGTCCAATATCCTTCCAAAATCCCGCCTTCTCGGCGGCGTTCTCTCAATCTTTCTTATCCTTTGTAATCTCGGTGGACCCCAATGACAAAGTTGACCCCCAGGAAGATATAACCCCTCCTTGGTTGATGTTCCCAGCCGCAGACACCGAGATGGTCTTCAATAAAACCGCTGTGGGGAATGGGACTGATATTCATCCGGTTCGAGTGAGCAATAGTTTACTTGAACGATGCAAGTGAGTCTCGCGAAAAACTGGTGATAACGTTAGATTGTTCTGAACTTTTTGCAGCTTTTGGGAAAGTGTGGGTGCGTTGACTGGACAATAATAGCTTCGCCGATGGCGCGATTTTCGCGGACTCGAAAGATATTAATGTTATTAAAAATGTACTGCGAGAGCTCAATTGTTTATTTTGGACAGATTGTCTGAAAATGTGGATGGGTAAGTAGAATGCTGAGGAGAGGTAGCTCTTTTTTGACCCCTAAATCTCCTGCTTCAAGTCAGAAATTAAGACGAGTCGTGATCTCACTCGATGGCGAACCAACGATCTTATGTCCTTTCTACATTTCTCATATAAAGAGTGTCTTCCTTCGTTTTTACAACTCCTACTTGCCTTTACTTTTCCATTAAACAACGACAACAACGACAGCGTTATTCTCAAAGTTTTTCCAACGTTACCAGGCGCAGCCATGTCTTCTGACAACAAACACCAACCTCCTGGAGAGCATTTCGAGCCGAGGCAAACCGCTACTTCCGATGATTACACTCCTGACCAGTCCAAGCCATTGCCTTTGGAACCCGCGAGGCAGTGTTTGGTCGACGACATTCTCGCTTTGTACAGCTGTAAACCCACTGTGGAGAGGGTTAAAAGATACACCTCGGACTGCGTGTATGATGATCAGTTCGTTTATGCTAATGACCGCTACAAGATGGCTGCGTGAGTCGTTTCGAAATTATCGAAAAGCTTCGTTCGACGCCCTCTTAGACAATGGTTTGCCTTGCCCAAGTTGTTTAGCGCGAGTGTCAGCAATGGGTACCAAGTGATCAAGAACGAGAAGGACTTTATCCAGTTCAAGAACGACCAGGTAAGCTAAGCCAACTCAAATCAGCCATATATTCCTTGGCTGATGTTGTATAGTCCTGGACCTTCCGTCTTATTCCGAAGACTGCACGCGTAACTGGCCTCGTTTCTCTCTCGCTTGATCCCTCGACGATTGACTCGGACTTTATTCAAATCAAATACCACAAGGACCAAGCAAACGAAAAGGACTACTCTCACGAAGGTTTAGGATTTTCATTCAAGAAATGGCAAGCGGATAACGTCCCGAAAGTGCTTAATGCCCCCGAAGTGAAGGAGTTCGAGAAGGACAAGAACGCGGCGAAGGAAGAGGTGAGGCGTTATGGTACGGGAACTGAGGAGGGAAATGCGCCAACGGAAGATTTTACGAAGATGTGAATCGTGAATAGAACTGTTGGATCACGCTTAGTGTGGAATTCTGGATTGCATGTCATTACAATACTGTACAGTCGTAAATTTCGAGTAGTTAAAGAATCGGATCAGACAATTAATGTCCATTCAAATGCCCATTACCGTTCATCGATACTTGTTCCAACACATCCTGCCCATCGTCCACCCTTTGATTACGGCCTAAGCCTGGTAAACCGGCCTTCCTCAGGTCCTCTTCCACTTCCTCGAGATAATTCATAAATTGACCCTTCAGATTGTCCCACATCTTAGGTTCATGCTCTGTCGGATGGATACGGTAGGCGCATACCTCTTAATATGAAACACGACACTTACCATGCAATTTGCCACTCCTCTTCATGGCCCAGTCAGTGATTGTCCACATCATGCTCGACTCAAACATGAACACTAGCGTGTTTTCGTGTACTCTGGTCGGTCGCAACTCGCCTTCGGTAGCCTTTTTGAATTCCTCATAGGAGACTGAAGGAAGTTGCAGTGCACAATTGCAATAGCGAAAAGGATCGTATGCCTTACCTCCATGGGGACAAAATCCAGTCTCAAAACTCGCACCTCCGGGTTTGAAGCCGTCGCTGCGTCCACCGTATTCACCATATATCATACCCATGAACTCGGTTGAGGAGTTACGATGGTAGTACTAGAAACGAAACTTCAGAGGAGAAACTGTAAGAAGTGAGACCGCAGCATACTGGAGGCCTGAATGTTCCATCTCCGACATCCCATCTTCCACTGAAAATCAAAAAATCTGCTAGTGGGACACCAGCCGCTTTCGATTTGGCGGTAAGAACACAGAAAATGGAAGGATCGATATGGTCTTTGGAGATACTTCCGACGAACGTGAACTTGGACATGTCGTATTTATATGGAACATAGCTAAGAGGAAAGAGTTGTTGAGTAGAAAACCCTGAGCCATCGACTAAGGCAGAGCAGAAAATTACTCACTTGCCATGCCACGCAACAACGTCGAAAGGTGTGTGTTCCTGAGAGCAAGAATGCAGTTCACCACATACTCTACGAGCGACTATAAGTTCCGCGTTTGAATATGACATATCTGGAACGTACTTGTAAATGACTGTAACCAAATCATCTGTCAATGTTACTCTAAAAACATGAATGTCACATACTGTCCCAATGGTTCTGATCCAAGTCAAAGCTAGCCAGAGGGCTCTCAAAATCTCTTGGGTTAGCCAATCCATGGCCGCCGAGAGGCCCAAGTTCTGGCAGAGTGTAGTGTGAGCCAAAAATTTCTTGAATATCTACAGAGGTGCCCCAAATCAGCGTAACTTCTTGATATAGAAAGAACGTGGAAACGAACATCCACGCGAAGGTCCATCTGGGAGTTGTACCTATTGGCCTTGCTAGTTTATATGAATATATATCATTTCATGTAATCTGCTTACTTTGAACTTCATTCCTCTCTGAATGACGGCCAGTTCCCCTGGTCGGACCATCATCCTGTTAGATAAAGTTATTATCAGCCTATCGCGCTTGCAATCCATTCGCAGCTATAAGCTTTGCTTACCTTCCGAATTCGGTCTGTATATTCAACTTTCCCCGTTCAGGCAAAATCAGCATATCACCGTCCGCATTACAAAATGCTTTCCTTCCCATTGACGTGTTGGCGAGGTACATGTGTACAGCGATACCTTCATGAAGAGTTGGGTCGCCATTTCCTGCAACAGTTTTCATTCCATCAACAAAATCGACTGCTTGATCCTCGGAAGGGAAGTCGAATGGGTGCCAGGCTAGTTGAGTGGGACTAACGTGCACTTTCAAATTGAGAGGAAGAAAGTTAGATTCGAGCTATTCATATTGGTAAATACGAAAGCTTTTTTTTCGGCATAGTGTAAAGTTTACTTACGTCGGGATTCTCAGGCAATTTAGAGAAGCCTTGATGAGCGACTGACGGTCGAATGCGATAGAGCCACCTGATAATACGGTTGAGCGTATTATATCGTGGAAATGACAGTCGCGTACGCATTTAGATTGTCTGCCCGGGGAGCAACGAAGGATGACCCTGTCATCTGATTGTTCAAGGCACAATATCAGATTCACGATACCTATAAATCAAATGATTAAGAGTACGCACCCCTTCGGTGTACAAATCGTACTTATTCTTCTGGGGCATGTTTCGGTCGTCAGGGAGAACCCCAGGTCTATAGTTAATTTCGTTAGTACACCTGGGTGAAGAATGGATAGAGGCACTGACATTGCTTCGCTGGCGAACCTGTTTCCGAATCCAACTTGATATTGGTATGGGTCGTCGGAGCCACGGGGGGTAGTGTTGAACGAAGATGCTGCTGTTGCACCGTAGTCTAAGTTCTTGAATTTAGACATGACCGATTTCACCAAGTGTAGTACCGTCACGGTGTGGTTGCAATATGTGTTCGATAAGATGGAGACAATGGAAGGGATCTAGCACAGATTGCTTCAGGGATGTTATATAGGCAGTACTATTAGTATGTCACTCACATTCCGAATCAGTAAAGATCTTCCCGTGTCAGGTTCAAGCTCCCCTTTCTCTTCTTGATCGGCAGACTAACGTCAGCCGTATGGAGCTAAATCATCTCCCAGTCGTCAACAGTTATGTGAAAAAGGTCGTTCTAGAGGGTATAAAGTTCAGTAGCGTCACATATATACTGTATCAAGCCGGAATTACTGACCTCTATAAACAGACAGTTTATCACAGAGTCGGTACCGACAACCGTATTCCCATAGCGAAATTTCTATATGTCGATGGGAGAAACTTTCCTTATACCAGCTGATCCGTTGAGCACTGCGGGTAAGTTTCACCGAAAGTGGTGTAGCTTATCTTCAATTAGCTCTTATCAAACCGCTTATTTTCTAAAGAAAAAATGAATGTCACCAATCAAGACCATCATGAAGGTCACATTCCGAAACGAACCATACCAAAGAATGAATACATATTTGAGATCATGCGAACATTTTAGAAGTATTGTCTCGAGTAGTGACTTCGAGACTCCGTGTTACTGGATTTCTTTCGAGGTCCTGCTATGCACAGTGATACAGACAGTGGAAGCACGCATGACACTCGCAACAGCCTGCGCTCAACGCCTCCTCTGAGGGCGAGTAATTCATCGTCTGTCTCCTACGGTAGATAAGTATGGAATGAATTCTAGAAAGAGCATTGACCGTGCACAACATCCCTCCATTCGCGACAGACTGGTATCGGAGCGAGAGTCACGACCTTTGGATTCTGCGCTAAGGGCTTTCCCGATGGTAAATGTTGTGTAAATATCTCCGTAAGCGCGTCTGGAGAGAAGACTGTTGACTAGGTCCATCAACGCGCTATAGGTTTCGTTGTAAACGCTGACTCAATCATGTTGGTCCTGAAGTGCGTCTCTGGACGCGCCTCCTTGGCATGAGAAAGTCTAGATTCCAAGCGAGAAAACTACCGGTGTGGCTAGCGGGCTCAGAAGATTCCTAATCCTTCTTCTCTGCGACGGTCTGGGTTTGTAATTGTTTGTGTGGCGCTGCTAGTGGTCCACGATAGAATTTGGTTGATATTCACATAATTACTTCGTTTCTTCTCCTCTCCTTCTGACACATCTTGAACGTGTCTTTTATGTTGATGGATTCATGTTTTTGCAGTTTGTTTGGTGCGATAATACGAAAATTTGAACTCTGTACGTTCGTTATATTCTTAACGCGCCATCTTCACTCCTGAGGACATTTCTAGATACGGGCCCGGTATTCTCTGGATAATTACAGGCTACGAACTGGGATTACGATAAGGCAGGCTATGGCTAGTTCGAGTTAATTAATGACTCGCACCGCCCGGCTGACTTACTTATCCTCTGATAAGCTTTCCTATAACAGCTTATCTCGAAATAAAGCTTCGCGAGCACAACACCGTGCCACGGTGAATAGATTTTCTAATCTAATCAAAATCTGTAATCGTCAACCATGTGCATATGCTCCCCAAACAGGTGCACAATGAACGTGGAATAGAGAATTCCATTCGTAAATCCCCGACGCTAGGGAAAATCCTTCAATAACACAAATCCCTCAAAAAAGATCGTATCCCAAGCTATCGATACCGAAATCATTCACGCTTAAACTGAGAATCCTCTTATCTTTCCTTGTCTTCTTGGATTCGGGATAGGATATGAATTCAGTATTTAATCCTATTTAATTTCCAACGCTTCAAGATTTAGAAACTGTGATCTCGATAAAGACTCCTTTGGAGGAAGCGCACGTTGCTGATATTTTTCGGCTAACTCTAACGGGCGCACTGCTCTCTCTCAGTTCTTTTGCTGCTTCTCTCTGCTTACTTGGTACTTAAAATGCGTTGTGGGTTAAATGAACTGACAAACAAGCTAAATTGCGCAAGAAATCCGACACCGGGGCAACAATATTGACAATCACACATTGCTCATTTTTCACTTTCCTGACGCTGCATGAGCTAAAAGTATTTGATCCGAGTTGCTCGACCGTGCTTGGTTGGCGAATATGATAAACAAAACAAGCCATCTGAATCTCTTAGATAAAAAGATCTCGGTGCATGGATATCGCTTCGACTTTCTCTCTCTCTATCTTTCTCTCCGGCAGAGCTTCACAGCGTTGAACGCGATCTATCCTGCAATTGACATCACAACCTCATTATCTCTGGTAGAGTTCCTCACGTTTCAAAACTTCTGTCAATCAAACACGTATCTCGACCGCTCTATCCATTCAACCCATGCTGGCATCGGTGATCACACTGGTAGTCCTATTCTTTCACTCAAAATTTCAATGGATAAATTTGATTGATAACTAAAAATCAAGTTCTTCAATATTTACATACTGTCCCTTGCAGTTATTTTGGCAATGCCCCTTCCTGAAGCGCCTCAACAGAACGACATACATGAACTTCTTGAGCCTGATCAAGCGTTCTATGGAGACAAGGTCCAAAGCCTTGTTTTGGAGCCTCGTAAACAAGCCGCAACAGACCCTCAATGCAGAGATCTTGCACTTGAGCAGGTTCAGTCAGGTGTGTATTTTTTTCCTTCCCCTAATATCTCAGGAATCTTACGTATGCTTTTTTCAGTCAAGGAGTTCTGGAGTGCATTTGTTACTTACGTGGACGAGAGGTACGGCAACGGGACTCGGAAATACCTAACGATCGATAATCACGTTAGTGTTTTCTCCACTCTAGAACTCACTTGCTAGGTCGTTAAAAATTCTCTCTAGTATGAGGATGTTCGTTCCCCTAGAGTCTGTACAACTTCTGCTGTTATCCAGGTCAAATTGAAGGGTAATGATTGTTAACTTCTCTACATGTGAGATGCGACAACTCACCATCACTCCCTGAAGATCCATCCTCTAATTGCGATGTCGTCAATGTCACTGCCGGAGGTAATATTTCTGGAACGCATGGAATAATGTCCCTTATGATACAAATGGGGCTCAAAGGCACTTCGACCTATACCATCAACGGTACGTTAGTATCAAATATGAGTTTCGACGCTTGCATTCATGTCCACCTTCAACAGAACAGGCGAGAATTGGTCTTCGTGATGCATTTCGAGCCTCTATAAGATTGCCCGACATCGTTAGTGGAAGAGAACAATACACCTCGACTGCAAGCATCATCAACAGTCAATATGCGAGGTAAGCTTTTCGGTTGTTCGTCGAATTTAATACAAAAAATCTTCAACATTTTTTCGATCCAGTTTCGAGGTCCAATACGAGGAAACGGTTACTACGACATTCAACGTGACTGTAGCAGAAAATCAAACATGTGAAGCTGTAGTGAGTGACTTATATCTGAGATGCGTTGCGTCCTGAAAATTATCCACAACTGCAGCAAGCCGTTCGTTCATGCAATTTGCAAGGCACCGGGAAAATGCCATTAGTTGTAAAGGGTAAAATTTGGGTGGAATTTGAAGACCGAACTTACGACCACTGGCAGTTCGATAAAAAGAACGTAACGGCAGACAAAAAACATTTCAAGTGTAAGTGATCCTGTCCATGGTTCCCAATGAAAGTTGAACTAGATATATTCCGATAGTTGATGTCGATACTGAGGAGATTAAGCCTTCCCTGCGGACCCTATATTCCACTTTTGAAGGATCGATTTCGACAATTTCTCATGAACAATACAAATCAGTATGCCGCGATGATGGGTTATAACCTATGTTAGTTCCGGTTGAATTCTTTATCTAGTTTCTACCTAGATTTTAAATATCTAGACTTGTAGCATTCCTTGTACTATTTACATAGACGATTGGTCCAAGTTGTTTCCAATCAAACCCAGTTTTGACCTTAACCACGATGTCGCAAGAAGAACTTTTTCCTACCATCGGAACTATCGCTGATAAGGCTGATCAGCTCACTGAAAACGAAGTCCACAATGTCACTGCGAATGTCGATGAAGATAGACCGATGCAAGAGGTCGAAAGCCTCTGTATGAAATGCGGCGAGCAGGTGCGTTTTTACAATCGTTAGCAAAATGAAATTCAACTTCACGCTGGGTATCAGTAGGGAATTACGCGCATGCTGCTCACCTCGATTCCATATTTTCGCGAAATAATCGTAATGTCTTTTCGATGTGAACATTGCGGAGCTTCGAATAATGAAGTACAGTCTGCGGGGGCAATCAGACGTACGAATCCTAGAACCTCTTTCGCATGTCGCTTCACATACCGCTGATTTCGTTTTCTTAGCGGAAGGCACTCTATATACAGCGAAGATTCTAGCTCGATCTGATTTGGATCGTCAAATCGTGCGCTCTGCCAGTGCATCGATTGTCATACCAGAACTCCAGCTCACTCTCCCATCATCTGCTCGTAGCCAACTCACTACTGTCGAAGGCCTTATACGAGACATCACTTCTGATCTCAGCATGGATCAGCCCTTACGACGTGTACAAGATGAAGATTCATACACCAAAATTCAATCGCTCATCGATAAACTTGGAGAGATTCTTGGGGATGAAGACGAAGTGGGCGATGATGGGGACAATGCGCCAGCTGTTAAGAAGGCATCCGAAAAAGATTTACCTATGCCTGCTTTCACGGTCAAAGTAGATGACCCATCGGGAAACTCGTGGATCGAATTCATAGGAAGCATTTCCGATCCCAAATGGAATATGCGGACCTACCCGCGAACGCTGCAACAGAATATAGAGTTAGGCTTGGTCGCAGCTCCGGACGAATCTGCTAGTGCGTTATGATTCTGTTTTTGTCAATGAACGGCGTTGATTGTGCAGGCGTCGTCCAAACCGCCGCTAAATTAGATCTCGATGGCAACGAAAACGAAGTCGTGGGCAGTGGCACTGAGGGAACAGATGAAGAGATCTACATTTTTCCGGGTACATGTTCAAGTTGTGGCCACCCACTCGATACTATGATGAAAAAGGTCAACATCCCATATTTCAAGGTATAAATCTTCCTGTCTCTCCACCATCTGGCTTTCAACTCCTGCTTGATAGGATATCATCATTATGTCGACGAACTGCGACCGTTGTGGATATCGCGACAACGAAGTCAAATCTGGTGCAGCGATTTCAGAAAAAGGCAAAAAGTTGACTTTGAAAGTGGAAGATAGAGAAGATCTGAGTCGCGATATCCTTAAGGTAATTTGGCCTGCCCCCCGTCTCTTATCATGTTCTAACGTCTCATCCCTTAAGTCGGAAACGGCTGGTCTTACTATTCCTGAAATTGATCTTGTTCTTACTCATGGCACTCTCGGCGGTCGTTTCACCACCCTGGAAGGAATTTTGGAGCAAGTCTACGAAGAACTATCAGACAAGATTTTCTCTGGAGATAGTGCTTCCAATACGCCCGAGGCTGTGAAAGAGCGCGTGAGGTTTGAAAAGTTTCTAGGTGATTTGAAAAAGGTGTGTCTTTATCTCATATCAAGGCTCATCGAGCTCACAGCATGTGTCAGATCAAATCTGCAGCCCGGCCATTTACCCTCGTCCTTGATGATCCTTTAGCAAACTCCTACATTCAAAATCTCTACGCGCCTGATCCTGATCCAGCCATGACGGTTGAGTTGTACGAACGAACATGGGAGCAGAACGAGGAACTTGGGTTGAATGACATGAAGGTAGAAGGATACGAATCTGATAGAGATTCGAGTGTCGGAGAAGTTGGTGTCAAGCAAAGCGGCGAATCTAAGGTTGAGAATGTTGCAGTAGAGAAGACATTAGACTCGTAATTTTTGGGCACCTGGCGCCAATTTTAACTTCTCCCCTTCATCTATATTCATGCCTGTTTGTACGACTTGTACTAGCTGGCTTCCTTACCTCTACACTGTCTATCAGTCAGCTTATAATCTCCGACTAGAGCAGTGCGTTCGTACTCAATTTCCGAGAATAAACTCAGTTTCTAAGTCAATTATCATTCAGCCTAACTGCCATTCCTTCGCTGATCCATACGTCGAACACGATGACTTGACACTGCTCATTGACTTGTTACTCCTAAAACGCGCTGTTTATCGACATCTTCTGTACAACCGTGGCTCAACACCAAGAAGAGAAGATGGCAAGATAGTACAAGACAGTGATGAACAACTGGAAAGAAGAAGAATGACTACCCTCGAGGCTGGCAAGGAACTCGTGAGCGTCATTATCGTCTTCAATGAGGCCCAATGCTCATAACATCTACTTAGTCTCGTTGGCGTCTTGTACTGCGATTAGGCTTAACTTTGACATTTGTCGATGCTTGTGAGCCCCCCCCCCCACTGGCAAAATTTGCTACCTCTAGCTCACTAGACGAATATGCCAGTTATTCGCTGGAGCCACCTCATTACCCAGCCAACTATAAGTGAGCTCGAGAAATCTTCCAACATCTCGCCATGGGCCATAGAAACGATATCCGGATTCGCAATCATATTCTTTGGTTGTTGTCTAGGTGCAACCGACAATTGCTATTCTTGACTGGATTGTCTAAAAAATTTCATCCAGAAACTATAGCGTTTCATGCGGGCATTATTTTTGCATGCTACGTCGTACTCGCCTCAGGTTCAAGTTTTTGGCGTTCCCAATCCGATATCCGTCGAGAATTCAGGTGTGATGATTTCTCTTAACGTCCAGAATCAAAAAATCGTTGAAACCCATTAGATTTTCGCTCATTCCATTGGCCCTGTTCTATTCATCATTCACCAAACTCTTCTTTCTCTTTCTCCTCACCATCTGGCGACCTTCTCGGAGCTCTCAGCCGCAGTCCTCCTCTGACGGTGACATTTCATTCGCATTGCCATTAAGCTGTAGTATCGATATCCTCAGCGTACTCGAGTTCATGAAAGACGAAAATCTCGACAGGGAATGGGTTGTACGGAACGTGATGGGCGGAATGTCTGCTGGATTTGGTTTACGTGGTCAGTTGGACATCGTTTTTTTTCTGTTCACAAGTACTGATATACGTCTGGTTGAAACAGTCATACTAAACATTAACCCGCTCTTCACTACTCTTATCATCCTGTTTGGCTGGGTGATGAAGACGTTTGCGTCTCGTCTCATTAGTGGTTGGATTGGAGGGAATGTGGCGACTGCTGAAGCATGGTTAGCCTCAAGTATCCCTTGAGGTCCGTTTCTTTTCCATGGGCTAATGTCGAAACTTTGGCATTCTTTCCGTAGTGGGAACGAATGGTCGAGAATGCTCCCGGTACATATTGCTGCATGTTCTATTACGGACCGTGCAATGAATTTTGCTTAAACGTGAATCTATGACGCGGGGGTGAACGCTGTGGCCCAATAATAAACTCGAGAGGTTTTGAACTCGAAACTGCGACCCGGTGTCAGTACAGAACCAGAAATATCCTTCAAGGGTTCATTGGTGCTCCTCTTTTCTCCGTGCGTATTCCGTTGCAAGGAAACTGGTTCCCATCAACAATGAAATATAACGAGAGTCTATTGTGCATGTGCCTGCGTTTAGAGGTGATTACGGTTTCTGCGTGGGCCGCCAATGCTTCTCCATGAGGCTGGTACACATTTTGCTACGGTAACTCCGTTGATACCCCGCTGGAGACCTCAAAACGTGAAGCCGGAAATCATACTTAAACTTGTCACCTAGGTCGCTCAATTCCAGCCCAGTTCTTAGCAACCAACGGATCTACTCCTACTAAGTCTCATCGAAGGGATGAAATCCTTTGTTGTCCAGTCTACCTTCGTTTCTCTGCTCGCTTGGATCACGTTGACGGTTGCCCTCCCACAAGTCGGTAGTGGGACTGTCACTGCAAAAGCGCGTGCCGCAACCTCTACTGCTCGCTCGAACACTGTAGCTCAGGCAGCGGGAAAGCTGTACTTTGGTTCCGCTACGGATAATCCATTTCTCAACGAGGACGCTACATACAAAGCGATACTCAGCGATAATACACTGTTTGGACAACTTAGCCCGGAGAATGCTATGAAATGGGTGAGTGCTCATACGATTGGAGTCCTTGGAGTTGTTTAAGAAATGCTGTTCAGGATGCTACAGAGCCGGAACAAGGTGTCTTCACGTTTACTAATGGAGATGCTATCGTCGCTCTTGCTCAGGCCAATGGTCAAATCATGCGAGGTTTTGTTTCTATATAGTGTTAACAGCTTTAATGTTTACCTTTTCGTACTTTCTAGGCCATAACACTGTCTGGGGAAGCCAGCTACCATCCTGGGTTTCAGATAGTGGATTCGACAATGCAACTCTGATCAGCGTCATGCAGAACCATGTCAGTACTGTCATAGGTCACTACAAGGGCCAGATGTGAGTACTAATTGAATCGAATCACTTTCCGCGACAACGCTTTCCTAATTTTCTGATCTCTAGATGTACGTATACCTTGTTTGAACATAAGACTCGATGAATAAGTTTGATTTATTTACATAGATGGCTGGGATGTCGTCAATGGTAAATACTTCTTTGCTCGTTCATCTCCCCGGACATTCATATTGCTCCGCAGAACCATTCAATGACGACGGGACTCTGGCGTCGAACGTGTTTTTCGAAACAATAGGTCCGACTTACATTGATTTAGCCCTTCAGGCAGCACGGGCAGCTGACCCGAATGCAAAACTCTACGTGAGTATTATTGACTTGAACAGACAAACCCCTTTACATATCCGCTCAAAATAGATCAACGACTTCAATATCGAAGGTGAAGGTGCCAAAGCCACCGCGATGGTAAATCTAGTGTCCGATCTCAAATCCCGAGGCATTCCCATCGACGGCATCGGCCTGGAAAGCCACTTCATTCTTGGTGAAATCCCCACGACGCTCCAAGCGCAGATGGAAGCATTCACAGCACTCGGCGTGGAAGTGGCGGTTACCGAGCTGGACATTCGTATGACGCTTCCTGAGACAGACGCGCTGCTTGCCCAACAGCAAACGGACTATCAGACGGTCGTTTCTGCGTGTACAGCTGTAGCCGACTGTGTTGGGGTATGTCCTGTTTTTGGTTTCCCGAAGATTTGAGTTGACCACAATCAAACATCTCAGGTAACGGTTTGGGAATAGTATGTGATATATTCCTTCTCATCTGATTTCATCTTTGACCGAGGGGTATGCTACTTACCCTGTAGCACCGACAAAGTAAGTGACCAGAGCATCACTAGTAAAACTAAATCACAACTTGGTCTTGTAGTATTCTTGGGTCCCCAGTACGTTCGCTGGACAAGGCGACGCCGATCCATGGGACGAGGTCAGGGATTCATGAAACGACTAAATATCAACCCAAGTTCTGACCATCCTTTGTTCCTTTCCACAGAACTTGGAAATGAAACCTGCGTATGACGGTATTATCGCAGGTTTCTCTTCGTGAAATTCCTCCATGGACGGAAAGTTGAGAGCGTACTAGAAGTCTAAGAGAGACTGGGTATTTATTCTCATTCCAATTAGCCTATGTCCATGGGCAAAAATTAAGGCGTAGGTCGATAGTGTATTGTGTAGGTAGTTAATCAATCTATCACGTGCGGTACGCACGTGTCGGCATCGATTTAACGCCACACAATAATTCTCTTTCATACTCTCAACTCTCCGCGCGCTCAAGATAAATCCACATCCTCTAATGTCTTTTAGCTATGCTAAGAAAGATCCTTTCGAGCTCTCTCGCGTGAAAACCCTAGAGAAGATGTTCGAGAAGGATCTTGAATACCAGTGGCAACTGGATCTATACAAGAAACTCTGGGGAAAGGATCTAGGTAATACAGATCCTGGAATTCAACGGAGTGTGCGATTAGTTGTTCGTCGGTGGCCGCGAGCTCCTAACGGAGCAGTAATCAGACAGCTACCTCCAGGCTATGCCACTCCATCGAGCACCCACCTTTGGGGAGAACGCCTCCTCGACTTTTTCTGTGTTTCAAGAGGAACAGATGTGATGGCACAACACGACGAGCTGATCTCTACTAGTAGTAGACTTTCGGCCTGGATGAAGGCTAACGGAGAAGCACAGTTTGCCAAAGATGAGTTGTTATGGGCAGAGACAGAGGAACCTCCACGACTGCGGCCTGCTGCAGACATCATGGAGATACTCAGCGCCAGGGACTTGCTGACAATGATGGGCTCCAGTGGCATCTCTCTACGTGGAGAAGCGAAAAGCAATGCAGAAGATATCGACGTAGACAAGGAAGTATGTCTCCCCTTTGATTTGCTCTGAAGTTTTGAGTGACGCTTATGATTTGGTGTAGGCTAAACCCGTTGTCCTCCCATTCGATTACAAAAACTACCCTGATCCTTGGCCTTTGGTGCCATTTTCTTCTAATCCTCCTACGCTTCAATCGCCAATTCCTTTTCACTTGCTTCCCGAAACGCTGATCGTACACGATCCGTACCGTCTACTCCATGCCTCTCAATATAAAGCTAAAGACGCTGGTTGGACTTCAGTCAATGATATCACTCACACGTACAAACTCAATCTCACAGTTGATTCAATCGAGAAAACTATCGCCGACGAGCGAGAGAGAAATGAAAAGAGAGCGGGGAGCGCCACACCCGTTGTTGTTGGCACGTTATTCGATCGGGGCGATAAATGCCATCCCTCTGACCCTACTGCGACTGTTATCCCTGGCGATGCCTACAAGGTGACAGTACCCCCACCCCCGCCGCCACCGATCTCTATTCCTGAAGCGCATCTATATCTCTCCCCCGAACACACTGTTGGGATAGGCAACCACTCTCGTGTCTACCGTGCAGAATGGGACCTACCTCGTTCGGTCTTTACAAAGCCTAAAATTTGCATGACATGCGTGGAGGAAGCCGCGAAGAAAATCATACAAAAGACAACATCTACGCCTGTGGATATCAGGGACTCTCCCCATTCAATATCGAATGACTCTGACTCTAGTCCCTGCTTCAACGGAACATTGAGACTTCGGGAAGACCATCAACCCAAGCTTACTTTTGCCTTTTCGAAATACAACTTCGACGTTGCTGAACTAGAAAAGTCTCGAGAACAGATCGATGAGAATCTCATGCACACGCTTGAGGATAGCAAGACGACTACTTATGTTGAATATTCCGGAGCTGTGTCCACTATCCATGTCGATACCGTACCATGGTACGACCCGGCCTCGACAGCGCCTCCACCCTGTTCTCATCTCACACAAAGCTTTGTCTCCGGCTCGTTTTCTGGATCTCCTCCACCTACAGCTCAGGTCTCTGTTGTCGCGAAGATATCGTTGCCTGGAGATACTCATCTCGAACAAGAAGCGGTCATTTACCAGCGGTTTGGAATGCAGTTCTCGCAACATTGGACAGGTTATACATTGGCAAATCCAGTGCATAATCCTACGCCTATGGGCGCGATTGCCCCGATTTTCTATGGGTACTATACGAAAGCAGGCGCTTCGAATGGCTACTTTAGTCCAATTCTCCTACTCGAAGATTGTGGCAAACCAATCAATCCCTCTAAACTCGATTTTGACGATAGGTATGTCGCGTCATTCTATTAACAAATTAGGCTGAATGCTATTATGTAGACAAGAATGTGCTGCTTTGATCTTACGCTTACACTACCACGGATGGACGCAGGGTTCTTTCTGGCCTCGAAACATTGTCATGCAACACGGTGACCATGCAGATTTTCCACTGATGAAGTCTGCGAATGACAGGCGATTCAGACTGATAGATTTTGGGCGTGCAAAGTTTTTAGGCGACGCAAAGGACTCTACCAGCGCGGATCAATGGGATAAAGAGCGGTTCGATGAAAAGAATATAATCGGGCACGTGTTAGAGTTTGAAGATAATATTATTTAATGTAAATTTTAGCTGTAGACGGTCCTTGATGTATCGAGATGTATGTGAAACACGTCAAGCACCAAGGCTCTTACGATCTTCTCATCTTCAAAAATCCCTTTATATCTCTGTCGTGATCTTGCACATGCTCTATCTTTCCTTCGTACCCTGCGTTGCGGGATATATCCTGTAGGATATGATAGCATATACTGCGCATGTACGTGGCTTCCGTTATGGCCACTATCATCCTCGGTCACCTAGACCATTTAAAAAGTCCAAATAAGTTGTGGTGGTGGAAATATATTATAAAATCATGGACAATTTCAGAAGCTTAAGTGTGCTTACTGAAAACTTGTTTGAACTTCAGATTTTTGGGAAAAATCACAATTTCATCATATGTGTGAGAATGTAACTATTATATGCAATTTATGCATAGATAACTGAGTGTATATTTTGATCATTTGTACGTATTTCATGGAGAGAGAAGATGGGTCTGAAACACCATATGTTTCCATTATAGCTTGGGTATAAATCCAGCTTATTCAAGTGGTTTGTAAAATATATGATATATAGATTGAACAGACAATGTCAAAACAGGGAAAACATATTGTGAAACGTTACAATAAAATTAGAGAAAGTTTAATGTAACTGGTGATACTGATTAAAATAAATATAATACAGATATGAATATTAGAAGTGTAGATTCACCATTACTTGCTTGTAAGGTATCAGGAACATATAAAAGAGATAAATCTAAAACAATCCATTAAAGGGAATGAAATGAGAAAAGGACTTATGTAGAACTTATCTTGACCTGATCATGGTGGCCATTCCCACTCATGTTACCTCAAGGTTATGTACTGTCATATGTATGTGAATTGAGTTATTCTGTGATCCTGTGATCCATTTGCCTACTTCACAAAGAGTTCCTAAGCCCAGGAATCCTTTGTTATCTTTCCTCATCATTATCGGATGAGTACTATACTTATTATATCCCTTCCTTTGTTCTTTACACTACAAGCTAGTCTATTCAAAGTTAGTATCACTTCGTGTCACTTATGTAATACATAGTATAAAAGCTATGATATTGAATAGGTAGTTTTGTAGTTTTAATATTGACTTAGATCTGCCCTTCTTTGTATTACAGATGTTCACTCTCTGTGATATGTTCTCAACACAGCTCTGACATTCTGTGAAGCAACCTTCATGAACTGATGCTGCTATTACCCTTCACATTGGACCATCAACATGTTGAGGGCACTACCAATAGTAGTGTTGATGTCCAACTACTGTTCCAAAACTCTGCAAATTGTTCCTCCCTTTGCAAGGGAATTATCCCCTTGCATTCCCATACAATTCCATGATTAGATTGTGATTATTCCATGATTATATCGCAATTATTCTGCAATTCTGGAGTTGCACAATCTTAACACACTTTCTGAAGTGTTTTTCAATCCACAAACATTTTGTGATAATAATCATTAAGATTAGATATCATAGTACAATTCAATAATGGAGGGCTACATTGTTCATATATAACCTGCTCAAGTTTTGATTTGAATCTCAATTTCCCCTTCTTCTTTCCTTTACTGCTGCCACCTAACACTATGACTTCCCTGTTTTTTGGTATATCAGCCATCCTTTCTTCATGGGAATGCTATGTTATATCCTATCTGTCATGACGTGCTACACAGGTGTTATGATCGTGCACAAAGGGATCATCAGAAATGATCACGGGATGATCGTGGGGAAATTGCGAAGAGAAATACTTTGTGAGGTAAAATGATCCTTGACAATGTAGTCGGACCTTGACTCCACTATTAGTAGAGTCCTTGACACTTCATGTGTCCACAAGAGAATAAAGGGAAACATGTTCCATTTGTGATGACCGTCACGGAACATACTGACAGTAGGGATGTTAAAACAGTGATAAGGATGAGTGATTAATTGGTATCACTATCGAAGTGCTATCAAGGTTGATATTTAAACTGAGGAACTACCTATTTGATACCATAGCTTTATACTAAAGGTAAGTCAGGATCGCGAAGCGATGCCATGCCCAAATGGGTTAGCTTGTAAGTAAAAACAAAGGAAGGGATATAAAAGGGATAGTGTAAATCTGATAAGAATGATAAGAGATAACAAGTATTTACTTCATGTCAGAATTCCTTCGCGAAGTAATTGCATAGTAGTGAAAGGATATAAGTAATATCTAAGTAGCGGAATGGTTTGCGAAGCTTTGTAAGGACTTAGCTTGCATAGATATAACAACAAGATACGGTACTTACTTTATTTTTCCTACATCTCCTCTTTCCTTTATCTTTGTTACTGTTTGGATCCACATTCTTCTGTATCCTTTTACATCATTCTGCATCCTTCTATCACATTCCAGATACTTCTATCAACTTCCTACACTGTCACTTACTCATCTAGACACTTGTATATATAGTACAGTAGTTGACACCTAGTTCCCCATCTTGACCTCTTGATCTTTGGAACTAGGTTAGTACTGGTATCATTGTTTACATTCAATATACTTACTTGGTCTTTGGAACTAGCCCCCCTTGTGTGACCCTAGTGATTGGCCCTTGTGCTATTGCTGTTGTCTTGATCACTATCTCTTTCAGCCTTTGTGTGTGGTGCTAGCCCCACTCCTCACCTCAGCTTGTGCTTTCCTCTGTGCTTTCTCCCTTCGTCACTGCACTATCCATCTATATGATTTCTGTCTCAAAAAATGAATCAATGGGTATTCAGCTCCTGACACTTCTCAGGGAAATTAGAATGCTGAGAGGGCATGTAAAAGAGAAACATGTCTTCTGAGCAATCCCAAGAATGAAAGAGAGCCAGATGTCATTTCTTCTACTATAAATCCTCCAAGCCAGCAGCAGGAACAAAATATTAATGACAATCATGATGATCCAATCCAGATTGTCATGCAAGATGTTATACATAATGAGCAGGAGTTGCACCTCACTCAAGGGATTGCTAATCAACCAAGAGACCTTCCTCCATTACTTTCTACACATACCCATGGTGTTTCCAAGAGTCCAGTTACATGAAATTTATCATGATCAGCCAACAAGTCCTCAGTTTCAGGTATTGTCAGATTCAAGATAGTAGAGACAACAAGTAGGTGCCCTGTGCATATAGGCAATCCAATCGGAGGTGGCTGTATGCACTCTGATGGATGTATATGCACTTCTGTAGGTGACTTCGAGATACTGTTGTTGGAATTCTGGTAGAAGGTCAACGAGCCTGGCTGGGTTCACGGACTCTGCAGTCTGTATCACATGATGTAGCATAGATTTTCTTCTCGTTTTTCCTCATTGCTCCTCAGTCTTGTTCCACTATGACTGAGGTATGCTCACATTCATTCTACTCTGTTTCACTCTTACTTATTCTATGCTGTAGCTCTGAGTACTACATACTCACTCTCGTTCTCTTGTAATCATTGCTACAGGTCCATACTAATAATTAAGTCTTGTTCCACTACGACTGAGCTCTGAGTACTACATACTCACTCTCATTCTCTTGTACTCATTGCTACAGGTGACCTCCCTGCTCTTACGATCCCAACAACTGTGTATCACTATCTTTCATGGCCAGTTTCACATATCATTTCACCTAATATTTCCAATCCTCTGTTTTCACTTATAGTCTTGTATCAGTTCCAATGACCCTCAGAATATTGCACTGTTCTGAGGGTACGTATATTCCATTCCCTCCTACTTACAGTTACTTACAATTACCTTAGTTTCATTGTACTCATTTAGGTTAAAGGTAATTGTGAGAATATTGCACTGTTCTAAGGTTTTGTTGTACTCATTTAGATTAAAGTCTGTCAGGTATGTTTCTTTTCAGGTTAAATCTCAATTCTCAATTAATACTATACAGTTTTGAACAACAGTATGCATTTACCTGACCATTTACAGGCACAAATAACTGTATTACCTGCACTTCTTCCACTAGGTCAAGGTAGTTCTCACAGAGGAAAGGGAAAGGGAAGAGGTAGAGTTATACCTCCACCTCTACCTTTACTATTTCTTCAAATCCCATAAAATCATTCTCATGCTTCCTGGAAAGAACCATTCTATATCCTAGAAATGATGCTGTAGACCATTTGAACACCAAGTGTCTAAGTGTTTTGAAAGGGGATACATTGACTTACAATAGTGCTGAAGCTGTAACTGATTGTTACAAAAGCATCCTTTTCCATTTTTCTTTTCTTTTGATATTTCTTTACCTAAGCACCCTGGCATTTACATCAGTGCTTATTATATTTTCAATTCTGCTCTAGATTACATGTGACAGCCTTGTTATTCTTGCACTATTGTCTCATCAAGGTGCAACTCTCTCATGCCTGTCAGTTCATTGACAGGTTATCATCATTATTGTTTCACATTCATGTTTATTTTATATTGCTGTATTGTTTACTCATCATATACCTACAGCTTTACTTATGAATATGAGCAACTCATATTATACATCCTCGCAATTATGGTGTGAGATACTTCTCACAACTTTATTTACTATACATATATAAGATAGGATACTTTGTAGTTATATTCCTTAGCTCTATTCTTGTCTATTCTCCTTGGTAGCTAGACTAGTATTAGGTTTTATTCCATCCTCATTATCTTTTTCGCCATTTTGCTCATTGACTATTGCATGATGCTTGGTTGTCTTTTGAGATAGCTAGCAAGTCACTGATATGCTGACTTGGGGGTGAATGCAAAATGCAGGTATAGAAATACTAACACCAACACCAACACACACACACCCCAAACTAAGTCAAACACTAAGTTCAGAGGGGTGCAGAAAAGATATAAAATTTATTGTTTGAATCTAACTCTGTCTAGTAGAGTGGGAGTTTTGTCATAGATTTTCTTTCACAAGTTCTATAAAACTTGGGCTTACTATGGCTAACTGGTTCTTTAATCTGACTTTGACTGAAGAACTTTACTAAACTGCACTTTGAATAACTTTACTTTCTTTCTGAGTTAAAAGTACAATCTTTCTTTATTATACAAGTCTGTCTGAATTTCAGAACTGTTTCTCTCTCTCTCTCTCTCTCTGTGCTGAAACTCTCTCCCTTTCTGTAGGATTAGCAGTCACTACAAAAGTGGGAGGGGGGGGGGGGAAGAAAGCTTTCATTCATTCTTGGGATTGAGCTCTTTTTATGTCCTGGGCAGAGATCTAGATCTAGGGACCTAAATTACTCTGCAGTTCTAGAATGCTCAATAGCTCCACAGCTCTAGAACATTACTATGACAACTGTCAGAATTCTGGTCTGGAACCTTTCTAAACAGAAACTCATATATTCCTGTTGTGCCTATCATGTTGTCAAGTAGCAACTGATATATGATAATTTGCACAGTCTTGGACTTTCTCTACACTCCTCAGCAATTCTAGGTTAGGTTGCAGTTTTCTATAATACATATACTGTTTCTTTGAACAACAGGAAAAGCAAGATATGTACAAAGAACTGGTTTTAGTACATATATCTACTGCCTGTAACTGGGCCTTGCCACTGAGAACCCTCCCAGTTCATCTGTGGTTAACATCTGCACAGGGCAGGTATTGCACAAGGTACTGTAGACATGGTACAAAGGCTCCCTGCTGGCATGTATGAAGTTTCGGAAATTTTGGGTTTTTATGCATAGCCTGTTTTCAGGTGTATCATCACTGACACTGATGAAAATGCTAATGGTAGTTTCCAATACTCAGCTAGTAGAATATCTTGACAGTATTAATGAATCAGGTCTCCCTCTTTCAAAACCCAAAATCATGATTGAGGCACCTATTATACTTCTTTGCAATTTGGATCCAGCAGCTGCAGTTTGCAATGGAACAAGAGCTATTCTTACTAATTGCACAAAAAGAGTTCTGGAAGGCAAAAATTTTAAGAGGAGATAATGCTGGCAGGACTCTTTTAATTTCTTGGATCACAATTATACCATCAGACCTTGAACTTCCTTTTGTTCTCAAATGGTGCAAATTTCCTATTTTGTTTTCATCTTCAATGTCACTCAATAAAACACAAGGACAATTTGTCAAACAAATTGGGATTGAATCTTCAAACTTCAGTTTTTACATACTAGATTCAAATGATTCTACAACAAAGAATATTGTATAACATTCAAGTCTGTTAAATCCATTGTAGTTTCCATCTTAAATTATTTTAGAGTTCGATGTAAATACATGATTTCATTTTTGAACTTGCAGTAGTGGGAAAAGAATTAGAGCTCACATAAATCACTGTGACCTAGGCACAGGTCTCGGGCTTGTTGAGATATAAATGATCTTGAGATGCAATTCCAACTCCACTTATCATGTAAGCATTAGTCAGATGTTTAAGCACTTTTTCACACCAAACAAACTATGCCACAGTGATGCAGGCATGGGTTATAAAGCATATAATGTTAGTTGAAAGAAGGGGAAATCATAGTAAACAAGTTTGTAATATATTGTGTGACTGTGACACATCAAGCAGGAATGATAGAAAACAGTTGAAATTATTAAATCAAATAAGTATATGTTATATCTATGCAAGCTAAGTCTTTATGAAGCTTCGCGATCTATTCCGCTACTTAGATATTACTTATATCCTTTTACCACTATGCAATTACTTCGCGAAGAAATTCCGACGCAAAGCAATTATTCGTTATCTTTTTTCATCCTTATCGGATTTACACTATCCCTTTTATATCCTTTCCTTTGTTCTTTACTTATGAGCTAACCCATTCGGGCATGGCATGGCTTCGCGATCCTGACTTACCTTTAGTATAAAGCTACAGTATCGAATAGGTAGTTCTTTAGTTTAAATATCAACCTTGATAGCACTTCAATAGTGATACCAATTAATCCTCTCTATCTGTATCATCGTTTTAAACACCCTCACTGTCAGTACGTTCCGCGATATTCATTGCGAATGGAACACGTTTACTTTCTTCTCTTGCAGACACGCGAAGTGTCGAGGACTCTACTAATAGTGGAGTCAAGGTCCGACTACTTAGTCTAGGATCATTTCACCTCGCGAAGTAATTTACTTCATATTTCCCCGCGATCATTCCCGACGATCCCTTTGTGCACGATCATAACAGTATAGGATAAATTTCAAAAAAGCAAAAACAGCAAAATAAAATACAAGTGTCATGAAGTGAGCCACCCCTATCATTTTCCTTTCTTTATGATACACCATCTGAGCTCTCCTACCTACAATAATCATTCCGGAACCTTCCATTCCATTCTATTAGTTCCGTTCCATTCCTTGTGCCTGAGCTATACAGTATTACATCATAATTCCCACACTCCGCCTTATATATATAAGCCAGCCCCCACAGCCTGGTCCCTTATCTTGACCTCTTTGTCATTGGGACCAGGTATGTCTTTTACCTACTTACTTGTATTTATTATCAATATAACTTTGTCATTGGGACCAGTATCTGCCTGCTTCAGCTCAAGTCTCCACTCCGCTCCGCCACCATCGTCACCTCTTTGTGACAACAAGAAGAATGAGTGTTAAGACTGTTCCGGTGAGATTCCGTAAGGTCTAGGGTGAAAGGGATAGTGTAGAGGGATCCGATAGTTCATGGGTTTGTATGGTAACTACCAATCAGTAGAAATGGAGAACGGTAAAGTCAAACAAGAACCTTAGCACCACTTTCAGTAGTGCCCCCACTATGTCATAGTGGTTCTGTTGATGTTCATAGATTTCGGGCATCTGGAAGTTGACTGGATAAGTTCAGACAACTAGAAGGTAATACTGGAAAGTCCAGATGGAGTTATAGTAATAATCTCTCTAGATCGGAATGATCTAAATTGATATTTAAACTGGAGAACTATCTACTGGATGCTGTGGTGATGAAGGGCAAAAGCACAGAGAAAGCACAGGCTCAAAGCACAAACCAAAGTGAGGGGTGGGGCTAGCACCACACACAAAGGCTGAAAGATATAATGATCAAGACAACAGTGATAGCACAGGGGCCAATCACTAGGGCCGCACAAGGAAAACTAGTTCCAAAGACCAAGTAAGTATATTGGATGTAATGTTAAGGCCGTGCACTGGAAGGAAATAGATCAAGGTTCTGGAGCTCTGTTCGAAGCTTCGAAGTCCGGAAACTATAGTAACAGCAAAACGAAGTAATGGAAAGGCTACATGGGCCTTGGGAAGTGATGGGACTTCAGCGAAGCTTTTGGCAACACTCCCTACACGTTATCTGGGTGTCCCTGCAAAGTGCGAAGAAGAATGAAGTTCCAGACCATTGGAAGCTTCCGATCAATTGATCCGGATGTGATTAAGCATAATAGATAAGGAGTATAGAAGCTAACTTTTATTTCAAGCTGGGGAACCAAACTAATCAAGTTGACCTAAGTACTAAACTGCCTAATTGTTAAATAAAAGACAATAAGTGAGAAGGATTCGAAATAATACAATAACGGTGTTTTCCAAGAGCAGACAGGTGTGGGAGTGCATCGGTCATGACGACTGAGTGTCATGTGATGTATCTGAGGTTGTTCCGAAGTTATTGAGCCAAGGAACGGAGTATGAAATCAACCGAGATTCGGGTTGAACTTGGTAACAAACACAAAATGGATTGGAAGGATGATCAATTGACCGGAAGATTGGCCGGAATGCCAGAATGTTCATATAGTGATTGATGACCTCAGAAATCGTCCGGAAAGCATAGTGGAGCTTGGCATATATATAACATGTAAACAATGATACAAATACTAACCTAGTTCCAAAGACCAAGAGGTCAAGATGGGGAACTAGGTGTCAGCTACTGTACTATATATACAAGAGTCTCGATGAGTAAGCGACAGCGCGGGAAGTTGATGGAAGTGTTTGGAACATGATGGAAGGATGCGGAACAATGTAGATGGATCAAACGGTAGCAATGGTGAGGGAAGGAGGAGATGTAGGAAAAATAAGTAAGTACCGTATCCTATGTGGCACATCAGGACAGACACTAATGCTTATATACCAGTAATCCTAATTGTTAAAAGAAGAACAATGAGTATCTGGGATAAAACAATAAGTATTGTAAAAAGTTCCTGATAATATAAATAAAAGATAATAGTGTGGGAATTAAAAGTAATCGTATCCATTAACATCAGATGTGTCATACAGTCTGGTCCCGAACTGATATGGAAAGGAATGGAATGAATTATAATTGTTGGTTCCATATGTTCCATATGAGGTAGCGGAAGCATACCCATAACAATGAGGGAGGTTGGATCAATAAAAAAAGTTGGAAGCATGATTTACAAAAGAGTGAGGAATTCAAAAACAATTGGAGTACTTCAATATAAGCAAGTATTGGTGCCATAGAGTGAGCAGTTACTATTATTTTCTTTTTCTTATCATCACAACATTGTTACTTGTACAATACAACAATCCATGATTGTCATGATCTGAAAGATTCCTTTTCCTTTTATCGGCTTCTGCCACATTTGTACAGTATAATATCATTACTTTTTGCAGTTCATTTCTGTATATACAAGCAAGCCCTCATGAACTGGTTCCTCATCATGACCTCTTTGTTGTTGGGACCAGATATGCCTTCACCTACCTTACTTAGCTAAATACTCAATATAACTTTTGTCATTGGAACCAATTTGTCTTGTATCACTTAAGCCTCTGCTCCACTTAGTCACTATGGCCAACACCTCTTTGTGATGATCAGAAAAGTGCACAAAGTGATATGGAATCCAAAACAAAAAAAGAAAATATGAGAAATATGAGGCACATTTGGAACAATGGAAATTTCAAACAGAAGTAGATGTGATGGAATTGTTGAGTGGCTACACAGATCCAGTGGATCATCCAATAGTAATCTATGTACAAATTTATCAGCAAAACATGTATTGGTCTGCACTGGAATTCCTGTTTCACTCTTAAGTCCTATGTGATATTCCACTTTAGGATCTTTAGTACACTATGTGCATTTTTTTTTTCCACAGATATGTGCTTTTTCACACCATGATTTTCTTTTTCACTCTATTATGTGCCATTGAACCAGGAAATAACAGTGTGTAATAGTGCATCAAAGAAAAAAATAAGAAATTTTGGTCCAAAGAAACAGGAAATAAATGGAAACAAAGTACAGGAAGCTCATGTACATCTTGTTTGATTTGTGGAGGAGTATGAAGTCAGTTACTACCAGCAGCATACTGACTGCATGCATTTCTCCATTCCTGATTTCAAACTGCTATCATCAATGTTTTCTGCTCCAAGATCTCATTATAATCTTCCACAGAACTCTTTTGCACAACTGTTTCAACATTCTGGACAGTCTATTAGTGACTATTTCTATACATTGGCTACTGCTGACTGAAATGTGACCTATTTTGCTTGGAATGAGGCATATATTGTACTCAATAGAAGATGTATACACCTCAAAGCTGACCTTGGTAGCAGAAAAGTATGTATTTGTGAATTTCATATTGTCTATATCTTCAGTAGCTGACAAATATGCTGCAGGAAAATCATCAAATGAAAAAGTGCATGCTTACCTCCAATAATGATGACAGTGAAAAGATCCCTCCCACTAGCAGTGCTTCTTCCAGCAATGCAACTTGTTCTTCTACAAAAATTCTGTTATGGGTATGCCTCTGGACCTTTGTATGGAACATATGGTACCAATATTTTGACTTCACTCCTTTCCTTGTCTTACTGGTTCAGGACTGAACCATATGATGCATCCAACTTATTGGATGCAATCACTTTTATTATCTCATGCTATTATCTTTTTATTTTATTATTGAGAACCTTTTACAATACTTATTGTTTCATTCCAGACACTTATTGTTCTTGTTTTTACAATTAGGATTACTGGTATATAAGCCTTAATGTTTAGTAGATAGTTCTCCAGTTCAAATATTAACTTAGATCAATCCCTACTGAGATCATCTCTAGAACTTTGTCCGGGACTCTTCAGTCTTACTCCTCGGTTGTCTGCACTTATCCAGCCAACTTCTGGATTTCCTTACTCTACAAACATAAATGGAACCATACAACATAGTGGGGGCACTCCCAATAGTGGTGCTAAGGTTCTTGTTCAACTTCATTAATATTCCTACCTGCTGACCAATCATTAACCGTATGATACTGTATGAACTTGGGTCCAGCTATACACCTCCAAATCTATCCTATTCATTTGATACCTTATGGAACCTCACTGGAACAGTTTTAACAAGCTCCCATTACTCAATGTTGCATGAGTTTTACATCTCACTTTTCCATTACTTCTGATACATGAGATCACAAGGTATTATCAATGCTTTGTGAGTTCACCTGCTCCTATGAGTTTTGTGATCCTGCTAACTTTTTAATATCACAGAGCAGGGTTGAATATTCCATCAAAAATCACAGCTTTGCACTCTCTAGCATAATAAATGCATCAACCTACAGTGTCTACATCTGTGGCCAAGGCAATTCAGATGAAGACTACAGATTCTATGAAGTTAGTGGCAGTTATACCTGGCAAATTCAGTGCAAGGTAAGTCTTATGCTTTTCAATACAACTGCTTTGGTGATATTGTATCTCAAGAGACATGTTTCTCAAAGCATTTTTAGCCAATTCTTCAAACCCACATCCCACTATAGATGAATTTAAGGTTATTTGGGACGGAAAGAAGAACCATATGGTTCCCTCATAGTAAGCAACTTATATGTCCCATTTCTCTTCATCTGAACTTATTGTATTTTGGGTTTGCAGAAATATACCGAAATCAGAAGGCAGCTGCCACCGCACTCAAAAATGTTGACAGCAGCATGAACAAAATCAAGACAGAGAATTAACCCTGCATCTGATACTGCTTTGATGGTAATTCTTGTTCATTTTTGCTTGGGAACCTGGGTATGCATGCAAAGAATTCAGATCAGTACAGATAAAGCTAGATATACTCATATATATGTACTGTCAGCGACTCGCTAGCTCTCACAAGAGACAACCAGGCGTCACACAATAGACGATGAGCAAGAGGGCAAAAAAAGCAAAAAGGGGATGGATAAGACAACCCAATACTAGTCTAGCTACCGAGGAGAATAGATGAGAATAGAGCTAAGGACTATAACTACAAAATACCTAGTCTTATATACTAAATGGGATATGAAGTCATGAGAGATGTCTTGCACTGTAACCGTGAGGATCTACAATAAGAGTCGCTTGTATCCATAAGTAAAGCTGTAGGTATTTGGTGAGTAAACAATAAGGCAATATAAAAAGAAGCATGTAAGTGGAACAATAATGATGTCGTCCTGTCAATGAGCTGACAGGCATGAGAGAGTCACGCCTAAGTAAAACAACAACACGAGAACAATAAGGTTGACACGTGTAACCTAAATGATAATGAGAATATAATGAGCGCTGGTGCAAGCGCCTCAGTGATTAGGTAAGTAAAGAAAAGAAAAGGAAAAAGAATAATAAAAAGTTTAAAGATCATTTCATGACATGTACCAGTAACTACACTCCAGATTTAAGCAGAAATACACTGATATACCCTCACACAACAAATTGGGTCCACTTCTTGTCCAGAATCTCATCTAAAAAGACAGAAAAAAGTAGCTCAATCCAGTGATATCTGGCTAATTCTGGATCTGGGAAAGTTCCAGAAAAGCTCAGTTTTCACTGAGCTTGAACCCTTATGCCTTGACAACTAGCAGTGCTTGCAGTGGATGTTACTAAGTGTCACACTCTCAAAGACTTTCAGATAATGAAGGCAAAGAGGAAGTAGCATAAGTTTCTGGGTTAAAACAGGTAGAATAAATATGATCAAAGCTAAATAAATACAACAAATAACTACAGGTTATATATCAAGTAAGTGACCCTGTAATAATGAAGGCCCTGGACTCAGGGTTCTCATGTCCAACCTTTGTGTCAGTGACTTGCTAGCTCTCACAAATGATAACCAGGCATCACACAATAGATGATGAGCAAGAGGGCGAAAAAGCAAATGAGGATAGATAAGACAACCCAAATACAAGTCTAGCTACCAAGGAGTATAGATGAGAATAGAGCTAAGGAATATAACTACAAAATACTAAGTCTTATATACTAATGGGATATGAGACCATGAGGATCTACAATAAGAGTCGCTCATATCCATAAGTAAGGCTGCAGGTATTCAGTGAGTAAACAATAAGGCAATATAAAAAGAAGCATGGAGGTGGGACAATAGTGATGTCATCTTGTCAATGAGCTGACAAGCATGAGAGAGTTGTGCCTAGGTGAAATGACAATGTGAGAACAATAAGGTTGACACATGTAATCTAGACAGAAATGAAAATATAATAAGCACTAGTGTAAGCGCTTTAGTGATTAGGTAAGTAAATAAAAGAAAAGGAAAAGAATAATAAAAAAGAGTGTTTCATGACAATGTGAGTAATATGATTGACACTCCATGCCAAATATGTGCTGTAGCCTGCTGTAATATGTATAACTTATTAGTAAGCAAACATATATAAAGGGAAACAATTAGAGGAAAATAGAATCAAAATCATTGAGAGATAAGACAAGATAGAAGGTATGAGATAGGATGAAAAATACAGCAGAAAAGATATGTTTATAACAACTGGGTGGTATGCACATGAAATATCAAAGCCTCCCTGTGTCATGAACATGATGGGATGCCTATTGAATCCATCCTGTGTAGACAGATAGATTGTGTCAAAGCAGATATGCTGAAGAGAGAGCACTGAACACCCAAAATAGTGTTACCATAAAGTGTGTTATTGTCAGGAATGACTAACACTACGAGTAACCCTTAACATGTAGGCACCTGTCGTAGGGTGCTTGTGTCCTGTGACTGGGTGTCTGGGTATTCTACTTCTTTGTTTTCCTTTATGCATTCTATGTTACTCATCAGGTCCCATACTCAGTTACGACCCGCTGCTGACATCCTCTTGATTACTTATACTCGGTTAGCATCCATACTCATATCTATCACGGACTTGTTTGTCATAGTGTTTGACCTGTGATTCTATTGTAGATTAGATTTGTACTTTTGTATATAAGGTCAGCTAAGGTCTTGTAGTGACCTGAGCTTCGTTATTCAACTTGACTTCTGGGTTTACTCTCTGAGACATCTGAGACACTTAGCCATTTGTGGTTTTGTGTGTTGACATCAACCTCTGACAGTTATGAAAACATCCTTTTCATTATTCTTTTCTTTTATTTACTTACCTAATCACTAAAGTGCTTACACTAGCACTCATTATATTTTCATTTCCATCTAGATTACATGCATCAACCTTATTGTTCTCACATTGTTGTTTCACCCATATGTGACTCTCTTGTGCCTGTCAGCTCATTGACAGGGCATTGTCATTATTGTCCTGTGTTATGATCGTGCACAAAGGGATCGTCAGGAATGATTGCGGGATGATCGCGGGGAAATACAAAGGAAAATACTTTGTGAGGTAAAACAATCCTAGATCAAGTAGTCGGACCTTGACTCCACTATTAGTAGAGTCCTCAACACTTTGTGTGTCCACAAGAGAAGGAAGATAAACGTGTTCCATTCATGATGATCGTCGCGGAACGTACTGACAGTGAGGATGTTTAAAACGATGATACAGATAGAGGATTAATTGGTATCACTATCAAAGTGCTATCAAGGTTGATATTTAAACTAAGGAACTACCTATTCGATACTGTAGCTTTATACTAAAGGTAAGTCAGGATCGCGAAGCAATGCCATGCCCGAATGGGTTAGCTCATAAGTCAAGAACAAAGGAAGAGATATAAAATGGATAGTGTAAATCCGATAAGGATGATAAGAGATAACAAGTAATTACTTCGCGTCGGAACTCCTTCGCAAAGTAATTGTGTAGTGGTGAAAGGATATAAGTAATATCTAAGTAGCGGAATAGTTCGCGAAGCTTCATAAAGACTTAGCTTGCATAGATATAACATCCTGCCATTGTATTTCTTTTATATTGCCTTATTGTTTACTCACCAAATACCTACAGCTTTACTTATGGATACGAGCGACTCTTATTGTGTATCCTCATGATTATGGCGTGAGATACTTCTCACGGCTTCATATCCCATATGTATATAAGACTTAGTATCTTGTAGTTATATTTCTTAGCTCTATTCTCCTCGGTAGCTAGACTTGTATTTGGGTTGTCTTATCCTCATTGCTTTTCATCCTCTTGCTCATTGATTCTCATGTGATGCCTGGTTATCTTTTGAGAGAGCTAGCAAGTTGCTGACAAAGTGCTGCAGCAATAAAATCCTTTGACAATGGAGTAGGATTTGGATGAATAATGTGAGATGAAGAAGTGACTGTATCAATATTTTGGTTTTAACTTTTCTGGATTCAGGTAGTGTAGCACTGGGTGCAAAAGTCAATAAATTATACCACCTATGGATAACTTTTGGTGAAAGCTTTTGAAAACTTACAGGGATTTATACAGTAAAAAAAAACTATGTTATGATTTCCTCCATCAGTTTTGAGTAAATCTCCTGTAGGTTCACCAGAAGGGATGAAAATTATATACTTTTGCATCCAGTGAAATCATAGATTCTAGATACTCTGTAATGCATTTCACAAGTTTGATCTACAAAACTTTTGGGATGTTCATCATAACAGTTATCATGCATCAAATAAAAATGTACAATTGCAAAGATATTTTATGTAGATTGACTTTAATTATACTTACATGAATGCATGTGAAATTTGAATGTGAATGCGAACACGGAATGCACCAACAGAACACGTGATTCTACTTGACTGTTATTTCCCGGATTAACTATCAAGCCGATACGCCGGACCGAGGAAGAAAAAAATCCGCTTGGTTCGCGGAATTATGCGGAACTCTGTAAGCGCTCAAGCGAAATTGCCTCTGAGTGCAGCGCACGGACCATTTTCGCCAAATTGCCTCAAACACACTTCCTCCCGCTCTTTCACATCTTTCCCCTCCCCATGATCTTCGTCTTTGCTCATCATTCGGTTTTTCTCTCTGGACTAGCCACTGCTTCTATCACATGATTGTGAAAGGGAAGGATCAATGAGAGTGAGTGAGCAAAGGAAGAGTGGACTTTGGTTTGTTTTCTACTTCTAACACTCGACGACATAACTGATTTATTTTTTACACTGAAGATTTTATACTTTATATTTTCCTGACATGTCCTCGACGCTTCGAGTCACTTTTTCGTTGTCTTCGTCGTTGATGTGGATCATTGAAGCCAATTCTTTTTCAGGTCTTCTAGACATCCCTAGTAAACCCTTTCCTTTTCGGCTATAGGTCTCCAATCAGCTTTGGCGAAGGAGCTTTTCGGCCGTCGTCGCCATTCACACCAATTTTTAGACGCACACCAATTCTTAGACGATTCTATTTGCTACCTCGTCGCTACACCACCTTTCACAGTGGATCTATGAACTATATTAAGCCACCCGGTTCACGCACGTCTCTCGCTGTTCCGTGCCACCTTCGTTCGCAACAGTCATCGACATGGCTCAGCCACCGTAGGAAAGTTCCCGAGTATTTCCCCGAGTAACTCTGCCGTCGTCCGGCATGTCGTTGTCGCTGCCATAAAACGTTAGAGGCTATCGCATGACACAGGGATTGGAATGGGATCAGAGAATGCGAAAAGATGAAAATTCTATTGGTTTGTGATATCTTGGAAGATCCTATGGCGAGCATGGGGCTGAGGCAGGACGAATGCGAGTTATCGGCCGAATCAACTGTGTTCTCACGCCTCAAGATGCACCGTGGGATATATCTGATTTTCGTCGTTCTCTCAACGCTTTATTCTCGTCTACGAGGTTCTATCGATAAACGGACAAGTTTCTCTTTCACAGAGGACACCTTTCCCTCATGTTGGCAATGATCCGGAAATGTTGTTATATCCCTATACTCGTTTTGTCTCTGTCTATTCCTTTGATCCTCGCCCAGCCCAACCAATCTACTAAGATGCAAGTTCGGGATTCCAACGGGATGATAATGTCTATGGACGGATCGATGGATCTAGCTTCAGGCAATATGCTCGCCTATTTGCACTTCACCATCGGTGAGGATATACTATGGTTTCAAGGCTGGGTCCCACAAGGATCTGGGGCTATGTTTGGTGCCTGTGTAGGGTTATTCCTACTTGCCCTTGTGGATCGGTGGATTGCGGCTTGTAGGGCTATGATGGAGGCGCATTGGGCGAAAAGGTGAGTTTGTCTCCAGCAAACTAATTGCTTTTACTCATCGAGTTTACAATGTTCAGGGCACAGATAGCGTACGCGAATAATCTCAATGCGAATGGAAATTCGGAGAAGAACACAGTAATTCCTCCTTCTACAGTGGGAAATGTTCTTCTCATGAGGCGCGCTCCGCCTTTCATACTTGCGCATGATATCGTTCGAGGAATTATGCATGCTGGTCAAGCTGCATTGACTTTTGCCTTCATGTTGGCTGTTATGTGGGTGTCTTTCTTGCCTCTTGTTCGAGATGTCGAGAACACTTATTGTTATCTCTCTCAGGACGTTTCAGTTGGGTTTCATTATCTCAATTGTCATTGGGCTCGGTGTCGGCGAAACGTTGTTCGGACGGTATACTCATGCTGGGACGACGTTGCATTGACGATGTGCTTATCTTTACGACCGAGTAACATAATTTGTGAATATTTGGTTTATGATACGTTGCTATGAATAGTGCTCTCGCAAGCCGTATTTTTTCTCATTATTCATTTGCGCAACGAAAATTGAGGTCCTGATTTGCTGAAATAAGGAAATAAAAAGTTTTTCTTCTCATCCCAGTATAGCCCTCAACGGTTTTCCCGTTACCGTTTCTATCGTTTCCGTTTCATCTGATTTATCTACTACGATTCCTGGCTCTCTTGACCGTGTTCCACGACCATTGTACGATTCGATTTCAAGGAAAACTCCCTCTTCGGTGGCCATCCTTTACGACGAAAGGTTCTTCTCCAGTGTAGCGGAAACACTGATAGTTATATCATACGGCCAATATGAGCTTTGGAACAGCTCCTTCGGTCCCTGCTGCATTACAGGTGTACAAGTATGTTCAATAATTGTTGTGATTTTCGATAGGGATTTACTAACAATTCCTCGGGACTAATGCAGCTCCTATCTCATCGACCCACAATGGCAAACTAAATTCTCTATAATCTGGGGCTCTTGTCTAGGTGCCTCATTACTCTTCGCTGTTCCTCGTCTTGCAAGGTCTATCCGTAATGGTCGAGCATTCGCTGGGTTCTTTGGTGTCAAGGAAGACTGGGAAGGAAGAGGAAAGTATGAGGCTGTCACTGAAAATAGTGATAATTCATCGACGACAAGGAAGAGGACGAAGTCAAGATCTCCATCGTCGGCGGTGAGGACTGTCGAGGGAATATTGTCTGTGATAAGATCCGTGGCTTTATGGACATTGCCTGGATTGGGTCTAAATGCTGGACAGAGTCAGTTTATTTTCGCTCTCGCACCCTGCTAGTTAAGGCTAACCGAATCGCGGGTAGTATTCGTTATCCTTGCATATCTGATCATTGTACTCATTTGTATCATAATGGACTCTCAACTTGTAAACAACTCCAATCGTGCTGGTAAGCCATCCCAGGTTTTATTCGTTTGCACTGAGAATACTAATACCATGTTCTAATGCCAGGCTTCCTTGCTCTTGCTCAGCTCCCTGTTGTCTTTCTCTTCGCCACCAAACATTCCATCGTCTCCCTTCTCCTTGGACCGGGTCACGGCTATGAGAAACTCAACTACATCCACCGCTGGTCTGGACGATGTCTCTTCCTCGGTGCTGTTGTCCACGGTTCGCTCTGGATTCGAAATCACCTCCAGTACAATATCCAGATCATCGGCGCTCAGAAAGAGACTAGCGGCGTTGCAGCACTGGGAGTACTTGGTGGGATTGTCCTCACGAGTTTCAGGCCTGTGAGGAAATGGTCTTGGGATTTCTTTTGGGTTGTCCAGTGAGTGATCCTTTGCAGCTGATGATGTGATAACGTTTGGTGACTAACTTTTGGCTTGCAGTGTTCTAGGTTTCGTAGCGTTCTTCATCACGATCTGCTACCATACCGTTTATGCTCCCCCCTGGATATTCCCTCCTCTGGCATTCTACGCTGCTGATATATTCATGCGAATGCTACGTGTTAGGATAAAGGATGCGGATCTGACTGCTGTTGATTCTAATATGACCCTGGTCAGTCTCCCCTCCCTTCGTTCTTACTTGCTTAAGTCTGAGCGTATATTTCCTGGGAAGATCCGTATCCGAGATTGCGATACAAATTGGATCGCTGGCCAGCATGTTCGTCTCCGTGTATTTTTTTCTGGACGTGTGTTTGAGAGTCATCCACTCACGATAATGAATGCACCTTCAAACGTTACCTGTCTAGCAACGCCTTCCTCTCGCGAAAGTGGACGAGGGATCATACTAGGCGCTAGAGTCACTGGTGATTGGACTCGAGCGTTAAATCATTACGCCGATGTAGAAGCCAAGGCTGTCCTAGCACAAAGCGCTGTATGGGTTGCCGAGAAGAAAGCTCCTTCAAGCGATGACGACTCATCCGTCTCAGACACACCCACTTTTGTTCCAGAAGTTCCTGTCCAAGTCATGCTTGACGGTCCTTATGGCGGCTGCTCCCTCGACTTGGGACAATACGAAACCGTACTCCTTATTGCTGGTGGCAGCGGTGCCACCTTCACCATAGGTGTTCTTGACGACATCGTCGGGCGCTGCGCCCGCTTAGGCCGACCCAATAACGAGCGAACCCGTCGTATCGAGTTCGTTTGGTGTCTCCGATCCTACGGCGGCATTAACTGGTTTACCTCTCTCCTCATACCTATCGCCAACCTCGTCGCCGACTGTCCTGATCTGGATCTACACGTCTCGATATATGTGACTTGTTTGTGTAACCCCGAGGCTGTCCCACCGATACCAAACTCGGACGTGTTGATGCTCGCACAGAGACCAGATACGTCGAAGATCCTGTTGGATCTGACTACACCGCCAATGAAGAAATTGGATTGTTGTTGTGCGGGTGGAAGCGATGACGAGGACGTCAAGTGTACGTGTAGTGCCGCGTGTGGTGGTGCTGATACGAGTAATGATGTGAAGAAAGCACAACCTCTCTCAGTTTCATCTGTGGAAGATCTGGAAATTGCAGAAGTACCTCGTAAACATCTCGCGCGCGACCCAGAAGCTTGTGCTACTCTAGCAGAAGCTTCGGCCAAGTTGCAGTGGGTTGGTCTCGGAGGGGGAGTTGCTGTATGTGCCAGTGGACCGGGCAGTTTAACGAGGGAGGCATCAAATGCCGTTGCGAAGGTGAGCTTATTGAGAGGAATCGAGTTGGGAGGGGTTGGGTTGCATACGGAAATGTTTAATGTACAGTAACAAGAGAGACGATTGCTTATGTTTTGACGTTGTTGTAATGACCTGTCCTTATATGTGAAGGTAACACGATCAGGGAGATCATTCATAAAGAGCAAATCTCGGACTCTCAAATTTTACGCTGAAGACTGAAATGTGAATTAACTCTCAGAAAATTGCTCCCAGGTCAAGTCGCCAAAGCTAATTGCCGTCACTAGGTAATGCCAGTCCCGATTCTCTCCTCTCTTCTCAGTAGCGGTCAAAAAATAGGTCTGCGATGTCGTTAGGAAAACTTAGTCCATGTTGCCTTAATTCGTGCAGTTTCTTTTGAAATTCTCCGGGAAAAGTTGAACAAAGCGTGATCATATCGCACACCTCCAATCTGTCCGCCTGCTGGTAGCAACTATGTCAAGTGTCCGATGACGTTTACCTCTAAGACCATAGGATTCGAGGTGGGTGAGAGACATCTTCGTAAAGCCTCGGGAGCTATCGAGAATAGACAACCTCAAATGTTTTCCACAGTTGGAAGAAAAAGTACATCCAGAACACCTATGAGGTTGGTGATCGAGGGCAAGTGGAGCGTTTGAAGTGAAGGCAGGGTTATACGACTTGTAGGAGCACGAATGGGTTCGAACGAATTTGGTAGATATGCTTGAATCGCGATCAGGACTAGGATCTATTTGGAAAGAAAGCAGCATTGTGTGAAGCTCACGAAGGCTCCAAGTCATGCATGCGCCCGTGGAACTTCCACACTAGCTCTGATGTCGACCAGGACACGGCACGTCTAGAGCCTAACGTGTATGGTCGAATACTGTCAAAAATTCTACCAGACTAAGCATTCCTCCTACACCGGGATCGTATGTGAGCTCGCCTAAACTGTCACCACTACAGCCAGTCATAGGTACTCATACCAGCTCGGACACCTGTCACACTAAATTTCCTCAACGAAGTCGATTTACAGAACCAACTTGAAAAGTTTATTCGCCACTACGTGAGTGGCAAATTTGGAACACGATGGACTGAGATGAAGTGATGTCAAGATGGGGGAAGTTTGTCGGTGAAAACAAATCGAACGCACTAAAATTCGAAGGGGCTAGACGAAGTATAACCGTTGTAAACAGACTGCCATAAGACAATACAGTCATGTAGAGCACTCCAGAGTCGAGGACACGAGAGGGTGAGTTGTCTCCGAGCTCGACAGATACTTATCACCAGTAATAGTGCCTCCGAGTCCTTAAAGCTTCTAACTGGATACCTGTCCCGGGGCAAACAATGACAGAAATTTTGAACAAAGATTTCTGCTAGAAATCGGCGAACTAGAGACATCAGGGAGTGATGAACTCCAATGAAGTTCTTCAGTCTGTTGTGATCAATGAACGCGTTCAGTTTGTCCTGTAGATGAAGTATTTCGGATTGAGGTTCAACTAAGCTTCGGTTACCCCAAGTCTGACCACAGTCGGGACGTAGTTTGTACGTAGGACAGACTCATAAGGAGATTTTGGAGCATCCCCGTTAAACATTTGAATAAAGGTGGCATGTCGAATCTAGTAGCACAGTGACATTGGCTGATGCCAAGTGAATATTTGCAGCTATTTGTGCAATACCGATTTCTAGAACTTAAACTACTGCAGTAAGTAACCAAGTCTTTGGTGCACCTCTCAAGTATTCACTAACCACTGTAGCCCGTCCATGCATCATCTAGTCTTTCTCTCCGCTCTGTTCGTTTCCGAGAATTCAACGGGCCCTTTGTCATCTATCGGTATAAAAACCCGGCCTCGCGGCCTTGATATCCTCGCCGAGAACTATCATCTCGCAGAAAAAAGCATCTTATAAAATGGATGGAACCTCTGAACCGGCTTCAAGCTCGAATACTATATCCGAAGCTAGTCCGTTACTCTTTAAACGAAGACAACGACGAAGCCCTTCTATAAAACTCATATGGTCCGAATCCCTGGTTGTAATGAAATATGCTGTCCCAATCTTTGGGTGAGATCCTTCTACGATACAATCTTTCTCGTCACTGATTGTGGCATACTGTGGCAGAATTAACATTCTTGAATACTCTCTCGTTGTAGTATCTGTGCTTTCTATCGGGCACATATCTACGACCGCTCTTGCTGCCATCACTATAGGAGAAATGACAGTAAATGTGACCGGGCTAAGCATTATAATGGGCTTCGCAAGCGCTCTGGACACAGTGTTGCCTTCAGCGTGGACTAGCGACAGGCCTGAATTAGTCGGTCTCGAAACGCAGAGGATGATGCTGATTGTGGGCTTCGCGTTAATTCCGATCGTGACACTTTGGCTTAACGCTGAAGCAGTTCTGTTGAAATTGAACCAAGAGCCGGAGGTGGCGAGGTTAGCCGCGTTGTATCTACGGTATATGTGTATCGGTCTCCCTGGTATGTTTTCATCGCTTTTTGAGAAATGTGAAGCTTATTCCAATTCTTGATCAGCCTTCACGTTTAATTGTGTGAGTAGGTACGTTCACGTTGCATGTTTAACTGAGTGAAGGATATTGAACGAAACAGACGGTATTTGCAATGTCAAGGTATGTGCCCTACTCTTCACAATACTCTTCTCTTATTCATTCTTTCCCGCAGGTTTATTCTCCGTCCCAACGCGGATTATCATCGTCGTCGCCCCAATAAACGTACTCTTGAATTATATCCTTGGTTCGTCCTTCCATTATTCAATTGCTTCTCAAATTCATCATAGACAGTCTGGGGCCCTTCTCCAACTCGCGTCGGATTTATTGGCGCTCCAATTGCAACATCCATATCATACTATCTCCTGGCAATCTCATACATTATCTACGGAGTGTTTTGGGCGGACAGGAAAGCCTGGTATCCGATAACCATGCGTAATTTGCAGGGGGTGTTTGGCTTAAGGAATCTGGGTTTCTTATTTAAACTGGGTCTCGCTGGGGTTGGTAGGTGTTCAGACGTTGTACATTTCTTATGCTGACTTTGCTCAGGCCAGACGGTTTCGGAATGGTGGGCATGGGATATCGTTGCACTAGTCGCATCACAGTGAGTTTACTAACCTTTTGATCGCGATTCATCTTTCCGCTCCCCATTCTTCTTTGAAGTCCCGCCTAATCTTTGTACAGATTGGGCTCCGATATAATACTCGCTTGCCAATCTATTCTTGTTGTAACCTCTTCCACAACATGGCAGGCTCCTTACGCATTGGGAATTGCTACTTCAATACGGTCAGCTCGTTTCTAACATTTAGAATGACTCTGTGAAATGACCTTCTACCATTTGTTATAGAATCGGAAATCTTCTTGGAGAAAGAGATGACCTACGTGCCGAAGCAGCTGCGAAAGGCGTACTGGTAGCCGGGTTCGCTATAGCAGGTATCACGAGGTCTGCGTCCCTTCTGTTCGGACAGCGTCATCACCTATCGTCTCAACTGTTTTGAAATACTAGCGTCCTACTCCTCGTTTTCCGCAATTTGTACGCGTATATGTTCAACGACGATCCGGGTGAGTGATTCAGACTACTGATATTTCGTTGTCCTGCCCTGCCCATCGTTGATTCTTTTTTGACAATGACATTCAGACGTTGTATCAATGGTTGCATCTATAACACCAATTCTTGCGGCCTTTCAAATCTTCGATGCAACTGCGGGTGTCACGTCTGGAATTTTGAGGGCAAGGAGTAAGCAGGTTTTGGGCGCGGTGTTGAACATTTCGTAAGTATTGGCCTCTGTTTTCTACCTAGTCCTAATCATTCATGTATGTAGTGCATACTACGTCTTCGGTATTCCCTTCGGGATCTACCTCGCCTTTTCATCCGCTACGCACATGGGCCTTCTTGGCCTCTGGGTAGGGCTTACCATCGCTCTGGTGTACTGTGCCAGTTTCGGTGTCGCAATGAGTGTGTGGACGCCTGACTGGAAGAAGGAGGTTATAAAGGTTGGAAAAAGGGTAGAACAGGAAGGAGAGAGGGAAAGGGTGAGGGAGGAGAGAGAGGAAGAACAAAGAATTCGTGCTCTAAGTGATAGTTCTACTATTGGGACCGAAGGCAGGAGCACTAGAGCAAGTGTTTGTAGTACTACTGCCAGTGTCAGGAGTATAGACCAGGAATGTTGAGTAATCTATTACTATCATCGAATTTTAGAGTTTGTGTATTGAGCCCTGTAACCTGGCCGTGTTCTGTCGGGGCTCAACTTGCTCGGGATATAGTTCTATCTTTGCAGAGCACAAATTGGTCATAACTACTGCGCATGGATAAGGGTTCGAGGCAGGCGACATCCTACAAGCGTAATTGGCTACTAACCAACATATTTTGATCCCCCAAGAATAGCACCCAACTTCCTTCTTGCATCTGCATCGATATCATTTCCTCCAGCGCCATACCATTTCAAGATGGGGGAATTCCTGTGGCGTACCCGGACAGTGACTGCGGATTCATCAATTGACTGATGCGAAAACAACAAAACTTTATGTTGGTCTTCCACTGACCGTCATATCCTTTAATTATCGTCTATAGGCATGCTACTACCTAGTCTCAAGAAATTTCTGGTACCTTTACTTGCTGTCACCCTAGTGAAAGCCGCCCAAATTCCTTTCGTACTCAACAAGCCTTTGACCATTTCAACCCTTGAAGAAGACTGCGATAAGTGGGATATCAATGTTGCTCCCAGCGAAATTGATACTGGACATCTAGTATTTGAAACGGTCAATTCGTTCATGCAGCACTGGCCGAATACACGGTATAGAAATGGTCTGTAATTATTACTGTCCTACCCTACGACGAGCCGCCCATTTACATAACGAACTAGGCCATAACGTCGTTCCAGGCGTGGTTCCCCCTGGAACTGTACTATATCATGGACGAGGAGATATGAACACCCCGACAAATCCTGAATGGCTGGCTACCGACCCCGAACATTCCTATATGTTCTGTCGCGGGCAAACGGCGGACTCTGGATGCTGGCAACTTACTGTCACAGCTATACGCCCATTGAAAATAATCTATTTCGACGGGAGCGCCGCAGCGAAGATGCCGGATGGGTCAATGGACTCCCAAGATATTCTTGCGTATGGCAAGGTGGTACCGGAGAAATATTTCAGTGAAAGGGAGAGGATCAAAAACTTGTGTGAATGGGGGAAGGACCTTAATATCGACGGTTTTGTTAGGTATGTGTTTTCGATTGTTACTGCTATGAAACGCTAATTGGGCTATTTAGGATGGAAATGGACTTGTAAGTAACAGCAATCAGGACTAGTCACTAAGATACTCACCACTCTATGGTGCAGTGAAGTCATGCTTTGCAATTTCAATGAGGGTGTTTTGGTAGAACCTGTCAACCTCCGTGCTAGACCCAGAGGCGGTCCCGGTAGGCGACCTGATGGTCCTCGTGGTCCCGGTCGCCACTGGCATAACTATCTTGCTCCTGTGGAGACTCCTTCGAACTACGAGAGCGCTTATGCTGTATCGCTCGATGTCAACTCCTCTACCTTGCCCAATTCTGGCTTTGACGGTTTCCAATCCGGTTCTTGGCACAGATACTATCCAGGCGACACGCGTATACAGCTTGATCTGACCCGTCTCGTCTCTTTTTATGACACTAGTCTCGTCCCCAGTCTTGTCGCAGAACGATACGGAAAAGAGCGGATTAAACATCGACTGTTGGGTATCTCTCTAGAGGATATCCAGACTGTCGTATGGAAGATCGAAGAGCTGTCTACTGTATCTGACCCCGGCAGTGGCGTCGATTGGGCTACTCTCATACGTTTAATCGTTAAGCGTTTTTCGGAGCGCCTGGAAATGGTTCAATTTATCCTAAACTCAACAAACCCAGACAATTCAGTTACAGAGAACAGAGTCCTCGCAGAGAACGTTCAAGTCCAACTCATTGCGATGCTTCAGCCGTACATGCTTTCTACTATCAAACCACCTCTAGATCCTACTTCCTCCCAATGGGTGTCACCTATGTATAAGCTCTGTGCAACAACGTATACGAGCTACATCACTGAATCTTCTCTTAATTCACGCCTCACTAGTTCAGAGAAGCTTATCTTGGTTGGTGTTGGCAAAACGACCAGAGAAATATGTCGAATTGTGACGGGGTTATGGCTCGACGGAGTAATGGCTGGGCTGGAACCGGATTTCTACAAGCCTTCGACGATAGGGGACGAAGACGATGTAGATCTCGGATTGTTGTTGAGCTCATGGAAGACGCGTATCTTTGGTCTTATGAAGTGGTTAGACTGGAGTGTGTGGCTGAAATGTAGACCTACGTGTGGATTGGAGGTGAGCCATATTCATTCAATAGATGCTTTACATTTGTGAAATCAATTTTTAGGAAATTTGTTCTCTCCCCACATGGCCGTTCAGACGAGATTCTGGCGGTGATTCAGATGATCCCCAACCAAAATGTGTGCGCAGAATGGCATCTTTCGGCGGTCAGGGCTTCTGAGCTGTATACTTTAAACTAACATTATTCCATTACGAATCTGTCTAACTATATAGAAGACATAAGGCTAGCAGAAATAAGATAGTTTCTCGATTACATGAATCTTAGTGTCTCGCAGAGTGGCTTTGACTGCCCAATCGTCCTACAGTCATCATTCTTCCTTGTACCCCCCTTCAACGGTGCTGGCAAAGCGGCGTCGCTGGTCCAACTGTCACGATTTCAGTTAAGATTAGACAAAGGATTTTACATATGAGATATGTATAAAAAGTACGGCTAACGTCGTGACGGACATTGCATCGCCAGCTTCAATAGCTCGCTGCTCCAACGCTTCATATCTATCATCTGCTCAACATGCTCTTTGCGTATTCTAGAAACGACCTTAATCATCACTGAGGCAGACTACATCCCTCATCTTCGGTTGATCCTTTACTAAAGCCTCTATAGTTTCGCTCATCCCAAGAAAAACTTCCAGTTTTCGTTGGTCGATGGTCGAAGTACCCTTGATACTGTTAAGAGTATTCCGATGATGACTCCGAACCGTCAACGATTGCTGTTTCCGGGAAGGGAATCCAAGAACTGGATTCCAGTGGAGAGGACCCTTCCATCTCGGATGATTTTCACAGCTCTGTTTCCAAGCAAACTTGGACAGGAATGCCAGAGCAAGAATTGGATACAACGTGGATTGGTTTTAACCGTTCCCTCGCCCCCGAGGTTGGGTTTGACTCTTTGTTCTGGACCATGGACAATAACACGGACCAGCAGCCTGACTTGATAACTTTCAAAAACTTAGACCCTTTCCTCAACCTGCCTTGGCTGCCACTTTAAATTCGAATCAAGCAACTATATGAAGAGTGCAGATTTTTGAATGTCCTTGAGCCTGCAAATCCAACTCGGTGTCTTCTTTGTTAGCACATAGTACGGGACTCAGATCATTATTCACGCTCTCTCTCTCTTTCCCAATCAGTCTTTGTTCAATTCTTATGCTTCCCCTATGCCCTCGTTCTTGCCTCTAAGTCATTATTGCTCTTCCTTCCACTTGTCTTCCGCAACGCATTTTCTTTTGCCGCCCTACACTCGTCTAGTCTTAGCCTATACCTTGTACATGGTAGCTACTTATATCTGTTCACCGGCCCTAAACAACCTTACGTGATGCCGAAAACTTCCAACGCTTTCTCTTCTTCGTGCTTGTTCGTCTATTCAAAGTCAAGGTTCATCTGTTTCGGCAAAGCGAAAGTTCGCGCCAATGGTACCAATGGTGGAGGCATAGTACATCGAAATTAGGATCCAGGTTCGTTTCTCTTCCAATATTTGCCTCTTCTCTGCCTCCCCAAGGATGAAATATACACAATCAGTTATCCCTGTCTTAATGATCTATGTCGACAGCTTTTCTTCAACCCTCTGATATTTTTTGCCTTTTGGTTCATTGTATATCATGTTGTCGTCTTTTCTAACTTCGCTTCAATCTTCAGATAACGTTGGCCTAGTGATAAGTTTTCTCTTTGTAGCCTTTGTCAAGTATGGCATGGTCAAGACCGGTCGTTGAACCTTGATGGGGTGTTCTTGAATGACTTTGTCTCCGTGAGTTTCAGTATTCAACCCTGCAATGTGCCCTTATTCTCATTCATTAATTATCCACAGGATGTCTTCCTGGCATTCACCATCTGGGCAAGTATTGATCCACCCAACATTCCGATTACACCCCAGCTAGCGCCTTTTGTTATTGCAATCGCTTAGTGAGTCACGCGTCTTTCTTCATGAGGCTGCTAATCGACTGGACATATCAGTGTGGCGGCAATATGGGGGTTTGCAACACCTGCTTGTAAGACTTTCATAAGTTGGATAAATCTGTAATAAACGAACAATCATACTTTTTACAGTGGCGGAGGACCCCGCTCGCGATATTGGCGGAAGACTCGCAGCTATGACCATTTAGAGGAAGCAAGGTAGGTCGAGGTCCCACTTCATTTTTTTCGTCTTTCATTCCTCAATATGTTTGCATACTAGCTGCCGGGGGTCGTTATGCGTCCATCGCCGCTCTGACTAGCATCCCCGCTACAATGTTCGGACTGTTGATACATGAGGTGTCCTTTACTGACTACGCAAGAGGTACGAGTCTAGGCTTCTTTCTTCCGACTAGCCTTGATTAATGTCGCTGCTGTAGTGATAACTTCCGCGTGAATACATGGAGGTACATCACAACCACGCTCACGTGCTTGGCCAGACCGCATCGGACGTGTCTTTCAACGAAAAGGGCCGACCTTGAACACTACATGAGGATGTAAATTATAATGGGATGTCGTGTGCGACTATATTTTGTTTATGATCAGGGATTTAAATTTACGATTATTGTATTCTTAAAGGGCTAAATATTAAATAAACCTACAATTCAAATTGAACGCATGATGAACAAATTGTGGAAAAAAAAGGACTTGCTATACCGCTGCGATTGTAAGGACTCCCCCTCCCACTCTACGAACATCTGAGCTTTATATATGAGTCAGGAATCGGTCCGGATCAGGAATGACCGCGCTAGTGATTCACACACGCAAAGGTTCACCCTAGAACTGGTGGTATTTTCTCTTTCCTCATTCCTCCCAGCATATGAACTCAATGTGTCCTAGGATACCGCCCCTCGTTTATGTAGTACTCGCACTCCTGACTGAATGGAATTCCATAGATAAATCTCTCCAGAGTGCTGTACTCAGAGATATGAAAAGAATTCCATAAAAGTTGGACTTTTCGTAGTGGGCAATCCGAGCGAATCAACATCTCTTGCAGTTCATCCAAGGCATTTTCACCCATCCGAAGCCAGAAGCTGACTATCACTTTTTCTAAACTGGGCAGATGAATGGTATCCCAAGCACCAGATGCAAACTCCTCGCCCATGCCCTTGATTTTCAAGGTTCTGAGGTGAGGATATCGCAAAGGGGTACTCAGATAGGACAGATAGGGTGGATCCTGGCTCAGATCTTGCCTGCGGATGAAGAATTGCACTGTCAAAGACTGGAGCATTGGACACTTGTGTAGCAAGTACGCGAAGGAGGGACCGCTGTATTTGCAGACTTCAAGGACGGTCAAGTTTTGGAGCTCTATGGAATCGGTGGACGCGAGGGAGTGCATTGCCAGGAGACGAAGGTGATGGCAGGAAGAGAAAGTCGTCCTGACCGACATCACTGCTCGTGATTCGTCGTTCAATCGAAAATCAGAGCCAATATCTATCCTCTCGAGAAAGGGAAAGTGTGAAGTATGATCCAAAGTCACTAGTTTGGTGCCCAGAACCTCATGGAAAGCTTCGAAATTTGTGCTCGAGTTAGTCCGGAATGTGAAAGACCTCCATCTGCTTGCGCAATCTGTCAAAACCTCTATGATGCTGTTTTGTATATGATCAAAAGGAACACTAGAGAAAATTGTGAGAAATGGCAGTGTGTCATTGCGGGTTATCATCAGGCGTGTTGATATATCCAATCGAACGTCCATAGGACAGATAGTGCCTGAACGGTGAAGAATACAATTTAATACTTCAAGTTTCATAAGCTCTTCCTCCCCCACATCATTATTCCTCTGTGAATCCACGAAATATATGGAGGACCATAAAGTGGGCTGTGCTAGGGCTTGCCTTCTCCACCAAGAGCAAATCCATGTCAAAATGAAAACACGCCCAACAATCTTATCAGTAAGGGATACAACGATTCCAAAAGAGAGATCGGTATCCAAACGCGAACTCTGCATTGGTAGAGCAACGAGGTCAAAGATGACTCCCAATATGTCTGACGGAAGTTTTCGGATGGGGGAAAGAAGTGACTCCTGGCATTCCATGATCTTCGATAAAAGACCTCGGATGTTATCATCGCCGCAACACTGAAGATCGCTGCGTGTGCCTGATAAATCTGTTTGTATTTCGACAACCTCCTTGGGCGAGAGAGGGACATCGTTCATGCGGGTTTTGGTGAGAAACGCATCATACTTCTTCTGGTAGTATAGATATTCATCGTCGCCCTCAGCAGAGGTCATGGTAGTTGCGGAAGTGTGGTTGTCACGCTTTCAATGTTCTATTCATTTGATACTATAAGAAGCAATCACTGACAGATGAAGCGCAAGCACTTTTTCTCTCCGAGACTCAGTTATGAAATGAGGGTTTGGTGTTTTCGAGTTTGGGTGTTGAAGCAGAATTGAACATAAGGAAGTATTACACACAACGTATAATTCACGGGGTTGACCTGCAAGCGGATTCAGAGCTACTCCTCCGAAGAATGCATCGGATATCACAGGCTCTCAGTCCTGGAGAGGATTATAAAGACAGCTCGTTCATGAGTCTTTCCACCATGGCTAGTTCAAGGAAGCTCCGGATAGCAATAATGTGAGTGACATCCTTCGTTCCGGTGAGAACTCTCCCACTGCTGGATGAATCTTATATCAGCATTTGCAGTGAAGAAGGCATTGGAGGCTTGATGCCGTGTGCGGTAGCGCTGAAGGACTGTCCCGCTATTGAGCTTGATTTTTACGAGCAGGCAACACAGATTACCAAGATTGGCGCTGGAATAACGATATGGCCTAGTACTTGGATGTTTCTCAAGTCTTTGGGACTGGAGATGAATCTGTTGGCCATACTTCCAGAGGGATATAATGACGGACTAAGTAAGGGACTCCTTCAAACGACCTTTATCACTGTTCAGACACCCTTCTTCAGAGCTAGCATTTGACAGGGAAGGATGTACCTTCCACAAGATATATGCAAAAGGTCCATCTCAGTTACTTCATCCGAATCAGAACATATCTTTGGCTTACCTGCGCACATGGGTGGTGCATTATGTTGCTATCGTCGAGAAATTCAAAGAACGCTCCCCAAATGTTTTCATATACATTTATCCCATCGTCTGGCTCGCTTTGAAAAGAAAAAGATGTCATTCGAGAATGGCCTGGAAGCGAGTTGCGATATTCTCATCGGAGCGGATGATATCAAGTCAGTGACACGAGAATTGTTCCCAAACGAAGGTATTCCATACAGGATCACAGGTTTTCCGAGGACTAATTCCGAAAGAAGATTTTGCAAAGTCGTACCGAAATCATAAGACTCTGAAGGATCCGATTAGAGTGAGCACTCTGAGCTTGTATGCAGGTTGACAAGGCACTCACCTTTCCGTCATGGTATTGTAACAAAAATAAGGCAAGAGGATAAAATGAGAGGCTACTAGGTGTAAGTCGCAGTCCATCCTAACTGGAATTCGATGCCTGATTCTCAATTATATATCAAGAGCATCGAGAGCACATCTCGCTGTGTGAGTCGGGACTTGCGTCTCATGAAAATATGATTATCTCAAAAAATTGCCCTGATAGGATATTCCTGTCACAGCATGACCCAGCATCAAGGTGGGGTAGTTGTCATTTTGAAGAGCATTCAAAATTCACTCACCTCACAATCATACATAGGACAAGCCATGGATGTGAGTCTATAGATTATAACGAAAAATAGAAGTAAATACCTCAATATCTTGCAGTTAGGATGCTTATATTCTAGGGCGACTATTCTCTACAGGTGGTCGCGAGAAGTGGGAACGAATCCTCCAAGTTTACAACCACGTTCGACATCCATTTGGAAATAAGATTCAGAGGTATCCGCGCGAATATAACTTCTACTACGAGATGAACGCGTCTAGGTTCAAAAATATCACAGCTAGGGGTCAAGAGCTGAGTCCCGAACAAATATTTTCACTCTGTACCACCATGACGAGGAATCGGCCATGGTGGGAGGAGAATGCTGACGAAGATCTGGCGAGAGCGATTGAGTTTTTAAAAATGGGCTGGAGTTTTTGATGATACTACAGTTACTCAAGTTTGTACACTAGTCCAGTGTTGGACGGATTGAGAGGTCAAGGTGACATGTCACCCGACGGTCCATTCCATATCCTGTAGATGATGGATAAATCATGAAGGAAACCAGTATATGGCTGAGGTCTGGGGAATCACAAGAAAATTGAACGGTACGAGCCCGATATTAAGTTCTATCGTATGTTTTAAAATTATGAACTTGTAAGTGTGCTCAACGTGGGACTCAATGATACATTTCTCTTGTTTGAGTGCATATATATGAGTTGTAGCCTTTGGTCAAGAAAATGGTGTCTATGAGAAATTTCGAGACTGCATGAATCTTCTGTTCAGTAACAAAGCAATAAAATGTCTCAGGGATACGCCTTGTGTGTCGATTCAATGTTAGAATTAGCCTGGCTAAATTCTCCTTCGTTGCCCGAGCATCTAGAGCGTGTCTCAGTTTGGTGTTATGGCTTGAATGCTATTTGCCTGTTATCGCCTTGGAAAAGGATCTTGAAGTTCCCTCACGAGTGAGGCTGCCGAACACTTTAAAGCCATACAACAAGAAAGTCGTGGATTGTATTTTGAGGCGTCGATGTGCATCGATGATGGAATAATAGCGGAATGAAGCGTCTACTGGCACAATGTGAATAATGATTAGTCGAAGATATACATATATTTATGGACACACGGAGGAAAACGGTATGTTCCCTATCCCGGCACTGAAACCAAGCCTGAATTCCCATCCCGACTCTCTGTTTCATTACCGTTCCGATCCGGAAATCGATCCGCTTCACTTAATATTGAAGAATTATCTTCCTTCCCGTTCTGCTCCTCTTTAACGCCAGGTGTATCACGGTCGTAATGGACGCCTTCGAAATTCCTTTTACCAAGACTAACAGAACGCCGGAAGCTACTCATGACTTCACTCGTCCTGGCTCTTTCCACAACTTCCTTTGTTCCCACCTCATCCTCCATTTGAGCTATAGTCACTCTCTTCGTTGTCGTTGGTAATGGTGCTGAGGTCGAGGTTGACGAGCTCAAGGTTGTGATAAACCGGCTGATTGGAGCTTGGTTGAAGTTGGTCCTCGAGATTGATTCGTTTGATAACAAAGGCTGCGGTTGTACTGATAGTTGCGCTGTTCCACCACCAGCACGACTCTGATGCATGGGTAACGCAGACGACCCTTCACCTCTGTTATGATCTGAGACCGTGCGGGATCTAGCTGAAGTGTCGCCAGGATCTAAAGAGCTTATAACAGAGGCGGTTGTGATACTAGGTTTTGGATGTCTCGATCTGCGTGTTTTCGGGATATAACCATGAATTCGTTTTCTATGACGGGTCAGAGAGCCAGGATCGACAGTCGTGAAATCACAATTCGGGCAGTTGTTCGTCTTGCTTTTCGTGCTAATTCCAGAGATACGAAGAAATCGGGTCTGTTGAGTCCGCGATGCGTGAGAGAAGGACATTGGAAAGATGGACTCACTGGGTTCGTATATGTGTCTCGACGTTGCTTTTCTGTAGATTTTCAAAATTGCAATCGGGATAAGGACACCGATGCATGCTAGAAGCATTCGAATCATCAGCGGGAACAACGGAGAAGAACGACTGTTATCTAAAAATTTGGAATGATATTTACAACTTATGTTTGTCGGCTGAATGAATCCTCATATGTCGAGGTAGATCGGTCCTGTTCGAAATAATGGTCTGACATATGGAACAGGTGGCAGCCATATTGGCTTCATTCGGGCGGCCGTCTTTCTAATGGGATCAAGGTACGAAGAAAAAATCAGTCTATGTCGGACTAACGCCAAAGCTGGACATAAGAAACTAGAGAAGAAAGATCTAACAAATGAAAAATTATAGAGACTGACCAAAGACTTGGCACGAGGCATCCTCGCGAAGGCTGGTGCGAGTGGGACAGTGGCACAGACACGATTTTGGGGTGGTATTCAAGAATGCAGTTCAGAGGGAGGTAAAAAAAACGGACCGTTACCATTGAGAGCGGTTGGGGGAAATGACAGCGCGAAAGAAAGAGTAGAATGAGGTTCACAAGATCACGACAGTCGGAGTTCCATTTCGTTCAATGATTGGACCATCAATGTTCGCGGATGTTCCGGGACAAACGGACCCTTCGGTGGTGTAAGATATTTTGCGCTTTGACTCCAGGAAAATTGCAGCTTTGATATCGCCATAGGTGATAAAGGGGTCCCGCCGCGCGGATGCTGGTGTATTCTGCGTATTTCACTGGTTGAAAATGCAATATCTTACCAATAAAGTAACTTGATACTTTAGCTGGGAATTCAGAAAGCACGAGGCTTGCAAGGTCCGACATAAACCCAACAAGAATTTTGAATTACGACTTACAAATGGAATTTCCTCTTGAATACTTCAAGTTTGAGAGCTTGAGATGGCAGTCATGTTGAGAAGATTTGTTAAGGAAATTCGATTTGTCGAGCGGAGTTTTAAACAATCTTAACCTGCTCGTTCGACGTTCAATTTTGTCTTGACACCTTCTAATGACTGAAATTTTGCTACAGTACCAGGACCAGGTTGCTTGAAATCCCAGTCAATTGTGTCCATGCGTAGAGCCGAATGGTAGTACAAAAGTAATCTTATACAGCAAGCATGATCTGAGAATTCGTGAGGTTTTTTTTACCCTTGTTTCAGTAATATCTTCCCCTCAGGAATATTTTCTTGAGCGCAGAGATGCTTCAATATACTCGTCGAACAAAAGGAATTTTGCCGCTTAAACATGGTTACGGTCAGGGAGGCTATGTATGGCCACTCAAGGTCATTGTCCTCTTTAGTCACGGTATCAACAAGCAACCAGCATGATACCATTATCTCTCGGTCTTTCCTCTCTTCTTTTGACAATTACTCCCTTACACGAAGACACGAAGCTCTACGTGCCTTGCGTCGTCTGGCGCAACCTCGCACTCCTAGAATCTCTACATTAATCCGCGTCAATCATGGCTCTAGATAAGACTCTAATATCACCTTCGCGTCCTCGGACGATCACGAACACCATTCACAACCGCAATCATGATAGCGACAATTTGCGAAAGATGGCACTGATCGGTGCTCATGTTCACGGTCAGCATCCTCATATCGAGACGCGAATCATTTCCAACCCGTCTTCATTATCGGACACAGCCCACAATCTTCGATCATCTACTCCTCGATCCTCCAACACATATGGACAGGCAACTCAGTTCCAACAAGCGACTGACACCTTGCACTCTCGAATTTGCAGTGATTCCGATAGTTATTCAAATGTTTCCACGGATGTGTCGATGGATAAAGGTAACTACTGGTCGCATGATATGAAGATGGAGCAGATCCAGAACCCCAGTGTCAGTGTTCAATGGAAGAGTCCACAAGCTGGACCTCCCGCTCTACCAGTGCACAAAACTTCGATCTCGAAGCCTGCGTTGTCGTCGCATTCTTTGCACACCTATGACCAGCAAGCTGGATTCACTGAGATTGGGGTCTCTGGAAGTGCAACGTCGATCCAGTCGCCACCGCTATCGTCTTCTCAAGCTCAAGCGCCGTCTCCACGAGTGTTTGGATGGCAGCCGCGATCCACGGAAGACTTGAATCTTATCACCCAACTCCCATCGCGAGATCAGCCTACTCGAACTGTGACGCCGCTTATTTTACCGTCGCTAACACCGAATGAACTATATCAGCTTCAGCCTTCGACAACGGCCCAACAGCCTTCAGGCCTAGGCGAGTCCACATCCATCCCGATTTGTATCCAAACACCAGTTCCTGTGAATTCCATCCTTGTTGGATCGTCTCAAACAGATCGCAGGAACGGTTCTGGTTCCTCTAGACATGTATCGTTGTCGTCCTCAACATTAGGCACATCATCCTCTTCGTCGTCAGTCAATTCGGCTGAACTAGCCCAGCCGATTTCGCAGGTTCAGAGTTCCCAAAGCCAACTAGCTCCGAAAGCTTCAAGAGCGCACCTGAAGCCAAGAACTACTCAGGATGTTCTGAGACCTCGTTTTCGCAGGAGGAATGCTCAGCTTGGTGTATGTCCCTCCCACTTGTACACTACGCTTACTCAGCTCGATTTCTTTCTTGCAGGTTGACATAACTACGAGTGGAAGTAAATCCTCTGTGCAAGATGGGAATTGTCCTGAAGCGGATCATCGTGCGCAACGCAAACAGTTAACAGATAAGGTATCCTCATTGGCGACTCCAGCTCATCTCACTCCGATTCCACCGAATCCTCATCAATTTCGATATTTCCTACCGGCAGGGCAGGATCAGCAGCAGCAGCAATACTGTCAATCTCAACAACACCTCGATCCAGGTTGCCCTAGAGAGCCTACCATTGCAGGACATCAACAATCACCACTGGGACCCCAACAGCCGGATACGTTCCAGGTCCCTCAGGTCGCGGGTCACAAGCGGAAAGCCACTCAGAATCTGGAGGAGGATGAGGATTTTGGGTCTGGGTGTGGATCAGGTAGGGAAACAGCAATACCGTTTTTCACGTCTCAAGGCGATAGCGTAGCGTCACCTATTTCCATCTCTTCGCGCTCCGCATCCCCTGAAATACCGACATCGATCGAAGTTTCAGAGAAAAACTTTCCGTTGTTCTGTTCGCCGTCGTCCCCGTCGACGTCGGTAATTTCAACAGCAGCGAGTACGGTGTCATCTATTGCTTCTTCTTCCACAGATGCTACCTCGATTGCGAGTTTTCCTCACTCTCCGACTCCCTCTTCTATCCTCTGCTCGAGTTTTCCTGCTACCCTTCCCTCTCCATCCGAACTTGCGTCTGTCATCAACTCGAAGACTATTGCCCCTCACCTACTTCAATATCCGGGTACCTCTCTGGGACGAAAGAAGCCTCGACTTGATAGACCTGATATCATTGAATCTATTTCTCCTGCGCCTACGGTTCAGGAGTTGATGCTCGAGGCACAAAAAAGGAAGGAGGAGAAGGTAATTTTACAGAAGAGTCAGTTGAATGAATTGCAGGGACTGGACGAGTTGAACGGGTCGAGAGAAAAATTGTACGAGATTTTGAAGGATAACGGGGCCAAACAGAACTTACTTGCGAGCTTGAAGGAGACTTTGAATGGGATCGTCGATCCTCGTGCACAGGCTGCGCATATCAAGTTGATCCTGGCGGTGTTATTAGCAAAACCGTCTCCCCCTCCACCTTCCCCTCTTTCGCAACCCTGGATCCCAGTGTTCACTGAATCAGTGTTGGAATTCGATATTGAACATGTTCCTACTACTACATCCGGGTCGTCTTCTAATCTTGGACGATGCCCCGCAGCGTCGTTATCAAGCTCGGTGTGCTTATGCACTCAAACGTCTTCTCTTGCTCATGCTCCCTCAATTTCTGCTTCGAATCCACCATCTGCCTCTACATCCTCACCCACATCGTGCCCGATCTGGAAGCCAGTCTGGGTGGGCGGGAGGCGAATATAAATCTGTGGAGATAACTGGATGTCTGACCAGTGCTAATGATAATAAATTTTCAGCTTATCGTGGATCTGCCATGAACGATGGGCGAATAGTTATCACATAATCCTTGATATTCTACCGTTAGGTAGATTATTTCTTATAGGTTCATTGAGGTAAGGCAGGCAGACTTCATGTCGTGTTGTGTATGTAGGGAGGGTTGGCTGTGTATGTTCATTATCGAGAGTGGATTTATCTTTGTATCAAAATAATCTGTAGCTATAGTTTGATGTATACAACGTTTATAACTTCTAAATTCTTTAACCTTCACTGTAAGTCGTGTCCTCACTCCGCAAGCATAGTTTTAACGTCACGACAATGCTGAAAATAACAGTATTCCGACACGCAAAATATTGGGTTCTCGAACTAGAGCTTCAAATTATTGTTCCACTGTAACAACATACTTTCAGCCTATTCACAGCTTCAATTAAAGGTTCCGATCTTTAATCGGTAGTCAATCCCGAAATCTTATTGATCCATTCCACATCGTTATCTTTCAATTAGCATCCGCGCAATTTGATCCTTTGCAATCTGTATGCATTGTTCTAGTCCAGCATCTATGTCAGGTAGAGAATTGTCCGGCCACGACCGCGAAAGAAACAGAGGTATCAACTCGGAAGGATAAGGTACACCGTGACCTACACTGTCGTATCGAAATTCAGAACCGAGGGTCAAGAGATTCTGCAGTGGGGCAAATGTTTGGCCACCAGTGTACCTCATCGTTAGGAAAGGGGAATTTATAGTGTGAACCTCGAATATTCGGAAAGATTAGTGTAGGGAAGAGATTAGGAATTAACATTAGGTCTATGTTCTTACTTATTCATTTCTATCCCGAGTGTTAACAACGTCAATGGAGTTATGAATTGGCTGTGGGGTCGCGTTACATCTCTGAAAAAATCTTCGAGACCAGCACCACTCCAACAGGGTCGAATCCATATACGAATAGAAGGTCGAACTCAAAGGGGATAAGATTTTGGCAATGCAGTAGACTGACATAAATCACTGGATTGAAACGATAAAAGTAATGTCGGTCCAAGTACACGTATCGTTCCATACCCTGAAGTGACGAGATCGCATAAATTGGGTACACGTAAGGTAGCCTGTACAGGAGTACTGGTATCATCCGCCATCCAAAGGGGGACCATCTCCAATCAAAATAGAGAAGAAGGAGGGAGACCAAAAATAGGAAGAAAGGATTCTGAATATCCGGAAAGTTCAAGTACGCATATCCGGTGGTAATGATGGTTTACAAACTCCAGGATTCGGTGTATTCCAGATGCGTGATTTTATCATCGTTGTCGAAAATATTCAGGTATAGCTCAAGTCTTTTACTTCAAGAAAGCCATTCTTTGACCCAAGCAACGTCTGATAACCTTTGAATGCTTGGGTATCGAAAGACATAGCCTCGACCAGATTCCAGGAGTCGCACGAGCGGCCTTTCTTCAACTGTTACAGACTCCCGAGAGAATGGTAGTGTAGCGAATAATATCGTGCCGAGGACCGGAATCATTGTCTGGGCTGCATGAAAGCTCAAATTTTTGGAAAGAAACTCGACTGGAATTTGATGAACAGGCGGAAGGATGTATTTGGACCTCGTTGATGCTCCCGAGCCTTCTGAGCTGCTCTTCAAGACATCTATATTCCTCTCTGCTGCCGAGACGCGACTTCGAGGAAAGGTTGCATCATGTGGGCAGAGACATATCGGCTCCTCGACTTCAGATCGAGAAAGATAGTGAGCCATTGTCAACTAATTATAATCTTGAATAGCTTTGGGCGTTTTGGGCGCCATTAATTGTTCGAGCCCAGTCAGATAAAATTTGTGAGCTTCTTGAGTGACCACTAGTGCAGCTCTGTAAAATTGAAAAAGAAACCAAATTCGTTATACGATTCTATGTATACATATTATATGGATCAGTCATTTTCTTCAAATTTTGGTCTTCTAAAGCGGCATTCCGAAAGGTCAAACCAGTAAATTCAGCGATGCGTTCCTGGTCTGCCTGCTCTAGTATGTGTCCATATACTTGAATCCTATGCAATTTGCGTACACCGACATCTTCCACTGCGTGGCTGTTGGTATCTGCATTGCACTGAGTACCAGTACGTGGCCATGATCGCGAGAGGATCATAGATACTAACTCGAAAGGATAAGGTGGTTTGTTCGCTGACGGTGGGTTGAAGCTCAATTCAAGGTCCAATATTTTTGGCAGTAGGACAGGATGGTCGCGGGAGTGTGTCATAGTCCGAAGGAGTGGGTTCACGTCGAATCCAATTCTCCATATTCGAAGAGAACTGAGGGCGGGGAAGAGAGCAAGTACTGAGGTCAGGTCAGCGCTCAATCTCATCCATCCTATCGTAATTGTCAGCGACGCCAATTGAGATGCAGACACGCAGTGGCTCCGAAGTCCAGTGATATCTCTGGAAAAATCCTGGGTATCAATGCCGTACAGACTAAGCGTCAAGTCTTGTAATAAAGGAACATCGAGACAATGTAGAAGGCCTACGCCCTGTGTCATGGGCAAGGGATGACAGGTTATTTGGAGTGATCTCAGAGAAGGCAAAGTTATGGAAACAGTAGAACTGAAACCAAATGCCGATGAAGGCTTGATTTGAAGACTAACCAGATTTTTGCACCGCTGTAAAAAACCCACATATACGAAGGGACTGAAAAGAACCAATGTCGGCGATGTATCGATTTTCAAAGAGACGAGCTGCTCTGCAGGTAGCGACAGCGGTCCGAGCATAGACGCAGACACAGGTTCGAGTATTTCAGCGCGATATAATTTGGGTGCGTCCGAGAAAGCCCGAATTTGAGTATTAGGAAGGAAGTTATCGAGAGACTCCATTGACATCTGAAAGATTGCCACTTCCAATGAAGGTAGAGAAGAGGCAGGGAGATCGAAGATTGGACGGAAGCAAGTTGGATGGCCAGACAATTGAATAAATTGAATTTGGTGGCGAAAACCGACAACGTACTCTAATAGTTGGCTCATCCCATCTAGGAGAGTCTGATAGAGCTCGGGGAAGTTCAGGTATAGCTCTATCGGAACTCCCCGACTTCGAGATAGCCATTCCCTGACCCAGACAACATTTCGGGTAAGAGCTCTCGAGTGCTCGGGCAATGAAAGACATAACCTCGACCAAATCTTGGGAGTAGCATGAGCAGTCTTCCTCCAACTAAGGCAAACCTTCGAGATCACGAAGGTATGGCGAACGATGTTGTAACTAGGGTAAAATTCATGACCTGGGCTGCATGAAAGCTCGAAGATTTTGGACAGGACCTCGACGGGGATTCGACAGATAGGCGAGAGAAGATTTTTGATAGAAGCGACCTCGATAGCTTTCGCATTCTTTCGACGGGTCAGCTCTGAGATTTGGGCATCGTATGTGCTTTTGAGCCTTTCCATTTGCTCCTCGAGGTCTTCCATATACCTCTCCCCCGCCGAGATACGACTCTGAAGGCTGGAAATGTCATCAGATGCAAGCCATATCCGCTCTTCAATGGGAGGTTGAGATGGATAATAAGCCATGGGTTTATTGATGTAGAAGAGAAACAAAGGACGTCCTAGGCGCTTATATTCCGACTTGGATCAGGCGCAAATCAGCTTTCATCCTTTTTTCCACTCATCTTAGTTGTAAAAATCTCTGCTGGCCAGAGACTCACCTCACAACTTCCAAGTCCCTTCTCACTGCTCTGTATCCGCTCGAGACATGTTATTTCAGGCTGTTCTTTTGCAGTTCGTCCTTGGCATTTGTTTAGGGACTACTGCCAGTGTGATACCTCAGAGAGTCAAGCGTGAGTCCTCACAGGAGGTTCTGGTCACAAGTAGTCCTTCAAAGGATGTGGATTCGTTTTACTTGGGAGGATGTACCATAGTACGCCGACTTAACTAGGGAGAAGAGCGAAGACACAAGTAGTTCAAACAACTCGGAGATACGTGCTTGTTGTCTTTGCTCTCGAAATAACAGTGGACGATTTTGAAAGGAGCCATGGATTGATTATCGTGCGGACACTCAGGAAGGATATGGTGAAAATAATATTTATATCACTCGGTGTTATCTTTCCGAAATTTCAGCTACCAGGTCTATTGACGTGTCTCCTACTCTCCAACAGAAGTGGATTTGTCACGACAATTAGCTAATTGGGTTCTTTTATATCAGACGAAGGTCTATACGCTACCCTCAGGCTCTGAATATACAACACAGTGGTAAATCGTATCCAGGCAATAGCATCGCATTCAAGTTGGTTGATCTAAAGGAGCCAAGTGCCGCATGCGAAGTCGTTGAGCTGCAGCGCTTTGGATTTCTTGTCGAAACTGAGGTGGAGTCCGCGAAAACAGGGCAGAAGGAGGGTCTTATCGTCATGGAAAAACATTTGGGCGTCCCACTGCACAAGGTCTCGGCATGGATAAGAGCCCCCCCCCGCTCGAGCAAAAGTATTCAATATACCACGAGGTTCAAGACCGCAGTTGCAGTCAGGTATGTGAACGGGTGGAAAAGAAACAGCGGTTATATTCGTAAGTTTATTTCACTCACAGCTTGCGGCGACGCCTTTCGAATATATGAATTACAGTGACCTTACTCCGTTGAACATTCTTGTCACACTTCATGAAGAAGGTGATTCTATACAGCTACAGAGTGTCAACATCGTCGACTTTGGACCTCCCGGAATTCTTGGCATCCATTACATTCCTACGCTAGACTTATATGTGAGTCCTTGATAGCACCGTATGTCGATCTACTGATTTTTTCTTTCGAATTCGTAGGAGAAGTGGTTCAGTGCGCGATGGGAGTTTTTGTGGGAGCCACTCGTCAGGATACCCAAAGATAAGAGACCTCTCAGGGCCTGTCCGGGTTTGCATAAGCGAATTAAGTTGTAGGAGGGCAAGAATGTACTTATGGTAGTTCTGCTATAGTCAAACGGTCACCGTCTCGGTTTACTGCTTTCGATTCTTAAACTTACCCTCAGCTTGACTTGGGCCATAGTCGCTTAGGCTGCATTAACGTTGACAAGATAGTATGCATAAGCAACTTGAGAACACGATGAAATGCTCAAAGTAGGTAGAAGGCAGAAACACAACGAGACAACCAAATTCAGAGGACACCCAAAACATGAAAGGCAGAGCATGACAGACGTAGATACTAGAAAGACATGAAAAAAGAAGATAGAAATTGATACAACGGTGATTAGTGACCACAACAGCGCAGTCATTAACCATAGTATAAGAGATAGCAAGTAAAAATTTGAATAGTCATGGGTACCGGGAACGGATCGTCTGCAAAGGATGCATATTCCAGAAAATAGAAAAGAAACAGGAAACACGGAAATCAATCATAGTACGCAATTAGAAAGTGCGACAATCGATGTCAACATCAATCTTCTCTCTTCTTCGAAGTCTTCGTCGGCGACCGGAACACCGACAACGATAATCGCGAAGATAGCTTCCTCTTCAGCATCGTAACTTTCGAACTTTGTGTGGAATCAAAGCCTTCGTTCGTTGCAGCAGTCTTCGTCACAGTGTCAATTCCAGGTGGCAGAGAAACAACACTGGATGATTGCTCTTTGCGAAAATCACCGTTCTCCAGTCCCGATGGAGCCAAGCTGGTCTGCGAACTCGATAACGAGAGTATCGATGTCGATTCAGGGATTGAAAGAAGCAAGGCTCGTTCCCGCTCCGAAGGTAGTTTACTGGGAGAATTCGAAGGTAGGCTTCCCTGCGATACACTGGGTTTAAGACTCTGAATACGACCTTTGAGAGAGCCAGAAGAACGGATTAGGCGACGGGGAGGAGTAAGAAAAGCGGAGGGTGGAGGTAAGGAAGAGTATTTAGTCCGTTTTGGTGTCTGGTCTGGACTCTCACAGATCGATAAGCTCGATAACGAGCTGAAAGCTAGATCTAGGGCTCCATTCTTCCCGAGGGCTAATCCAACACGATCAAATCTAGCGAAAAGATCCTGGGCATAGATTGGAATACCGACCTGAAGTTCAATATCATCGAGATTGAGATATTGACGAGGATACAAGAAAATAGTCGCTATACCGTTAGCGTCAGTGGCAGGAGGTGGGGTGGCACAAGGATCAGAGGTTATGGCCGAGGTCATTGTGCTTTCTCCTTCTAGTCCAACCTCTGCTTTCCCGCCTTCTTCGCTTTGAGTTACCAATACAGACCCGGCTTCCGAAATGCTACCTAAGGAATCGCAAAGCGCCGCTGTAATTCTCCTGCTAGGTCTTGCAGAAGTTGATAAGCGAGTCGAAAGGTTGCAGGTAGAAGATTTGACTCGGACATGTCCCCTGATCAAGGCTTCAACAAGACTCGAAGGACGTGCTCGGAAGGGTGAAATGTCCGCGAGGGTAATTCGACGTGGAGCATGGTCTATGAAGGCAAGAGTCGAGCTCCGGAACTGAGGTCGCAGTTGTCTGGATTGCGGCCGAACAGAAGTTGTACGAAGAAACCTAATCAAGTTCTTCTGAGTTCTTGATTCTGGGTTTTGGTTCGGAAATGTGCTGTCGGGAGAATTTATGTTTATATTTGCTATGATCCCCTCGACCCGTTTGACTTCATCGTCAAGCTTCTCAAGATTTCGTTGCACTTTCCACCTATCAATCAAGCCCTGTCTGTAGTTCTCCGGGTCGACATCTGACCGATTCTTTAAAATTCCATTAGACAAAGCATCCAACCGCTCTCGAACATCGGATGCTTGGGCAGTCAGGAATGCTGATGCCTGGCAAAGAATACGCAGTTGAATCTGGAGGGAGTCTGTAGTAGGGCCTCCAAAGGGCGTGCTGTGGATATGGGCATGAAAAGAGATTGAGAGAGCATGTTCAGCTCTGGAATAACGGAGCTGACGGCGGCTAATTTGGCCGACAGAAGATTCAGTATCGTTGTATGAGTGACGGCGCCGATGTCGTTTGCTGTGTTCGAACAAACATAAATCAAACACATTATTGTTAGATTTTATAGCACTCACCAAGTCATCGGAAGAATTAAGGCATTTGAACATCCCTGAAAGTCAAAAAAGTCATTAATACCGGGCGAAGTAAATCGAGTTTAAAGCACACCTGCAAAGGCGCTTGTCCTGGTTGGTTCGGTGATATTTCTCTACTGTTTTGAGGAGTTATAGAGCTCCTCATTATGGTCAGTGGTTTTCAATATACCAGAGCGGTGAAGCTAATTTCATGAAGAATGTTATTTATATTGTGCGAAGAAACTCTGAAAACCGTTTAACGACTTCAAGAAACGGCCGGGCCGAGGCTGTTGAGCCACGTGATCGCGTAGGGAATGAAAATTTTCACCCTATACGACGTCGAAACCAACGGGTTTGGTGAAGTTGGAGGGAAAGTCGAGAACTTTGACCGGTGAGTTTTTGTCTGTATCAACTCCCTTTATACTAGTCAATATCTCCTACTGTGATGATCTTTCACCGAATGCTTTAGGAAGTGCCGTCTGAAGCAGGATACGCCTCACCGTTTTCTGCCGAGTCGATTCCCGGTTCTCTGATTTTCCCCCCCCAAAAAACCGCCTTCTCACTTTCTTTCTTTATGTTACTGACTATACCCTCCAGGTGTCAGCGCTATAGAGACTCGTCGCATGCATAGGATTTATTGTCGAAATTACTCCATACTATGGATGTCATTTTCATTGGATTTTGGACTATCGATTTGTTCATCTTTACTTATGGGCATGGGTTTCACAAATTATCTTGAAGTCAGTATAGATCAAGCTTAGCCTCGGTGATATCGAATACAATAGGATATTATATGAAAGAACAAGCTACTCAGATATACAAACTGCCCAAAGCGCGAATTCAAGCTCGAGTGGCGCCTTTACGTTTCTGGTGTTGCCGCTGTTTTTCAGAACTTCGCAACTTTTTGTCCAAATTCTGAAAGTCGACATTCGCAGTAATGTGACCTTCCCTCGACATTCCGAGTGGTTCTTTCGCTATAGCAAGCAAGTAGTCACCCGGTTTTCCTTCCTGTCGCAATTTTGCGATTTCGGAGAATTTGTAGGATATCGTTTTTCGCCTCCAGGGAATGAAAGCGAACCGTGCCAATGTCTTCCATCATATTATTTTGTTTTGGGTATTGCTGGGCCTCTTGGGCTGTCATAGGTTTCGACGACTGATCATTAGCTAGGCCAAATGCAGTAGAACCGATGAGTAAGTAGAACGGGGGGTTTGTGTTGGTTCGATCAGGGTTATTCCACAACTTGGAGACATCCGTTGCAGTTTCTACTGCGGTCGGTGGGTCAACCATAAAGTTTGGGTCAACCGTAAAAGGGTAGTTCATAAGGGTGGGAGAGCCTTAAGTCGACGTAGCGGAAGGACTGACAGAGGACAGAATAGGGATCCCCAACGGACTGGCGACGACGGAGATACTGGGGAGAAGAATGTCGATAGAGAGGTATTTGGTGACATATCTGGGACTGCTTAGACCACAATCAGACAAGTTTTTCAGTTCACCCGTCGTATCGCGACGGGTGGTTATTCTGTTTTTATTTAAGACGGTGGATTCAAAAGTACTTCTGGATACACAATGTTTTTAGTTGTACATGTATCATTATCTGCCAAATGATATCAGAAATAAGTTTACATTTTTTAAAAACATGAAAGACTTACCATTAGGAAAGAGAATCTTAACTCCACCTTTGGATGTACTTCTTGATAAAGCAACATATAACTGACCATGGGTAAAAATTGAAGTTGAGAGGTTTAGTCCAACCTGTCTCACTGATTGACATTGAGCTTTATTGATGGACATGGAAAATGCAAGTCAGATAAGAAACTGTTGACATTGGAGAATGAATGGAAGATCCAGATCTGAAGGCTGTAAAGTGATGCGTGGTATAAGAGCAGTGGTTCCTGCAGTATCACCACCCAATATCCTGACATGAAGCACTTTTGCTGTACAGTTGATAAGAATTGTTTGAGTGCCATTGCAAATACTTGCTCCAGTGGGGGGCTCTTTGATCTAGTACTGCCACCACCTACGAATATTCCCACAGCAAACAGTGGTGAATAGGGCTTCGGTAGGCAAAGTATCTCAGATTAAGAGTAAAATACTGCCTTCATACCTCTATATCTTACTATCCAAATCGCTATACCTACACGAGAGTCAATACCTATCATATGTCAACGAGAAGTACCACAAGTACAGGGAAAGATAGCACCCCATTGCAGACAAAACTGTCGTTCCAGTCAAAAGTGAACCCGAATCCGAGGCCAGCGAGCCCAACGCACACCAAAAGCAAGAATGAAGAATTCCTAGCCCTCATCGAGAAGGCCGTGACGTGGAAACTCATGGCAAGGGATGATGACTGCAACGTGGTCTTGCCAGTCAAACTGTTATGTCTAGCAGCGGCAGCGAAAGAAACAGGTAGAACGAGAATGTCCCTAAACGATATTCTGGACAGAATAGTCCTCATAGTGAAAATCCTCCAGGAATGGTCATGGAAGGACAAGATGGGCGAAAGAACAACTGATATGATGGACACCTTCGAAGGAGAGTTAACTGAGAGGGCGGGCAGAATCGGCAAGAGGGTAGACAACATAGCAAGGGAAGCACACCAAACCTGGAAGAGGCTTGAAGAGGTCACGAACAAGGTCACAGACATCAACACCAAGATAGCTACAATGAGCAACTCGACACCAGACCGGACACATGCACTTAACGAAGTTGGAGAAATCACGACCACTACCCCGGGATCATATGCACACACCGCATGGATGAACCTCCCCACTCAACCCCCATACCATCCTCGACACAACCCCACAGTCAAAGAGGTGGAAATGAAGGATAGACACATCATCATCACCTCGCAGACACTGTCAGACTGGACCCTTACTGAAAAAGAGCTAGTAATGAAAGCAAACCTAGCGTTGGCGAAGGTAGTCGCGGACGAGGAAGCAGAAGCAGAAGTAGTAAAACCAGAGGTGGTGGCAGCCACCAAGATTGTAAACAAAGGTGCCTTCCTACCGCTGAGGAACATAGAAGAAGTCAAATGGATCAAGCAAGACGACCAAATGGAACAATTAGCAGCAGCATGGGGCTCTTTGGCAACGTTACAGCCCAACTATGCTGAAGTCGTAGTAGAAGCTCTACCAGTGGAAACACCCATCAACAGTCCAATCGAACAAAGAAGGATAGAAACGGCGAGCGGGTTACGGACAGGAGCAATAAAGAGTATCAGTGTCGTGACATATATGGGTACCTACTTCATTTTTCCATAAGCTTTCCATAAGCTTTCCTTTCCCACGCTGCCGCTTACTCATCCGAACCCTCATATATATAGTACCGTAGTTGACACCTAGTTCTCCATCTTGACCTCTTGGTCTTTGGAACTAGGTTAGTATTTGTATCTTCTTTACAGTCAATATACTAAACTTGGTCTTTGGAACTAGTTTTCCTTGTGCGACCCTAGTGATTGGCCCCTGCACTGTCACTGCTGTCTTGATCACTATATCTTCCAGCCTTTGTGTGTGGTGCTAGCCCCACCCCTCACTTCGGTTTGTGCTTCATGCCTGTGCTTTCTCCGTGCCTTCTCCTTTTGTCACCACATTAGGTCAAGATCTCTACTCGTACCATCAGCCTTTCCAACTGATCCTACGAGGAGTGGAAATCGGACTTACCCGGTTCTCCACCTTCCATTGCCACTACGCCTTCGTTTACACCAGACATCGATTGTTCAGGATTTCAGCACACATTTGATACTCAAGATCAGTGCGACATTCATTCCAAATACAATCCAGATGAAGAACACGACACTTGGTTTGACTGCGATGAAAATCCTTGTCCCAACCGATACCATAACTCCGCTCCCATTGCTCCAAGGGATTCAGAAAATGGACGATTCATAGTCATCCCTAGAATTCCAAGCCGAGTTCCGAGCTGGGTTGACAGACTTTCAAACCCTACCAGTGCTGTACCATCCATTAGATCCTCTCCTGTGCTTATCCCCACTGCTATCCCAGAACCTGAGCTAGAAACTGAAGCCGACCCTGTCACACCATCCCCAGAGCCTATTGTCATCGATATCTCCGTTACACCAGAACCAATATCCCCCTCCCCTGAATCTAGTCCTATCATGGCTCATGTGTCATGAAACGATCTTTTTTCATTATTCTTTTCTTTTATTATTCTTTTCCTTTTCTTTTATTTACTTACCTAATCACCAAAGCGCTTACACTAGCGCTTATTATATTTTCATTATCATTTAGGTTACACGCGTCAACCTTATTGTTCTCGCATTGTCGTTTCACTTAGGCGCGACTCTCTCGTGCCTGTCAGTTCATTGACAGGACGACGTCATTATTGTCCCGCTTCCATGCTTCTTTTTATATTGCCTTATTGTTTACTCACCTAATACCTACAGCTTTACTTATGGATACGAGCGACTCTTGTTGTAGATCCTCACGGTTACGGTGCGAGAAGTATCTCACGGCTTCATATCCCAATAAGTATATAAGACTTAGTATTTTGTAGTTATATTCCTTAGCTCTATTCTCGTCTATTCTCCTCGGTAGCTAGACTTGTAGTTGGGTTGTTTTATCCATCCGCTTTTTGCTTTTTCATCCTCTTGCTCATTGTCTATCGTGTGACGCCTGGTTGTCTCTTGTGAGAGCTAGCGAGTCGCTGACAGAAGAATAGAGCTTCTACCACATACCACCCGTCACAACAAAACTTTTACAAACTTGCCTAGGATTCAACACACCGTTGGAAACTAGTTTTCTCGATACGTTACACATTTTCATTTTTACCAAACACGCTCATCCTCCTCCCTATAAACCAACATGACTGATCGGTCGATACATGCGCCTGACCCAGCAGAAGTCGCTGTTGTCACTTCTAGTCCACGCCGGGTGTTTGTTAATACACCAGGAAACTACGATGGCGACCCCGCCACCTACCGGCCATGGCGACGACGAATGATGGCTTATGTCTCCGAGTTGACGGAGACAAAGCAGGTCGACAATTCCCACCGAGTCACCACCATCATTATGTCCTTCCTGGTCGGAGGAAAAGCCGACGAATGGGCTCAGGTCTACTCGGATGACCATTTCGATATCGACAGAGGGACGTGGGATATTACGGGGAAGCAACTCATTGACAACATGGACAGGGAGTTCACGAATGTCGCAAAGGAGAAGGAGGCCCGTGATAAACTGACTTATATCCGACAGGGGAAGTCCTCTGCCAGCGACTTTTTCAAAGAGTTCGAATTGTTGTTGAAAGATGCTGGGTACAAGAAAGACGAGTCGCACGTCCTTACCCTAGCGGAGAGAGCGGTTGATCACACTCTTTTATACGACATCATTAAGGGACGGACGGAGCCCTTTGAAGACTACAAGGAGTTGAAGAAGGTAGTCACAGGGGCTGACAACGTAAGACGGCAGTGGGCCGAACAGAAGAGAGGATACGGGTATGCGGGGTGGTGGAATACTAACCCACAGGGACAGAGTCGTGGACAGTCGTCCACTCAGCAGAACCGACAGGAGCCGAAAGTAGCTCCGAAAGCAGAATATTCGGCGGCACCGAGAAGAGATGCTACCGGCACCACGTTCGGAGGAACGGGCAGGCCGATGGACATCGACCAAGTGAGAGAGAAGCGGTTGTGCTTCAATTGTGGCGAACCAGGCCACATGAGCAGGAACTGCCCGCACAAGAGAAAGGCGGTAGTCAGAGGTATTATGTTGAACATGAGTGAGCAGGAACGTACGGACTTTATTAACGATTTGGGTTTTCCAAAGGCTCCGCAGTAGATATAGGTCTGCAGGAGCCTTCGCACACGGATATTTCGGAGTTTGTTGATAATGGCGTTGATTATGTAATCAGTACAGGTACTAAACAGAAAAACGCGTCCACCTTCATCCACAAAACCGAAAAAACCGAAAAACCTATACGGTACGAACCCGACACTGCTGAATGGCTAACTCAGAGAGTTAGAGAAGACCAGATCCCGAGAGCAGTAGGATTGTTACGAACTTGGATGCCCTTTTCCCAGGAAAAAGAAGCCTCTGAAGAAACCGTCATGGACATACGAAAACGGAACTGGAAAACGGCAGTCACCGCCATCCGGAGTCTCAAAAACAAAAGGAGTTATGTTCGCGGGACACGCGGCAAAAGTCTGAAACTCCCAGCAATACTCGAGACACTGGAGGATGCTCGACAAATCGTCACAGAAGGACTCCTCGACAGTGGAGCTACTGGTTCCTGCATCGACTCAGAATTCGTCAAACGGCATAACCTTGTCACGGAAAACTTACCGATCAAAACACCTGTCTACAATGCCGACGGTACACTCAACGACTCCGGATCAATAGACAAGTACGTCGAGATCCGGATGACCATCGGTGATCATTCAGAGATCGTCCAATTCGGAGTAGTAAGTCTAGGAAAGAATAATATCTTTCTAGGACTAGATTGGCTGCAACACCACAACCCGAGTATTGACTGGAAGACATCTGAACTAACCTTCGACAGGTGTCCAACAAGATGCGGTTACAACCCACACTTTTGGACACCAGAGGATACCCATTCTAGAGTGGCATTACAGGAAGGCGAACAGCTTTTCCTGTTTGACTGGGACAGGTATGTTCATGAGCAGGTACAGTCGAGGAAGTGGACGGAAAAACAAGCCAGAGAGGAAACAGCCCAAGAGTTCGACACTTCCAAGCCCTACATCGAAGAGTACCCCGATGTTTTCAGCCAGAAGGAATTCGACCAGCTACCACAACGACGTCCTTGGGACCACGCTATCGACCTAACGCCAGGTTCTAAGCCTTTAGATTGCAAGGTGTACCCATTAAACCCAAAGGAACAAGAGGCACTCGACAAGTTTCTTGAAGAAAACCTTCGAACTGGACGAATCCGACCTTCGACTTCGCAGATGGCGTCTCCCTTCTTCTTCGTTAAAAAGAAAGATGGCACCTTACAACCAGTACAAGATTATCGTAAACTGAACGAGATGACGGTTAAAAACCGGTATCCACTTCCTCTCATTCAGGAGCTAATTGATCGTTTAAAAGGTGCTAAGATCTTCACGAAGATGGATATCAGATGGGGATTCAACAACATCCGCATAAAGGAAGGTGACGAATGGAAAGTGGCTTTTCGAACTAACCAGGGGTTATTCGAACCGACCGTCATGTTCTTCGGACTCACCAACTCTCCTGCGACGTTCCAAGGTTTCATGAACCACATCCTGCGAGACCTCATCAATAAAGGTCATGTTATCGTTTACATGGACGACATACTGATTTTTACCGACGGTATAGAAGAACATCGACAAATCGTAGAACAAGTACTCGACATTCTACGGGAACACAAGTTGTTCCTTCAACCCGAAAAGTGTTCTTTCGAAAAACCGGTTATCGACTACCTCGGTATTATCATTGGTAACGGAACTATTCGCATGGATCCCAAGAAAGTACAAGCCGTTCGAGAATGGATTACTCCACGAAAGAAGCGCGACGTCCAACAGTTTCTAGGATTTTGCAACTTCTTCCGGCGATTCATTCGTGGTTTCAGTCTGGTAGCAAAGCCATTAACACAGCTCACGGGAAATGGGACTTGGAAGTGGGAGAAAGATCAGGAGGAAGCGTTCGAAGAGTTGAAACACCGTATTTGTGAGGAAGTCGTTTTATTGATTCCTCATAACCACGGGAAATTCAGGGTGGAAGCTGACTCATCTGATTATGCTAATGGCGCCGTTTTGTCCCAATTCGTTGATGGTAGATGGTATCCTATTGCTTTTCGTTCTCGTTCCCTTAATGAGGTCGAACGGAATTACGAAATCTATGACAAAGAGTTAATGGCAATAATGGATTCTCTTGACGATTGGAGGCAATATTTACTAGGTGCGGAGGAACAGATTGAGATTTATACGGATCACGCAAACCTCCAGTACTTCAAAAAGCCGCAGAAACTCAACCGCCGACAAGCGCGCTGGGTACTGGAATTAGCGGAGTATAATTTCGATCTCGTTCACAAACCTGGTAAATCGATGACAAAAGCTGACGCCCTGTCGAGGATGACAGGTCTTGAGACGGGGGACAAGGACAACGAGAACATCATTCTCCTGAAACCGGAACTTTTTATTCAAGCTCTCGACCTATCGGCTCCCGAAGATCTCCTGTTATCAGAAATCCGAAAGAGTAGAAACCAAGTAGACCGAACTGTACAGGATGCCCTCGCTGCGAAAAATCCAGAGTGGACTGAGACCGACAAAGTCATTACCTGGAAAGGGCGTATTTATGTACCGAAAAACCGCCTACTCCGGTCCAAAATAATCACTCAGTACCACGATACACCGCTAGCGGGACATCCAGGACAGTACAAAACCACGGAGTTGATTACTCGGGACTACTGGTGGCCAGGGGTGACACGAGATGCAGGAAAATACGTCGAAGGTTGTGAGAAATGCCAGGCGACAAAGTCACATTGTACCAAACCAGTAGGACAACTTCACCCACATGCAGTACCAACTGAACCGTGGCAAATAATCGGCACTGATATGATAGGGGAACTACCGGAATCGGGAGGATATAACGCCATATCGGTGTTTATCGATCATTTTTCCAAAAGATTGCGACTTGTTCCGTCCCACACTACAGTCACGTCAGAGGGAATGGCAAAAATCTATCGGGATCGTATTTTTTCTATCCACGGCATTCCACGAAAAATAATACATGATCGAGGACCGCAATATCATTCTCGTTTCATGAAGGAACTTTATCGTCTTTTAGGAATAGAAGCAAACTACACCACGGCGTATCACCCACAGACCAATGGCCAGACGGAACGGACAAATCAGGAGATAGAACATTATCTCCGTTTGTTCATTAGCTATCATCAAAATGACTGGCATGAGTGGTTACCGCTTGCAGAATTCGCCTATAACGATTGAGTACACTCTGCGACAAAAGTGTCCCCCTTCTATGCTGACAACGGTAGACATCCTTATAAAGGCACGGCACCTCAAATGACTTCGGACAATCCCACAGCACAGGCGTTTGCAGATGGAATGAGGAAGGTTCGAGATGAAGTAGGAGCGGCCTTAGGAAAGGCCAACGAGGACATGAAGAAGTTTTATGACCGTAAGCGAAGAGTTGGAGTAGAGTACAAGCCAGGCGATAAGGTCTGGCTTGAGGGAACTAACTTATCGACAGACCAGCCGATGAAAAAGTTAGGAGATAAACGGTTTGGACCGTTTACAGTTCAGAAGAAAATAGGTGCTAGTTCCTATAAACTAGACATTCCCTCTACGTGGAAACGTATTCACAATGTCTTCAACGAAGTCCTCCTTACCCCTTACAGAGAACCGCAATTCCCCTCTCAACCATGAAACACTCGCCCACCTCCTGTTGTCGTAGGAGAAGAAGAGGAATTCGAAGTCGAGGAGATTCTCGACTCACGAAAGGTAGGAAAAGGAATCAAGTACAAGGTCAGGTGGCGAGGTTACGGACCACATGAAGACACTTGGGAACCTCGGTCCAACATCACACATTCCTCCGATTTGTTGAAGGAATTCCATGATAAGAACCCGACCAAACCCAAACCCGCCACCCTGAGTCGACTCGAAATCCCTATTTCCTTATTCCCTACCGAATTATTCCGCCCTATGCCTCCGCCAGATACCGAAAACACGCCCTCACAATTACCCTCCGAAAATTTCATTAGACGACAAGCGCTTCGTGGAACTCGCGCTCTAGGGAGGGGGTAATGTCATGAAATGATCTTTTTTCATTATTCTTTTCTTTTATTATTCTTTTCCTTTTCTTTTATTTACTTACCTAATCACCAAAGCGCTTACACTAGCGCTTATTATATTTTCATTATCATTTAGGTTACACGCGTCAACCTTATTGTTCTCGCATTGTCGTTTCACTTAGGCGCGACTCTCTCGTGCCTGTCAGTTCATTGACAGGACGACGTCATTATTGTCCCGCTTCCATGCTTCTTTTTATATTGCCTTATTGTTTACTCACCTAATACCTACAGCTTTACTTATGGATACGAGCGACTCTTATTGTAGATCCTCACGGTTACAGTGCGAGAAGTATCTCACGGCTTCATATCCCAATAAGTATATAAGACTTAGTATTTTGTAGTTATATTCCTTAGCTCTATTCTCATCTATTCTCCTCGGTAGCTAGACTTGTAGTTGGGTTGTTTTATCCATCCGCTTTTTGCTTTTTCATCCTCTTGCTCATTGTCTATCGTGTGATGCCTGGTTGTCTCTTGTGAGAGCTAGCGAGTCGCTGACATCATGCTCCTACTACCCAAGACCTGGCCCTGCTAATTCAACAACTCACAACACAACAGATGGCACTACAAACAGCAGTAGCAAGCATCGCTAACAATATCAGCACCAATAAAGGTGTTAGCAAACCCCAGACATACGACGGGAAGCGTAGTGATGATGCATGACACTTCATTGCCGCTTTCGAACTCTGGGCCCAGGGTATCCACTCCCTCAGTGATGAGCAGGAGAAAATCAAATTGGCCATCTCATACCTGGATGGTGATGCAGCCATTTGGGCTACTCCCACCTCGGAGAACATCAGTCAGGTCGCCCAAGCTGTTGCTGCAGGACTACCAGCTCCTGCCCTCCTCTACCCAACCTGGGCTGATTTCACCGGTGCCTTTAGGCAATGGTTTGAAACAGCAGACCCGGTGGTAGAGGCCAAACGTGTCCTCAAAAGTCTCTGGCAAGGAAAGGACCGGGTGGCAACCTATGCTGCAACTTTCAAGCAGTACACTAGCAGGACAGGATATTCGGATGCCGACCTTCGAGATCGCTTCTATGACCACCTCTCCAAGCAAATCAAGGACGGACTAGTTAATTCACAGGCCAACACAGATCTGATGAACGCGCTGATCAGTGAAGCAATTTGCATTGATAATCGACAAAACGAATGTGCCGATGAGGAAGGGAAACAATACACCCGAAACACTCCCAACTTCAGCTCCTACACCCCGACCCCCTTTGTCCTGGCCCATGATCCAAATGCAATGGACATGGATGCCACCACCACCAGATGATCTGCGGAAGACTATCGCTGGTCCATGATGGGAAGATGCTATGGGTGCGGATCCAGAGAACATCGCAAGGTGGATGGGCACCATGAACGAGATGTCTGCAATCATTGCGGACTAACTGGTCATCTAGCAGCCGTATGCTGCAGGAAGTTCTTGGGACTTCCAAAACCCATCCCTCATTCTGTTGCTGCCACATCTATCGTTGTTGAACCCTCCACCTCCATCGCTGCTACCACACCTGCCACTGCTACTGACTTCACAAAGATCCTTCAGATGCTTACTGCTGGGCAGAAGGAATTGGCTGTGGTGACAAAGGGAGAAAGCACGGAGAAGGCACAGGCTCAAGCACGAGCCGAAGTGAGGGGTGGGGCTAGCACCACACATGAAGGCTAAAAGATATAGTGATCGAGACAACAGTGATAGCACAGGGCCAATCACTAGGGTCGCACAAGGAAAACTAGTTCCAAAGACCAAGTAAGTATATTGAGTGTAAACGAAGATACAAGTGCTAACCTAGTTCCAAAGACCAAGAGGTCAAGATGGGGGAACTAGGTGTCAACTACTGTACTATATATACAAGGGTTTGGATGAGTAAGTGACAGCATGGGAAGTTGATGGAAGCGTTTGGAATGTGATAGAAGGATGCTGAACGATGTAGATGTATCCAAGCAGTAACAACGATGAAGGAAGGAGGAGATGTAGGAAAAATAAGATAAGTACTGTATCCTGTATAGCATGTCACGACATTGGCCGAGCAGATGGCGGAGTTGCGCTTGAATTTTTAAATGGGGAACCCGCCATGGCTGCCGCCTGGTTCCCTAGTCTGTACTCCTCGCCTACCTCTACTTATGCATCTATACCATTGTGTACAATTGGCTCCACTCAATCCAGTGACATTTCTCACTTCTGTGTACCAATTAAGTTGCAAGGCAGATTCAAGGATACAGACAGCGCAGCAATGATAGACTCTGGTGCCACAGGTCTTTTCATTCATGACCGTTTTGTAAAACAACACCAAATCCTTTCTCATCGTCTTCTCCATCCAATCACCCTCTATAACATAGATGGGTCTCTTAACACTGCTGAACAGATCACGCACTCTGTACGCCTATTCTCCACAATAGACCGAAACAAACCCCAGCTTCTCGAATACCTTGTCACCAACCTTGGTTCTGAAAATATCATTCTCAGACTTCCATGGCTTCGAAAGGTCAACCCGGACATTGACTGGAGAGAAGGGCAATTGGCTATCACCCCTCCCAGAAAGGTTCCATACCCCATGACCATCGAAGAAATCCCAGAACCCAAGGAACATAATGTGGGAGGAACCACTGCACACATTGTAGAAGCTAACCCAGACTGGGGCGCCACTTCTGCTCCACAAGTTCACTCCTCCATCCCGGAACCTGATGACCAACCCCAATTGCCAGAAGAAACTCTCCCACTCCCTGTGCCTGACCCAGAGATACACAAATACACTGAAAGCACCCCCCTGTATTGACTGGTAGGCAACAGGAAGCGGAGGAGAGCACTACTTTGAGCTGGGATCATTGGCCATACGTCAGAAGAACTATGGTGTTCCGCAGGGTACACGTACTCTCAACAACTCGCAGAGGCTGCCTACAGAGAAAAGCCGTCAAAGTCATTTGAGGAGATGGTCCCCGCATCATACCGGAAACATGCAAAGGTCTTCTCTGAGAAAGAATCAGAGCGACTACCAGAACATAAACCTTGGGACCATGCCATAGATCTGAAACCCGACGCTCCTGAAACCATGCGGACCAAAATCTATCCCATGTCCCTGAATGAACAAGAGGAGCTTGATCGGTTCTTGGAAGAGAATCAGCACAAAGGCTACATCCGCCCCTCCAAATCCCCGTTGGCGTCGCCTGTCTTCTTTGTCAACAAGAAGGATGGTAAACTTCAATTTGTGCAGGACTACCGGCGACTCAATGAATACACAGTGAAGAATCGGTATCCACTTCCCCTCGTCACAGACATCGTTAGCCAACTGCGTAAGGCCAAGGTCTTCTCCAAGATGGATGTTTGTTGGGGGTATAACAACATGCGGATTAAAGAGGGTGACAAATGGAAGGGAGCATTTGCAACAAACCAAGGACTCTTCAAGCCCCTTGTCATGTTCTTTGGCCTAACAAACTCACCTGCTATGTTCCAAGCCCTCATGAATTCCATATTTGCTGACCTCACTGCTGCTGAGAAGGTGGCCGTTTACCTGGATGACATCCTGGTTTTCACTGAAACTCTTGAGGAACATCAGAGTATAGTCAATGATGTGCTCACATGCCTCAGCAAATACGACCTATATCTGTGGCCAGAGAAATGTGAATTCGAATGGTCTTCCATCGAATACCTAGGCTTGGTAATCAGTGGAGGAGAAGTGCGAATGGACCCAGTCAAAATAGATGCAGTTAGTAACTGGCAGGCCCCTACAACGCTATGTGATCTCAGAGGCTTCCTAGGATTTGCTAACTTCTATCAGAGATTTATTGAAGGTTTTGCAAAGAAAGCCCAACCTCTTAATGACCTCACCCGCAAAGACACTAAATGGGTTTGGGGATCACAACAGCAGGAAGCCTTTGATTCACTAAGGGACACCTTTACATCTGCACTGATCCTCGCACTATGGGACCCATCGAAACCAACTCGGATTGAAGTGGACGCATCAGGCTTTGCTACTGGAGGCACACTCTCCCAATTACAGGAGGACGGACTCTGGCACCCTGTTGCATATCGTTCCTCCTCCATGGACCCAGCTGAGCGAAACTACGAAATCTACAACTGAGAAATGCTGGCCATCATCGAGGCATTGAAAGACTGGAGAAGCTTCCTCGAAGGATCCCCAGAACCCTTCAAAATCATAACCGACCACCAGAACCTCGAATACTGGAAGACAGCCCAAGACCTCAGTCGTCGACAAGCACGATGGGCACTATGGCTCTCTTGGTTTGATTTCTGTCTTAAGCATCGCCCAGGCAAAGCTAACACCCAAGCGGATGCACTTTCACGCATGGCACAGCATCAGGTCACAGATGCAGAGGACAACAGGGAACAGATCGTTCTAAAACCCGAGCACTTCCTTAATGCAGCAACCATGGTTCTTCTCCATAACCCCCTCCTTGACCACGTTCAGCAGATCAGCAAACGAGAGGCAGAAGTCCTGGATGGTCTGAAGGGTATCAAGGGACCCCAGAGTCTCACTAGTGGCCTAGCCAAGTGGAGAGAAGAAAACGGTTTGGTCTATTATCACAACAAAGTCTATGTCCCACCAGATATGGCGCTAAGGAGAACAATCCTGGAGCACTGTCACAACGCACCTACTGCAGGCCATCCAGGGATGCATGGCACCCTGGAACTAGTCAGCAGACTGTACTGGTGGCCTGGGATGTGTTCTTTTGTAGACAAGTACGTCAATGGATGTGACCACTGCCAGCGCAAATGCCTGAACCCTCACTACCACTCTCCTCTTCAACCTCTTCCCGTACCGGAAGGACCCTGGCAGGACATTGGCGTGGATCTCATTGGGGAACTACCTATGACGCAAGACGGCCACAATGCTATCATCAATTTTGTGGACCATTACACAAAGATGGTTCACTGTTTCCCCTGTACAACCGAGATAACCGCAGAAGGAGTAGCAGATTTCTTTTATAAAGAAATCTTCCGCTTACATGGTCTACCCTGGCGATTCATCTCTGATAGAGGACCCCAATTCGCGGCAGACATTATGCGACAGCTACTGAAGCAACTGGGAATCGACTCCGCCCTGACCACAGCTTATCACCCTGAGACTAAGGGACAGACAGAACGCGCTAACCAGGAAATCGAACGTTACATTCATATGTACATAAGTCGCTGATAGGACGAATGGGACCTCCTAATTCCTACTGCTGAGTTTGTCATTAATGCTCACATCCACTCCGCACACAACCACTCCCCCTTCGAAACACTTTATGGTTACACCCCCAAGTTCACCATTCCAAATGGCATCGAGACCAAATACCCTTCCATCGAGCGCCGGCTAGAACTGCTCCAGCATGCACGTGAGGATGCAGAGGCAGCACTACGGATGTGCAAGGAATGCATCAGAGAGGGTGTAAGTGGCAAAGTACAGGAATTCGAAGTCGGACAACCAGTGTGGTTATCCTTGGTCAAGTTAAAGGTATGACAAAAGAACCAGAAACTAGGGAGCAAACACCTAGGCCCATTCAAAGTCACAGAGGAAATGGGACCCCTCACATACTGACTACACCTACCTACCTGGATGAAGATCCATGACAACATACATACCAACCGCCTGTCTCCCTGGAAAGGGAATGAGGTCAATGGAATCAAGTCACCACTACCGCAACCCGAAATTGTGGAGGGAGAAGAGTTCTATGATGTGGAGGAGGTCTTGGACAGCCGGATCTTTGGATGGTGGAAGAAGTTGCAATTCCTGGTAAAATGGAAGGGGTACAACGAAGGCCACAACAGTTGGGAGCATGAGGAGAACTTAGTCGGCACAAGCGACAAGGCAATTGCAGATTTCTATGCAAAACACTCAAATGCACCACGAAAAATTTCAGCCACTGTCTTCCACTCTTTACCCTGGCAACCCTATAAAAACCTCACTGAAATAGTCGCTGGGACATCGACTGTAGAAGGGGGGTAATGTTGTGACGTGCTATACAGGATACAGTACTCACCTTATTTTTCCTACATTGCCCCCTTTCTTTATCCTTGTCACAGTTGGGATTGCTCTACATTCTTCCATATCCTTCTACATCATTCCATATCCTTCTATCAACTTCCCATGCTGTTGCTTACTCATCGAGACTCTTGTATATATAGTACAGTAGCTGACACTTAGTTCCCCATCTTGACCTCTTGGTCTTTGGAACTAGGTTAGTACTTGTATCATCATTTACATTCAATATACTTACTTGGTCTTTGGAACTAGTTTTCCTTGTGCGACCCTAGTGATTGGCCCCTGCACTATCACTGCTGTCTTGATCATTATATCTTTCAGCCTTCGTGTGTGGTGCTAGCCCCACCCCTCACTTCGGTTTGTGCTTCACGCCTGTGCTTCCTCTGTGCTTTCTCCCTTCGTCACCACACTCGCATTGTCATTTCATCCATGCACAACTCTCTCGTGCCTGTCAGCTCATTGACAGGATGATGTCATTATTGTTCCACCTCCATGCTTCTCTTATATAGCCTTATTGTTTACTCACTGAATACCTACAGCCCTACTTATGGATATGAGCAACTCTTATTGTAGATCCTCATGGTTACAGTGCAAGATGATTCCTTATGAGTATGTGAGTTCAAACAAGATATGCTACAGTGGACGTAGGCACGGGTTACAAAGCTTGTCTATCCCAAAACCTCTCTTCTCAAATAATCTGCTTTCACGTAACGAACCTTTGGCATCCCTTTTGACGTCAACCTGCCGAACTGGGAGTCTGGACATCTTGTCATCTCTGGAAATTCACCCTACGGCAAACTATACATTTCTGATAATTTGGTGACTACCTGGGTACCGTCTATTCACCTGTGTATTAAACTAGGATAGAACACTAATTTCAGTCCAGGTAGATACAGAGTAAATATATGTACCAGAACCAGATATGATTCCGGTGGCAGGAAATCGACATGAATTGTTAACATAGGGAACCTAAGGACAAAGGAGAGACATCATATTGAAAAGACTATGCAAGAAGCATTGTCTATAGATAACGGGTCAAAAGAAAGGAACGAGGATACAATCTCGCTACCAGCGCAATTATGCAGGGGTACCATCGGAACAGTAACAGGTCTCGCAATCACATTTCACCGTCCACTGACGAAGCCACTACCTCCTCAAGCTTCTTCGCCCTTGGGCGTGCCATCGATCGTGGTTTATTGGCACTCATTGAACTCTTAGTTGAACCCAGACCTGCTTTCGAAGACGAGCCTGAGCCACCCTTATCCAAGGTTAGCGAATTTGTGGTAGTAATAGGTGCGAACGATACGATATGACTGTGTTGACTACGTCTTTTCGGTCGTCGTTCGTCCCCTGAGGCAGATTCCACGATGTTGTGGTGAGCAGGGCTTGATCTAGGACTCGCCCGGGTGTCCGAAGCCTTTGCTTTACCCTTTCCGGTTCCTGCCATCGTCGTTACTACCTTTGTGTCTCTCGACACCCGCTTTGTCTTCCGCCTAGCAGATATCGATGTCGAATCGTCCACGTCTATATCTGTATCGCCGCCGTCATCATTGAACAGCGAAGGATCGGGTTTGAAAGGTTTATCGTCGTGTTTAGCCTTGGCACGCTTTTTCCGTGGTTTGGAGGTGGATGAATTAGATTTAGCAGTTGAAGTAGCGGGAGCGGATGCAGAACCAAATGGAGAACTAGGCAATGACTTGAGCTTTTTCTTTAGCCGGGACTGTGAGCGGGTACTAGTGATGCTCCGGGCATCGTCTTCGTCATCGTCTACATCGTCCATCTGAACATCATTGAAATCCTGTTCTGCTGCGGCTTCTACTTTTGCTTCTTCGCCTTTCCTGGTCGAGCGTTTCCGTTTCCGAGGACGAGGATCAGAGACTTGGGAACCAGAAGATGCATCGTCCGATATGATGGGCTCGAAACATCGAAGTCGTTCGCAAGAAACGAGTTTGTCGGCATGCATAGTAGAATCTGCACGAAACCTTGCACGTTTGGTGTCGGTCTAATGATCAATTTAGGGAAGCTATAAGAACAGGATCACAACGACAACATACCGTATGCTTTCCTTCATAACACCACCCATCTGGTGGTCCCATATCGCCTTCTCCTTCGACCGTCTTCCCGCAACAATTATATAACGTTTCGTACTGTGTATCGGCGCCCCTTCCGACTCCTACGCGCTCAACTTCCGCACTTTCATCGTCATGCGGAACGAGACAGCTTCGTTCGACATTCTCAACTTCGTAAAAGAATTTATGGCACCTAACACAGTGCAATTGGGGCGGTGGAGCGAGAGAAGAAAAGAATGAAGTGAGATGTGTGAGCGTTAGAGACGAAGGTTGATGAAAATTGGTATTTGGCTTCGCTGAGTTTCGAGTTGGAGGTATCAAATGCCCGAGAAGGTATTCATGTAGCGTCTTGGGTGGTACAGACGATATCAGGGAGTGTAAAGCTGATGGATCAGTGATGAGACCGAGCTCATTATCAAGCTCTTGGTTCAGAATACTATCTGGAACGTTGGTCTCTGGTGGAGGTGGTGAAGGCGTTATCGGAGGATCCAATGCAGCTCCTCGCAAGGGTGATATATTACGAATATTCTTTCCTATCGCAGAATCTACAGACGGAGATGGCGTCCGCAATTGCTTGTTGTTAGGAGCATCAGCCAACGAATCCTCTATAGAGCTCTTTCCGGCTGGGCCAGCCAGGGGCTTTCGAGCAAAAAATCTGAACATCGAGATAGGAAGTAGTCGGCGTCAAAGTCGGTGCGGGTATCGGTGTTTAGTAGTGTCGGTCTCGATAAGAGTGCGGCTCGAGTAAAAGAAGATATAGTAACAGAAGAGATACAGCTTGAAGGATAAAGAAGGATTAAGGACGGTGGGGGTATCAAGCCGCGTAAAACCACGTGTTTCCAAATACACGCGTCTCCGCGTTTGTACTTTTCGACCACGTTCTTTTGGCATTTTTAGTCTGCAATGGCAGTGCTGCATGTTGTATAAGCTCCTCTTGCTATGACCATCAGGTATACAATTTCCTCCAGTCTGGCTCGTGGAAGTTCCATCCTACTTTCGAGTCATATTTGGTCCGGAATGTAAGGGCACGTATCGAATCAGCTGGTCACTGAACTCGGATACCTGGTATAACTTGGTTATAACGAAGTCCACAGCTGCACCCGTCCTTCGCCGTGTATGTATGTATATTACACAGGAGCTATCCTGCTTCCTCGTATCCAAGATATGTGCTAACTTTGGACTGCGGCAGATTAAACATCACGTTCAAATTCCTGTTCCCTAAACCTTTTATGTCCCCCCAAGCTAGCCTCCAATGTTTACGTCGCGGTAGTCCCGTGTTCTTTTTCGAGGGAGTGTGATCCTAGCACTTGAAAGCATTATAGTAGCTACTCTGAGATTACCCGACAGTACTGGCTGAGGCGAACGTTCGCAGTGCTTGCGGTTCACTATCTATGATTGGATGCCTCGACGAAGAATTTCCGAAGAAAAGCATATCATTTTCGCAGTCGTCGTTGGGACATAGACATAGTTACATGGTAGAGGCAGACTTTCCTTGATCTAGTACCGCCACCACCTACGAATATTCCCACGATCCTCAAAGTGGCAAGATTAGGAATAGAAAAACACTATACTACCCAGTTTACCGTCTAAGAAGAGATACCAATCGAATCAAAGTGAAATGCTGAACAGAAACACACCGACATCGAACTCAACAAAAGAAGCCACACCAACACAGGCAAGGCTAACATTCCAACCCAAAACACAACCCCCCCTCAGAACCAATAACCCGAGCCCTACAGAAGCAGACACAGAAGAGTCCCAAAGCCTAATAAAGAAGGCAGTCACATGGAAGCTCATGAGGTGAGACAACAACTGCAATGTTGTCCTACCAACATGATTAGTACAACTTGCAGCAGCAGCGAAGGAATACAGCAAAACTAGGTCAACACAGGCGGAAATCCTAGACAAAATAGCCCTAATAGGCAAAATCCTACAGGAATGGTCATGGAAGGACAGAACTGAGGAGTGGAGACACCAGCTCATAGAGTCATTAGAGAAGGACATAGCAGAACAAGTAGAAAAAGCTGTGAACAAGATAGACAGAATTAAGGGTGAAGCACAGGACATGTGGACAAAACTAGAAGAAGTAACAACTAGAATGACAGAACTATCAACCAAGACTGCAACCGTAGGTAATACCCTACCAACGGGAGGAGAGAGGGAACATGAGCCAGGAGAGATAACTCAATCTGGGGAGCCGATAACCTATGCACAGGCAGCATGCAAAACTGTACCCCCCCACCCCAATCAGCAAGCTTTGCACAACTCAGTCATATGAGATGCAGAGGTGAAAAATTGGTGCATTGTAATAAAATTAGATGCACAGACAGACTGTGACAACAAAGGGAAAAAGCACAGAGGAAAGCACAGGCTCAAGCACAAGCCAAGATGAGGAGTGGGGCTAGCACCACACACAAAGGCTGAAAGAGATAATGATCAAGACAACAGTGACAGTGCAAGGGCCAATCACTAGGGTCGCACAAGGAAAACTAGTTCCAAAGACCAAGAGGTCAAGATGGTGAACTAGGTGTCAAGTACAGTACTATATATAGGAGTGTCTGGATGAGTAAGTGACAGCATGGGAAAGGAAAGCTTATGGAAAAATGAAGTAGGTACCCATATATGTCATGACACAGACTGGATGTTAGTGGAAAGGGAACTGGTGACCAAGGCAAATCTACCATTGGCAAAGCTGCTGAAAGATGAGGGAAGGAAAGAAGATGAGATGGAGGTGCTAGCAGCCATGAAGATCCAAGGCAAAGGAGCCTTCTTGCTGATGAGGAGCATGAGGGAGGTAAAATGGATGAAACAGGGCAACAGGATGGAGAGGTTTGGAGTAGCTGGGGGCTTGTCTGCCACATTATGACCAAACTACACCAAAATAGTGGTTGAACCAATACCAGTCAAGACTGTTGCCACAGAGCAAGACAAGGGGGAGCACAAGCACAAGCACAAGCACAAACCTAAGTGTGAGTAATGCTCAACACACAAAGGTGGAAAGAATAAAGTGATCTCAGCAACTGTGATAGCACAAAGGGCCAATCACAAGGGTCAGATAAGGCAAGCTAGTTCCCAAATGACCAAGTCAGTATTGAGTGTAAGTAAAGGGTACAATCACAAACCTAGTTCCCAAATGACCAAGAGGTTGAGATAGGGAACTAGGAGTTATCTACTGCACTATATATATGAGTTGAGACAATAAGTACAAGGACAATAGGAATAGATGAGAATAAGCAAAAGAACAATAAGTGCTGAAGAACAATAGTGCAGGAAGAGAATAGTGATGAGTGAATAGGGAACAAGGGGAGAACAATAGTTTAGCAGCAGTGCAGGAGTGAGTGATTAGTTGAGTCATGATCCTATGGAAGCATGTGAAAGAAGGAAAGAAAATGATGTAAGTACTTGGTTGTCATGACATTACCCCCCTTCTACAGTTGATGTCCCAGCAACCAGCTGTTATGATCGTGCACAAAGGGATCGTCGGGAATGATCGCAGGATGATTGCAGGAAAATACGAAGTAAAATACTTCGCAAGGTAAAACGATCCTATACAATGTAGTTGGACCTTGACTCCACTATTAGTAGAGTCCTCGACACTTCGTGTGTCTGCAAGAGAAGAAAGGTAAACATGTTCCATTCATGATGACCGTTGTGGATGTCACGAAACAATTTTTTAATTATTCTTTTTCCTTTTCTTTTATTTACTTACCTAATCACTGAAGTGCTTACACCAGCGCTCATTATATTCTCATTCTCATTTAGGTTACATGCGTCAGCCTTATTGTTCTCGTGCTGTCGTTTCACTTAGGCGCGACTCTCTTGTGCCTGTCAACCCATTGACAGGACGACGTCATTATTGTTCCGCCTCCATGCTTCTGTTTATATTGCCTTATTGTTTACTCACCGAATACCTACAGCTTTACTTATGGATACGAGCAACTCTTATTGTAGATCCTCACAGTTTCATATCCCATTTCGTATATAAGACTAGGTATTTTGTAGTTATATTCCTTAGCTCTATTCTCATCTATACTCCTCAGTAGCTAGACTTGTAGTTGGGTTGTCTTATTCATCCTCATCACTTTCCCATCCTCTTGCTCATCGTTCATCGTGTGACGCCTGGTTGTCTTTTGTGAGAGCTAGCGAGTCACTGACAGCGGAACGTACTGACAGCAAGGATGTTAAAATAATGATAAAGATAGATGATTAATTGGTATCACTATCGAAGTGCTATCAAGGTTGATATTTAAACTGAGGAACTACCTATTTGATACTGTAGCTTTATACTAAAGGTAAGTCAGGATCGTGAAGCGATGCCATGCCCGGATGGGTTAGCTCATAAGTAAAGAAGAAAGGAAGGGATATAAAAGGGATAGTGTAAATCCGATAAGAATGATAAGAGATAAAGAGTAATTGCTTCGCGTCGGAATTCCTTTCCAAAGTAATTGCATAGTGGTAACAGGATATAAGTAATATCTAAGTAGCAGAATGATTTGCGAAGCTTTGTAAAGACTTAGCTTGCATAGATATAACACCAGCTCTGTAAGATTTTTGTAGACCTGCCATGGAAGAGAGTTGAATATAGTGGCAGAGATTTTTTGTGGTGGATTCAGGTGTGCCTGGTAAAAATCAGTGATCTCCTCATCACTTGACCCTCTTACATTATCCTCATTCTGCTAGCTGTCCTGTCCCTTGTCATACCCCTTCCATTGGACTGAAAATTGTAGCTTCTTCCATTGACCATAGAACCTACTATCTAAAATTTTATCTACTTTGTAAAATTCTTCTCCTTCAATTATTTCTGGGACCAGAGGTGGTGGTTTAACCCCATTTACTTCATTCCCTTTCCAGGGGAAAAGTTGGTTGACATGAATGTTGTCATGGATTTTCATCCAGGTGGGTAGATTAAGCCAATATGTCAAGGGGCCTGTCTTTTCTGCCACTTCAAATGGTCCAAGTCTTTGGCTTCCCAGTTTTTGATTCTTCTGGCATATCTTTAGCTTGTGCAGTGATAACCATACCAGTTGTCCCACTGTGAATGTTTGAGCCTCCCTGGTGTCTTCCCCTCTGATGCGCTTTTTGCTCATCCTAAGAGCTGCCTCAGCATCTTCTTGGGCATGTTGTAGCAGCTCCAGTCATTGGTCAAATGTTGGGTATTTGTTCCATACCTGGATGGGAATTGAGAACTCAGGGGTGTAACCATAGAGAGTTTTGAATGAGGAGTGATCATGAGCAGAATGGATTCAGGAGCTGATGACAAACTCTGCAGTTGGAAGTAGGTGATCCCAGTTGTCTTGTTGGCAGCTAATATACATGTGAATATATCACCTAATTTCTTGGTTTGCCCATTCTGTTTGACTGTTTGTTTCTGGGTGGTATGCCATTGTGACTGACTCTATTCCAAGTCATTTCAGGAGTTGTCACATTACACCTGCTGTAAATTATGGACCCCTGTCAGAAATGAACCATCTAGGAAGTCCATCAAGTTGGAATATTTTGCAGTAAAAGAAGTCAGCTATGTCTTCTGCACTGATTTCTGTTGTGGTTGGGAAGCAGTGGATCATTTTGGTGTAGTGGTCAATGAGAGTTAATACTGCATTGTGTCCATCTTGTGTCATAGGTGGTTCTCCAATGAGGTCCACTCCAATGTCCTGCCAGGGTCCATCTGGGATGGGGAGAGGTTGAAGCAGGGAAGAGTGATGGGGGTTGAGCCATTTTTGCTGGCAGAGATCACATCCTTCTATATATTTGTTCACAAATGATCACATCCCAGGCCACCAATACTGTCTGCTAATGAGTTCCAATGTGCCATGCATTCCAGGATGTCCAGCTGTGGGTGAGTCATGGCACTGTACCAATATTGCTTTCTGGAGTTCTGGATCTGTTATATCTATGCAAGCTAAGTCTTTATGAGGCTTTGCAATCCATTCCGCTACTTAGATATATCACTTATATCCTGTTACCACTATGCAATTACTTCGCGAAGGAATTCCGACATCAAGCACTTACTTGATATCAGTTCTTATCCTTATCAGATTCACACCATTCCTTTTATATCCTTTCCTTTGTTCTTTACTTATGAGCTAACCCATTCAGGCATGGCATTGCTTCGTGATCCTGACTTACCTTTAGTATAAAGCTACAGTATCAAATAGGTAGTTCCTTAGTTTAAATATCAACCTTGATAGCACTTCGATAGTGATACCAATTAATCATCTATCCATATCATTGTTTTAACATCTCTACTGTCAGTACATTCTGCAAAGGTCATTGCAAATGGAACCTGTTTACTTTCTTCTATATCTGACACATGAAGTGTCAAGGACTCTACTAATAGTGGAGTCAAGGTCTGACTACCTAGTTCAGGATCAGCTTACCTCACGAAGCAATTCTCTTCACTATTTCCCGTGATTAACCCCACAACCCCTTTCCAACAATCCATTAGTGCATGATCATAACAGGGTCTGGCAGTACATATACCTTGTTTTGATAGTACACCAGGCCCCTGTCCTCCTTCCACTGAGCTAATCCTCCTGTCAGATCCTGTGGTCCCTTCAGGGTTTCAATCCGTCTAATACTTCTGCTGCTTGTTTGCTAACCTGCCAGATCTTATTGAGTAGTGGGTTGTGAGATAGTACCATATGAGAGACATTGATAAAGTGGTGGGGTTGGAGCACTGTTTGTTTCTTGCTGTCATCTGCATTGATTACCTGATGATGGTGCATTTGTGAAAGGGCATCAGCTTGTGTATTTGACTTCCCAGGGTGGTGTTTAAGGCAGTAATGAGCTAGTTTGCTCAGGATCAGTGAACATAGGACATGAGCATCACAAAACACCAAAACCAAACAACCTAGGTAAGGCTGCTATCAAATTCATGCAAGGTGCATTGTCAAAGATTCCACTAAGTAGAACCAGTGAAACTCAAACTTTATACACCAACTACTTTGTCTCTTTTCTAATGAGATTAATTTCAAAGAACTACTGCAATAAAGATAGTCCAACTAGTCAACCAGGGTAACTGATCACAATAACAAAGTTGTAACTACACAACTGGCATCACAACTATGCGACTAATTAGGTAGCTGATTCCTATACAGCTTTGTTGACACTGTGTCAACTAGGTATACCAAGTGTTTACTACAAATGATATTCTGCCCTGCCAACTATGACTTGTCAATCTAACTATAGATCTCAATGGGATTTTTACACTGAGCTTTAAGAAACACTTGTTCTATTCACAATGGGCCTGACTTGTTTATACTCAAAGCTTACTTCTAGAACTGTTGACACCTTATATCATGGGATAGTCTACATGGATGCAAAGGTCTTTTGACTAAGAAACTGCTAAGTGGTACAGGGGAAATAACTTGTATTTCAGGGTATTTCTATGCCCCTTTTATACTACATAAATAGAAATCACAACAAAAATGAAGAAATAATACTTTATGAGAGAATCTTGGCAAACTAGTTAGAAGAAACTGGCAACTCTGTCCATATCTAGATAAGAAAAGCAGACTAATGTCCCAAAACATACAGAATTGTGTATATATATATTCTGGTGTATGAAAATAAAACTTATTTAGTCTGAATGGACCCATTTTCGCTTTGCCTCCGAAGCGTGTACAGCATCAGCCTATACCATTTCATCCTTTACTTGGAATTACTTCCATGATCCCTATCCTTTTCTCTTTTATCTACTGGGTCTTCCTCAGTCTACTAGTCTCCTTGTCATGTGCATACAGCCCTAGCTTCTAGCTTTCAATAGATACACATAACACCTAGTTCTTTCTACTCATTCTCCTTTCCTTACATGATTTACACTTTCACTCTTTATTCTGAAAACTTCCTATAGTCAAATATCAGCTTGATTGATCACCTAGGCTGGACTAGTCCATCCCATAGGTATCCTTATCACCTGTTTCCAACCTCAGTTCATCTGGTTCCTTTTATCCAAGTAGTTTCATCATCCTTTCATGGTCAATACAAGATTTGCCCAAAGGCTCTGCCTCTGTTGACCTCTTATTCTTAGAAGCTAGGTGCCTCTATTGTCACAGTACAATTGGCAGATGTGTTTCTTCTCTAGTATTCCCTTGATATGTCTCTGAGTGTCTAGTCCCTCTAAGGTTTCTTCACAAGAAATAAATTGGTATCTGGCTGACTACACCAATATGAAGTCCTTTGGATGAGATGTGTATTTTATAAGTACTACAATCAGCAAACCAGGCCTGCTGAGATCGGTCAAGCTCATTGACTGTGTTAGGAATGTGCAGATCAATGAACTCCGATGCCAATCTGGGTCAAGATACTGTGGCAATGAGGGGAGAAAGCACAGAGGAGGCACAGGCTCAAAACACAAACCAAGGCAAGGGGTGAGGCTAGCACCACACACGAAGGCTGAAAGAAATAGGGATCTTAGACAACAGTGATAGTGCAAGGGCCAATCACTAGGGTCACACAAGGAAAACTAGTTCCAAAGACCAAGTGAGTATATCAACTGTAAACAATGATACAAGTACTAACCTAGTTCCAAAGACCAAGAGGTCAAGATGGGGAACTAGGTGTCAGCAACTGTACTATATATACAAGAGTCTAGATGAGTAAGCGACAGCACGGGAAGTTGATGGAAGTGTCTGGAATGTGATAGAAGGATGCAGAACAATGTAGATGGATCCAAACAGTAACAACAATGAAGGAAGGAGGAGATGTAGGAAAAATAAAGTAAGTACCGTATCCTATGTAGCACATCATGACAGATACTATAAGTTTTGGATCAAAGTCTTTGATGTTGAGGATGGACCTTGGTACTGTTATCAACAATACCCTCACTACGCTGCATGGTCTGAGGTCAAAGGTTCATTCAAGTGGTCAAGTCAGTATCATACTCAATGTCAATGATGTTGAATGAAGAGGGCATAAGGACTAAGAGACTGTAACTCCAAGTTGATATTAAAACTAGTGTTCTACCTATGCTTGCAGGGTCATTATACTACTTAGAGTTATCTCCAATACCACTACAGTATAACCTAAAGTAGTATTTATGTATGGAAGCAAAGATGTGGAGTGCAGATAGGAGAACAAAGAACCAATACAGATAAAAGCAAGATAAGGGTTTGGGGTCTATCCAAAAAGATAGTGGATGGAATAGATAAGCATTTGGAGTCTATCCAAAAAGATACTTTAGCCAGTGTCATTGATGTGACACATCGATGATTGAATCCTGTCATAAGTCAACAAGGTAAGTTGATGTCATGAAGTGAGCCACCCCCTATTATTTTCCTTTCTTTATGATACACCTCCCAAACCCCCTTACCTTAATAATCATTCCGGAACCTTCCATCCTGTTCTATTAGTTCTGTTCCATTCCTTGTGCCTGAGCTATACAGCATTACATCATAGTTCCCGCACTCCACCTTGTATATATAAGCCAGGCCCCACAACCTGGTCCCTTATCTTGACCTCTTTGTCGTTGGGACCAGGTATGTCTTTACTTATTTCCTTGTATTTATTATCAATATAACTTTGTCATTGGGACCAGTATCTGTCCATTTCCATCCAAGTCTCCACTCTGTCCCGCCACCGTCGTCACCTCTTTGTGACAGTTGAATTGATAGGTCAATTCGTCCAATGCGGTTGATGCACATGATCATAACAGCATCCCCCAATTAAGCTTTCACCCTTGAAAGCCAACATGGATTACATAATCCTTGAAAATTCTTTTTGAAGTCCCCACTTTGCAATGTCTGATTGAATCAGTAACATTGGGGACTGTGCACAGACCTCAACTTACATTAGTGATTGCATATAAACAGTGTGACCAAAAGTTAGACTTCAACTTTTCTTCTTTCTTTATGCCCTCCACCACCTCCACACCAGTCTGAACTCTCATCCCCATTGAGGACAATGACAAAGTCATCCTTCATCTGTTCCTCAACAATGTGAGGAAGGAAGCCAAAGTGAAAGTCAAGGGGATGAGATCAGACATGGCTAAAAAATGAGCTAGGGAGGCTGCAGAGAAGCAAAAACTTGAGGAGCAAGCACACCAAGATGCGGAGGAGCAGAGGAAGAGACAGGAGGAGGAGGCAGAGAAATTAAAGCAGGCTAAAGTGGCCTTGAGTGTGAAGAATAGGGAGGTTATCCTAGTAGGTTTACTTTCTATATGTAATCAGTTCTACTGACTGATTCAGGTGATCATAATCCCAAAGAAAAGGAAAGCAATAGAGGATCAGGGTGAAGGGAGTAGTTTGAGTGGAAAGAAGCAGCAGATCATATCAGTGCATAACAAGTGTTTGTTTCTTTTTAATCCTTTTATGAACATTTATTTTCCAGGCCATGAGGATTTATGTTGAAGATGCTAAACCCATACCCTTCCCCACCCCCTACATGCAATGCGCTCAGGGGAATCAACTTTGTCTTCCCCAACAGAATGCTCCAAATGTGGTTGGTTGTGATTGGTGCCACTTGGCATGACAAAGCTGCTCCTTCCTGGGCAAATTGAAGTGATTGCAGGGTAAGAACATCATGGGTGAATCAAGAATCGGAGGTTGTCTTGACTTCCTGCAAGACAAGATTGCAGAACTCCAGTCAGATGTACAGGAGTTGGGGGAGCAAAGCCATGAGTTCCTATGGTTGGTTCAGGAGGGTCAAAAGGGAAAAGGAAAGGAAGGGGATCTGACACCAGAGTTGGATCATCTCAAGGATGTGATTGAAGGGGTAGAGGATGAGCAGGGAGATGTAGAGGGGTAGTAGAGATTGCTCCACTTCCTCAATCCTCTTTTTTAGACTTTTGTATTTTTTTGTTTTTTATATATACAATATCTTTTTGCCCTCTTAAAATGCATGAATATAAGAAACAATCATGCATAAGGGAAAGATCAAAAAAATTGATCCAAGCCTCTGAGCAGAAGAAGACTATAAGTTGAACTGAAGGAAAATTAAAATGACATATCAATATCATCAATGCAAAGATTGAGGCAAGACTGAGGTTTGAGAAAATAAACAATGTATCGATATGAGGATCAAGGCAACATCAAAGTTGAGAACAGTCACTCAAGTTGCTATCACAGTGATTGTTCTCATCCATAACATATTGAGCATCGATGAAGCATAGAGGTGCTATGGAATTGAAGGTCCAGGTTTATTCAGATATCAAAAATGAAAAACAGGAATAAGTTTGTCAGCATGGGTCTCATCGGCAGCTACCCAAGAGAATTCTTCATCAGTGCCTTCATAGCCAGCCCATTGAATGAATTGAAGGGGACATCCTTTGAAACATCAATCCATCTTTGAGTCCAGTATCTCTGCAATGTAGTACTCTTCTTCACTGTCAACTTCAATTGGGGGCAGAGGAGTTTGAACCTGATGCGGAATAGAGTTTGGAGTAGCAGGTTCAAGTTGGGAGACATGGAAGACTGGATGGATGCATCAAAGGTAGTTGGGGAGGCAAAGTTTGTATGATAGGATGATCAATGACTTCAAAAGGTCCTAAGTATTTCTCTGAGGGATGAGTTGACTTGATGTGTTTGGCTAAAATGAATACCTGTGAACTGATCAGAAACTCCAGAGCTGGAATACATTTCCTATCAGCTTGGTTGTTGTGACATGCTACATGTGATATGCGTACCTACTTCATTTTTCCTACATTCCCTTCTTTCTTTCTCCTTGCTATTTCCCGGATCCTTCTACTCCTTTCCATATCCTTCTGTATCCTTCCATATCCTTCTATTTCTTTCTATCAGTTTCCCATGCTGTTGCTTACTCATCCAGACACTCATATATATATAGTACAGTAGTTGACACCTAGTTCCCCATCTTGACCTCTTGGTCTTTGGAACTAGGTCAGTACTTGTATCTTTGTTTACACTCAATATACTTACTTGGTCTTTGGAACTAGTTTTCCTTGTGTGACCCTAGTGATTGGCCCTTGCACTATCACTGTTGTCTAAGATCCTTATTTCTTTCAGCCTTCATGTGTGGTGCTAGACCCACCCCTCACCTCAGTTTGTGCTTGAGCCTGTGCTTCCTCTGTGCTTTCTCCCTTTGTCACCACATTGGTCTTTGTAACACTTTTGTGCATTAATAATTTCATCATGGAGGAATGAATGAAGCTCATTGAGGTTTACCATAAAGTCTCTTGCAGGATCAGATCAAACATTGACTTCAGGGCATACAGAAATGTTTGGATGGTATCCCTTGTTGGCAAAAAAGGGAGTAAGAGCCATTGAAGCATTCAGAGCATTGTTGTAAGTGAATTGAGCTATTGGGAGGAGTGCAGACTAATTATCTTGTTGATAGGTACAATAGATCTGGATGTACTGCTCCAAAGTCTGGTTGACTCATTCAGTTTGTCTGTCAGCTTCAGGATGATAGCCTGAAGTATAGTGGAGGTTCATTGATAAAGCTTGACCAAGGGCTCTAAAGAATGTGGAGATGAATTCCGACCTGCAATCAGAAGTAACATGGTTGGGGACTCCATGTTTAGAAAAGACATGAATAATGAAGAGCTCAGCTAATCATTCAGAAGTAATGGTACCATCTGTTGGGATGAATATAGCTTGTTTTGAAGCATGGTCAACTATTATGAGGATCACAGTGTAGCCATTTGACTTCAGAAGCTGTTCAATGAAGTCCATTGAGATTGAGTCCCAAGGTTGAATCAGAACTGGTAGGGGTTTCAGTAATCCGTAAGGTCAATGTTGTCAAAGCTTGTTGTGACTGCAAATGGTACATAAAGAGATGTAGTTGCAAACAAAGTCTCAAACTTTTGGCCAGGTGTAGTGTTTATGAATAGCAAAGAGTGTCCAATTTTGACCAAAGTGGCCAGATAGTGGGTGATCATGGAAATATTGTAGGACTTGTACTTGGAGATTGAAGTGATTGGGTACATAGATTCAGTTGTCAAGGTGTAGTAAATCTTTGGAGTCTATGGTTCAATGAGGCTTCAAAGTATCTTTTGCAAGCTCAAGCCCTAAGGCAAAGTCTGTGCAAGAGGTAGAGTGTTTCGGATATTGGAATGAAGGGTATTGAAGTCCAGTATTACTGAAGCTCAAAGTATTGGCCCTTCTAGGAAGGTTGCTCATAATGAAGTGGTAAGTTGCTCATTAGTAAAAATAGGTCAAAAATTCTGAGGGTTTACTTGTGTGTAGCCAATATCCCCCTCTTTTGGGTAGACATCCCAATGTCAAGTGATTGAGTCCTGTTAAGATTGTGCAACTCCGGAATCGCGGAATAATCGCGATATAATCACGGAATGATCGCAATATAATCGCGGAATTGGTTGGGAATGCATGGGGATAATTCCCTCGCAAAGGGAGGAATGATTCGCGGAGTTATGGAAAGGTAGTTGGACATTGACACTACTATCGGTAGTGCCCTCAACATGTCGATGGTCCAATATGAAGGTAATAGCAGCATCAGTTCGCGAAGGTTGCTTCGCGGAACATCAGAGCTGTGTTGAGAATGTATCACAGATAGTGAACATCTGTAATACAAAGAGAGAGCAGATCTAAGTCGATATTAAAACTACAGAACTACCTATTCGATGTTGTAGCTATATACTATGCATTACATAAGCGTCGCGAAGCGATACTAATTCCGAATAGACTAGCTTGTGGAGTAAAGAACAAAGGAAGGGATATAATAGGTATAGTACTCATCCGATAATGATGAGGAAAGATAACAAAGGATTCCTGAGCTTAGGAACTCTTCGCAAAGTAATTAATTAAAAAGTCATAGCTTAGGAACTCTTCGCAAAGTAGGTAAATGGATGGTGGAATCACAGAATAACTCGATTCACATACATATGACAGTCCAGTTTTGCTCCGAGTTTTCTGGGGTGGAAGCAAATGGTCATGTTGAATGTGTGCAGGTATCTGGACCAGTGCACTTGTTGATGGGTAAGGATCTTTGTAGTGAAGAAATATTCAAGGGTCTTGCGATCAGTGTTCTGGAACCTTTGAGGTAATGATGCCAGGCTTTGAAGGCTTTGAAAATTGTCAACAATTCCTTGTCATGTGTATCATAGTTGAGTTCAGAGGCTTGGAAGGTTTGTGTTATGAAAGCATTCATTTCCTATTATTCTTTTCTTTTATCTTTACTTACCTAATCACTAAAGTGCTTACACTAGCACTTATTACATTTTCATTTCTGTCTAGATTACATGTGTCAACCTTATTGTTCTCACATTGTCATTTCACCTATGAACAACTATCTCATGCTTGTCATTTTGTTGACAGGGCATTGTTATTATTGTCCCGCCTCCATGCTTCTTCTATATTGCCTTATTGTTTACTCACTGAATACCTACAGCTTTACTCATGGATACAAGTGACTCTTATTGTAGATCCTCACAGTTATGGTGTGAGATGATTCTCACAGTTTCATATCTCATACATATATAAGACTTAGTATTTTGTAGTTATATTCTTTAGCTCTATTCTTGTCTATTCTCCTTGGTAGCTAGACTTGTATTGGGTTGTTTTATCCATCCTCACTTGCTTTCTCATCCTCTTGCTCATTAACTATTGTGTGATGCCTGGTTATCTTTTGAGAGAGCTAGTGATTTGCTGACAGTTTGGGAGAGGAAAGCAACTGGGTGAATTTCTCCATTAGCATAGATAATTGATAGAATTGCTGTGAGTGCATAGTCAGAGGCATCAGTTTTGACAATTGGACCTAAGTTTGGTTCACAGTGTGTCAGCGACTCGCTAGCTCTCACAAGAGATAACCAGGCGTCACATGATAGTTGATGAGCAAGAGGATGAAAAAGCGATGAGGATAAAACAACCCAACTACAGGTCTAGCTACCGAGGAGTATAGACGAGATTAGAGCTAGGGAATATAACTACAAAATACTAAGTCTTATATACTAATGGGATATGAAGCCGTGAGAGATGTCTCGCGCCATAACCGTGAGGATCTACAATAAGAGTCGCTCGTATCCATAAGTAAAGCTGTAGGTATTAGGTGAGTAAACAATAAGGCAATATAAAAAGAAGCATGGAAGCGGAACAATAATGTCGTCGTCCTGTCAATGAGCTGACAGGCATGAGAGAGTTGCACCTAAGTGAAACGACAACGCAAGAACAATAAGGTTGACGCGTGTAACCTAAATGATAATGAGAATATAATGAGCGCTGGTGTAAGCGCCTCAGTGATTAGGTAAGTAAATAAAAGAAAAGGTAAAAGAACAAGCTTTGCTTGACCCGTGCCTTTGGCACGGGCAGGGGACAGTGACTTTTAACAACACATATAATATTGATTGTATTGAGCCAATACATTATTCAAATATACAATATAATTTAACAGCACTAAACTCTAATCAAGCAAAACCTCAGGATAGACAATGTTCTGTGTTATGCACTCTGTATTTCCTGTAGATTGCTCTGAGTAAATAAAACACAAACTTATAAGTATATAACATACCTTCAGGAAAAATTGTTTTGACTCCTTGCTTTGTTGTAGAGCGAGAAAGAGCAACATAGAGTTGACCATGAGTAAATACTGGGGATTGAAGGTTCAACCCAACTGTTTTAACTGATTGCCCTTGAGACTTATTGATGGACATTGCAAATGCTAACCTCACAGGAAACTGGCGTCTTTGAAAGACAAAAGGTAAATCAAGATTGGATGGGCTGAGTGTAATATGTGGAATCAATATAATCTGGCCTGCATTATCTCCACCCAGTATTCTAGCCTCTAGTACTCTTGCTGTACATCGGGTAAGGATTGCACAGGTTCCATTACAAACTCCAGCTGATGGATCAAGATTCCTAAGAACCATTATTGGTGCACCAATCTTTAACTGTAGTTGTGACAGTGGCAGGCCAGAACCATTGATATTGTGAAGGAATTCCTCAGGATACTGAGAATCCCCATCTGCTGCTTCATCTATGACAGCCTTGTCTGCACTATGATAAGTATTGATATTGCCACTCAATGTATTTAAACACATGAGATTGGTTTCATCAACAGTATCATTTCGTGGGCAGAGTATAGTGCGCTCTGAAAACCATGAATCAACATTATCTGCTGCACAGTCAATAACATTGAGATTTGGATAAATGGCAGAGATCAAGGAGTCAACAGAGTCCCCACACTTCATAATAGGGTCAAGCTTTATTTGGCTTTCTGGACCATTAATTGAACCATGTCCAACCTTCAGTAACCACTCTGCATACTCTTTGTCCTCTGCTGTACCACTACTTAATCTTTTATTTTCTTTTAGATAAAGGATCTTTATGTCACGCCATAAATAAGATCGCTGGATACACTGACCCACAATTTGCTCTCGGTGTCCTTTCCGGACCACAGGAAGTATTTGCTGAAAGTCTCCTCCAAAAACAACTGTAACACCTCCAAATGGCTTGCTAGGGGTGTCCCTAATGTCTCTCATAGTTATATCCACAGCCTCTTGACAATACCGGTCCTGCATTGGAACTTCATCCCAAATAATAAGACTGGTCTCATGCAGTAGTTCACCCAGATCAGAGTTCTTCTTGACAGAGCATAATTTTCCTTCATATATTTCAATAGGAATCTTAAATGTGGAATGAGCAGTTCGCCCCTTTGGGAGTAAAAGAGCAGCAATCCCTGATGAAGCACAGCACAATGCAATCTTTTCATCTCCACGCAATGCATAACAGAGTGTATTATATGTAAATGTTTTTCCAGTTCCAGCTGGACCATGGAGAAAGAACATCTGAGGGTTATTCTCATATATTGCAGCTTTAATTGTATTGAAGGCCTCTGCTTGTTCTCTGTTCATCTTTGCAATATTCTCTGATGCTCTTTGCTGTTGTTCTTCAGCATGAAAGGCATGCTGCTCTCGTATCAACCTATTGCCTTCAACCCCTGCCCAAAATTCATAATTAGGAACTGGCATGCCCAGAAAACCTTTTAATCCATCATGTACTCCTGCATGGAAAAGGATTTTATCAATAAGATATAAACCATAATCTTCAATTTGATCCTGTGTTGGGTTGGCAATAATCCCTGAGGTCTGTAAATGGTGGTTGATATCATCACAGATGTGTTCTTTGAACTGCTCCCACAGTAAAAAAGGTTGAGCAGGACGGCAATCTTTAAGAATTGTTGCAAAGAGTGAACAGAGTGCAGATCCAGATTGCATATGTCTTGCATCCTCTAGGCAGTCCTTCCACTCAGAATCACTCTGCAAAAGCCCACGGGCCAAACATGCTTCTTGGTGTGTAGGATATTCCACTCCTTCATAAGTACGTAGATCTGCAAATGATGTAGCACCTTTGACAACTGTAAGCAGCAGTCGAATATAAAACCTTTCGCCAGCTGCAGGGTGAACAAAATACATCCGCCCAAGAGCAGCTTTACCCTCACAAATCTTCCATCTTTTTGTAGTTTCTACCCAGACCCATTTTGTAGGAAATTCCTGGTACAAAAGTGATCGTGCAACCATTACTGCATGTTCAGGATCATCCTCAGCCTTTTTCTTCTCTGCTGCATTAACTTTGAAGTAAGCTGTAAGTGTGCTGTCTTTTGACCCAACAGCATGAAGAACCTCCTCTACTGGTGCATCAGCATCAAACGCTACAAATTGCCCAGCTTCTGTATGTACTGCAAGGCGGACAACATTTGGGATTTCTTCATGCATATCATAATGAAAAAGCCTCCAAACTGATTCAGAGGCAGATACATAACGGGAATCTATATATTGCTGTATTTCATCTTTATTTTTCCCAATTGCCATGGTTGTACAATCATGGCCTTTGTAAATGTATTTATGAAGGTATTTGAAAGCTTTTATGGAAATGCAACACTCTAAGTTGGCATGTGATTTGAGCTCCATCAAAGCCCAAGGATTATGAGGTACAACCCATCTGTTATCAATATCAATTTCTATGCCATTGACCTTTTTCTTGCAAAGCCTTCCATTCTTGGGTCTAGCATAAAGGGTATAGCCATCCTCTGACAAAACAGTATGCTCTTGGAATACCTTAGGATAACCCTTGGAGCATTTTGAATCCTTCATACAGGATGCACTTGGGTTGAGATCACCACATGGTGTATGAATCATCAGCTTTTCAACCAACATGAATAAATTTGGATGTGTTTCAGGATCAGGCAACTGAGCAGAGATTACTTTGTCAATCTGATGAGCCTCTTGATCCTGTGATTGGGGATAGAGAAAAATAAGAATGTGTATATGAGGTAGTCCTCGCTTCTGAAATTCAATTGTGTAGACACGGCCTCTACACTTTCCAAAACACCCTTTGTCAATAGCCCTCAAGATGATCCGTACTTTTTCACAAAAAACTCTGGCAACTAAATCAGGTCTGTCTTGTGCTGTCTGTCCGGGAAGGAGAGCCTCTTTAATCTCAGGTGCATTTGGATCTGCAGTGATTGTCAGAAATAGATCAGGTTTTCCAAATGCTCTTCCTAAGGCAATAGAATCTTGATAGAGCTGGAACATATGTCTTGATCCTCCAATATAAGAAGAGGGTAAGATAACTCGTTGCCCTATATCTTGCAGCTGAACATCTCCTGAATGAACAGCATCTACTAAACCACTGTAAACCTCAGCTCTGAGTTTCTTCTGATTGTGTGCAAGCCAGGATAAGCGTGACTGATCAGTTTGGGCCCATGCATCAACAATATATTGCTGAAAAAGATTTTTGGCATAGAACAGATGGTTTGATTCAATCTCTAGATTGCGTTGATGAAGGCGATATGCATAGTACTCCATCTGGGTAACATGATCATCATTAGAGGCTGGTTCATTAGGTCTATCTGCATATTTGATATTTAGGTGCCATCCTAGTTCACCTCTGGGAAACAGTAAAACATAATGTAAAGGTGCATATGCAGGATTGGTTTCATATATACATTTCAGTGGCCCCTCCTTACATTGAAGGATAATATCTCGATGATCTGTAGCAGTACCTGGGCCTGGAAGAACAACTGCAACCTCATCAGCTGATGGCATATTATATCTCCTAGGATCATTTGTATCACTGAAATGCAGTTTGATATAAGCACCATTTAGGGAATTTGGAGCCTGTGCCTGAAGGTTTTGTATTCTCTGGTATGCTGATCTGTAGAGATTCACAAAGTTATTATTGCAGTGAAGGCAATCAGATATTGTTTGCATAACAGATGACAGTAACCCAGTACCATGATGTCTGTTATTGGCTAAGCGCTGCTCTAAAGCAGTCTCAGGTGCAACTATGTAAAGCTGTGCATATACTGGGGGTTTGTCACCCTCAGGCAAAAGGGAGCCTAGAGAATGCCAAAGTGCACCCTTAATTTTAAACTGCCTTGGCCCAGTATTTGGAAGTTCAGGATCATTCTGTGGTTGAATCTTAAGGCCCAATGATACAAAAGCAAAAGCAGAATTATAACTCCTTATGTTGTCTAAAAAGTGCTTTGAGTTATGATCAACTCCAGTAAAGAGATTCCTGATTTCAATAGGTGGACTTTGTAACATAGGTAGCTGAATCTTCCCTGATTTGCAGCATGCTCCAAATTTAGGATTTATTACAGAGGAATGTGTAAGTCTCTCTGCTTGCCAATGCAATGCACCACAAAATGGACACTCTATATCCATTTTTCCCAAAGAACAGAAGTTATAAGTCCGATCATTCTCAATAGGTTGTAGACCTATTGGAATAGGCTCATCTGGAGCATCATTTTGATGTTCATGATCTCCCACATCAATTTCTTGCTGTTGCAAGTGCTGCTCATGCACCTCTTGGGAGTTGTGCATCACATTTTGCAACTGTTCATGTTGTTGGTGCATGTCATGGCCTTCTGGTGTGAGATAGCCAGGACCTGGTGGAAGTCTCTGGCTATTCTCAAAGTCATCTTGTGGAGGATCATTATTCTCATGCTCATGGGTCAGCCTTTCTGGATTAAATGATATAGATTCTGAAAGTAAAGATAGTCAGCAATAAATAGTGTAATATAGAAAAGAATGTATTACGGATATGACTTTGGGCTCTTCTATGATTCTGTCTCAATGTTGGTCTTGCAGGGTGAGGCTGTACAAATGCTAGTTGAGCTTGTAGCTCAGCAGGTAAGTGAGGAAACTACCAAGAGAATAAATGAGCCTTGAAATCTCTAAATAAGTATGCTAATACCTGATTTTGATATCCCAAATTTGATGGTCCTGCATGGGCATTCTGATTCTGATTATGAAGAGACTATAAGGTAAAGATATTGATTGGTGGCCACAGCACTATGTATTTGAATTTTTACACCTACAACTACTTGATTTGAAGTACAGCCACGGCCACGGCCCCGTGTTGGTAGTAGTGGAGGTAAATTTCTGAGTTGATTAGCAATTCCTTGAGTCAATTGAAACTCTTGGCCATTATGGTTGATTACTTGAAATAGATCATCTTGTGAATGCTGGGAAGGTACATAATTTTGAGGTATATTGAGTTGGAATGGTATTGGTCCACCATGTGGTGATGGTTGAGGTGTACGTCGATTTTCAGGGCTGCCTAGGGTACGTGTTTGTCGTTCCCTCTCACGATCAGCATTTTGTTGTCGATGTTGAGGTGTATTGGGAGGTGACTCAGAATCCCTTAAAGTGAGAATAGTAGTCAGAGCCTGCACACAGGTCAATAGCTTGTAAGAAACCAAACATTTTATCTGTAGTCAAATTTCCTCTATCAGGAACTTCAATTATAGTGTGAAATTATAGTAGAAGATGGGAAAGGGAAACAAAGGAGAGCATAATTATCATGCAATGCATGCAGCAAACATGCAGCAAACACATTGCAAGCTTGAAGTAATGTGTGAGAAAAACCTAAGTCAACTCAGCAAACATGCAGCAAACACGTCGCAAGATTGTGTATTGTAATGTGTGGGAAAAACTTAAGTTGCCGCTGCCGCCGCAGCACTAAAATGTTGACAGTTTTGCTGACATAAATAATGACTAATAAGAAAAAGCGCTGGTTTAGGCGCACCGCCTTAATTTATAGTATAGGATAATAAAAGAAAAGAATAATGAAAAGATTGTTTTGTGACATTACCCCCTCCCTAGAGCGCGAGTTCCACGAAGCGCCTGTTGTCTCATGAAATTTTCAGAGGGTAATTGTAAGGGCGTGTTTTCGGTGTCTGCTTGGGGCATAGGACAGAATAGTTCGGTGGGGAACAAGGAAATAGGGATTTCGAGTCGACTTAAGGTGGCGGGTTTGGGTTTGGTCGGGTTCTTGTCATGGAATTCCTTCAACAAATCGGAGGAATGTGTGATATTGGACCGAGGTTCCTAAGTGTCCTCATGCAGTCCATATCCTCGCCATCAGACTTTGTACTTGATTCCCCTTCCTACCTTTTGTGAGTCGAGAATCTCCTCAACCTCAAATTCTTCTTCTTCTCCTACAACGACAGGAGGTGGGCGAGTGTTTCGTGGTTGAGAGGGGAATTGTGGCTCTTTATAAGGGGTGAGAAGGACTTCGTTGAAAATGTTATGGATACATTTCCATGTGGAGGGGATGTCTAGTTTATAGGAGCTAGCACCTATCTTCTTCTGAACTGTAAACGGTCCAAACCGTTTGTCTCCTAACTTTTTCATCGGCTGGTCTGTCGACAAGTTAGTTCCCTCAAGCCAGACCTTATCGCCTGGCTTATACTCTACCCCAACTTTCCGCTTCCTGTCATAGAACTTCTTCATATCATCATTGGCCTTGCCTAAGGCCGCTCCTACCTCCTCTCGAACCTTCCTCATTCCATCCGCAAACGCCTGTGCTGTGGGGTTGTCCGAAGTCATTTGAGGTGCCATACCTTTATAGGGATGTCTACCGTTGTCAGCATAGAAGGGGGAGACCTTTGTCGCAGAATGTACTCGATCACTATAGGCGAACTCTGCAAGTGGTAACCACTCATGCCAGTCGTTTTGATGATAACTAATGAACAAATGGAGATAATGTTCTATCTCCTGATTTGTTCGTTCCGTCTGGCCGTTGGTCTGTGGATGATACGCTGTAGTATAGTTTGCTTCTATTCCCAAGAGATGGTAGAGTTCCTTCATGAACCGGGAATGATACTGAGCTCCTCGATCATGTATGATCTTTCGTGGAATCCCATGTATAGTCAAGATACGATCGCGATAAATTTTCGCCATTCCCTCTGATGTGACTGTAGTGTGCAATGGAATAAGTTGCAATCTTTTGGAAAAATGATCGATAAACACCGATATGGCGTTATATCCTCCCGATTCCGGTAGTTCCCCTATCATATCAGTGCTGATTATCTGCCATGGTTCAGTTGGTACCGCATGTGGATGAAGTTGTCTGACTGGTTTGGTACGATGTGATTTTGTTGCCTGGCATTTCTCACAACCTTCGACATACTTCCCTGCATCTCGTGTCACCCCTGGCCACCAGTAGTCCCGAGTGATTAACTCCATGGTTTTATACTGTCCAGGATGTCCCGCTAATGGCATGTCGTGGTACTGAGTGATTACTTTGGATTGGAGTAGGCGGTTTTTCGGTACATAAACACGCCCTTTCCATGTAATAACTTTGTCGGTTTCAGTCCACTCCAGGTTTTTGGCAGCTAGGGCATCTTGTACAATTCGATCTACTTGATTTCTACTCTTTCGGATCTCTGATAGCAGGAGATCTTCAGGAGCCGATAGGTCGAGAGCATGGATGAAGACTTCCGGTTTCAGGAGAACGATGTTCTCGTTGTCCTTGTCCCCTGTCTCAAGACCTGTCATCCTTGACAGGGCGTCAGCTTTCGTCATCAATTTACCAGGTTTATGGACAAGATCAAAATTATACTCCGCTAACTCCAATACCCAGCGCGCTTGTCGACGATTAAGTTTCTGCAGCTTCTTGAAGTATTGGAGGTTTGCATGATCCGTATAAATCTCAATCTGTTCCTCCGCACCTAGTAAATATTGCCTCCAATCGTCAAGAGAGTCCATTATTGCCATTAACTCTTTGTCGTAGATTTTGTAATTCCATTCAACCTCATTGAGGGAACGAGAGCGAAAGGCAATAGGATACCATCTACCATCAACGAACTGGGACAAGACGGCGCCATTAGCATAATCAGACGAGTCAGCTTCCACCCTGAATTTCCCATGGTTATGAGGAATGAGCAAAACTACTTCCTCACAGATTCGGCATTTCAACTCTTCGAACGCATCTTCCTGCACTTTCTCCCACTTCCAAGTTCCATTCCCAGTAAGCTGTGTCAGTGGCTTCGCTACAAGACTAAACCCATGAATAAAGCATCTGAAGAAGTTGCAAAACCCTAAGAATTGCTGAACATCACGCTTCTTACAGGGAGTAATCCATTTGTGGACAGCTTGTACTTTCTTGGAATCCATGTGAATAGTTCCGTTACCAATGATAATACCGAGGTAGTCGATTACTGGTTTTTCGAATGAGCATTTTTCGGGTTTAAGGAATAACTTGTGCTCCCGTAAAATGTCGAGTACTTGCTTTACGATTCGTCAATGCTCTTCTATACCATCGGTAAAAATCAGTATGTCATCCATATAAATGATAACATGACCTCTTTTGATGAGGTCTCGCAGGATATGGTTCATAAAACCTTGGAATGTTGCAGGAGAGTTAGTGAGTCCGAAGAACATAACAGTCGGTTCGAATAACCCCTGGTTAGTTCAAAAAGCTGCCTTCCACTCATCACCTTCTTTTATCCAGATGTTATTAAAGCCCCATCAGATGTCCATCTTCGTGAAGATTTTAGCGCCTTTTAAATGATCAATTAGCTCCTGAATGAGAGGAAGTGGGTACCGGTTTTTAACTGTCATCTCATTCAATTTGCGATAATCTTGTACCGGTCGTAAGGTGCCATCTTTCTTTTTGACAAAGAAGAAAGGGGATGCCATCTGCGAGGTGGAAGGTCGAATTTGTCCAGTTCTAAGGTTCTCTTCAAGAAACTTGTCGAGCGCCTCTTGTTCCTTTGGGTTTAGTGGATATACCTTGCAATCTAAAGGTTTGGAGCCTGGCGTTAGATCGATAGCATGGTCCCAAGGGTGTCATTGTGGTAACTGGTTGAACTCCTTCTGGCTGAAAACATCAGGATACTCCTTGACGTAGGATTTGGAAGTGTTGAACTCTTCAGCTGTTTCCTTCTTAACCTGTTCCTCCATCCACTTCCTTGACTGTACCTGCTCGTGAACATATCTATCCCAGTTGAACAAGAAAAGCTGTTCGCCTTCCTGCAACACCGCTCTAGAATGAGTATCCTCTGGTGTCCAAAAGTGTGGATTATAACTGCATCATGTTGGACACCTGTCGAAGGTTAGTTCGGATGTCTCCCAATCGATACTCGGGTTGTGGTGTCATAGCCAGTCTAGTCCTAGAAAGATGTTATTCTTTCCTAGACCTACTACTCCGAATTGTATGATCTCCGAGTGATCGCCAATAGTCATCCATATCTCGACATACTTATCTATTGATCCGGCGTCATTGAGCGTGCCGTCGGCATTATAGACAAGCATCTTGACTGGTAAGTCCTTGGTGACTAGGTTGTGCCGTTTGACGAATTCTGAGTCGATGCAGGAACTGGTTGCTCCGCTGTCGAGGAGTCCTTGTGTAACAATCTGTCGACTATCCTCCAGTGTCTCGAGTATTGCTGGAAGCTTGAGACTTTTGCCGCATGTCCCACGAACATAGCTTCTTTTGTTTTTGAGACTTCGGATGGCTGTGACTGCCATTTTCCAGTTCCGCTTTCGTATGTCCATGACGGTTTCTTCCGAGGCTTCCTTCTCCCGGGAAGAGGGCATCCAGGTTCGCAACAATCCCACCGCTCTCGGGATTTGATCTTCTCTAACTCTCTGAGTTAGCCATTCAGCAGTGTCGGGTTCATACCATATAGGTTTTTCGGATTTTTCGGATTTGTGTGTGAAGGTGGACGCGTTTTTCTGTCTAGTACCTGTACTAATTATATAATCAATGCCATTATCAACAAATTCCGAAATGTCCATATGCGAAGGCTCCTGCAGACCTATATCTACTGAGGAGCCTTGGGAAAACCCAAGTTGTTGAAATCTGTACGTTCCTGCTCACTCATATTCAGCATAATACCTCTGACCAATGCCTTCCTCTTGTGTGGGCAATTCCTGCTCATGTGGCCTGGTTCACCACAGTTGAAGCACAGCCGCTTCTCCCTTGCTTGGTCAATGTCCATCGGCCTGCCTGTTCCTCCGAACATGGTGCCAGTGGCATCTCTTCGCTGTGCTGCGGGGTATTCCACCTTCAGAGCTGCTTTCGGCTCCTGTCAGTTCTGCTGGTTGGACGTTTGTCCCTGGTTCTGTCTTTGTGGGTTAGCATTCCACCACCCTGCATACCCGTAACCCCTCTTCTGCTCGGCCCATTGCCGCCTGACATTGTCAGCACCTATGACTACCTTCTTCAGCTCCTGGTAATCCGCAAAGGGCTCTGATCGGCTTTTGATGATATCATACAAGAGTGCATGATCGACAGCATTCTCCGCTAAAGTGAGAACATGTGAATCGTTTCTGTTGTAATTAGCATCCTTTAGCAACAACTCAAACTCTTTAAAGAAGTCACCAGCAGGAGTCTTTCCCTGTCTAATGTATGTCAGCTTGTCCCGGGCTTCTTTCTCCCTGGCAACATTTGTGAACTCCCTGTCCATATCATCGAAAAGGTCCTTCCCTGTAATGTTCCATGCACCTTTTTCGATATCAAAATGGTCATCGGTATAGACCTGCGCCCATTCATTGGCTTTTCCTCCAACCATGAAGGACATGATGATTGTGATGAGTCGATGGGAACCCTCAACTTGTTTCGTCTCCATCAGCTCGGCCGCATAAGCCCTCATCCTTTGTCGCCATGGTCGGTATGTAGCGGGATCGCCATCATAGTTCCCTGGTGTATTAACAAACACCCGGCGAGTTGAAGGAGTGGGATTATTGGTTTCAGAAACGTCAGGGGGAGCATGTATGGACTGATCAGTCATGTTGGATTTATAGTAGGGAGGGGTGAGTGTGTTTGGTAAAATAAAATGTGTAATGTATCAAGGATAAACTAGTTTTCAACGGAATGTCGAATCCTAGGCAAGTTTGTAAAATGTTTGTGATGGGTGGTGTGTGGTAGAAGCTCTATTCTTCTGTCAGCGACTCACTAGCTCTCACAAGAGATAACCAGGTGTCACACGATAGTTGATGAGCAAGAGGATGAAAAAGTGATGAGGATAAAACAACCCAACTACAGGTCTAGCTACTGAAGAGTATAGACGAGAATAGAGCTAAGGAATATAACTACAAAATACTAAGTCTTATATACTAATGGGATATGAAGCCATGAGAGATGTCTCGCGCCGTAACCATGAGGATCTACAATAAGAGTCACTCGTATCCATAAGTAAAGCTGTAGGTATTAGGTGAGTAAACAATAAGGCAATATAAAAAGAAGCATAGAAGCAGAACAATAATAACGTCGTCCTGTCAATGAGCTGACAGGCATGAGAGAGTTGCACCTAAGTGAAACAACAACATGAGAACAATAAGGTTGACGTGTGTAACCTAAATGATAATGAGAATATAATGAACGCTGGTGTAAGCGCCTCAGTGATTAGGTAAGTAAATAAAAGAAAAGGAAAAAGAATAATAAAAGAAAAGAATAATGAAAAGATTGTTTCGTGACACAGTGAGCAAGAATCAGAGCTGAGGTGAAAGCTGATTTGAGTTTGTCAAAGGCTTCCTGGCACTCTGCTGTCCATGACCAATTTGATGCCTTTCTGGGTAAGTTGATTCATAGGGTAGATGATGTCAGAATAATTATAAATAAAGCAACAATAAAAGTTTGCAAAACCTAAGAAGGCTAGTGATTGATTGAGAAATTTTCAAAGAGCCTCTAGCTCTTTAGGAAAAAGTGGGTAAATCCATCCAATAGGTGGCTGAGCACCTTCTTCTAGATTGATCTTCAGGTTGTAAGAGCAATGTTCTGGGAGGACTTCAGAGTCAATCTTGTCAAAAACATCTGCAAAGCCTTGATACTCTTCTGGAACATCTGAATTCAAAGGAGAACCTTCAGAAGTAGTATTGGACATGCATGCAGCAACTTCAGAGTGAATAGCATAGAGTATTAATAGTTCCATACCTGACTGCTTGCAAGTGTGCTGGAACAGTACTGCGCCTATGAGAGTGATGTCTACTTCTTCAGGTTTCAATCGCAAAGCCATTTGCATGACTGAGGGATAGGAGTAGATGGGTTCAAAAGGGAACTTGTCAGAGAGCAGTTGAGGCTTGTACAATCTCCATTTAATGGGAGATGGTATTGGATCTGGTTGATCCAATGATTTAAAAAGCTCTTCTTCAGAGACAGCAATGGGGTCAGTCAAAGGAGAAGAGGTCTGTGATTCAGGATGATCAGTATTCCAGAAAGTAAGTGTTTCCAATGCCCAGTTAATTGATGGATTATAGCAGGAAAGAAAACCATAACCTCAAACAGCTTTACATGAAGAATTTAAAGGGGTTACAAAAAAGTCCAAAGGTACAAGCTTGCTGGAAGGAAATTGGATCTGTAGTGAACAAGTTTTGGAGATTGATTTCATAGCTAATGAACCATCAAAGAGTCGAAGATTGATTGGAGTGAATGTTGGAATGGTTGGAATCAAATTTAAGTCTACAAACTTCATATTGATAAAATTGTCTGTAGAGCTGGAATCAAGAAGTGTATCAAATGAAATCAGAATGTGAGTTTTATTGTAGAGGATAAGTGTAGATAAGGATATCATAAAAGACTTGGCATGAATTGAAAGAGCAGATGCATTGAGAACAACTTCCCTATTGATAGTATGAACTGGGTCAATGCAACTCTCATTTTGTACCAGGGTACAAGAGCTGTGGACTATTTTTCCAAGCCTACCATCAAAGAGGTAGTTGGAACTACCAGATTCACAGACTCATGTGAAGGAGTGTGAGGTTGTACTGCCCTGTCATGAAACATTCTTTTTTATTATTCCTTTTCTTTTATTATTCTTTTTCTTTTCTTTTATTTACTTACCTAATCACCAAAGCACTTACACCAGCACTCATTATATTTTCATTTCTGTCTAGATTACATGCATCAACCTTATTGTTCTCATGTTGTCATTTCATCCATGTGCAACTCTCTTGTGCCTGTCAGCTCATTGACAGGATGTTGTCATTATTGTCCCACCTCCATGCTTCTTTTATATTGCCTTATTGTTTACTCACTGAATACCTAGAGCCTTACTTATGGATACGAGCAACTCTTATTGTA